>JALDNG010000005.1:17975000-18575000 GCA_024349245.1 Neodontobutis hainanensis | reverse complement strand
TCTGATTAGCGCCTCTGATTAGATGTAGTGCAAAGTGATGTCTTTGTCTTGTTTAGATTAGCATGGCGCTAATAGGAGATACAGCATGAAGTCACAAGTGTATGTAGCTAAGCATATGAACTTAACCAAGAGTGTCTTGAGAGACTTGTCTTTACAATTGCTTCCACCTGCCAAGATAGAGCACCAAGAATACATGAGCCAGGAATGATGGTGTCCAGGATGGATTGTTCACATGGGTCAAACAGGCGAGTAAGGGTGTCGGGTTTGACATTATTAGAGCCTGGTCGGTAAGTAATATTAAACTGGAAACTTCCCAAAATCAGCGCCCACCAAGGTTGGCGTGAGTTCAACCTTTTAGCAGACTGAATGTACGCCAGATGATAAAAAGTTTTGCCGGTCTTTGTTTCAATTCTTTTTTGTCGGGATTTTTTTTAATTCAGTTGCACAAAGCCCTCTGACTGACTCAATACAGCATACTTTAAATTACTTTTACATTTTTTTTACAGTTAACGCATTACCATTTTTTCCTTTTTCCTTTTGCTAAAATTGCATTGTTAATTAAGATTTGAACCTGCGGCAGCAGATTAACAGAGTTTTGCTTCAAGCACGGAAAAAGCCCATGCCCTAATGCTGTTTTGGACATTTGCTATCAAAACAGAAACTAAAATTTTTCATTGAATAAGACAAATGCCAAACAGTCTTAATTTGTAAGACCGGACCATGTCTTTTCCTGTTGGTTTGTAAAAGCCTTCTACCAAATGGCCATAAGGGCTAACCCAGGTAGCACGTAGCAAACTTTCAACAGCTGTTCAAGCCATCCAAGGATCTTTGGACCCAGGGAATCTGAGAGTCTAATTGGAACCAGAAGTCCTACCGGTCCTGCAAGCATTCCTATCAAGGCTCAAGACCTCATTTCCTTCAGAAATTTCCCTTTTGTTTGAATAGGCTACTAACATACAATTTTTCTGAGCGAACTGTTTAAATTACGCTTAGGTGGTGCCCCTTATTTCATGACTATTAAATCAGCAAATCACGCATTTATGTATACCCCATACATACAACTGCAACAGTGGTGTTTGGAGAATGAACAACAGGTGTGGAGTCAGCTCAACAACCGCCCAGGGCCTCGCAAGGATAGACACATCAACTAGCAGGTCAGAGGTTTGCGTACACCCTAGGAGAAGGTAGGAAAAAAAAGTGCTAAATACTACTACAAAAATAGGCAGGTGTAATAATAATATGAGAGGTTGAGTGAGTACCTACAGCTACAAAAGTGTAAACCTATACCTATGATCAATCAGTCTCCATACTATTGGTGAAATAAGTACGTTTTGAGCTTGTTTTTGAAAGCCTCAACAGAGTCAGCTTGCCGCACTTTCCACCGGGAGCCCATTCCATAAGAAGAGGACTCTATAAGAAAAGGCTGTGAAGCAGACTTCTTCTTTATTCAAGAGAGGAGGGAATGAGAAGACACAGCATGGAAGGGATCATGATAGAAAGAACCAAAAAACAGGGATTATTTTGAAACCAATTTTGGACCAGAACTGCCCGGTAAAAACTGAGTGTATTTATAGTGATCAGACTGTGTTATACAAATTGGTCAGATGTGTCTTTACATGTTTGTTCAGAGTTCAGCTGATTGAAATTTAAAATATTTTTTGTTGTATAAAAATTTACAAATATAGTCTTACAGTTTTGAATGATGTGTCTAACAATGAAAATTGTGTCGAAAGTTTTGCAAATAGCAAATTTCTGTAATGTTTCTCAATCTATTTTAAACAATAGTTTATCTTTATTAGATACAGTCTTTGGAATTACATTTTGATGTTGTATATAGTATATATAGAGTATATTACACAGATTGATTTGGCAGACAGTGTTTTAGGAATGAGTGCACCTCCTGGCTGACTTCACGCTGACTGCCAGTTGTCCTGAAAGTTTGACCTCTTGGAAACTCGCTGTCCAAATGCCACGCTACATTGGCCCTGGCCTCTTCATGCTCCGGCCCTCAATCATTTTCACACCACCTCCTTGCGGCCCCCTCACACTGTCCACTCGATTAGACACCACCTGGAGACGGCGAGCATGTGTGCGCCTCCCCCTGCGGAGACGGGTGCCGTGTTATTTCTGCCACAATGTTTAGAAGCAGGTTGTGAAGCTTGGCATGCACAGTGCCTCTTCCCCCGAGATGACAAGAGCTGACAAACTGCAGTGTTTATTGCCCGAGTTAACAGAGACAATCGATGGGAGTGCTCAATACTTTGAACACACGAAAGCTGGGTGTGTGGGAGGAGTGCCATTTAGACCGACTAAAAATGCCATAAGTATTTTTAGCTTCACAAGCAATTAAACAAGTAATGGGCTCGTTCCAGATATGATGATTCGTGACATTGTATTAAATATTCTCACAATTGGGCAGTGTGTAGAGGGCAACAGTAATAATAAACTCACAATTGCTGTCATTCCTAAAAAGGGTAGATATAAAGGCACAATTTAGGCACATTTTGTTGTGCAGTTTATGAGCTGTAATGTGAAGTCAGGAGGAAGACTATTATCTTGCAACCATTGATACCATCCAGGCAATATAAGCTTATCCTCAGTTCATCTGTGCACCGGCAGGGAATGGGCAGGGGCTTTCAAGTTCTGATTCCTCTGTGGGTGAAATGTTCAAAATTGTATTGTTCTCTCTTGATCACCCTGATCAACATACATGTCAGCTATGAAGATGATTGTTTAAATTTGGTTTGCCCTGGTGATTTTTAAGCTTTTTCTGGACTGAAGATTTGAGCCATGGATTTAACAGAAATCCGGGTGAAATTTTCAACTGAAGACTGTAGTTCATGTCCCATGTAAAAGACTCAAGTAAGCAGTTGTTGTTATGACTGGAAACATTATTATGAAACATAGCCTTTCAAAGTGTAATTACAAAAATCGATTCCTTTTCTACTACTTATTAAAAGGCAACATCATCTAGAAAGAACTTTTCTCTCACTCACTCTACTCTTACAGTAGATGAAGCACCCACCTTCAAAAGCTTTTATTCACTTATGTAACTGAACAGTGAAAGTTTTAGTGGTGGACTGTGAGGGCCAGCAAGGCTTTCTCTGCTGGCCTAAACAATATAAGAATCACTGACTTTACTATTAACTAAATTACAGAGATTTTTTTCTTGGTTGCGCTGCTTCCAGCAGTGTATGTTTATGTTGGAGCTTTTATCCAATCAGAATGCTTGAAGCCTTCAGAATCAACAGTGCTGGTCCCTTTAGTTTAAAACAAATTGTAATTAAACTGTACTTTAAAGGGACTATAAGTCACTTTTTAAGATCAAATAATGTTTTTATTTGCCCAATTAGGAGCCGAGCATAATGAGATGAGACGACTGAGACCTTCATTGTTAAACTGTTGTCTCTTTTTCATTGTGCAGAATTCAGGCTGGTTTTGCCGGGAAATCAACCCGAATGTGACGTAGTGCGCGCTCCCATGTACAAACATCCACATCACTAGATCTTTCGGTCCAGCCTGGAAACAATAAGCCATTTTGGCTTCTGTTGTTGTACAATGACAAGTCAAAACTCTGGCATCGTGTACTTTACCTGGCCAGCCAACATTAACTCCCAAAATTTCCTTTTGTGATTGACCACAACCTGTTGTAATAATCAGCAGGATCCTCAGCTGGTTCTAAAATGCCAGTGTGAGGAATGTCTACTGCACCTGCCACTTGGGGTAAGCTCCACCTATCCCTGAAGACCTGGACACTTACCTTAGTTGGGCCTTAGCTGGGTTTTTAATGTTTCATTATCCCATTTATTGCAACTTCTTGTGTTACAATACAGACTGTGGAGATGCCAACGCCAAACAGGCTGATGGAGCGAAACTCCAAATTGTTTGCTTACCTCCACAGACATATTGCAACTTGCAGCTCAACAGGAAGTGGGCGCCGGAATCTAGTGTGTTTTTGTATCAATCGGGGCCGCAAGATGTCACAAATATGCTGGAAAGAAATTTTTGTCATCCTGAAAGTTTTGTCTGTCTTTAATTCTTCTCATTCCGGGAGATTAAAGCAAGTTGACACTACGTTGAGGGGTGTGCTTGGGACCAAATTAAAGAAATAAATGTAAAATAAAGTGGAAAAAAGTTGGTTAGTAATAACTTCAGTAATCTGTTAACTGTCAGTAAATTTAAACCTTTTCTATGTCAGTCATTAAAATAGTAATGAGTTAGAAAAATGGTAGAAAGGTGAGCCCATTGTTGTAACATACGTGTCTCATATATTTGCCAAAAACAAAACAAAAAGCCCAAGACTGCTTCAATCTGCCGCTTCATGTTTGTTTTCTATTGTGACGGTTTCCTGCAATGACCAATAGATGAGCAAGATTTCTTCTTCATTGTTTTTTACGTCTTCTTCATTAGTAATATTTGAATTAGCACCACCACAGGCGAGGGGGTTAACTGTGTTGTTCAGAAGGTTTGGTTTGTTTGAAAAAGTGCAGTGTGAAAGCGAACCAGACCATCTGAGAATGTAACAATGGTGCATCTTTAGTCCCCAATTGAACTGAGTTTACCAGATTATTAGGTGTGAAAACTACCTTAGCCACGTGGCAATAGAAAAGGATTTATTGTTGGAACAGCAGCTGAACTGTGCGACAGTATTTTAACTCTTCTGGAGGAAAGAGGATGGACTTTGTGTTTAATTAATCAAGTGTTGGTGCTGAGTCAGTGAATTTTATTTATTTATTTTTTGCTTATTACAATGTATGCTCTGTGGTGCAGCATTGTCTGCGGTGAACAGAGATTTGTTGAATTGTGTTAATAGTCATGTATGTAGTAGATTTTTGTCTTGATTTTTGTAAAAATTTAAAATGGCCGTATTAGGAATAGTTTTATTCAGGTGGGACACCACTTAAAGCCTAGGTGTAAAATGCACAGAAACGCTACTAGAGATTCGAGAGTTTAGAGTGTTTATTTACATTTGTGTATTTTTTTCAGGCAATGAAATGCACAAACACTGCTGCTATATCTGTTTTTAACTAGACAATGGACATGTAATGTGATAAGAATCAACAGCTCCACTCCAATCAGATCAGATTTGAACTAGACATTCAATGAGATGTCTTCCCTGGTCCAACGTACCAGCCCTTCCATCATCATAGACGATATAAAGTGCAATGATTAAAAACTATTGGCTGAGCACCAAGTTCTGAGCTAAACTTTTCAGTTCAAATGGTTCAGTCATGCTTAAAGTCTCAACAGTGTAATGACTTCAAAGTGCTTTTTTACATCACAGTCTATAAATAGAAATGAGAACAATTACACACGGATAACACGAGACTAGGATCATTTCTGTCTTGTTAGTGTTCGACTTGTTAGGCTTTTTGTTTTTAGCTGAGCTATAGCTGCGCAGCACTTCAATGACAAATGTCAACCTTGTCTTGGGATACAAGTCTGGGTCTACAGTTGGAACCCCTGCAATTTATCAAGACAAAACAAGAAAAACACACATCTGAGTAGTAGATGTATGGATGGCTTTTATGGTTTGATTGATGCCCAAGCAGTGTAGCTACTGTGACTGATGCTATACCCATCTTATATTGTTTTTCCTAGACTTGTACCTTTATGTTTTTTATGTGTTTTATTGTACATTGTTTTTATTGTGCTTTCGATTAAACATTTCTTACAGGCACCTGGTGTCTCTATTTAGGATAGTTGATCAATGAATGATTGTGGGCGGGTGCAGAAATCTATTGAGGGTGCAATGCAACATTTTGCATCACTGTTCAATAAGGCTGCAATGAATAAAATAAGACAACTGACCTTTGGATTTGAAGAAAAGAGGAGAGGAAACGGAAAAATCTGACTTTTGTCTAACTCAAAAACAAAACAGGGAGGGTCTTCAGGATCAACCCCAATACATGCTATACAGTGGAAATAGACATAAGAACATAAATGTTGATTTCCGAGGGGCAGGACTAATGGACACAGAATAAGGACCAGTCCCAGTTCTGCCCTGCATTCATGACAGACAAATCAGTGTCCCAATACTCATTTGGATCAAAAGGAAGGGGTAAGGAGTAGGACTGTACACCCTCCAAACAAAGATTTTGGAGGAACTTTAAAATTATGACAGCGCTGTTTTATGTTCCCTTAGTATTGAAGTTGTTTATGCACTGACATGTTTTCTCATTGGAATGTTTCTTAAATATGTCTGTATGTGTTTGCTAACGTCTCACACTGACAGGTCACAGTCCCATATTTGCAGAACTTTTTATTGGCTCATGCTTAACACAGCTGACTGTTTTTTTGTCAGTATAAAATGATCTGTGGTAAAGGAACAGTCCTTTTGGTTTTTGTGCTGGTTGTGTCTAATGTCTGTGGTAGGGACTGAGGAAACAGCTGCTGATACTTTTCAGAGCAAAACTCAAATACTCAAATACTCAAATACAATACTCAAAAAGTGTTCATACGCTGTATGATGATGATGTTTCCATGGATGGATGTTATAATATAGTTTATTACTATAAGATAACAGATAGAGCCTATATTATAAAGACTTGAATACGTTATGTTGTATATGTTATATGATGACGTATGATATGTAATATGATATTTTATTAGAGTTCTTATTATACATTAATGTGTCCCATTTCTTAGGACCATAATTCTACCCTTTGGAGGGCCAAGGGGTAGGGCTAAGGGGAAGGGATATGGGTAAGTTAGAGAATTGGGACTGGGCCTAAAGCACCTCTGAATGCAATTTGAAAAACATAACCAATCAGAGATTACTACCAACTGGGCTTCTTAGATAAACGGTTGTGATTGGTCAGGTAGGATTGATGTTGTTGGAAATTGGTTTGAATGAAACAACCCACTTCACTTTGCTCATAAAGTGAATAGATTTTGTGTACAGAATTTGTGTAGGAAATTTTCATCCCTCTTTGGAGTTAGCCTACCTCCTCAACTCAATGCCATTCTCCATTTAAAGCTCCCAGTGAACACTTTCACAGCATTGACTAGTTCCAAGTTTTACCGTAAGCCTAGTACTTTATATTCCGCAAGTAAGCCACTGGCAGACAAAATACATACTTTAAATATCAAATGCAGATTGTGTAATAAAACTATGGGATAAGCATTTCCCTGATGGCAGATGTAGTTTTTTTCTTTGTCTCTAAAAGCCAGCTCTCTGTCTTGTGATGGAGTGCATTAAAACAGAGATTCTTCAAAGTGAAGGACACTCATGGAGCAAATTGATTCTAGAGGACAGTGCATGCAGCTTTACAACCGCGCCGCCTAAAACCTTTATGGGAGAAGTGTTTTGGACGACAAAAAGTATCTCACTCTTCCAGAATGTGGGGTTCATGTTTGAAACTCCAGCAGCAAGTGATTTAAGACTGGATTAGGTTTACTGAGGAGTTATGACTTCAGTGTTGGGTGGTACAATAAAAAATCCCAAATATTCAGGCTGACTTAAAATACACATAAATATGTTGTTGTATTTGAACCCTTTGTTCAATTGATCAGCAATTTGTGTCACTAAACCTAAACAATGTTATTTGTGGTCCAGTTTCTCAAAAGCAGCCATGTCTTAGCAGTTCTGTAAATGCTTTGTAAATCCTGGCACGAAATGAAAGAGATTTTCAAAGAAGTGGGAGACCCCACAATAAAAATATGTTTTGGTCAGTTTCGGTCGTGTTTCAGTCCTTCCAGTCCTGTCTCTGAAGGAAATTTAACAAACTATCTCTGTGTCCAGATCAGACTTTGGAGTAAACAAACATGGCAGACTATGGTTATCTTTAAGGTTTATATGGCTTTTTAGACAAAACCAGAAAAGAAAAAGGTGCAGGGTGAAGTCATGACACTGAGCTTTACCCCAGGCCTCTGGTAACCTTTCGGCTTTTGGTTCCATCAGTGTGCTGGCCTTCTCAAATGGTGACGTTAACTACAGTCAGTAAATTCAAGAGCAAATTCATAAAGAGGAGAGCCAAAAATAAATAGATAAAATCAACAACATTTTCTCAAGCTTGTCTTGTTCTTGTGATAATCCTATTTCAGATAGAAATGCTAAATGTTATTATTTTGAAAACAAAGCAAGCAAATTTTAGCAGAGAGTGTTTTGAGTGTTAGATGAGGTTGGCGTCTTATGGCAATTGCTTTGTGAATTAAAAACTACAAATTTGTATTTAATGTTTACATTGCATTAAATTCATCAGAACATTTTCAATCTATTTCAATAGTGAGTCCCTAAAATGTAGGAAACTAGTGCAGCATTCTTAAATTAATGTTCGAAAAGTCTGTAATAACCCGTAAACACTGCTGCAGGATATGATGATACCTTAAACGTCTCGCACTGCTTCAAAGAAAGAGTTAACCTTTTCTTTCTTCTAATAAAGTTTTGAAAGTTTGCTTTAGTTAAGAGTTATGTAGAAACACAACTTGTGTGGCACCTGCATTTTCTCTTTTAATGTCAGCAGTATTTTATTTGTCCTAGACATTAAAGCCATTGGGGAGAGCCTATACACCATCATACTCCACATGATAAAGAAATATCAGGCTGCACATTTGTACAAGAGGATCACATGATAAAGCACCATTAAAGTCTGAATACATACTGTATGTTGTACACCATGTGGATTGAGTTGGGGTAATGTTTTTTTGGGAGTTTCACATTGAAAGACCGTCAATGAAAAAGCACTGGTTCAGCAATTAAGCCAGTGGTGAACAGACAAAGGCACAGCCTGTAGGTTTAGCTTTAGCTTGAGGAGTGAGGGAGGGGGGAAATTGTGTGCCATGTGCCACCCCCTGCCCCCACCCTCCTACACCTCACCCCCCACCCCACTCTCCCGCCTTTGTTCTCATCACAACAAGAAGAAGCCGGAGCAGATGGCGCTCCGCTTTGGCGTGGTCTGCCGGTGACAAACAGCTCTTCTCAGCCAATCGCCTTCTGCGGGATCAGCTGACCGGCCCCGCACAGCGCCAGGTGTTTTGATCCTTCTTCTTCGCCTGCATCCATCCACACAGAAGCAGCAGCGGTAGGTCGGCGGCGTCAGTCTGACAGCGGCTGGCAAGACGCAGAGCGGAGGGATATATTTGTGCACCATGCTGCTCCGTGCGTGGACACAGCAGCCTCACGTCTCTGTAAACAAGCCCCGGTGCGAACCTTGTTAAAGGAATAGGTTATGTGCTCTCTCCAAATCTGAGGAGTCTGTGTTTGGATGCACGCGTGGAGACGCACACTGGAATGCCAACAAGGTGAGAGCCACTTACAACGCCTCTTTTTAGACATTCTTTTCTCTTTTCACCGAAACTGATACTATATCGCTATTCCATTGTAAAGCTAGATGTAGGGTATGCCTTTGTATGAAGAAGAGTTTGTTTCCATCTATCACATACCAAAGGAAAGGGTTTGATTTTGACATTGATGGGGACACGACTCTATGTTGGATTTGATATACAAAATAGCTTCTAATAACTATATTTGTTTTTGAATGCACATTGTTACTGTTTAGAATGAGCCTGATTACACCCACTCTAATATATATTAGTTAATAGCTATAGGATAAAGAATAAACAGGCAAAAGATAATAAATAAAATCCCACTATAATGAATTACACTTGGAATCATTGCACTGGACTAAATATGGAAAATGTTTTTACATTAATGAACAAAAGTGATAAGGGTTGTATTTTAATTGAATAATTGGAATGAACATTGTAGATCTCACCACGTACCCTATAGTGCTGGGAATATGTATAACCCTCATGATACAGTATTCCACTGCAGGCGAGCCCTGACTTGTAAATGTAATGGAAGCAGACACACTCAAGGGCATATCTGAGAACTCCAGTCTGAGTCGAGTCTCCCAGACCAGGCGTAGTATCCACTTTGGCTCCTCCATCGTGTGTGGTTAAACGTTTCAGTCTCGCCCCAATGCGCCAGAGCATCTTCTCACTCAAACTAACTTTGATTTGGCTGCAGTACTGGCCGAGGCAGGAGGAAGGAGCCCTGTCTAAATGTGATTTGCATGTTAATGTGGAAGTATGTGGGCAGATGTCTCGGTGCGGAGGAGAAGCCTCAGAATGGGGTTTGCACTGGCAGGAGGTCCATTGTGGTCGACGAACGCAGCTTCTGTGGCTGCAGCTGTTGCGCTTTTGTGATGGTGCCTGCTGATGGCATCACTCAACTTTAGACACACTTGGGTAATTATGATGAGCTCTTGGAGAGGAGCTGTTTTCAGTCGGCTAATGTGGATCAGATGGGAGGCTCGTTTACATGCATTAGCATCATTGTCAAACTTACGGCCACTAGGTCAAATCTGCCCCCTTGCTTTTATTTTGATCTGGTCTGCAAATGCACTCTGTTTGTTAGCTCGGTCCGCATCTAAAGGTTAAAAATATCTTAAGACCTAACCTGACTCTTTTTGCATTTTAAAATGTACCTAACTTTGTTCGTATAAAATCACAATACACCCCCCTCATTAGAAAGACTCATTTCTGCCCCATTACGTTTGCAATTTGAACAGACCATTACAAACGTTATTGTGTCAGACTTTGCAAACGTTATCTACATTGACTTTGGTGTTATATTAAACAACTTGTAGGGGGCGATAGACAGAGTTTAAGATTTGAGCAAATAAGTAGAACTAGCAACACAACAAACAAGGTGACACTGGAGGAGGTTTTTATTATGTATATCTTAAGTAAGAGGAAAAAAGGGACATGAGGACAAGCATGGTCTAAATTTATTGCATTATGAGGACATGGAATTAGTTTATTTATTTAGTCATTCTGACGATTGATTGTGATCTTCAATACTTTCAGTAAGTCACATTGTAAAGATGTACTTCTTACCAACTTGCATAATTGCTCATCAAAAAATTACACAATTGTCTGCCATTTTGAACTATAGAGTAGAGTTCATGAGTCCCCCATATCCGTTAGCTTTAGGTAAACGCACCAAAGTAGGGACCACATGAACACAGAGTTCAACCAATCAAATCTGAGGCTTTCTGATTAAAATAACCTCTTTAATTTAATGTAACTTTGTTTATAGCTACCATTTTTTCACAGAATTGGGTTATTTACTTCAGATAGATAGATAGATAGATAGATAGATGTTATTGTCATTACACATGTACAAATACAATGCAATGAAATGAAGTAGATTGCACACCAATGCAACCATTTTTCGGTGCAAAGATGATCTTCATGAAAAAGAAATAAGGCATTTTACAGACATGGCAGACATCATTGCAATGTGCAGACATTTATTTTATTCATTTAACCTTTATTTAACCAGGGAAGTCCCACTGAGACTACAAATCTCTTTTGCAGGGGAGTCCTGGCCCCATGTGTGTTTGGGGGGGACTGTTGTACATGTTTTTGTTGGTAGGGGAAACCGGAGTACCTGGAGGAAACCTACACAGACACAGGGAGAACATGCAAACTCCACACAGAAAGGCCCTGTCCTGGATGGGATTCGAACACAGGACCTTCCTGTGAGGCAGGCGTGGCACTTTGCCACTGTGCCGCCATTTATAGAACATATAGTGAGAAAATTGTAATCATTTATACCTTAAACTGTTGTGAGGTAATTTTACCCCATTAAGAAAACACTAAAATGTATGGACATAAATGAGGGAATTACAGTAAATGAAATAATATGTGCACACAGTCATGGTTGTTTTAATGGATTCCCAATATGTTTGCTAATTTAGCTTGAAGCTAGCTAGCTGGCTTTTTGCAAAAACAAGGTATTATATGTATTATTTCTATGATACATTTTTATCTCTAAAAGCTGAACTTTTGTAGAATGTTAAGTTTTAGAAAACTTCTGTGTATTAGCCTATTCCTTGAGTTAGTTTCTCAATTTGACTTTGACACAGTTGATTTATGGGCTCTGACTGTACATGTCCACGCTGGTCTCACTCTCTGTGGACCCCGGGGTCAAATAAAAGACAATGTTGAGTCAGCAGCTCTGGGACGACCAACAGAACTTTCCCCAACAACCTGGGCCAGTTTCTAGGCTTTAGCAAGAGAGGCAATGGTCTCAATATAGTCTTGACTCTCTGTGGTCGGAGCAGTTTAGACATTTTTACATTTTTAAAGGGATAATGGATATTCAACTTACTCACTCCAGCAGAAAGTGCATTTATGTAAAAAAATTTCATATTTAGTGTTATAGATAAATATTGAAGATTTTACCTTAACATTCATTCAATAATATAGAGTAATAATTGCTAAAACTAACACGCTAACTCAAAAGAGAAGATGTGGTTTTAATGCCACAGTTATTGCTGTCTTGTTAAAACTTATTTGCTTGTCAATGCTATTTTCTCAGTAACATCAAAAAACCACAAATTGCTACCCTTTTTTTTTGTTGCTTGCAGTTGGTTAGCGGTAATGTTTTAGGTTATTTTTATTTGTATAAACAGTTATTTTACACGGTTTCAATAAAATAAGTATATTTGATGGGATATATAAAAAAATGCTGCAAAAAGACAAATGACAAATTGGGGTGTTTCATGTCGACATAAATATGGTGACATAAGACACCCTAAGAAACATGGATAAGGCTTTTAAGAACTTTTGTGTTGGGTGATTAATTGGACTTCTGCTCTATTTAACACTTTATTTTCATTAAGTCTTAAAAAACACAAAAAACTTGCTGTTAGAAATGCCACTACTGTAACTTCCCCCATTTCAATATATTTCATTTCAAACAGTCAATTAAAAGGGATCTACTTCTTCACAACCCATATCTACTTGTTTGGAGATGGCTGGAGAGTACGTAGGTGCAAAATGGCTGCCACATTTCTGTCAGTCTCCCCCAGGGCAGCTGTGGCTTCAAAAAAGTAGCAGACCACCACCAGTGTGTGACTGTGGAGTGAGTGACTGAATAATGGACTCTGTAAAGCGTCTTTGGGTATCTTGAAAAGCGCTAATAATAGTGGCTAAGAACTAGCCACTATTATTACCATTAGGTTCACAGCCTTTTGCCAGACCTAGTAATTATTCACCACATTATGATCAGCGTAGGGCAGGGCCATGTGCTTGATTTGTTTGACGAGAGGCCGTCCCACTGCGTCACATGGACAAAGTGCACACACATTAGGTACATATTCACTAATGACGAGTAAATAGACTGAGGACATTTTGTTTTGTAGCACAATTGTGTAAATTAAGTTTTTTTAATTGGGCAGAAGAACAGTGCGACAGCAGGTGTCAGGGGCTCGGGAGCAGACAGCAGAAGATGAAGAGGTGGGGGAGTACATCTTCACCCCCCACCAGCATTACCATCCATTAGGTCTCCAGGGTATAAAAAACAAATGGGGGGAGCTGGGTTATTGAACTCAAGACACCACCATTCTTTATTTATTTATTTGAGTCAAGGCATTAGCGTTTGTAAAGGAAATTTTACAATAAGAGCTTTTGCATTCAGATTCTTAGTGGCCAATAACAATTGTACACTATGGTTAGTGTGTGCTTCGAAAGCTATGTGGATAAAATAATCAACCAAAATTAATAAGTGGGTTGGAACAAATATGTTGTTACCAAACCATTTCTTAACATATCATATAGCATAAAATATCATATCATATATGTCACAAAGAGGCCTTCACATAATGTTTTCCATTAAAAAATAAGATGTTGCTGCTGCATTCTCACTCACAAAACCTGTACTTTTAAATCCAGCTGAGGAGGTGCTTTTGTTTTAAAACGCCACCTGCTGTACTCTGTGTAAACTGTAAAGACAGTGGCCTTAGTTAAAAACTGCTTGTGACAAAAAGCAAGTTTGAACAATGGCAAAATACTGTTTATAATGTTTTTATTTCTCGATACGTAGGCTTAAGAGTTTTCCAGCGCTGCTCCAGAAATGTCTGTCTGTTTTTGAGTGGACCTCATCCTAGATGTCCAATTGTTTATAATCTTTGTAGGATTAAAAGTGTTAGGATTCACAGCCCCTCTACTGTCCTGGCAGAAGACAGTATTTTTTAAATCGCCTAATGTATGTGAATTCTAGCCTGTCCAGCCACGACCAACTTTATTCCTATTTTATACAAGGAAGTTACTCTGGTACCCTGTTGCTTAAATTCAATTTCTTTGAATTTTGATTAAGAGGCCACCATCACTATGGACTGTTCACAGGTCAGAAAGACTAGTTCAAAAGTAATAGATCATGACTGTCCGCAAGAGCATTAATGTTTGGCTTTGCAAGATACAATCTTCAAACAACATAAAGATTACAATCTAATATGTGCACTAACATTTAAGTAGTTTCAGTTGATTGCTCCTCCTAATCTGACTCAGGTAGAACTGCTCACAGAACAGTTTGTTTGACAGTAACATCTGGAAAGGCTCCTGTTGAAAGTGTTTGCAAAAGGGAGGCGTACTCTGTCGAGAACTTGTTAGGTGATTGGATGAAGCACCGACTAGTATCCGCCTACCACGAGATTTGTTTTAGCCAATTATAGCAACAATTCATTCATAACCAGAGTGTGGCTGGTATAAAGAAACAAACTGTCGTAACAGTAACAGTTTTTGCAAAGTGAATCTGCAAAAAAAAAGTATGTTAACTAACAATAAATTGGTAAATGAAACAAGGACATCGGCCGATAAAAACAGCGTTTATGAAAGATTACGAGATTTAGAATATACCAAAGCCAGTAGGAACAGAGAATAAACTAATTTTCCTTCCAGGAAATCCTTTAGTGACATTTTAATTAGCATTAGCGAAAGACGTTAACATCAACGCTAACATCTTTCAATGTAGCTATGTTGATAACAAAGAGAAGAGGACGACTGTTGAATTTGACAAATTAAAAAACGCGTCTTCCTGTTGGTGCTGCCACATCAGAATCCAATCTCCCAGAATGTTATGCATGAAAATTATCTATATTTTATTTAAGTTTCACACACTATATATACTTCTTCATGAGCTTGAGGCAGATTTGAGGCTCCTGATTTTCCGTTCACTTCCGGGGGTTAATGTTGGGTGGCCCTCTGTCGTCTCATTACACCCAGCACACAGAAACAAAGAAGAAGCAGCTCTATTACCTCTTTAATCAATCGGCACGCCCATTAGAGGACAAGAGCTGTAAACAGCCATCAGCGTCACGTGTTAGTTAATGCTTAGTTAGAATTTATGTGCACGCAGGACAAATGTAGGCTCTTATTTAGGGCCTCTGCCGGTACAACTTACAATTGAAATGTAAACATTGAGAGGTAAGCTGAGGTCATTTCCACAATCAATGAACAAATTAACCATCAAGGAATTCAAAAGTAAGGTCAAATATTTGAAAACATGACACCACTATTACTTATCCAGGCAAATTGTATGCTCATATTTTTTTATCACAGCTTAATTTTTATTACCATTTTCTATATTCCCTTTTACAGTTGACTAATACTATGTTCTCTGCTACACCTTTTTTTGCTATACAAGTTATTGGCAAAAAAAACATCAATTTACAGACGTAAATTTATTTTATTACAGACATATTTGTGAATGAAAATGTGTCTACAAAGTGTCACTTTTGCAAACCAACACATCATTTATTAGAGGACGAGTGATGCTCTATGCGCTTTTATATACCTTTTTTATGGCATTTTTTTTAAATTGTAGGGACTATTTACATTTAAGTTGACTATTGCTTTTTAGCAGTGCTGTACTTGGACTAACTTAGCCCTTGAAGTTAGGACTAAATACCAGGACGAAACAATCCATGTATTCATTCATTGAATTGATTTTCACTTGAGAACAAAAAAAGTATTGATTTCTTGCTAAAAATCTAAAATATAACATTTATAAAAGAGACCTGAAGCCAATTTCAGCAATAGTATAGTAATAAACAACATTTCTACCAAATCCAATAGTTATGCAATTTATGTCCAATAATTTAAGTCCAATAATAACAGTTTCACACGGGTTTATGTCAGACTGAGAGTTTATTTAGCGTCAGGTTGATTTGTCTAGAGATCACTGTAAGAAGGTCACTTACAACAAAACCGCATTGTGAGCAACTGATGCCTTTCACGTTGTCGTCATTAACAGCCCAGCGTTAATGTACAACTGTATTAACAATGCTCTCAGTTACGTATTGTCATCATTTCATTTGTTCTATTGTTTAAACTCTGCATGTACCTCATACAAAGACAGCGAAAGGAGAAACTGTAGCCGTCAGCGCTAGCCATGAGGCATCCGTTCTCGGTCCTGTGGAGCAGCAGTATTCTTCTGCAGCAGCTTCCGAACATCCAGTCAAGATGTGTCTGGAGGCAGTTTATTCTTTGTCTTTTTGTACTGCCACCTGGAAATCCAATGCAAATCCAGAGACAAGACTAATTCTTATTGAAGACTCTGTGTCAATGTCAAACTGTGTTGTGATGTGAAAAAACAAAGTTTATATAAAACGTTCCTTGGTTTAGTGTATTTTTTATGTAGCTCCAGTACTGACCAGTGGAAGTCCAGAGCCTTGTATTTGTTTATGCATTTGATTTTAAGTAATCTTTTACAATGTTAAAAGGGTTTGCCAAATATCTCTAGTCATATTGTTATCGCAGTATTCACCTTTAAGTATTCATCTTTTGTTCAGCTGTTCAAAACAAAGTAAGTTTGTATCTCTAATGACCCAATAGTATAGATTGTTAGCAATAGTATCTAACACTTTCTTAAAAAAATCTACCAGATCTGTCAGAACAAGTCAAACATTCAGCTTCACACAAATCAAAACCTTGACCTTTTAACTGACCTCTTTGAATACACAGGTGCATGTTAATGATGATGACGAGTGGTCTTACATTACCTTGTTAAAAAAAAGTGTGGTTTGCTTTGTGAGTTATTTCAGTCCACCTCATTTAGTCTAATTGTAACAGCAGCATTGAGCTTTCAGTATCCACTCCCTGTCACTCAGCCTCTGTCTAATTCAAGAGTGTTTTATCTCCTCACATGAGTTGAGTTGGTTGAAGGTGTGTTTATATGCTCCCAGAGGCTTGTTTATCTCACCTGCTCCACCTGTAATTTGTTTCCCCTCATTTCACTTTTATCTCTTTTATGTGTGCAGATGAATAAAGCACAGAGACAGGCAGGGGCCAGTAGGCTTGTACATGCCGCTTCTGAAAGGCCCGCATTTCCAAAGGCTGGATGCTTATTAGCTACTTTATATCTTGTTTTATAAATTTAAGAAGGGATTATGCATAAATTCATATTCACTTTAGTTTTTGTGCTCTGTGAGTAAGACTGCACATTATTTCACAAATATTGTTATCGCAGTATCATCAAATAAAGCATAATAATACATGATGCAATGGTCAATTATTGCCATTGCTTTCTCACACAATTTATTGCATTATCTGCTGACTTTCTTGAAAATTAACAATTGTTATTGATTGGCTCTAAAATCGTTATTTAAAGACCGGGTGTGTAGTTTTTGACAAAATCGGACAATTTGCAATTCCACAGCTCATAGTAGCCCTGCAGGGACATTCTGCTATCTCGGAACAAGTGAAAATCAGTCAGATATTGAGCTCACTTAGGGCTATGATTTAAATAAATGGTAACACTTTATTTTCATCCTTACCATAACCGAAAACCCCTAACACTAACCATTACCCTATGAATGTAATTTATGCATTTTCCCCATAAATTTACAAATGTTGTGAAAGCAGAAGTGCAGTATATTCTTTATGACAATGGAAACAGACCTTACTCATACCGTACCAGTCTAGGGAAAAGAAGTCATGACCTTTTGTTATTTGACTGAGAGAACAAACAAAAGTCTTTTATTAATTCTAATCAAGGAAAAATGTTCATTTAACAGGAGACTGCTTTGAGAACACAGAGAACACATATGTCAATGTGCAACACAACGCACTGGTTAATAAAGTATGAGGCTATATATGATAATGCATTTCAAAGATGCTACATCATATCTTTGAATATGCTGTTGACTCAGAGCAGCCAGCAGGACGTGTGCAGCTGCCATATTTGTCAGAGCAGTTCAAAGCTTTAGGTTCTTCCGCTTCCTGCCGCCCTGTCTTTGGTGTTTTGTTGTTTTCTAAGCACTCGTGCACCTGCTGCGTGTTTTGAAAGGTTTGGATGTCCCAGCACATGACGCAATGAAAGAACAGGATGTGGACACTAATATTTAAAGCTTTAGAGTTTTTTGTTATTTCAGGACAGCGACTAAAAACTAACCCACTTTATACTGAAAGTTTAAATCTGTCACTGCATAGAGGCTAAAAGGCTGAGATAACCTCATTTATTATTATATCAAGATTAGTTAAAGCTGTAAAGTGTGTAAAATGTGTTAGAAATTTACACTTTAAGGGTTTTATTAAATGGTGGATACATGATGCATGGTATTCTCATTGCTTGAATATAAATATAAAGTATCAATATTTATTTTTGTCTTTTTTAAATATATATCAGTTAAGTTCTAACACACTAGATAGGTTTGTTGGTTGACTAGTTGACTTGATAAGATCACATTCAACAGGACTGCTTAAACAACGTTTTACTTTGACCGAGGTCAACATGAAACAACATATAAGCATATAGGTCACATGTAAGTCCTGGCAGGATTGATTCTCTCACACTCACCTTACAGTAAACGATTGCTTGTATATCTTTGGTTATAACTAGGGCTGTTAAAAACATAAAATATTTAATTGCAATTAATGGCATTATTGTCCATAGTTAACTCGATTAATGGCAAATTAATCTGATATTTATTTATTTGGTTATAGATAAACTTTTAAAAGCATATTTTGCTATTTTTTCTTTGCTTATTAGACAATAAATGTACTTTTTTTAAATTCATTGTAACACTATCACCTAAACTTTCTCAATAAAAAATACTGTATGCTGAAAGCGTAAAATGTTAAACTAAAGGTCAAAGAGCAAAACAGATGGGCATAATGAATTAAAACCGACATTACAACTAACATAACTTGTGTCAAACTTTCAAACAAAAAATAAATATCTCAAAAAAACTGAACTATGTGTAGTAGCTATCTATTTAACTCTAACTAATGAAAGTTTGTTTGTGGTTGAGCTGTCCAGGCATTTTTGCAGCAGACTCTCCAGCGTTGTCTGCTTTTGGCGTGGGGGCTGAGCCGGGGGCTCTACATTAGCGCTGTGTTTAGCCAGACTGGATGTGTTCTGGTGGTAACTCAGTTCACAGCGACAGTAAATGTAAATAACTTTGGTTTTGTCGAGAGAGCCATCTGACATGGCTTTGAAAATAAACTTGCCATTCATAAGAACCTTTTCGCTGTCCGTTTTTGTGAATGTATGCTAACTTACTGCTGCAGCACGCTCTGTTTTCTTTAGCCATGCTTAAAAGTAATTTGTGTTAAAGCGTTATTAATGAATTAAATTTGACAGCCCTAGTTATAACACAAAGTTAACCAGAAAGAGGTATGAGAGGATTACAAATGTGTGGCATCCATGTAACATTGTGTGTGAACTGCTATGGCTGCTCTTAAATGACAGAATATGTAGGACATTTATTCATTTATAAGCACAAAGGAGGGTTTTATTTGGAAACCATTCTCAAAGAGAGAAAATGTATTCTATTCACTCCAAAAAAAAGAGCTTTTGGTAAGTATTAATACGTTGATGTATTGAGGAAATTATGGTTGACTGCAACCCTACCATGTTCCTTTTACTTTTAAAATGTAACACCCAAATGTCACTAAAATTACGTGGTAACATATATAAATAAATACAGCCTATATAGGTGTTTTGGAAAAATAAATCACACTTCTCAAAATATTAATACATTAATATGAAGCTGTTTTATTTTTTTAGCGAGTAACAGCTTCAGCCTTAAACCTTTGCCATATTACATTAAACATTTATTTTGACTGACATTTCTGCCCTTGTTTCCAAAGGCCTCTTTATTTCGATGATAAGATTAGCGGTACATTATAATGCTCCAGCTTTGCCGTAGATATCAGTGATGCGCTGGTTTTAATTAAAGTACTAAGTGACCTGTTTCTGTCCTCTGGGTATGAATCCACTGCTTCTAGCTAATCTGCACTTCAGGATCTAAATGCTCTAATCCTGTGCAGCCCTGCAGCCATCAACAGTATACCCCACTTTAGCCTAGAAACAGTGCACCTCACCCAGGGCTCCTCCACCCAGGCCCATCAGGGAATCCCCTGTACAGGACACGCACATGCTCATCTCTCTGTCTGCCCGCTGCTGTTGCCAGGCAGTTTGCACTCACATGAATTAGTCAGCTCTCTTGTTTGAAATCCTCTTAATCGCTGTCTTCCTAAGCCGTTGTTGACCATAAAGCCGTGCGGCGGACAGGGCCGTGACACTGTGGAGGTACCGTATGGTTCCGCACTGGTAGGGGGGCCCTCTTCGGTAAATAGGTTTAATTGAGTAATTGGATCTCTTAAGTGTTGCTAGAGGATACTGCAAAAGCACAGGTTTGTTAAGGAACTGGTACCAAACTAACCCTGTACAAATTAGGCTGGGAATGAAACCATTGCATAGATACAGTATGGCTATTTTTAGCATTGAGCAGGAACAGGAATATTGAAAAGAGGATGTGTCTGATATCAGCAGAAAACATATATTAAAGGAATAAGGAAGTGTGGACGTTTTAAGCTATGTGTGAAACAAAGATATTTTTTGAATGGGTTGAAGATCTGACATATTAGAGCGATTGTTGATTTTATTTTGTTTCATTTAGCCTCTTTGCGGTCTGTGTCTGACTGGGTGACCAACAGATTCACCAGTAAGTGAAGCGTGCCTCAGTCACAGCTGACTCCTGAGCTCACTACAAAGTTATTAATGTTAACCACAGTTTAAACTCAAGCTGTGTTAAAAGAAAAACTTGCATGTTGTGAACATGTTACTGATAATGTCACAGCTCTGTGTCAATTTACTTAAAAGGTGTTGTGGGTGAAGACCTAGCCCTCACTAGGGCTTCAACTAATTTTAATAGTCAACTAATCTGACAATTACTTCTGCTTCTAATGGACTAATGAGGCTATTTGAATAGTTTATGACAGATAGTGTTCTGCCTGGTATAAAGCTTTTATCTTGTGAAGCTGCAGCAGAATTACTGCCTTTACTAAGTACAATGGATGTACATTAGCCACTTCATTTGATTGCACTCGGGAGAGACACACACTCTTCCTTTAGCATTGCGCGTATAAGTCGATATAAAATGCGGTAAATACATAAAATAATATGACACTTAAATTCCAATATTAAACTTATAGTAGCACACGTTTTATGAATTGTTATAGTATAGAGTTTTTCTAAAGCAATCTTTACTCAAATGCCTACTCAGGCCGGAATAGAGCTCTCAGACATTTAACCCACAACCTCAGGACACAGCTCTGTCTGACATTCTGCACTGCAGGAGTAAACCTGTTTAAATTAGTAAACCTAAGACAGACAGTAAAACATCTCTGTGATATCTCTGTTTGCTGTTGTTCCTGAAGTAGACCCATTGTTTCACACGTTATATGATTTCCGATGCAATAAAAATGTATTATACCATAATAATAATTAAATTAATACAATTTGTTAGGACTAGGAAAGAAAAAGTATGTGAACCTTTTGGAAATTTCATGGTGGAATACATTTGTCATAAAATGTGATCTGATCTTCATTTAAGTCAAGGGTATTGACAAACATAATGTGATAATTCGCAAATACTTTAACAAAAAAGCATGTGAGCCATTTCTTTCCTAAAAGAGCTTTCAAAGGAGCTACAATCAAGAATTGTTGCTTTGCAAAAGAGTTACAAAGTTATTTCAAAGACTTTAGGCAAACAATCTACAAATGGAGACGCTTTGGGACTGTTGCTACTCTACCAAGAAGTGGACGCTGAGTGAAAATGACACAAAGAGCACAACAAAGACTCATCATTGAGGTAAAGAATTAACCCCGAATGACAGTCAAAGATTTGAAGGCATGATTGGAACTTGCCAACATCTGTGTTCACAAGTCTACAATACGTTAAACACTGAACAAGCCGGGTGTCCACAGCAGCACACCACACAGGAAGCCACTGCTTACTGAAAAGAACCCACCTGAAGTTTGCAAAAGAGCACATTGAACACTCGGAAAATACATTGGTATGTTTTGTGGACTGATGAAACTAAGATTGAACTATTTATAAAAAAAACAAACAGCGCTACATCTGGCGTAAAAAAGGCACAGCATATCATCATAAAAACATCATCCCAACTGTAAAGTCTGGTGGAGGAAACATCATGATTTGGGCCTGCTTTGCTGCATCAGGGCTTGGCCTGCTTCAATCATTGAGGGGAATATGAATTCATAAGTATATCAGACAATTCTTCAGGATAATGTGAGTATGTCTGTACGTCAGCTGAAACTGTGCAGAAGGTGGGTGATGCAACAGGACAACAACCCAAAACACCAGAGCAATTCCACAACAGAATGGCTTCAAAAATACTAAATCTGCCTTTTGGAGTGGCCAAGTCAACACCCTTGACTTAGATGAAGATCAGATCAAAGTTTAAACCAAACTTATTCAGAAAACCATGAATTCTATTTAGACTATAAAGATAGAGTACAAAATTATAATTTTGTACTGTATTTTTATAGTCTGTGTGTATGTCATAATAAATTATATATATTTGCCTTTGAAGCCAATGACACCTGATTAAAGATGAGAAAAGGAACCAATAACCAATTTAGTAAAGGAGAAAATCTGTTGATGTGCATGTACCATCGAGACAAAAGATAAAATACATTTAGATAACTAATACAGTAATTACAACTACTTTTATGATAGTGTTCCAGCCATAGTCACTAAAATATCCTTTTTGAACACATTCCAAACTACTGCATATTAGATCTAATCTGAAGATGTCTTCAAAATGAATGCTAAAATCATTTTCATGTCCTTGTGTATTTGATCACCCTGAAAGTCTTCGTGCCCTAAATTCAGAATACTGAGGATGTTGCATTAAAGTTTCAGTCTTCTTTGAGGCATGACACACGCTGATATCTCGGCATGTTTAATGGTGTTCACAGAAGCTAATGATCTCGTCCTTATGGGCCTGTTGGGTAGATGAAAGGCCTCGATGGAATTTGATGTGTTTCCAAGTAGTTCAGAGCAGTGTTTTGTGCATGCATTGTAATGAGCTGAAGTTGCGTTTTCTTCAAAACTGTTGATGCTGCACATAAGTCCGACTCTCACAAGGATACTGGGAAAAGCTGTTGTTGTTCTTAGTCACTGTGGTAATTGCTGCATTTACAAGAAACATGGGATACAATAAACAGCCATTGACCTGTTGTTGGCCCTCTTGGTGGTTACCGACTGACCAGTCAGATGGTTTTATGGCAACACATAGCAACCAATGTTTCTGTCAAAGGTTCAGACAAACTTTGCTGTGAATTTCTGCTTTCTGTATGTTGATCAAGCATTGAATAGTGTAAAGTACTTGTTTATCTATTTCCCAAAACCCAATGGAAAATGTTAGAAATACATCCCTTGACAGTTCAGTGCATTCATGAGCAAGAATATTTATACAAGCCTGACGGGAAAACAAAATGGTTTTCTGTGAACAATATATCATGTTACTGTTGAATGTTTCATCTTTAGCCAGACAGCTATAGCTGATCATTACTGATTGCTAGGGCTATTGTTTTTAGCTGGAGCTAACATTGTTAGCAAGTAGTTACTCCAGAGCAAACCAACATGTTGTCAAAGATTGAGCAAGTTTCTGAGAAGCCTAGCTCCAGGAAGTGGCCACTAAGTAAATGTCAAATCATGACTGCTAACACTAGCAAATCTAAAGGTTTTTAGATCCTCCATATTGTACTCATTGTACACACTCATCAGTCTAAAACCCTTCATGTTTACATTAACCTTATTTAATGCTACACTATGCAACTTCATACCAGAAACAATTAACAAGTGTAACAAGTGTGAGTTATTTGTTGGTTCCCAAACATAAAAAATATGATAATGGGTGGACTTACGAAGCATACAGTAATATGCAATGTAACTTAGCCATTGTGACTATTGTATTCTTTCTAATCATATTTTCTATCCGTCTTTTTCAGATTGTGCTGCTTGTTGAAGATCTTGACAATTCTCTAGACGCCCGTCTCAACCTGTGGTTTACCTAACTTGGTTCATCTTTGGAAAGTGTGGTTCATGATCAGAACACACCTCTTCTTCAAGTCGACTGCCCCTCCCATTCCTCCCCAGCATGGCTAGATGGAAGTTTGACTTCTGCCTTTTGGACCAGTTATTTTATGGGCTCATTGTGGGTTTGGCAGGACTAACGCATGGCCAGAACAGTGAGTGCCCTCAGTTATGTGTCTGTGAGATCCGGCCATGGTTTACCCCTCAGTCCACCTACAGAGAAGCCATTACTGTGGACTGCAATGATCTGCGCCTAACTCGCATCCCAGGTAACCTCTCCAGTGACACACAGGTTCTCCTTTTACAAAGCAACTACATCGCCAGAACCAGTGAGGAACTTGAACAACTCTTCAACCTGACTGAACTTGATCTTTCCCAGAACAACTTCAGTAGCATTCGGGATGTTGGCCTTACCAACATGTCGCAGCTCACCACCCTTCACTTGGAGGAGAATCAGATCACAGAAATGCCTGACTACTGCCTTCAGGACCTCAGTAATCTCCAAGAACTTTACATCAATCACAATCAGATCAACTCAATCTCTCCAAATGCCTTCTCGGGCCTTCAAAACCTCCTCAGGCTGCACCTCAACTCCAACAAGCTCCAGAGCATTAACAGCCAATGGTTTGAATCTACACCCAATCTTGAAATCCTTATGATTGGGGAGAACCCAATTCTTGGAATACTGGATTTTAATTTCAGGCCTCTTGGCAATCTTCGAAGTCTAGTTTTGGCCGGAATGGATTTAACCGATGTTCCTGCGAATGCCTTTGTGGGGCTTGACAATCTGGAGAGTCTTTCGTTCTATGACAACAAGCTGGTCAGAGTTCCTCAAAAAGCTCTCCAAAAGTTACCCAACCTTAAGTTTTTGGATTTAAACAAAAACCCTGTGCACAAAATTCAAGAAGGGGATTTCAAGAACATGCTACGATTAAAGGAACTGGGTATAAACAATATGGCAGAACTGGTTTCTATTGATCAGTATTCTTTGGACAATCTACCTGAGCTTTCTAAATTGGAAGCTACAAACAACCCAAAGTTTTCATTCATCAACCGCCAAGCTTTCCGTGATGTTCCAGCCTTGGAGAGTCTAATGCTTAATAGCAACGCCCTAAATGCCCTCTATCAATCAACTGTAGACTCCCTGCCCAACCTTCGAGAGATTAGCATCCACAGCAACCCCCTGCGCTGCGACTGTGTAATCCAGTGGATGGGCTCCAACGCTACAACTGTCCGCTTTATGGAACCTCTTGCCATGTTTTGTGCGATGCCTCCAGAGGTGAGGGGTATGCATGTGCGGGAGGTTGTACAAAAGGGGCTTGTGAACCAGTGCTTGCCAATGATCGCACATGATACTTTTCCCAGTCATCTCAACTTAGACTTGGGAATGACAGTAGATTTGGACTGTAGAGCAATGTCTCAGCCCGAGCCGGAAATTTACTGGGTGACACCGATGGGAAACAAAGTAATGATGGACATGCTGTCTGACAAATACAGCCTCAACAGTGAAGGGACACTAAGGATTTCTAATATCCAAGTGGAAGACTCTGGCAGATACACCTGTGTGGCTCAAAATTCACAAGGAGCCGACACCAGGGTAACGGCTATACGGGTAAATGGCACTTTGTTAGACAGCACTCAGCTTATGAAGATCTACGTCAAACAGACAGAGTCCCACTCCATTCTTGTCTCTTGGAAAGTCAACTCAAACGTCATGACCTCTAACCTCAAATGGTCCTCTGCCACTATGAAAATTGACAACCCACATATTACTTACACTGCCAGAGTACCTGTGGATGTTCATGAGTACAACCTCACGCATTTACAACCAGCAACAGAGTATGAGGTGTGCCTCACGGTCTCCAACATCCGCCAGCAAACACAGAAGTCCTGCGTCAACGTGACAACTAAACAAGCCACTTTTGCTGTGGAAATATCTGCACAGGGGACTAACACTGCCCTGGCAGCAGTAATGGGAACGTTGTTTGCTATCATCAGCGTGGCTATTCTGGGTGTATACATTGCTAAAAGGTGGAAGAGGAAAAACTATCACCATTCCTTGAAAAAGTATATGCAGAAAACCTCATCAATACCTCTGAATGAGTTGTACCCTCCACTGATAAACCTGTGGGAGGCAGACAGTGAAAAAGAGAAGGAGGGCTCATCAGAGAGCAAACCCAGTCAGGTGGACACCACACGCAGTTATTACATGTGGTGAGAGTTACTCTGAACCCAGCAGACATGTTTGCTACAGGAGCACAAATCTACACTTTTACTTCTTTGTGTAAAAGTGAACTGAGTGACTTTTCTCACACGTCTCTGTTTCTTCTCTTTGCTCAGACTGGCTTATAGAAGTGAATGTCGAGCAGACATTCCAGATTTTTAGTTTAGTAAACTGTCTCTTTACCTCTCATCCCAATTTAACACTGGATTTGGCAGCTTTGTTTAGCTTCTTGGTTAAGTAGTCACTGTGCTTTATTTTTAGTCCTTGTTTTGAAGAACACAGCATGAGTATTGTCACAGATTCAGAGAACGTGAACAAGGCAAACTTTGACACATTTCTCTGGCAGAACTGCAATCTTTCTTTACCTTGTAAAACAGTTTCACTGTTGACTGTTGTGCACTGAAATATATATGCTAATTTGTCTATAAAATGTAAGCCAACAAAGTACATTTAGACTTGATATACCGTCTATTGAATAATGGTAGCACCTCTTCTGTAATCTTGTATCAGCTTTGAGTTCAATTACCTTTTGTACATGATTAAACAGTATGTTTGAGTTAGACTTACTTTTGCAGAAACACTACTGTAAACCAGCAATAGAAATATGAATGTTATATTCTAGGTTAGTAGATGTACTGCTTTATAATTTCTCGAATATTTCTTTTCTTCTTTTGCTAGAAAATGTCTACAATCACTGTTTTTGTTGTGGTTTACAGAAACATGTTAATTGAGGAACTATTCAATAAAAACCTTCTTTCCTCATATTTTTTAAACACTGATTTCCAAATTGAGTGTTATTTTATAATGTGTGCGTAACGAATACCTCTTAATGTTGGGGTGTTTTAGAAAGCAAGATTTCTAAGATTAAATTTTAGTTGAATAAAACTCATTTCAAATATTGCTCCTGTATTAAGTGTTACCACTTGCGAGTGATGGGCGTAGCTGTAGGTGTTCATTTAGAAGCTTCTGCGAGTGTTGATAGAGCGTGCACTCGAGTCGAACGCGTGTCTTTGGCTCTGTGAAGCAATTATCAGGGAATAATTTAAATGCTACTCCCAAAAGAATACAATTACTGCACAATATGCCTTCGAGTACATACACTCACATGAAAAACAAAGATGAGTCACTCCAAACTGAGAACATAGATGTCCCTCCCGGATTTCTCATTTACTTCTTTATTTTATTATAAAAGGCATTTGTCTAAGTCTCTGGAAAAAAAGAGTGAGTATGTCTGAGATGCACTGTGTAATGCATATCAAACAAGACAATGATTACAGATAATGGGCCTTTTTGTTCCTGGTGCACACTGCAGTGTTATTTTGCGCAGCAGTCATCTTCACTACATACTGTACAGGACTTATTATGACGTTTACATTGGGACTTACACACCATACAATACACTCTGGCAGTTCATTTTAATACTTTTTATGGGATTAGAGCTTTGTAAATAGATAGATTTTAAATGAGTTTTTTGGTGTCCTCTTTCCCAGCCTCAATGCAACGTCCCATTCTCAGTGGCTCCCAGTCTCAAAGCAGAAGTCTACTGGGAGTCCAGACCTGTGAAGGTTTGTGAGTTTCTCATGGTGACTGACAGCTCTGGGGTTAGTGGTCGCATCAAACCTGTCTCCGCTCGATCTCTCTTGACAACATTCTGCAGAATGTTCTCCACGCCCATTTTTCTCTTCAATTACTGCTGCAATTGAGACAAATGCTCCTCCAGTGTAGAGAGAAACAACAGTCAGTTGTCAGTTTAGGTTTGTAATTTAAAAATCAGTAATGATTTGGACTACAATTCACATAAATCTAATTTTGTGTAGCTCATGAAGTATTTGGATTCAAGGTGACAGTCTTTAGTAATTGAATCCTTTATCACTAAAACCTACTCAACATTTCTACAATTTAAGTTAACACTAGGCTAACACAGCTAATAAAAGGTATATTTTCATTTCTGCATCTGATTTGTATTGTTTTAATGTATCATCTCTGTTTAATATGTAGTTCAACCCTGATTGTAAATCCACGGGGAGCAGACATTGGTTACTTTATGTTGCTATGGGCATGACGCTCTCTGATTGGTCAGAAACTGATCAAAGGGCAGCAAGGGTCATTAGGTGAAGAGTCCGTCAGCTGCGTCAGGTGTAATTGTTGCCAGGCAGCAGGTGTGGCACAACAGTATGCTGCTGCATCACACTGTTTTCTCCAAGGGGTAAAAAGTAGCTGAACCTCTATTCAATTTAATTTAGGGTAAAATAGTGTGCACAAAAGCTATGGAAGTGTGATAAATGCTTTATAATACTTATACTTTTCTTTGTGCAGAGATGTAGGGTAAGGCTGCAAACTAAAAAAAAATGTCAATGAATGTCGCAGGCTCTTTAGGGAGAGCAGTGTTGTGTGTTGACAATGATCGACAGAGAGCCGAGCGGAGACTGCGTGGCATTTGTTAAACCTGTCCAATCCCATGCTGAAGACTGTGCTGCAGTGCCTTCTGTGCAGAGAGGACAAGGCAGTGTGCACGCTCAGTGGGTTGCTCAGTCACACGCCGGATATCAGCTCACTGGGACGGCTATCAATGCAAGCCTTTTTTACAAAGCCAGCTCTTAAGCCAGCGCCGTGTCCTGTCCCAGTGCTCTGTTTCCATGACAACCCCCTCCCTTCGTCCACCTGCGGACGCGTGGTAGCCAAGTGAGAGAAGTCCCCCAAGCCCGAAATACCACTGACAAGGTCATAACCCTGCAGGTGGGAAAGCACTGCAACATCGTGTAGCTAGCGTTCAGAGGTGTGGAGCTCAGAGAAGCTGCTGTGCCCTGGAAGTGACTCCGACCGACGACACCGGGGCTGCTTCTGCACGTTTACCCTGTCAGACAAGAGCCACAGACAGAATGCTCTGGTGGTATACCAACAGGTGTCTTGTCTTGAAATGAGAAGGTGTAGTTTAGTGCCTGAGGTTACTCTATATAAACAGCACATTGATTGTAGCCTTTTATTGTGACCATTTCAGGGCACACCTGTGTAAACATTTTACAGTCAATCTCTTTAATCAGCAACTTGACACATCTCATCTGCCAGGTGGTGTGTGTTTAATTCTTTCTTTGTTCATTTATTTATCTTTTACACCTTCTCGAGGACACAAGGGGCTACAGCCTTACCCAGCTGCTTAGGGCATAAGGCAAGGTACATCCTGGGCCATCTCCAGACATTCTTTTACTAACACAGCTTAGTCCAACTATCCTCATTGTTTGATTAAGCTGTCTAACTGGAAATGTTTGTTCAAGTTTACAACTTTCTGGTTAGATAACACATAAATAAAGTCAAATGTGTTACTCTATGCTGCTGTCTGTCTCTGGAGCATCTACAATGCCTTTGTCCAACCTTTAATGGAGTGCCATTTCTCCCAGGGTACTTGAAGCCCTCAATTGAGCTCTTTCCTAGCACCACCCCTTCAATCATGCCACTACACTATATAAAGCACCTGTGTGCTCCCAGTCAGTCTCTGCTGCTGGTTGAGCTGTTGGCTGGTCTGTGTTTTGCCACTATTCTGTTCCAGGTTTGCCAGCTGCTGTTTAGTCCTTGTCTAGTTTGGTTTATGCCACATTTTCACATATTTTGGATATTTAGCTTGTGCTCCTATTTTGCTTGGTCTTGTTTCATGGGTGGTGCCAGACCACTTTTACTGGGGCATGTACCCTAGTATAAATCAGCTGTGCTCCAGTAAATTAACTCAAATAACAGAAAATAATGAGAATGATATGCTAAACAGTGCAGATTTAAGCAAACAGAAACAAAAAAGTACAGATACTGAAGCAGCAATAAATATAAGACAATTTTTTTTTTTTTTTTTTTTTTTAGTATCCTTAACACAGTAGCATTTACCCACTACAGCGCACTCTGTCTTTAGAAGCGGTGTCTATTAATGAACAGGTAATGTGAAAACACAGTGAATGACAACACATTAAAAGTTATGTTTGAGGTGATATCACAGCCTTAACCTTTTTTCACTCCTCCTTTTTGTAGATGATGGACATCAGAAAATATTAAATCAGAAAAAACAAGAAAAGAGAAGTAGTTAGAGTTCAAGGAAGCCAGTAAATAAATTAGATTTATTATTATATAACTTACCAACACCCACACTTTCTCCACAGGTTTGCACAAATGTTTCTATGCTGCTCCGTGTCTGTCTGGCTGTCTTCTCTTCCCCATTTCCTGAAGGGCTAGCTAATCAGGAGAACCTGGACAGGTAGGCCTAGTGATAACTTTACAGTGCTGTCAGGGAATTAAACATATCCCTGCTGCTAGTTACTTGTGGCTTTGATTTGCAGTTTTGATAGGCTTACGTTTGTAGTGCCAAATCAGCAACAACCTTGTGCACTCTAACCACAGAAGCCACAACATAAATCAGCAGCCGAACAGAGCAAACTCTCACACATATCTGTGGCCAGTACACTGTGTGTTTCTGAGACCAGTTAAAACTGAAGCCCACATTAAAAGGTCTAAGCTATATAAAGGATAAGACAAAGGTAAAAGCTGCAGGTGTTTTTCTTCCTTTTGCAGCGTTGATCTATGCTCCTTCTATTGTTCTAACAATGAGTAAACCTGGGTCAGGCTGTAATAGTGCTGTTGAGGTGCCAAAGCATCTCAAAAAACACACTGCACTAATACTGTATTACAGTCTCACTTTTAAGTCCTGGCCTCAGAGAGGTTGTGAATATTTTATACATAAAAAATGTCTGTGAAGAGGCTAAAGCTGCAGCCTGTTGAGGGGAGTTTGTCTCAAAACAGAGGCGGATCAATGTGATGGGGTTTCAGGGTAAAAGCCCCCAATTTAGGGGGGCCCATACCATAGGTGTTGCCGGAACCATTTTTAGGGGTTTAGTAGCCCTAAATGTGAGCTAGTAGTAGGGAAGTAGAGCCTATGCTGGTAAAATATAAACTCATACTTACCAGGTGCGGCTGGAATCTGTAAAATATCTGTAAAATGAACACTTTCATGCACTAAACTAATCACCAACAGTGAAAAAACAAATGTATGAGCAGCGACCTGGAGAAAATAAGCTAAAACATGTTGATATATTTAGTTTCCAGAGTTTAAAATTTGATTTCATCTTATTTTAATGAACTCACATAGACCCACAACCTGCAAACATGCTACAGACATGTAGTTTGTTGAAACTACTCAAGTTAAAAAGACTAAAGGGAGGGTTTTATAAACAATGCCTTGATTCTTTCTGTTTCAAAGCCTTTGAGTCTGAGATTTTGGGGCCAGTTAAATTTAAAAATTCTTCTTGTAATTTTCTGACACAAGGGCCAAATAAAAATCATCTAAAATGCACCAGAATTTAAAAAAAATGTATTACAGTTTTCAGGGGAGAACTCCAGACCCCTGGCATCTGACTACACGTCCCAAACTGTATTAACATGTTTCTTTTAGTGACTTTTCCCTGCTTGGTTAATGAGGTGCTCAGTTCACCTTAAACTGTTTTAGTCCCCCACATCCCGAAGTAGAATCCCCAAATTCCTGCTACTATCATTTTAAAATCTTCTCAGCTGCACCATATTTCTACATCTACCATAACTTAAGATAGCACGTTTGTGTTAGTGGCTCACTCCTCTGACCACCACCAAACTTACCTCTACAGTTACACACATTCCTGCACCAGAGCTGTGGTGGAATAGATGAGAAACCTTTATAAAATACAGTAACTTTAGGCGCTTTACCAATACATTTACTTTAAGAAGGAATTTTGATTGTTCACTTTACTCCCCAGGTTCAAATTGTGAGTGATGCTCAAAAAACCACAATAATTTAGAAGCTTAAGTTCCAGTTTAATAACAGATTAAGACAGTAAAGTTTAAAGGGCCATTGGCTGAAAACAGAACATTCACAAAGTTTTATATCACTCTATGCTACACTCCCGGCCCCTTCCTTTTCTGCTATCCATCAGTCGCTGTGCATCTGCTCTTTGTCTTTTTCACCTCTGGGCGAGATACCTGCCTATCTACCAAGCCTTCTGAGCAGAAATAAAAGTTCCAAAGTCAAATGTATTTAGAAAGCTGTGTAAGAATGTTAAATAATGCATATTATTTTACTCTTTTCCAGGGAAACATCTGGTAATCTCTTAAAGCATAATTGTCCATTTAGCAGCGTGTCTTTTTGTTTTCCATTTCTAGCTTGAGTTTGCAGCCAAGTTAGCCACAGGAAACTGAAATGAGGTACAGCGGTGAGGAGAGAGTGCTACGTTAAATTAATTTAATTAATTTTTTTTTTTACAACCCTCTTGGTAACTGGAAGGATCTGGCCTTCCAGAATCTGGAGAATACCGAGGACAGGGAGTGCCTGTGCCTGTTGTGGACTCTCTCTGGAAACCATGCACTGTTAACATTAGCAACACTGATTTCAACAAAGAACTATTTCTGTATACATTTTTCAACCCACATTTTCTCAATACAAATATCTGTGTACTTTGTAGAGTGCTGTTAATGTCCTTCATTTCTGGTGCTTTTGAAATGCAATGTTTCATTTGGAAATAACATTTGATAAAAGCTGCTGCTGCTTTTTGTTGCTGTGATTAAAAATAGTCCTCTTCTTAGTTCCAACAGTAATTTTTCTGCTGCACTGATTGCCAAGTTGCTCGCTCAAAGCAAGTGACCTAAAATACACACACAAACTTCCATAAATAAGCTTTCAAAATAGAGCTAGGACTGTCATTAATATCTAAAAGCTGAAAAACTGAGAGTATATTTATGCTTGTCAAATATCCATGAGCCAGATAAAAGGCGTTAAAGTTGCTCAGTGTGTTCTCCGCTCTCCTCTCTCACAGGAGCACACATCCTGCAGTGACTTTTGTCTCATTTCTTCTGCTCATTTCCAATATTCCTGCAGCAGCCACCGAGATATTAATCAAAGTTTTATCTTAGTTCCGCGTCAGAAAGCCGGTCTGAGCCTGAAGCTGCAGCGTTTCATCCACTTAGATCCTATTTTTAAGGAGAAAGCAAAGGTTAAATGTGACACTGGGTAAACTCAAATACAGCAGAAGGAATTGTTCAAATCAGGTCCCACTTCAAACATAGATGCACTACTATTAGCGCTGCTTTTCTGTATGACCTTCATATGGTTTAGTATAAACGTAAACTCAGGAACATTACAAGACTAAAAACATTTACTAAATGCATTTAACAGCTACTAAACCATCAAAAATGTACTCCTAACCTGTAAACATACAAACTTTCTTTTACTAATCTGACATTATATTTCCATGTGTGTCTGCGAAGTGTGCAATAAGCAGGGTGGAAAAAATGTACAAAAGTGCTGGAGAACATGGAAGTATGAAGAATCCAGTTTATTAAGGCTGCCACCAATAGTGGGAGCTAAATACGGCTCTAAATGTACAAACTTTATGCAGTGGTTTGTGAAATATAAAATTATACTTAATGAAGGGTAAATGCATAGCAAACACAAGAAAGAGATAAGCTTCAGCTGAAGACATTTTCTTTCCATCGGAGTGATGTTCCAGGTTAAAAAGGGGAGGTTGTCAAAGCCAGCTTTCACAATGGTCAATTGAGTCTGGTCAGAAACTCCACTAAGTCCACTAAAAATGTTTGGACTTCAGTGACCTTCTGCCTAACTTTCACTTCTGTAGATGGTTAGTATTATAATTAGTGGTGGCTTGTGGTGATGTTGGGTAGGTGGACCATTAATCAGTTGTCAAAACACAAGAGGCATTAAGTTATAGGAATTAAACTTTGATAGATTACTACTTTACTGGGTACTGCAACTGTTTTATACAGGCTTTCAAGCGAAGCTCTTATCAACAACTGTTCTGATGCTATCATGCTAATGAATTGTATGATAATCTCATTCTGTCACTTGACCCTCCACACGCGCTCAGGAGTACAGTAAAGGCCATTGATACTCTGTACCCCATTGTGTTTTGCCCAAATTCAAGTCTCGGGCTGAATGAAATTAGCCCTAATATTTAAGCGATACAAGTCACCAAATGAGGAAGATGATTGGTGCTGAGGTTTACATTGTCCTTGGGCTGTAAAAAATAAGCTCCCTTTAATTCTCTGGTGTTTTTTAAAAGAGTGATGTCAAAATTATAAACACAATCTTCTAATGTCTATATAATATATACATTAAAGTTTTAACAATACATTATTTTATTCCTTCCTTATTTATTCCTACAACACTGGAGGGGCTTAGCCCATTTAGCCCATCAATACCTAAATTATAATGATTAATTAAAATAAAACTAAACACAAACATACAAAAGAAAATACACATATGGATATCTAGTGGCACCCACTTTTGCACACATCAGTTTTTTTGTAAATCACACACAACATGTCCACTAATAGCATGGCCAAAAATGTTTGCAATTATTCAAACTTGCTTGTTAAAAAAGATTGTATTTTTTATCATCTCATGCTAATATTTCACTATTGTAACTATTATAAAGACAGCATGAAGAATAACTATCAACAATGCAGGACAAGGTTGCTAAATGTTAAATGGTATGTTAGCATGCGTGAAACTAATAATCCCTTAGAGTGTAGAATTAAATTGTGAAAGTGAACACAATTGAAAGGAGACCAATTATTTGTAAAACCATGATGATTACATTATTATGTCTGTATGGTTAATAGAATCTGATGGAGGGGGAAATCACAATAGCAGTGTAAAATTATAATGCTTTTCAGTTGTGTTAATCATATGTTTAATGAATTATGAATCGCCGGGTGGGTTGTGTTGTCGTTTTCTCTCAGGGCCCAATTACAGAGGGACTGCAGAAGTGTGAATGCGCGCTAAGCCTGAGCACTGACACAAACTTGAAGCTCATTTCCATCCTGTAAGATCTCGCTGCCACTGTTGTCTTTATTTATCCAGGAATATAAAGTAGCTACCCCGTCGTAATGAAAGTCTAAATACAGAAACAGAATGGAAAGTAGACAGAGTAAACACGACAGTGGTAATAAGCATAGACCGCGCTCCACAACAGAAGGAATAAAGCCATTGTAAAGACTAAATGAAAACAAATAGAGTTCAGAGTGTTGACAGGAAATAGGAGTCGACATAGTTAGCCGACTCCAAAGCAGAAGAGAGGGTCATTTCCAAGAAGCCTGGCTCGGAATCATTCTCAGTGAATATAATAATATACAGACTGTTTTTTTCAAATTTGTATTCTAATATTTGTGTTTTTTAACAATTTAACTAGACATAGGATAAGACAGTTGACCGTCATGCTATTCTATTGATAATGTAAAAAGAATAGTTACCATTGCTGTTAGCTTTAAAAGTCTAGGATTATATCAAAGACTAGCTGTTACAGGCTATAGTGGTTTGGGAAAGCATCTGCATTACCCCGGGTGAGCTGGAGGAAGTGTCTGGGGAGTGGGGATGTCTGTCTGACATCTATGGATGGATGGTGAGCGCTAAAGAGTCTCTGCATAAACCACTGAGTAATGTCACTACTTTTTTTCAAATGCTCCCAGGTGCATATTGATATTAATGACATTAATGACAAAACTCAGGTCACTAAAGGTCAAGCTCATCTCAACAAAGCAACAATTCTATAAAGTACCCTGTTCAACTCAACCAACAACTAAAGTCCTTACGGCTTTGTTACTAGAATGTTATCCACATCTTAAAAAAATTAAGGTCAATGTAATTATAGTCCTTTTACTTTTATAAATAAGTGTTCCAGTTAGCTCCAGACAGATGCAACATGATTACTCTGGCCTGGTACAACCCTTTATAGAAATAAAACATGTTAGAAAAGACACATTTGAAGTGTATCAAACCACAAACCATAAAAAGTGTAACATTGTGTGCACACCTTGCTAATTGCAGTATGCACAACTGGTGACTAAAAACAAAATGATATACATTTTTTTAATGACAAGCATCACCAACCAGCATATTGTTATAAGAATTATTTGTGAAAAAAAACAACAGCAAAACAGCTTGAGAAAGAAAAATACAGGCAGAGAAAAGAGTAAAGAAAGAGAGAACTGAATTATGAAACTGTTTAAGGAGGTGGAGGATTTCTGTCTATAACGGTCTGACACTGAACTCACAGTTAAAAGTTTAAGGTAAGCTTCAGTTCGATTTTTATGTATTAAAAATGGCAGCGATGGCTTGACACTTGGCTAAATTTACACAAGGTTCACAGATAGTGTTGAATTTAAACGTACTTTATGCCCACATTCAGTTTGTGAAGTTTAAAAATGGTCATACACTCTGTTTTCTGGCATACTCCATTTGAATAATGAGGGCCTTTGAGACCAGTGTTGTAAATGTAATAGTGGCACTGTTTAAATGGGAATCAATTGGATTCCCCATTCTACTGTCAATCTGTTTTATTGTGAATTGTGTTTTGTCGAGCCTGCTGTCACTTTCAGGACAGACACCTGCTTTATTATCATATTATTAAAGCTGTCTCACCTTTTGCTCAAAATATTCAAAGGAAAGAATTGTCAGTAGGGTGTCATTCTTTGACAGCTTCATCAGTGACGGACGTTCAGATCCACCAACGCTGATAGACGGCCTGTTTCATGGCGGCGCGCTCACCAGAGGCACAATACGGAGACAGTTCACAGAGACATGGAGCCGCTGCAGCAGTACGATCATTACTGATGACGAGATGGAAATGAGCGGCCTGTTACCTCGGCTGACAACTACACTGGGTACACGGCAGGCACTGGGGACAGAAAAATATGGAATAACAAGATGTGAAAGTGGTGTCGTCGTTTGTCATAAAACTATATTGTCATGTCTCACCCGACCAGGACATGACCCACCGTAACAGAGCAGACCTAGATTGATTGATTGATTGATTGATTGATTTAGTTTTTGTAAATCGTAAAACAATGTACAAATAGACACGCAGAATTATCAGAACAGTAATTCCCATTCATTTAAAAAAAAACAAGCAAGATACCAACACTATATTAGACACTATATCACTCATGTTATTTGTAAGGTTTATGATGGCAATGTTGACATGCTTTTTACCTTTATGTAGGTTTTGTGGCTTTATGATGAAGCACAGGTCCTGAAACCATCCATGTATCACTCCAGTCTCCTCCACGTCCAGCAGAACATAGTCCCAAGCATCTGGTGAATTGTTGCTTGTAACCATTAGCTGATGTAGATATAATGTACATGTTTTTGGTGCTCTTATAGCTAGAGCAGTTAAGTATAAAGCCACTCACTATTTTTCTCTACCCATTCACTAACAGCACACACATGTAGTCAGACAGTAGTCAAAATCATCTTGTTTATGCAGAATTAGCATTTATGGTGCATAAAACTTTTTTATCCATTTAAAATGTGTTGTGGTCCGTCTAAATTCCATTGACAAAACATCCATGCATGTTTACAGAAAGAGTGGGAGAGATGTAATTGGAGCAGCCAATAGGAATGTCCCTTTCTATTTGTTAAAGCTCCACTAGCCGATATTGTTTTTGCTGTACAGGTCTCAGCCCTACCACCCTCCCCCAACAGCATTGTAGTAACCTTTTCTAGTAGTACTGGTAATATTTAATTCGGCCACATAAAATAAAAAATGTTTATACCAATAAAAGTTGCAGTACATATAAGTACATATAATAAAAAGAAAAAACATAACTGAAAAGGTGAAGCCGAAGTTAATTATGGCCCCAAATATCAGTAGGTGGAGAGAACAAAATAGAATATATACAGTGTTGATTGATTTAGTAAATTCTTAGATTTATGTAGTATTGCAATTATATTTGACATTTTGGTTTGTACATGGGATATGTGTGGTATCCAACTTAATTTCCAAACAAGTATTACTCAAGGATCACATTATCTATCATCAATTTTCTATTATCCTTATCCTTTGTCTATTAGTAAATATAATCTATTTTGTTTTACTTGTTTAAAGATATTTTTTCTATATATATAAAAAAGTAAACGTCTAGCTTTGAGTTTACTCTCCGCATCGTTTTGCATTGCCTCAAAGCATCTTTTTTGAGCTGAATAATAAGAGGACTTTTGCAAAATATAAAAAAAAACATTTCCTAGTTTATTTCCTTGGTCCTTTGTTATTGACATCAGTGTCAACCAATGAGAGTGCTCATTTTTCCCTGAAGCGAGCTGTGATTGGACAAACTCCCACTGTAGCAGTTATTAAAATCCTTATGTATAAAGCTAAGATGACGTCTTAAGGACTAATTTTTACAAATTTTTTTTAGGACTAATAAGCTTTAGGTAATTAAACTGGTAAAATAAATGCAAGAGTAGAGAAATTAGGTAATCCCTGTTTGAGGGAAAAATGGTGAGCCCAGTTGGTTCTCTTTGGTTTCAATGAAATCAATCAAACTTTATTTCTTAAGCACATTTAAAACAACATGAGTTGGCCAAATTTGAAATAAAATATAAAATGACCTAATTATGACTTACACAATTGTTAGACTTCATAATGAAAAAATATGCCAATTTGAGAAAATAGATAATAGATAGAATAAAGTCTAAGATGGCTCTCTTAACCAGTACCAAATGTCAAAGTAAAAGTCTTCAACAGAGATTTAAAATGCTCAAGGGACTGGTTCTTTTGGTATTGAAACTATTACGACAGAAAGAAATAACCACACGTCATTCAAACTTTTTTAAAGCTGCATTATTGAAAACCCCTTCCATCACATTTAGCCTCCACAACAACATTGCAAACTGACTGCTTTTTCAAAATATAAAATCCAACTCCCCACCACAAAACACTAACATGGGCTAATTATAACCCTTGGTTATTAAGCCTATTCAGATCTTACAGTCTTCTTTTTTGCACAGATCATTTTATTACATATTTTTAGGTCATCGTTACAAGTTGCAAGTTAATTGGGTTATTATCACACGACCATGACTTTCCAACAAGAGAGAAAAATAAGCCACATTATGCCAGTAAGTCACATGAAGATGTGCTAATGTTGTTTTGCTCCACAATTCACTAATTTGTTCTCTCCTTTCACAAACTTGAATTCAAGTTTCTCTGCAGCAGAGGACACACATGTGCTGCTTGCCTCTAGAGGACTGCGCACCCCACTGACTCCTGGCTTAATGGCTTTACAAAATCTTGTCATGTGAGCGGATGGCGCTGTCGCTGCTGTTGCCTGGCAGCAGAACAAGACCCAGCGTCCCATGGGACAACAGCTCCAGAGGCTCACAGAGCCTCCTCCTGTGAATGCTGTGCACACCCCACACAAGACAGTCCTATTTACGCATTCAGATCTTTTAGGTTTTCCCCACCCTGAGATGAGTTTTTTAATCAGAGCATGTACACACACCGGCCACTTTATTAGGTACACCTTGCTAGTTCTGTGTTGGACCCTGTTTTACTTTCAGAACTGCCTTAATTCTTTGTGGCATAGATTTAACAAGGTGTTGAAAACATTCCTCAGAGATTTTGGTCCATATTGACCTGTAAGTATCATGCAGTCGCTGCAGAATCTTTCATGATGTGACTCTCCCGTTCCACCGTGTCCCAAAGGTGCTCTGTTAGCTTGAGATCTGGTGACATTTGAGTACAGTGAACTCATTGCAATGTTCAAGAAACCAGTCTGAGATGATCTGAGCTTTGTGACATGGTGCATTATTCTGCTGGAAGTAGCCTTCAGAAGATGGGTACACTGTAGTCATAAAGGGATGGACATGTTCAGCAACAATACTCAGGTAGGTCGTGGGGTTCAAACAATGTTGATGTGATGGTTCAGTTCCAGTTTGCACAAAAAGGAACCTTCCACACACAACGTGGTAACGTGCCATTCAACTTTACTAACCTCTAGATGCCCGAATGCATTGAATTGCTGCATAGGATTGGCTGATTAGTATTTGAGTTACCAAGCAATTGAACGGGTGTACCTAATAAAGTGGCTGCTGAGTGTATGTTTTCTTGTTGCCATTGTTGACTGTCCGATTCAAGTATGGGAATTAAAATAATATTGTTTTCCATAAAAAGATTCCATAGTGATTGAGTTTAGAGACTAGGAAGCATTGGTTGAATGTAACATTCTACGTTAGATGAGAATCACAAAAACTGTCTATTTGTAGTGCTTTCAAACACCCCATGAGTTTTAGGGTGCATTTATTTCAGGCAAACCGTTCCAGGTCTAAAAGACCGCTGAAGTCTGTTTTGTTTGGTTGATGAGCGCTCACATCTGTGTTTGAAAAGTGGCATTTTAAGCACTGGACCTAGTGACACAACCAACTTTTCTTTTCTACAAAGACAAACTTGATGGTGGAGATAAAAGCTTAATCTGGTTTATGTAACAACAGAACAGAGATCATGATAATGGCAGATATCAGTTCAGCAGTCTTTGATGAGGAAGCACAAGTTTATAAACTTCTGATCTCTTAATCAGACTCAATGTGACTCAGTTCTATGACACACATACCAGATTTAACAAAACAAGAAAAAAACAGTAACATATTTAAAAACTATACAGAGAAATAAACCTTAATATTCAACATCCTGTGAAATACATGAAACAAAACCTTTGTGAGACTGGCCCATCCTTTGATGAATTGCAGCAGGGCCCTTTAACTCCTCTGGGCTCCTCTCATCATCATCCTGCCTACTCGAGCTGACAAAAGCAGATGAGAGAAACCTTTGAAACCTCCTTTGTTGTGCGCTGTCAGAGCAGACAGGAGTGCATTCAGCCGGCCACAGCTCAGCACAGGCCCACAGCAGCACCGCAGCCAATTTGAGTACAAGTCAATCACTGCGGATCTCCACAGGAAGTGCTGGACTGTTGTTGATTATCTCCCCCGAGATCGACCTCCATCATGCCTTTGTTTCATTAAGGATCTGTCCAGTCATGGCACGGGCCTCAGAGTTCAGATCCTTTGTGCCGCGGTGTATCTTCTCCTTAAAGTCAAAAAAGCTCCCACAATTGCGTTTCGGGACCCCCAACAACCTGCCTCGTCTGAGAAAGGACATCTGCTCATCCCAATCTTAGCTAACACAATGAGAATTACCATGTCATGTCATATTATTGACAAATAGACCTTAGGAACACTTTAGGATATGGTAATGACATTCATTAATCTACAAAATCATGTTATTTTCCATATTACTTTACAAGGTATTCATATATTAAGGTTTTGTAAGAGTAAACCTGAATGATTTTAATGAGTATTTTCTGACATATCATTGCTAAAGATATCTAGAGCTGGTGACCAAAGGCATCTTTTGGGATCTGCTGGGGTTTTTGCAAAGAAATACACAACTGTGTTTTTAGCTGTAATTTGAGGTCTTCTTTTGCTCAGGGCTATGGGCAAAATGCTTCCGTTTTTTTTACTGCTGGATTAGTTGTACTTAATATGAGTTTGTGGCATTCTCTTGAGCCCCTGCTGCGCTGCAAGTCTTGATGTTGGTAATAAAAATGTATTTGTGAACTAAGAGGCCGAGTTCCAACCGGCTGTGTTTCAGCCAATGATGTGGCAGCACCAACAGTTCTGGGCGTGTTTTAGGTTTGACAATGTGGTGACCGTTTAACCTTTATTGATGTTACAACATGGCTTTTCTAAACACACAGTGACATGTAACCAATGATTGTATAAGATCTCAAAAATTGAGAGGGTTTAAGGTAAGAGAAGAGTCCTCTGTTACCACGGCAACTGCTTGTTATACCAAGTTGCTACTGAATTGTCAAACCATGAAGAAAGTATTTATTATCAGACAACTGTTTCTTCATCTGGAGCCATGTTACGTTACCATGCCAACAATGTCTCAGTTTAGCATTTGCATTTTTTTTATATGTTTGGGTAGGCCTAATATATGTGTGTGTGTAGCTTAGTGTTTTTATGTCTTCTAGTTTAGGCAGAGCTCTCATTGGCTCTCATCTGCATTCTCTGACCGCTATAGTTTTCTCATGAGTTAAAGTGTCAGTTTGATGTGTCATTGTTGGGCAGCGTTCCTGTGTTTTAGTAAACATGCTCTTCCTAACAACTGTCAGCACTAATTCCGCCTGAGGAAAAGCCTCGTTCATTTGTCTGCATTTTGTAAATGACGGATGACAGTGTGACCTCTCCATCTGTGTGTGACAGCCCCCAGAGAGTCAGTCTCTGTGGATCACTCGCACATGAGCAGAACAACAACACAAGAAAGTCCACCAGAGCTGATGTGGTTCATGTAAAAGGATAATAAAGCCCTTCAAAGCTCAGCATATTGTAAGACTAACATGTAAATCAACATTAGGATCAAGAAGAGCACAACTACCGACAGTACAAGTAGTCAGGGCAAAAAGATCTGAAATCATTATTTTAAAAATGATAATATTTCAACAACAATTACATTTTTTGCCATTTATCCAATTAAGATTATTAAACTTATTAAAACAACCACAATTTATTTATCTAATGTCAGAAAGTGACTCTGACTTGGTAAGCCCTGCCATCTCCTGGTCAAATACAAGAATGGTAGTCTATTTCTCCACTTAAAGGTATTATTCTAGCAAGCCTCTCTCGTGAAACCTCTTAAAAGGGTCTCAAGTAAGGGCGCCACCATACACTAATATACATGCATAAATACACATGACAACTGTGGCAACGTTTTTCTCATACGTTGCCATGTCAGCCTATATACACTTTGTTATATACAGTATATTTCACTTGACTGCAAGCATTCATGAAATTCTGTAAGAGGGTCACAAGCTTGGCCTGTATGTCTCATTTTGGGATTTCCATTTCTTGAAAATTGAGGGCTCAGATACTATAATGAAAAAAATATAGCTAGATAGCCTACATAAAGTACAATAAAGGATTGTATAGGCAAAAGTTTTCACGTTTAAGATCACAACTGAGCATAGAACTGTAATGTCATTAGTCTGACCGCTAGATGGCGGTAGTTACCCATTAAACTACCGGAAGTGATGTCATCTCTTTGAGTTTGTTTTCATCCGTGGCACGGTGTGCAGTTTTCCTCTGAACCACACTAGCTATGACTGCCTCTGAATGGGATGTGGTAGATATAAGTAACGGTTTGGAAAATGTTCCTGTTTTAATGGAAAAGTTTGCGGTCTCCACAACGCTTCCTCAGTTTCAGGTAAGTTCAATTTAAACCGACATTAGTGGGGTCATATTTATTAACCTATCGTGACACCTACTCAGTGAGTGCTCTAACACGTGTGTTTTATTAACTGTGGGTGTTTTTATTTGTTTACTAGAGGCTACTGTCATTTTACTGCACAAGACAAGATAATGTGCTTTTAAAAGTGGCTACGTAAGTTACTCAAACCGCAATAGGAGAAGACATTTGCAAACACCAGAACTGGGACATTTTGACCTATGCCATAGACAACCAATGAAATCATCCTGAATCCTCTTACTGACTAATTGAAGAGCTCCTTAACTTATGTTTGTTATATTAGTATTTGTGGAAGGAGCTTGAAAGTGGGACAGCACTCATTAAATAGAAACTTATGGTCCCTCTCATTGTTGAGTTACATAATAAGTATTCAGGTGTGTACATCTGTACTATCATTTATGTAAAGTAACTCCTGTTATGTTTGTTCTCCTGCATAAGAGTGATAAAATGAAGACAATATGATTTATGAGTCTATGTCTTTCCTGTAACAGTGCTTTTTAAAAATTACACTTTTCCAGCATAACATTTAATCTTTGAATATTTTATACAGACCTTCTAAATATCCCCAAATGTAGTGCCTTTTGCAGTACATTCGTTTTTAGTGCACACAACGACTACAAGGTGGCAGCAAACAACCAGGTAGTGTGCAAGAGGCAGCTGCAGCAGAGGGAATCAGAAAATAACCTGTATCAGAGGTACTGTCCCACTTTAGGCTTTATATAGAGGAGGGCTTTTGGAAACCATTTAGAAACGGCTACTTCTTTTGTAGCTTTTACATGACTAATTAAAAAGTATAAAATATAGACAAAGCTAAAAAGACAAGCATGACAAGAGGACTTCAGAGCTGAACTGGGGAGAAAGGTTTAACACCTGCTCTACCACACACAGGTTTATTTACAGCCAGAACAACTTAATAATCTTTTTTCACTATAAATGTTTGGTCTTTACCATAGTACATAACGAGTTTATAATGTTATTAAAACTGAGGGCACCATGGTTAAACGTTTTAGAGATAATACTAAGTTACACAGGTTATAAGCTACACAAGAACCATTAATATATATGACTATATCTTGTAATAAATTGATGGACATGTCAAGAAATCAAATACAGTTCAGTTCTAATTCTCAGTAACTCAGTGGTAAAGCAGTCGTCCTATAACCGGAAGGTTGGTGGTTTGTGTCCTGCTCTCTTTAGTTCATACTGTTAATGTGTCCTTGGGCAAGACACTTAACCCTCCTTCCCTCCAGTGACCGCAGCACAAATGTTTGTTAGTGGTTGGAGAGTCCGTAATTTCCATCAGTCCACCCCAGGGCATCTTACCACCACGAGTGACTGTGGAGAAAAAATATATTAATGTATGGCCTGTTCTATGGTCAGAAAAGTGCAATGTATATAGAATCCTATATTATATTATTATTGTTATTATTTTTATTGTTATTATTGTTGTTAATTACCCTTCAATGAAGATTAAATAATAAATGTTCAACAGAATAAACGTGTTGCATGACAATATTTAATTCCTTTATAACATGTACCACATATTTTGTCCTACACAAACACACTTCGTTTAATGTTTATTAAGTTATGATCTGGTTGAAGAATGCACTCAGTTCAGAACAATCCCCCAAATTTAGATTTATCAAACACGCCCCATTTTTAAACCTTTAAAATCTCACAAATTAAAAATTATACCAACTAACAATTTTACAAATATAGTACATACACATCAAATCTGCCAAGTTTGAAGGAAATCCAATGTGGTCAAATAGGTTTTTCTTCAGGAGTTTGCAGATTTGAGCTTGTGTAATGAGCCTATAGTCATTCTATAAGTTTGATGTACACAGAATATGTTTTGAGCCATAGCAGGTCATGTGTTAAAGATACAGTTTAAGAGTTCATCTTGGGATTAAACTGAAGCTGGCAAAAGGTGGCAGTTTTCTTTTTATAATTGAGTTTTAATTTTTGTTTATTATTTAAAAACAGAATAACACTAAGCCCAATAATAAAGTTATTTTGATATGTTGTCATTTCTTGCCAAATTTTATTATTCTGCAGCACTATGTGACAGTAGGACTTCAATATCCAGACTCTCATAATTTCAATTAAGGCTTTTTTTGTCCCCTGAGATGAAACATGGTCGGGTTGGAAAAAAGATTAAAGAACTCGTAATGTGCCAAGGTATAGACTAATAAAAAATAATAGTGAAAAAAGCCTTCTCCCTCTGTTCATAGAAATAGAAAGGCAATTTTATTTATATAGCACAATTCATACACTGGGTAACTCAAAGTTCTCACACCCAAAGCAGCTGGGATAGGCTCCAACCCCTGCAACCCATAACAGGATGTGGTCGACAATTAAAGATTGAATCAGCTGTTTTTTTTTATAAATGTGGCCTATGTTGATAATTTGTCTAATATAGATCATGAAGGCACAATGTTAGAAATAGAAAACAGACCAACTAATGTGCGTACAGTGCTCATGAGAAGACTTATTATACTTAAGGTTTAACCAGGACTGAATCTAGAACTTATCCAGGAATATTCCAGGTCCAAACTTTGACTTAAACCTCTAAACCAGACACAAAGTGTTGATGGGAAAACTATAATAATATTGTATTACAAACAGTTCTGAAGAAATGTTTTTTTCTTTAGTATTCTCCGGAGAATGTTCAGGGCCCAGGATGTGCTGTTGACCCCAGTGAGGTCACTCTTCCCGGGTGCTCCTGTGTTTCCCGCTCCTGTGTCCTAGAGAGCTGTTCCTGCCTCCAGACTCATGGACAGGCCTACACCACTGAGGGTACACTCCTCAATCTACAAAAGGGAGCCTCTGCGTACAGCTCTCCTGTCTTTGAATGTAACGCCCTTTGCCCCTGCAGTGACTCCTGCTCCAACCGCATGGTACATACAGGAGTGAGGCACAGACTGGAAGTGTTCCGGACTACGAACAGGGGCTGGGGTGTGCACACTCATGAACCAATCCCGTGTGGGGCGTTTGTGTGCGAGTATGCCGGCGAGGTGATCGGATTGGATGAGGCCAGACGGAGACAGCTCACGCAAGGACCGAAAGACAATAATTACATCATTGCTGTAAGGGAGCACGCAGGAGCAGGTCACGTCACTGAAACCTTTGTGGACCCCGCTGCAATCGGAAACGTAGGCCGCTTCCTTAACCATTCCTGCCAACCCAACCTGTTCATGCTGCCGGTCCGGGTGCACTCGGTGGTACCCAGCCTGGCCCTGTTTGCCAGACAGGACATTGAGGCCCGAGAGGAGCTGACATTCGACTACTCCGGAGGATACAGAGAGAGTAATGCTGCTATTGAGGCCAGTGGAGCAGATGGACTCACAAGGAAAGTCTGTCACTGTGGCTCTGACAGCTGCACAGGGTTCCTTCCACTAGATTTATCCATCCTCAGATAGTTGCTTTTAAAAGCCACGTAGTATGTTTGCTTTACTTCTGTTTGGTGATATAATAGTCCAAAAGCTGATCCTAGTATGGTATTTTTCTCCTGACGATTGGATTCTCCCAAATTGAATGAATAAAAGCAGCATTTAGAAGGGGCCACCAATGAAAAGGTCCCTTAACAGACGTTTTTTACAGAGGCTGTGAATATTTTACAAAATAATTGTATTTAAAAAATATATTTTTTGTCATTAAACATTGTTAAAATATATTGATGTAAGAAATGTATTTAATTCAAACATTAAAAAAATATTATTGGCATCAGTCCCTTTTTTTAAAATGGAATTTTGCAGCCTATTATGAATGAAAATCAAGACATTGTTTGCAAGAACACCTGAAAATTATCTGTGCAATTACGCAGTTATGGTCAAGTGCTTTTTCTGTCCGCACACTGGGATGTAGAGCTGACGCCTTCTGATTCTGGTCGACAAATCGGTGAGGTTATAGTCAGCTAAAATATCATTGGCCAAACACTCAACAGGGTTACGTTTAACATCAGGTATCACACTATAGCTCCAGCTTTGAATGGACTTTGTGGCCTATCACTGGCTGCACCATAGATGCGTGACGGCACCTGTTTTTCTTTTAAATGTGGACTTTAATAAACCTATAACACAGGCTGTCAGTAGATATGATACTGGCAGGATGATTTACCTTTGTCGGTTAGTTTTGTTCCTATGACAAATATGTGAACAACAAATACAGTGCATCTATCAAAGTTTTGTTTTACCAATGACTTGTATCGCTAGCCATTATTCTTTCTTATTGACAAGCTGTGTACTAGAGCAATGAAAGCGTTCATTTTTCTGTTATTAACTGAAAATTCTCATCTATTAAAATCCCTGATAGTAAAGCCAAGATGACGTCTTAGTGTTTTTTTAGTTTTTTTTCACAGATAATTTTTATTATAATGTGCTATTAGATGATAAACTGTTTTTTGTGTTCTTACATGCACAAACAATACATACTCTTAATCCATAGCCAATAGATTGATCTGAGGCAAAACAAATTATGAAAATAATCTATAGAAACTGTGTGGAAGAGATTTGAGTTGACAAAGTTTTTCATGGGTTGGCTATAGCTTTATTGGGATTTTTAGTGTCATCAGGTGCTAGCACATATCCCATTTTTCTTCTTTTCCACTGCTGGGAAATGGAAGAATGGTGTGTGTGACAGGTTCTCTGTTTTTCCGTGTTGCTAAAGGAAAACAAATCTCATTGCTGGTGCTCACAGTAATAAGTGTCATATGTCTCTATCAACTTGACATTTCCTTGTTGTATTCATGTGTCGCCTGGATAGTTTGAGTTTCTCATCGCAAACCATAACCACAAGAGAGGTGGGACCAATTAAAAAGGGCCAAGGGGTGTTTTTAAATAGAAGCAGACTCTATTCCCCTGTCAAAGGAGGGACTGAGGTGTCCCACTTTAGTGTGACCATTCTGAAACTGTTTCTTCTCAATCTGCCTCGTTTCCAGTCTAGACCTGCTTTCATCTTATTAATATCCACATCTGGGTTAATGAGGAAGGAGACCGCATTTCATCCAACATGACACCAATGCCTCAGCCACGGGAGACATGGAAGCCCCCTCTGATCGGAGACAGCTGTCACAATAATTATTTTGGGTGTCAGGGTAAAAAAACAACGCAGTATGTTGTGCCGCCCTATATTTTCTCCTCTGTGAGAATCTTTTCAGTATCAAAATGGGCCATGGAAAGGTATCTGTCGGGAGGTCTGACCCATACTAGAGTAGAAAAAAAACTAGCAAAATCTGTTTTATTTGGCCAAGTCCATTGCACATACAAAGACATACGCTACATAAGCTACATACGCTAAAAAGGAGGGATGTAAGGTGTAAAGGGCATAAACTTTATGTGATACTGAAAAGTTCAATCCCTCAGCGAGAGTGTGTTCTCATAAAAAAAAAGTGTGCTTCTCTTCTTCCAGCCAGCAGTGCTCAGTTTGTCATCCATGGGCAGTTGTAGAAACAAACAAGTCATTGTGTAAGTGAAAGTGCATAGTCAATTTTGATAGAAGTCTGGTTTTGACCCAAATTTGTTTGTCCTACTCAATTTTTTAAAATGCACCAAAATGGAAACTTTGTATTATTCAGTACAGAATGTAGAATAATGCAGAAATACTGAAGATTTCCATTGGATGCTTCCTATGGCTTTGACCTTGGAAAAACTAGGACAAGGTATCTATTGTGCAGAGGGTAAAAAGCAAGATAGGAATGATTTTCACTTGTTTTAAAAATGCAGCCAGCTGATACTTTACCTTTTGCACCCCAGTATGTTAACCTTTATTCAAGGAATTTTATTTGTGTAACAGTTGAGACAATACCATTATGAAAACACTAAAAGTGATGTATTGTAAGTCCAAGGAAAACTAACGCTGTTCTGATTGTATTTTCCGGTCATTTATATCTTGTCTGTATGAATCCATTTTTTGTTTGTCAGACGTCCCTGAGATCTCCATGGCGACTGGGTGTGTGTACAGGAGGCGGCTGGCTGGCTGGCTGTGGTTGGTTCAGAGGTATAGAGCGGGGGCCTGAACATGAATGGCGCCTTTCCAGAATGGTCACCTAGCAACCGCTGCTTAATCACATGTGGTGAACTTCTCATCTGAGCCCCTCCTCATCGGGCGACAGCAAAACAACACACAAGTAAAGGTGATCCACTCCGCATAATGCCTCCAATTAGAGAGCGAGAAGTGTTATTCAATTGGAATTCATTCAAGGAATACTTCTGGATGTCTGTTTTCGATATGGTTTGTGTGTCCTACTTTGGGTGGGCCATTAGGCCAAATCTAGCTCGGTGAAAGTCATAGCCGGCGTGTCAATAAAGGAGACAGATTTGAGTGTGAGTGACCAGTGGAGAAACGACTATTGGCAGTTCATTTGTGGTAAACTGGAGCAGCTCTCTAATGAGCAAGCAGATGTCCTTGGCTTGGATTCCATAACCTGAAAAAGACAGTCAAAGAGCAGCTGCAAAAGAGTTTTCACAAGTCTAATTTCTACATTCTTTAAAATATGCATTTGCAATTGTAAGGGTGTGGCGCTATTGGCAGTAGGCCTAAGACCAAATCCGCTATCCCAAAAGAGTTCTCACATCATTGTGGTTACAATTTATTCTACAACTAAACTACATTTAATTACAGTTTTCTGTACCACCTACAAACTTAAGCTTTCTCCACACAGTAGCGCGATGGCTCAGTGGCAGAGCGGTCGTCCTATATCCATTCCGATTCTCGCTCTCCCCACAGTACTGTCATACTGTCATTGTGTCCTTGGCCAAGAAACTTAACCCACCTTGCCTCCAGTGGTGTTCAAGCTGTAACACTGGTGAATAGAAGCTTAATTTAAGTCTCTTTAGATATAAGCGTCTGCTAAATGACTAAATGTAAATGTAAATGCAATGAGGCCAGTTTACTTGGCAGCGATCCCATGCATTGTTTAGCCCTGCATCTCACATAAAATAAACGTTATTCCCTTTTTGCTGCATAACTTTTGTGTCCTGTGCCCATTTGCCAGCTACGCATGTGAGGCCTTTTAGGTTTGTTTGACCAACACGTTTGGCTGAAACGGGTGCTTATTGATATCATTATCATCTTATTTTTTATTATAGAGTGCTGCTATAGACAGTATAATGGCCCTTTGATGGAGTAGAGTGAGTCAGTATTTGCCTGGTGAACAGCAGCTGGACTGGTTAGTGTCCATTCACAATCACAATGACTTTTCGGGAAAGAGTGACACTGAACAATTTAATATAAATAAAGGCTAAAGAACAAACTCCTGCCACAAGCTACAATTAAGTAACTGAATGCTCTCATTCAGCAAATACTACAAATGTTACCTGCCACAGACTTTGTTTCGGATGTTCTTAATTCAACACAGGCCCAACATAACACCATACCCTCTGCCCAGCCAATTGTAAATAAATTAGTCTTTCTTTGAGGGCTTTCACATCTCCTAAAGCGCAATAAATACCTTTTAATAATTGGTTTGTCGCAGGCGAAGACCAATTATTTCTGTGCTCCTAAGACTATTATTACAAAATGACAAGGCTTTTCAGATTGCATATATGTTTGAATAAATTATATAAAATTATACTGTATGTATGCATAATATTGTTTTCATACATAAATATATATATATATATATATATATATATATATATATATATATATATATATATATATATATATATATATATATATATACACTCACCTTAAGGATTATTAGGAACATCATACTAATACAGTGTTTGACCCCCTTCAGAACTGCCTTAATTCTACGTGGCATTGATTCAACAAGGTGCTGAAAGCATTCTTTAGAAATGTTGGCCCATATTGATAGAATAGCATCTTGCAGTTGATGGAGATTTGTGGGATGCACATCCAGGGCACGAAGCTCCCGTTCCACCACATTCCAAAGATGCTCTATTGGATTGAGATCTGGTGACTGTGGGGGTCATTTTAGTTCAGTGAACTTATTGTCATGTTCAAGAAACCAATTTGATATGATTCGAGCTTTGTGACATGGTGCATTATCCTGCTGGAAGTAGCCATCAGAGGATGGGTACATGGTGATCATAAAGGGATGGACATGGTCAGAAACAATGCTCAGGTAGGCCGTGGCATTTAATCAGTGCCCAATTGGCACTAAGGGGCCTAAAGTGTGCCAAGAAAACATCCCTCACACCATTACACCACCACCACCAGCCTGCACAGTGGTAACAAGGCATGATGGATCCATGTCTCATTCTGTTTACGCCAAATTCTGACTCCGCCATCTGAATGTTTCAACAGAAGTCGAGACTCATCAGTCCAGGCAACATTTTTCCAGTCTTCAACTGTCCACTTTTGGTGAGCTTGTGCAAAATGTAGCCTCTTTTTCCTATTTGTAGTGGAGATTAGTGGTACCTGGTGGGCTCTTCCTCTGTTGTAGCCCATCCGCCTCAAGGTTGTGCGTGTTGTGGCTTCACAAATGCTTTGCTGCATTCATCGGGTGTAACGAGTGGTTATTCAGTCAAAGTTGCTCTTTTATCAGCTTCACTCATGCCATGCTCAAAATAGCTTAAGTCACCTTTCTTTCCCATTCTGACATTCAGTTTGGAGTTCAGGAGATTGTCTTGACCAGGAGCACATCCCTAAATGCACTGAAGCAACTGCCATATGATTCTTGCATTAATGAGAAATTGAGAAACAGGTGTTCCTAATAATCCTTTAGTTGAGTGTGTGTGTGTGTATGTATATGTGTATATATATATGTATATATATATGTGTATATATATATGTATATATATATATATATATATATGTGTATATATATATATGTGTATATATATATATATATATATATATATATATATATATATATATATATGTGTCCTTTCTGTAAATTTCCTCCCTTCACTATTCCTGACAATGGGTATGGAGAGTGATTTAGGTAATAAAACGGGTGAAAGTGAGGCCATGAGCCCCCCCACACACACCCAACTGATCCTATTAGATTACAGCCAGTTAAAGCAGCTTATACAACATGTTCTGGACGTTCAGACCAGCGCCTCTTTGGATATGTTGTCTCTCTATTGGATTAGCTCATCAGTGTTGGCGAGTGACTGACAAGAGTGAGGCTCTACCTGCATCTGTTTTCATAAAACACACACCTGGCCCATCATTTCCCCCTGGCATGTGTACATAGTCTGCCATATTGATTATTCTGTAACCATGGTGATGTGCTGTAGTGATCCTCCACTCATTTGACACGCTTGGATTAGCTGAGTGCAGATGCTTATTTCATCAAATCAATTTCCTCTCATCATGACCCCGACATGTAAAGTAACTTTCTATAGATATAAACATATATATCACTACTACAACCATTATAGTCCTATTGACTCAAATGATAGCCAGTTATTACACACAATCACAAGGCCTAATTAGAATATGTGCAGCTGGTCTAATCAGTCTTCTCCCTCTGGGAATATGCAGGCCATTAAAGCAGAGTAATTGTTCTTTATTTTTAGTGAGATGTGTCTAAGGTGTCTTAAACCAGAATCCTGTATCACATATGTTGCCAAGTCAAGCAGCACGTTTATGTTACAAGCCTGTACGCCATATGTAATTAATGGTCTATACGTCTCTACTGCATCCAGAGTTCTGAAAATTCTTCATTTTGGCAGGTGTATCCGTTTTGCATTTATAAAAATATCCATATCCGTGTGGCCAGGGCCTAAAGCTCTGTAAATGGTCTCCACCTGTGACTGTGGCTTAATCAGATTTTATGTACGGCCTGTGTGCATCACAATCGAGCATGCTAGTTTTATTGTCACAGTGTAAATTGACTTGTTCACTTCACACCATTATGTGCATGTGAGACTGATAAAAATATTATTTAGAAATAGAACTTTAGCGTTTAACAAAGAACACGTCAGGTTAAATGTTAGCTTTCTTTCTAAATTACACCTGTAAGCGGATAAATATAGCTTTAGCTAAATAATTTGACTGGAAGGGGTTAATGCTAACTGTAATAGCATTTCAGTTTCATAATATGTTTAATCTTTAAGTCAGTGACCATGACTGGTTAGAAATCCCATTAATTTCCTTTAGCACAGCAGTTAATAGTTACCAACTACATTAGCTGAAGCTATATTAGAGAATTTTTTTGCATTAAAATTTACTTTAAATTGAAAAGAAAAGTTACAACCTAAACCTAATTTAACTAACTAACTTAGCTATTAATGGTTAATTGATCAATGCTAATGGCATATGTCTCTTCTAAGGAGGATGGACATTGTATGCATAATTAACGTGGCATAAAAGTAGCTGTTCAGTTAATTTGGGTATTGCACATTTACTTTTGACTAAAAATTGTTTATAATAATAATAATAATAATAATACATCAAATTTATATAGCGCTTTTCAGGGGACGCAAAGACGCTTTACATACATAAAGTACATACAACAGAACAATAAACAAAACAACATATTGCAAAGAGTTTATGACAGGTTATAACATTTCTTGAAAAGGTGTGTTTTTAACTGTCTCTTAAATGTTTCGAATGAGTCTGAGGTTCGGATTTGTGGAGGGAGGGAGTTCCAGAGGGAAGGGGCAGCTATGGCAAAGGCTCTGTCCCCCATGGTACGATGCTTGGATTTGGTGATGGGGGTGAGGAGATTTGAGTCAGAGGATCGGAGACGGCGGGAGGGGCAATGTCGTAGAAGGAGATCTGAGAGGTATGGGGGGGCAAGGTTATTGAGGGCTTTGTAGGTGATGAGGAGGACCTTGAAGTGAATATTATATATAATTTATAATATGGGGTTAGCTATTTTAAGTTGTCACCTATACATAGTAACCTTGTCCTTTAGCCGCTCACTGCCTATGTTATCTAATGCTATATTTGTTCATTTCTTAGCATTCAGATTTAAATTGTAACTAATAACTGAGTGAACTGTCACATTAATATTTAAATGTATCACTCTCAAAACTTTATTATCCTGGTTGAAGTCCTAGGATTTAGCTAAGTTAAGAGCGTTTCACAGAAGCCTTTTACATGGAGCTTAAGGTTGCTTTAAAGCTACTCTCTACAGTTGTTTCCTCCAGTATTTTCTATGAAGATTCACTGAACCATATCAGATCATCAACAGATAGGTCCCCATTTGACTATGTTTTTATCTATTTCTTCTTTTGCACTCATTTCTTGCCACAGTCTTATCCATTGTGAGGCCACTCGTTTACAATGACACAGCTTGTTGTCACATTCATCATCCAGATTGTGTGGAAGGCATGTTGTGTTGACGAATCAAGAACACCTGGGCTGTGGCATATTAATAGTGTGTATAATGTAGCGGCTGAATGAGAGAAAGATGTAGGCTGGATGGGGTTCTGAAGGTATTTTCTCTTGTTTTTTGGACTTTCCAACATATGATGTTTGCAGTGAAAATGTTGTCCACATTATAACGTCATTCTTTTTAGTCTGTTTGTATTTATTTAGTTGCTTAAAGACAGGTTTTAATTTATAGGATTACTAAATTGTTGGCAACATAGTGTACTTGATTGGTTTGAAATGCTATTGATGCTCACTTTGTGTTCATTTTTTTATTTTCATAAGTGACAGCGGCTCTAATGTGGGTCATGCTGTACTTTGCGGGTTGAGAGCAGGAGTGGGAGGTGGAAGTGTTATACCTTTTTTTTTCCCCGGAGAGGAGAATTATTTTTGCTGCTTTGTTTTTTATACTGTCTAGTCGGTAGCTCTTTGTGTTCATGTTTTACAGTATATAGTTTTTTTTTCTGTTTGTTCAGCAGTTGTTTTTATGTCAGCACAGCTCGGTTGGTTCATATGTTGAAAAGTGTAATAGACTACAACTTATTTTTTGTAGGGGGTCTCTCTGTCTGTTTCCTCAGGATCATTGAATGTTGGGTGTCCCGGGCATTGCATAGTAGGCAGCACAGGAATTGTAGCGTTTGGTGATATTTCATGTCAACAAAACTGATAGGGTTGAGCTTTGTTTTGGCATTTGGATTGCCCCGTTTGGCCAAACCTTCTTTTGTTTTTGATGTGACCTGAACAAAGTACAATCACACAAGTTCTGTGGCAAAACAAGACCACAAACTCAACAGTTAAAAAGTATTTTCTAAGTGTCAGCAACAATTGTACTGTAGAAAACTGTACTCCGCAAACTCCAGTACCATCAGTCTGTTCTTGTTTCATTCAGTCATAATTCAACATCCCAGCCTGGTTTGGGTCTGAAGAGTCACTCAGTACTATTCATCGTAATCCACTCAATTAAATCACCAGACTCAGAAGTAAAATAATTGGGCAGGAACAAGAATTACTCAACATCTACAATGAAAGGGTTAGATCCAAAGGTTGACAGATAGCACTCACACTCTCCACAGTAAGAACACACCAGTACCGTCCGGTCGCAGATAAAGGTCACTCTCACTCCAAACCAAAAGAGCACGATCCAGCTTTGTCCCCACATCAATCAGACTCATGATCAGTGACACACCCATACACTAATCCATTAATCTTCGAATCTTTTAATTGTATTTATTGCATAATTATGGGTTTGAATGGATTTTATGATGTTCTATGATGTGGCTGCCCTGTTGTATGTGAATAGTTTTTATTTCCACACTGATGCTGCTGCACAACTGAAGTTCTTAACATAATAAAGTTATAGTTATGCATAGACAATCTATAAAAAAGGAGAGTGTCTATGGTTGGAATGAAGCGTGCTTCCTAGATTGTGATACACATTAAAAATGGTTTCTTTGTTTTTTGTTGGTCACTTGAACTGTTGTGCTGTATTTGTTTGTTTGCATGTTTTTCTGTTCATATGTTGTTGTTGTTGTTTTCTTTTTTTTAAGTTTAGAAATTAATATAATGGATTTGACAAAAAGAAAGAGAAAAAAAAAGAAATGCTGTTGAATACTGTTAGCACACCATTTAGCATCTCAAATGTTACATTAGCTAAAGCTGTGTTTGACATTTAAATCAAAAAAGAAGGAAAGGTTAAATCAAAAGGATCTGGACTTAGTTTGCAAGAGACTGTCAATTCTGAGTTCAACTGGTAAGAGAGCTGAGCTTTATCTCTAAAGGGAGGGCTTTGACCTGAAACTAAATCTGTTCTGGTCTCATAGTCGTTAGCTATGAAAGGGTCGTGTGACTCCAAATGAGGTGGTGTTTTGATTTATTTAGGTTTCAGAACAGTGTTGTAAGTACTAGGCAACATGAATCTGAGGCCACCTCCTCTGTTCAGAGAGAGCATTTCTTTGAGGACAGCGATGGCCGAATTTTGTCCAGAGAGGCCAGATGGTTTGAGAGAAGAGAAAAGTGAAGGAAGCCATTTTTGTTAAAATGGGAAAAGCCCTTTCTGAACAGATTAATGTTGCCTAGTATTTACAACAGTGTTTTGAAACTTTTCTATTTTGACAAAAATCGATTCCCGCTCTCCCTGACCTTGTCTCCTTAACCCACCTTGCCTCCAGAGACGGCTCTGATGTGAGACTGTGGAGGTGAGTTTGGTCAGAGAAGCCTTGCATGGCAGCTCCCCCTCTCTGTCTGCCCCAGGTGTGAATGTGTGAATGGAGTAAATAGAAGCATCATATAAATCACTTTGGTCCAGCCAGTTACTAAAAAAAAAAAACCCTAGAATATTTATCTACGTTTCAGTTTTCTCAAAAATGCTATTGATTGAAATCAGCACACCATTTAACATCTCACAGCAACATTACCTTAAGCTGTATTTTTGTTATATGGCACAGTATTAAGTAACCGGACTGTTACTTCTAAGAAATCCTAAAGCAGCCATTGTCCGCAATAGCAATGCATTTCAGTCTGTGGATTATTTGCAGGCCTGGCCCACACAGCGGACAATAGAAGCCTCAGACAAGAGAACAACTGAGAATGGTGCCCACACAACCCTGCAATGGTAAAGCCTATGAGAATACACACTGTAACACATGCACAGTGATGAGCCTCACAATCTGTGCATGCCTACACATGGCCACTGCTTTTTGTCATCCTTCTGTCTGCTGGGCACCTAGGGCATGTGGATATCGGAATTAGTCAAATACATTGTTCTGCCCATCGTCCAATGGCACAGTCATTATCAGGTGTCTAACTATATTTTCAAAGAAGGCATCTGGATGTTTTTTTAAACCTTTTCTTGAATATGTCCTGGATGACTGAGAACCTCTACAGACACGCAATAGGAATCATTTTAGAGCAGAAGAAAGCAATCCATATTTATCAATTGCCACATCCAATCAAAGATGTAAGACAAAAACTTTACATTTACTACTTGACAAGACATTTAATAAAGTAAAGAAGAAACTATGCTACCAAAACAAATTACACTTATTACAAAAGAAAAAAAAAAGAGGCCAAACATTACCAAACCAGACCAGGAAGTTAGGCCATGATTTATTTTGTTCTTTTGACATATTGGTTTGTGAAATGCATGGTTTAGACAGTGTCCTAAAATAAAACATTGCATAGATAAAAGCAAACATTGCATAGATAAAAGCATTGTTTTCTGGATACATGTAAAGGAGACTGGGTGCAATGTCACAAAACACCTACACTTGGAAAGCCTCTAGAACATATTCATTCAATGTTTTTTCTTAGATTTTTCATATAAACCTCTCCAAAAGTTGCGAGGTAGGCAGTCAAATTTTAGCCAATTAACTTCTGAGTGGGGTGCTGTAATAAAGTTTGACTATCCTCCCTGTTTCAAGTAAACGAACATTCAAAATTATTTAGATATCATCATAAACATTTTTTATTATCTAATTTTAAAAACAAAGGGATCCCCTAGCAACTAAACCCAGAGCTGCTGCTATTCTTCAGTACAGCAGCTGATTTTACACATAAAGCCATCTTATGTTCAGAGACAAAACGGAAGCTAGTTCTTTGTGTATCCATGACAACTGACTATCCCCGTACTCAACTTTGTTTAATGTCAAATTTAACTCTGGAGCATTTAAATGAAATGAAGGTCAGTCTCCCTGGTGTGGGTTTATGGAGTTAGAACGTGACCTGATGCAGAATATGCTGTGATTCAGCAAAGTGAAATCCACTTTTGGGTGTTTTAGAAGTGGTTTCGGATGCACTTTGCATTGTTGTATTGGTACTGGTAGATTGCATAACCAGTAAAAGAGGGAATAATTACTTAGTGGAAGTGGTTCTATGGGAAATCTGTTTAGTCCCTCGTAATATTTTGAAATGACAAAAAAATTAGCCTGTGTATATTAGAAGGAAATGGAACATGTGTCAGTGTGCTTTAAAACGCACAACATTTTTTGTACAACATTGCTGTCATGAGATCTTGGTAAAGCACAAGCGGAAAGTAAAACATAGAGGAGAAGCACTTCTGTTGTAATGAACACTTGTGAACCCCACTTAGTCCTTTGATCCATCAAGATCCTGTAGCTGGGAAACTTAATTAACATCTAATAAATTCAATTATTTTATGGAAAAAGTGCCAATTTGCAGATGAAAGCCGCCCTTTTTGTCTTCTGCCCTTAGTCTCATTTCTCTCTAAATTGCAATGAGGATGTTGGTACATTCTCTAATACCATTCACAGATTCAGATAGAAGCCTACAGAAGCTCTACTGGGTCATGCTATTGTCCACGAACAAACACATAGACCAGATGGGGGTTTCACTTGGAAAAAAAAAATCGAACCTTGCTGTATAAATACCATGTGACAAATTAGGACATGGATTTATTTTTACATTGTTTTAGTTGTCAGTTTAGTATTTTTCTAGTAGTATTTTAAACCCCCAAACAGTGACTTCTGTGTTTCTGACAGCAGACTGCACACATAAGCGCTGCCTTTGTTTTGTGTTCTTTCACACTATGACATCCACAGCACAAACCTTTTTCTAAAGCAGACATCATGCTTCTGTTTGTGACATAGGCCTACACATGCTATAAAACATTGTTTGACACAACCTTTGGTTGATCATTGTCGACATGTTCCGTAGAGCATAAGGACTGAAATGAGAGTCTGAAAATTTCTTTAAACTGCCTATGGTATACTTTTAATAATTTAATATTTATTTTATTTATCTTTTTTTTTTTTTTTTTTGCATATTTAAGAGGGTAATGATCAAAGTGTGAATAATATAATATAACTGACGAGTAGGCTATCCATTCAAGGATAATATATAATATCACTATAAATAGCCTATATTTCGGATACCAATAGGAATGAAAAAAATAAAAAATTGTATCGAAGTATGACTGACTGAGCGCTGATTTTTTTGTGTTGGCACTACATTTCCCAGAGATTGTTGCGGTAGTATAAATAGTAACGAAAGGGGCGTTCCTCCGTGACATGTGGAGGAGGTAAGAAGCGGATTGTTGCCGAGGGCACGTTCAGCTGTCAGAGATAACGCCGCTCGCTCAGCCGCTCGTACCTGGAGTTTCACTGCCATGGACTTAACCCGAGGATAGCGCTCTGGAAATGATCCTTTGCTGACCCACTTGTACGCGTTACCTTCTCTTCTTGTCTTTGCTACCTTCTCTTTTTGTGCCAGGTAAAAAGAGTCTAGTTTTCTAGCCCGGGCATTGTTCTTTTTTGACATGGCATCCCTTTTAAGGAAGTGGCCCACGCGCTTATTTGTTGCCGTTTTACTGCGGCGCGTGCAATAAAAATGTAGCGACCTTTAATTAAGCTAGCAGTTTGTGTGCTATTTAGGTTGTAAAAAATGTAATGTCCGCTAGAGCGACTAAATCATACCGAGGGAGGAATTAGGGTATTATGAATCAAATCTAAACTTTTTTGGTTGTTTGTTTCAGACTTTTTACCTTCAAAGCGAAGCGTATAGATTTACTCTAATTTGCTTATTTCATGAAGCCAGTAGAACTCTCAGTTTAACGTTACACCCGTAGAAATGTTACGACACTGAAAATGGTTAGCTAGTAGTTAAAAATGTTATTATGGCAAAGGGCACATTTTAAAAATGTAAGTTGCAAGACAGCACAGCCTAATAAACTTTTCAAGAGTTAAGTCGGGATTTTACAGTCTTTTCCTTTAGCCCATGGTAATGTATCTGCTATGAGGACCCCATTAATGCTGTTCTTACCTAAATAAAAATGCAAAACTGATATTTTAGACATGTATACTATCAGTGTCCCACACATTTGAGTTTTTGGTTTAGCGGCATTTGGTCATTAGTACATAATATGAGAACAAGGTAAAAACAGAATATTTACAGAAAAATATACTTTATTTGGACAGATAAAATGTATAATCCACACTTAACATCTTTTTGGCTAAATACGTTTTGTATATAGCCTACTCAAGTTGCTCTTTGGGTTGGTGTATACAGTAAAAATATTGGGATAGTTTGTCTTGGTTTATTGAAGTTACTTAATAATTCACACCTGTATTTTGGTGTTTTTCTAACTTGAAATATAGTAGGGTTATAAGATTTCTTGCAGGTGACTTCAATGTACAGGATTTTTTGCTCCTGGGTTTTGTTTCTGTTTATACTTCCCCATCCCCACTTAAAATTGAAATGACTGTGAAATAATACTGTTAAATATTATGTACAGAAAAGTAGTATTATTTATTTATTTTTTTTTTTTGCACCCAATGAAAGATGTTTTTTTTTAATTTTGCCTCTCATTGATGGAATTATCACACATTTCCAGGTGGAGATCAGAACAGCGCAACCATGTCGGACAAGATGTCCAGTTTCCTCCACATTGGGGACATCTGTTCCCTGTATGCAGAGGGCTCCACCAGTGGATTTATCAGCACTTTAGGGTAAGAGTACAGTTACAGTTTGTCATTACTGCTTTGAGGAGGAACTTATTTATATATGCTATGCTATGCTATGCACGCTATATTTGATGTGATGAAATATGTTACAACGGGGTAACGCATTTGTTTTGTGACTTTTCCCTGAACGTGCATTTAGTATGTCTGTAACAAAACCTGACTGATTGCTCTAAGCATTAAAGAAGTATGACATACTGAGGCTGCTTTTAGAAAATAGCATGTCTCTCTATATGTAATTATATTAATATAGCAGTTTAAAAATCCTTTTTATAGAGACTGTACTTAAATTAATAAACTTGTTTTAAATTACATGTAGTATTTGCTTAGTCATAATTTCAATTGCTTAAGAATTCTGTATGACTGGTTTAACTGGTTTTGTCCAGTGTACAATCTTTATGCGATAATATTACGATGCATGATAAGGTTACAGCTCTGTTTAATAAAACGTAGTGTTAACAAATGTCAACTTGAGTGGCATTGAAACAAGCAATAGTCTGTTGCAAAAAGAGCTTGTTAGCATATCTTTTTTAGTTAATTCGTTATCTGAAAGAGTTGTGGGTGACAACTTTGGGCCTGAGGCAGGGTACACTCTTGGTTTTGGCCATTTAGTTGCCGGACAAAGACACAGACACTGACAGACACCCATTCACTCGCATTCAGTGACTAGAGGCAATTTCTATAATTTCACCTAAGTTTTTGGATGGTGGGAAGAAGCTGGCGTAGACAGAACCCACAGTTTTGTGGGAAGGACAAGCAAACTTCTCACAAAAGCTACTGTGACCTGTGTTGTGCCAATCTTGATAAACAATATGGCACACAGGTTTCACCAAGCCATAAACCAGTCTTGAACAGAACTGTGCTCCACATCTGTCTCTCACTGCATCGCCTTCAGTGGATTCAAAAAGAAACATCTTGTTCTCTATAAACTGTTGAACCTTGTGTCTCTGAGACAGATTCAAAGCAACTGTAAAGGCTTTGTAAAGACAGAGAGGCTGTCAGTAGCAGCAGCTAAGTCGACCTTACTCTTTTATTTACATTGTGCTTCATCAGACTCAGATTATCCCGTCACTTCCTGTCGCACTCTGAGAACCATTTAACACCAGCACTTGACATCTACCGTCTCTAATTATAGCCTGTGAGTATAAGTATTGTCATTATGTTTAAATTGACCACATGAGAGAGTGAGTGGTCAATCTGTACTGTTCTGAGGAGAAGACAACACATATGTTGTCTTCTCCTTTCTCTCCCTTTTACGAGCTGGAGTCGCCATCCTCTTGCTGTGTCACTCTTCTGTTTGCCACTTGCGGCTCCTCCTGTCGCCTGTTCACAGAAAACCTTGCTCTTTAACAGTTGGCTCATGTGCGTCACCTGCCATAGCAACAAAAATGTTTGCACATCTTTGAAGAAAGCCTCTGACAGAGCTCATTTGTCAAATCTCTCATCGTGTGCGGTTTTGCCTAGTAATAAGTTGTCCCTGTGCTGCGGCTGCGAGTGCTCTACATTACACTGTGGAGGACTTGGAGGACTGGGCTATAAATAGCATCACTGTATTAGGTGATGCTGATGCTGCCACTGCGTTTGAGAGTGACCCCTGGGAAACAACTGCAAGCACCTGTCCAGCTGCTGGCTCTGGGAGGAAGACCAATGTGTTGACGCACTTTGAGAGTGGAGTGGTGCAAGAACAGGTGTACAGCGGCACCTTCCAGGACTAGAGACTAACGGTGTCCCGGGGACAGTAAAAATTCTGTTGGGGACAGTCCATGATGCTCCCTGGGACACCCCCCCCTAGCCTTGTATGCAAATTAAATTGTACAGTGGCAAAGAAAGTATGTGAACCTTTTGGATTTTCATGGTTTTCTTTATAAATTTGTCTTATTTGTTGTCTGTGTGTTGGTGTATCTGTGTACTGGCAGCTTATGTCACTAAAACAAATTCCTTGTATGCGCAAGCATACTTGGCAATAAAAACTCATTCTGATTAAAATGTGATCTGATCTTCATCTAAGTCAAGAGTATTGACAAACATAATGCTTCTAAAGATAATTACACAAAAAAGTCTCTATTGAACACACTTATTCAACATTCAAAATGGCAGTTTAAAAAGTAAGTGAACACTTAAAATTAATCACTGGTTAACCTCAGTTTCTGTTAACAGAAAAAGTAAAGAAATAAAAAAAACAATTAGTCTCATTCAGCCATGGATGTGACAGATACTTATGCAATACCCACATCCTTTTCTGTGCATTTCCCACCCAGGCCCCCCCTGTTGACACTTGTTGGATTGTTGTCAAGGTATGCCACAAATGGGCTCTTGGTAATAAGACATGTTAATAAATAATTAATAAGTGCCAAAATGACATGCACCTTTTTAAATTTCCTCTTGGTCAGATCAAAAGTTTTTAATTTTGTTGTGTGACCACACAAAATAAAAGCTTCTGATTTTGATCAAAAGTTCATAAATTGTTTTAAAATATATTCAAACACACACTCTAACTTTCCCTGGTCACATTGTGCCTCTGACTTTTTACTCCAATTAATAAACTTAATGGCCAAATACATACAAATGCTGTCTGGATTCCTAGCACAATATAATGGAACACTATTGTGCTTCAATTTGCTTTTTCAATTTTTTTTTTTGCTTTATTGCTATTGCCCAGGTTGATGATATGTTGCAATATATTGTATGCCCTTTTTAATTGGTATGAAACTCACTTTAAGGACTGCAAGTAAATCTGAATAAAACAGATTTCTCAGAGGCTTTAGTGAGGTTTACAATAATAGGAAATAAGAGACAAAGCATATTTTGTTCCTATATATTCACAAAATAAGATGCACTCATTTTATTGTTTTAAATATTTTCTTAAACTGACAGTATTCTTAAAAAAATTTAACAGGGCTGCAACAACTAATTGGATTAATTTATTATTATTATTATTATTATTATTATTATTATTATTATTATTGTCAGCTATTTTAATCAATCGCTATCTGGGGTGTTCATAGACTCTAAAACCTGCCATGTGCAGAGAGAAGAGGGTTTTATTACAAAGACGGAGCAGTAAATCCACAAAAAAAGTAAAAGAGCGTTTCTCTGATTCAGATTTAGTAAAAATATATAGCTCTTTCTATCTCTTAATCTATAGATATTGCTCTAATTCTATAGAGATATATCTAGATAGATAGTATTACCATTAAGCTGTTTTAAGCTGGAACAATAAAACGCGGTGGTAAAGTTTCTGACCACTTGTCTTTGTCAGTCCACCAAGTCCTCATGCATTTACACACACTTCACTGGCCAATGAATAATTGATTTAATGGAAAAAAATCAGATTAAGCAATTATTGGAATAGTTGTAGCCCTAAAACTTAAACTAAAACGTAAAAATATTAGATTGGCTGTGCCGAGCGGTATAATACTACGTGGCTAAACTATGAAGTTAATGTCATGTCATTACGTAAGATGTAGCAGACGAGCTAGAACACTGGCTTATGTAAACGCTCCTCACTGTGAGATTGACCAGTTTGCTGGGTATCGAAGGTATATTGAGCGTTGTGTCCTGCTGTTGATACATGACCAAAATGGTCATGGTCTACAGAGGCTTATGATGGTTCTATGTTATGAAATGGCTGTAGAAATTGTGAACTTCCCCTCAAAGATGAACATTTTTTAATGAATTCTATTGAATTGAACCATTTGTGGGCCAGTTAAAAAAAAAAAAAAAAAGAAATACACAGGCCTTAAGTGGTGGAACCAGAATATCCTCCACATGTTTCTTGTTACCCCCTAATTTTCTTCCCATGGGTTTCTTTAGAGTGCCACGTTGCTATTATTCTAATGTGTTACCAACTTAGGACTTAATAATAAGGGCTGTCTCATTATCCAGAGCAGGCACAGTGAATGTCAGGATTGCAATTTGAAACTGCCAATTTCTGAACCACATGATGGGTGCAGCTCGGGACAGTGATTTTCTCTTGTGTTAACAAATGTACATCAACATCCATTTCCAGTTTTCTATTAACAGCTTGCATATTATTCTGACTTGTACCATGTCATAATAATATGCAATATGTAATTTAATAATGGTATGTTGTCTAATTATACAGATAAGACTAGATGTTTTTAGGGGCTTTTATTTTTTGAGGTGTTGGTAGCTGAATTTTGAGTTTTTGTGTTAACTGAATGTGACCAACCAAAATGATCTTTTTTGCAGACTGGTGGACGACCGCTGTGTGGTTCAGCCAGACACAGGAGACCTCAACAATCCACCCAAGAAATTCAGAGGTATGGCTTTTGAATTGTTATGCATTATATTACAGTAAAATGACGCAAGTCAAATATGCTAAACACAAATAGAATTTATTAATAATAATAATAATAATAATATAAAAACCCTCGCCTCCCTTGCGACCGCAGGGACACATGTATTCGGAGGATTGCATTTCATGCTTTTAGGCGTAAACTTCATGGTAAGGTTAAATAACCGGGCCTGTGCTACTGCTTGAATATTCTTCTGGCTGGGGCCTGCTACACCACGTTGTAATTTAGAGTTGAAGGCCTCCACAATCTCTGGTTTTCCTGGGAGCTGTCTGAACTTTTGAAAATAATAGATTATCCTTAGGCTAAGGCGAGAAAAACAAACAACTCAGAAATCGCTGTACCCCCCTGTTTAAAAAGTCAAAATGTAAATATTACTTGTCTAAAACTACAAGTTTACAAGTTCCAAATGATTCTGAGCCTCCTCCAAAGGAAGGATCCTGGCAAATGGGAAATGGCATTTATTTCCTAAAGAAATGACTGCCTCTTCACAGGTTGATTACGACCACAGCCACAAATGTATCAAAAAACAAATTGATAACTTTTTTGGCCCTCGTGTTTAGATGATTCTCACAAAATTTGTGGCCTTTTTAGATGAAAACACAATCAGTTGAATCTTTTTGCGCAAGGAGTGTGATTTAGATGGTCACGCGCTTCACCCCACATGGCGGACTTGCTGTTGAGTTTAGGGTGTGGCTGTCATATACTTTTCTGTTGATGTTCCAAGTAAAATTTTTCTATGTTGGAAAAAATTACTTTCACTTTCCATAGGCCGAATGTATTTTCTTTTTCCAGGGGTCGCCACCGAGTCATTTGTTTTCATTATTTTTTCAAATCCAAAAATTCTTCGCCAGGCTTCCTTTTTTTGTTTTTTTGTTTTGTGGCCAAAAAAATTTACTTTTTGCACATGTTTACTGGGTCAACTTGAGGATAATTTTGGAGAAAAATAAAAAGAATTAAAAAAAAAATTACACGAGCAAAAACTATAGGCCCTCCCAGTCATCACTGACTCGGGCCTAATGAGCTCCACGGCACTGGGGGAAAGCCCTGGGATTGGTTCACCAAAAAAGTTGATTGCTTTTTTGGTGAACCAATCCAAGGGCTTTCCCCAGGGCAGTGCCTGTTGTTGTTGTTGTCGTTGTTGTTATTAATCATTAAATTATTTTGATTAGCCTATTTTAGTCATTTGACTGTAATATAAGTGGTCAGTTAATGACAGGGCTGACACTTTGTGTTAGACACTTCATGACATTCATGACAGACATTTCATTCACTAGGGACAGTTTAGAGTTGCCAGTTGACCTATACACCAATGCGTTTCTTTGGGCGGTGGGAGGAAGCTGGAGTACCTGGAGAGAACCCGAAGTGGTTCAGTGGTAGAGCTGTCGTCTTAAAACCGGAAGGTTGGCGGTTTGATCCCCACAGTTCATACTGTTGTTGTGTCCTTGGGCAAGACAAGGCTACAATCACGCATGTTTACATTCATGGGGTTGTGTCCCATGTATGTTCATTAACATGCACTGTCCCAATCAAATAAATGAATAATAAAAATAATATACTCCTCACAGAAAGGACGGCTGAGGATGTTTTGAGTAGAATGGGATTTGAACTCACAACCTTCTTGCTGTGAGGCACAATAATAATAAAAATGAGTGCGTGAGAATAACTTCAGGTCCTAATTGAATTGAATGATGCCTGCATCAGTCGTGGGCGTGCTTCTAAATCCAACTGCAATGGGCTTTAAAGAACACAAACACACTGACTTTGACTAAGATCAGCTGTATCCGCCTGCGCCATGCCATGCCTCGCTTTTTTTAACTACCTCGCGGTGCTGGCAAAGTCGCAGATGGGCATGAGGTGTTTGCGCTGGGCAGCCCAATGTCTTTAAACATGGTCTGAGTGTCAATGTTTCATCCACTCTACGTTTAAAAGACATTACTAAAGCTTAGATGGGGGTTTATTTTTGGATGTATATTTTACCACACTATTACTTGGCTATTGAATATTTAATGCACAATTAATGACTAAATGGAGTAAATCGCTGCTTTACTGCGTTTTAGCAGTGCTAATGGGGTGTGTGTGTGTGTGTGTGTGTGTGTGTGTGTGTGTGTGTGTGTGTGTGTGTGTGTGTGTGTGTGTGTGTGTGTGTGTGTGTGTGTGTGTGTGTGTGTGTGTGTGTGTGTGTTTATTTATTTATTTGGAATTTTAAAAACAAGTACAAAATATGTTGATTTCATTTCTCCCAAAAGAAATCCAGGGAGATTTAACATTTATTTTAAATGACGTGAACAACGTTGATTCAACATAATTTTAGTATACATACCAGACGCAGATGGGGCAACAACCAGAGACGAGCAAGCTAGGCAGTCAAAAACTTTGCGTTTCTCTGTCTGCACATAATGCACTTTTGAAGGGTGCTTAGACAGATTGCTTGTGTTTCCGCCCTTAAATGCAAACATTTTGTTGCACTTATGACATTGCATGCATCAACCCTTTTTGCTCTGTCCGCCATCGTCTCTCTTTGTATTAAGCATGAGTTTTCGTACTTTTGTGCGTGCGGCACGCTCGTTCTTGTGTTGTGTGTGTGTGACTGACAGACAGCCTCCGCGACGCGTATGAGAGAATCTCTCGCAGATTTCACAGACAAACGTCGTAATATGATCGCACATTAGAAATGTTTTGATGAGATAAAATGTGCACAGTAACATTAAGCAAAAATACATGGAACATTAACCCCCCCTCACCACCACCACCCCCCCTTACTGATACTACGGTCTTTCATAATTTAGCCCCTGGGCCAATTTAATACCGGGTTTCGGTACCCATCCCTACAATCTCATAGACCACTTTTAAAGTCATACTGAAAATTCCCACTGTATTTATGAAGGCCATACACCTGCTAAATAACTTAATCTAAAATCTGTGGTGATTAAAACTAAATACTAGATTTTTGACATGGTTAAATATCAGGTCAGGTCATCTTCTCGCCTGGAAAACGGCTTTTAAAAATTTCTGTTTTTCCAGGACATTTAGGAACACTGGACAAGTATAATGTGCAACAATGTGACTTAAAACCACCAGTATAAAACAGCTTGGTGTTATTCAATCAAAGATTCATCTATATGCTGTATGTGCCGATACCAAATCCATAATAATAACATCAGTTCTACAAAGGGGACCTGTCAGTACATTTTAACATCGTAGTTTAGCTCTAACTGGACAGGATGTGCTGCATTAGTAGACAATAGCCAGCAGCGGGCAGTTGGTTAAAAATACAAAGGCTGTTTGTGACTTGTGTTTAGTTAAGGATCTTCTGATCTGATTTTGGGGCTAATGACACAGACTAATAACCAGCAGCAGCAGGTGTCACACCAATTACTTGGTGTTAGAGCTGTTTTAGAATATTCCACACAGCTTTTAGCAGCACTGTTGCGAGCAACAATATGAGATTTTCACAGAATGATTAGCAAAAATATTACAATTATCGGAATATCAACATATTCCTACTAACCACAAACCAATAAAGAAATTGAATGTTTATGAGAAAGGTTGAAGAAAAAAATAACACACTTCTGTGGGCTGGATGTAAGACCGCCTACTTTTACAAATCAACCACTGGCCACTTGTAGTATTGGAACATAAACAAAAAAATCCATGTGGCCTAGAATGTTCCCTATTGATCGGCTCTGGTCCATTTGGCCTGTGTCATTCTTTCTACTCACTCACTTACTCTCTGTGTTTCCAGTCTATCTACACTGTCCAATAAAAGGTAAAAAAAAAAAAACACTCATCAGAACATGGACCCCCCCCCCAGACAATATTTAAATAGTAACAGTGCAGACCATATCAGTTAAATGCACATTTTAAGAAGATAAACAAGGTATAATTGGGGGTGTACTGTAGTGGTTCCCAACCTTTTTTTTTTTGTTTGTTTTGTTTTGTCTTGTGTACCCCTTGGGCTATTTTGTCATACCATGAGTACTCCTGATATGTGTTGATGATTCTTCAGAAAGTGGTTATATAAAATGTATGACATCTAATTAGTGTCTGGGCCCATAATGTCTGCTGGGATACTATAAAACAACAGAAATTACTTGCATTAATAGTAACATAATTGACTGCCATAAAACGGTTAAATCAAAAGTGAAGTCTGAACAAGCTAATTAAATGAGACTCTTATGACAAAGACACTTCTCAAAAAAGTTGGGACAAGGCCATGTTTACCAATGTGGGGCATCCCCTCTTGTTTTTATAACAATCTGCAAACGTCTGGGGACTGAGGAGACATGTTGCTCAAGTTTAGGAATAGGAATGTTGTCCCATTCTTGTCTAATACAGGCTTCTAGTTGCTCAACTGTCTTAGGTCTTCTTTGTCGCATCTTCCTCTTTATGATGCGCTTAAAGTTTTCTGTGGGTGAAAGATCTGTCCATTTCAGAACCGGATCCTCCTCTTACACAGCCATGATGTTGTAATTGATGCATTATGTGGTCTGTCATTGTCATGTTGGTAATTTTAAGGAATTCCCTAAAAGAGACGATGTCTGCATGGAAGCATATGTTGTTCTAGAACTTGGATATAGCTTTCAGGATTGATGGTGGCTTTACAGATGTGTAAGCTGCCCAAGCCACATGACATGGCATCCCAGTTTTCCAAAAAGAACTTCAAATTTTGATTTGTCTGACCACAGAACAGTTTTCCACTTTGCCATAGTCCATTTCCAATGAGCCTTGGCTCCAGAGAAAACACCTGTGCTTCTGAATCATGTTTAGATATGGCTACTTTTTTGACATATAGAGTTTTAGTTGGCAACCGCGAATGGCCCGGTGGATTGTGTTGATCAACAATGTTTTCCTGAAGTTTTTCTGAGCCCATGTTGTGATTTTCATTACACTATTATTCCTGAATGTGATGTAACTAAGGGCCCGAAGATCACGGGCATCCAGTATGGTTTTCTGGCCTTGATCCTTATGCACAGAGATTGTTCCAGATTCTCTGAATTTTTGGATAATATTATGAACTGTAGATGATAACTTCAAACTCTTTGCAATTTTTCTTTGAGAAACTCATTTCTGATAATGCTCAACTATTTTTCGCTGCAGCATTGGGGGATTGCCCATCTTGACTTCTGAGAGACACTGCCACTCTGGGAGGCTCTTTTTATACCAAGCATGTTGTTAATTGACCTAATAATTGCAAATTAGTCCTCCAGCTGTTCCTTATTTGTACATTTAACTTTTCCAGCCTCTTATTGCTACCTGTTTCAACTTTTTTGGAATGTGTTGCTCTCATGAAATCCAAAATGAGCCAATATCTGGCATGACATTTCAAAATGTCTCACTTTTAACTTTTGATATATTATCTTTATATTTACATTTATTCATTTAGCTGACGCTTTTATCCAAAGCGACTTACATTGTTCTACAGTAATTACCAGTGTTACAGCCACTGGAGGCAAGGTGGGTTAAGTGTCTTGCCCAAGGACACGACGACGGTATGAACTGTGGGGAGTGAGAATCGAACCGCCTACCTTCCGGTTGAAGGACGACCGCTCTACCACTGACCTACTGAGAAACTTTCACATCATAGCATTCTGTTTTTTTTCCCAATCTGTACAGTGTTCCAACTTTTTTGGAATCGGGTTTGTATTATAGGCCAAATTGTTTCATTAAAGTTAAAGTCTTATTTTCATTTTTTAGTACTATAGTAATTATAGATTAAACTTTAAAAAATACACAATGGGACACATACAATAACTTTATATTACAGCCTTTAATTAGAAACTAGGCGACAGGAGTTTGTTTGTGCAGGGACAGATGCATATTGAAGGCTTACTCTGAGATCTGCGTCAGGCATTAAACGACCGTAAATACGACTTGACTGTAGCAAAACTCTCATTTTCAACTTCGAACCACATAAGTGTCTAATACAAACATAAATGAGAGTCCTACTCACATTTTCCAATGCTTGCCGTCAACAGAAAACTTACTCCGCTCCATTAGATGCAGACAACAGTAGTGATGGCAATGATGGGTTCAGGGCACAAAGAAAAAGTGGGAAATCTGAGAAACTTGCAAACATTTAACTCTGAAAAGAGGAAACCTTGTGTTTGCTTTAAATAGCTCAAAGGCACAATAGCATGCAGCGGCACAGCATATGCATTATCAAATAATTCTGAGTACTCCCTGAAATATCCTCAAGGACCCCTGGTGTGTTGCCCCAAACCCAGTATTTACGAATGATTACCTTTTCATATTTTTGAAATTCAGATGAATGTATAGATTTTGTATTTTGTAATACAGATTGCAGTGCTTCTTTGAGCAGTTACTAACACTTGTTCATGTAAATCTCCCTTTATAACATCCTCACAGCATCGTTTTATATATTTAATGTTTTTTTTTTTTTTTTTTTTTTACGCTTATTTGTGCTCTTTGTTAGCAATTTTTTTTTTGTGTGTAATTTACAAAAGCAGCTCTTGAACGAAGAGTGCAGCTTGTCTGTTTGAAGATGCAAAGGAGCACGTTTACCATTTGTAACTGAACCATTCAAATCATATTCAAATTTCTGCGGAGACCGGCTGACTTCATAGGACCTTGCAAGACACAAGGTACACATTAAAAACCACAGGGGTGTCACGGAGGCAAAGTGGTTAGCACTCCTGTCTCACAACACGAAGGTCCTGGGTTCAAGTTCGCATGTCCTCTCCGTGTCTACATAGGTTTCTTCCAGGTGCTCTGTTTACCCCTATCACTAAAGACATGTACAATAGTCCCCCCACATGGGGCCAGGACTCACCTGCAAAACAGATTTGTAATCTCAGTGGGACTTTCCTGTATAAATTAAATTAAAGACACCTTTCAGTCAAATTCTGTTTTAATAAAAACTACATATTACCCCAATCTTAATCAAGAAATCCTCTTTTAGATAATGTTTTATGCACACTTATTGTAAGCGGGATGCTTTGTGGCATTTGCGTAGTAATGACTTTCTCCTGGCGACTCCACCATTCAGCCCATTTTTCTACAAAGTGCCTCCTTATTGTGCATCTTAAAACAGCCACACCACTTTTTTCAGAGAGTCCTGTATTTCAGCTGAAGTTGTTTGTGGGTTTTTCTTTGCATCCCAAACAATTTTCCTAGCAGTTGTGGCTGAAATTTTTGTTGGTCTACCTGACCTTGGTTTGGTTTTAAAATAATTCCACTTCCACCAATTAGTGGGCATTAAATGACATGTGGTAAATGTAGATTTATGCAAATGAGCCAGGCTTAGGTTTTATTTCTCACATGTAAACAAATGAGCGTAAAGCGGTGTATTACTGTAAAAGTCAATAAAAGTCAGGTATAAGATGCTGTGGCTCTACAGCGTCTGTTATAAACTGTGGTTTATCCAGATATTTATAAAAGATGCAGACCTACAGAATGTTTTTGTAATTAAAACGTAGCTTGGGCAGATGCTACTGCACTACTTTTGAAATAAAAATTTATTTGATTTGGAAAACGGCAACACTGCTACCATGCTGCTGTTGAATGTAGTTCAGCTAATAGCGTTGCGACTTGTAGCGTCGCTACTGCCCAACACTGAAGAGTTTGTGATGCTATTCCTCCACGTGTTCATGTGACTGCACGGCTACATCTTATTGGTGAAACAGTCATGTGGTAGATCCACTGGTGGCAAAAATGACGCATAGAATGTGTAGAATAAATGTTTAAAAAAAAAAAGTAACTAGTTGAGTGTAGCCCAACTTCATAATGACTAAAACAATAACTAAATAAACGTACATTTTTGTCAATAAATAAAAGACGAGACGAAAACAACTTGTCAGGAGAAGGGCACGCTTAAGTGGAATGGGCGGAATGAGTCAAGTCAGCCAATCAGAGCGCGCCTTATTGTTACGCGGCGGTGCTGAGAAGCTAACCAGAAACGCATAGAGACGATCTTTTGTCAATGTCAGCTTCTCAAGCTTTTGCAGAAATAGCATTCACTGTCATATGTGACCTCATGAAATCGTTCATTAGCACAAAGCGCTTTCCTGAAAATGAATTGAAGTAAATAAATATTTACATTTGATGTTTATGATGCCAGTGTTTATGTAGCATAAGGAATATCCTACTGTTCAATACACTTTAAGCTCAAAGATGGTTTAGATGGTACATTTATTAATTATTATTTTTTTAAATGCTCTATGACAAAGTTTAACCAAATAAAAATAAAGACTCTCGCTTGCTTCCGCTTGTCAAAGCTGAAGCAGGACTAAACTAGGACTTAATTTAGAATAAACTTTTTATTTGGACACACCACAGATTTGATTTCAGGCTCTGTTTGGATGATAATTATGATAGAACAGGGTAATAAAAGTCTATGAAATGCAAGACTATAACGTTGGACAATACGGTACCATTGGTGAATGTAAGCTTAATGCAAGTCACTTTGGATAAAAGCCATAATAGCATTGCTATTATTAACTGTATTCACAGTTCCGCGGTTGCTGCCTGACCTATGTTACAGCAGCAAAGTCTGGGCTAAATCCTCACATTCCCTCAGAGTATTAATAACCAGGTAAAGCTATGGGACTGTGGAGTACCAGAGAGTACTTTGTTGTGAATAATTTTAATTTGGTGAACACATTTACATTCAGTGACGCGTGGAACCTCCCCTAGGAATTATTTGCTATGTATCACACAAAAGAGTCAGAAAGGATGTGACAGCGGCCACCAGAAAAAACCTTGAAACTCAAGGACCAGGATGTGGTAGTGCCCCTTGCAGTGTCCAACAATTATTTCCTAACAATTTTGCAAGCCTTTATGAATCGACTTTTTTTTTTAGTTTTTTGACGATACGCTTGAAACTTTGCACCAGCTAGCAAGAGAGAGGACCAATCATTAACACTTCTAACTTCATTAAATTTTTATTATTACCAGTTTTTATAAGAGCATTTTGAAAGACAACTGTTTATTAGCTTGCCTAAAGACACTGATACTTGTATGAAACTAATATTGTCTAAATAGCTGTAATTAAATCTTTTGTGAGTTAAAAATCTCTAGAAATGCAAGAATCTCTACTATTTGTGCACTACAAAAAGGCATTATAAAAATCGAAGCCTATTATATGACTTCAAATCAACTAGGTTCTCCTTCACTCAACATTCATATTTTTTAACATATAGTATTTAACGCTACAACGCCATTTATGCTGGTCTATAGGGTATGTAAGGGTGTGCTAAATACTAGAGAGAGATTCGCCATAGCATCTAAGCAAGTATTACATATATATATTTCACTGTTATACCAATAAATATTCTATATTTCACCTGCACTGCTTGATTTTCTTATTATTATTATTTTTTTTTTTACTTTGTCTCAGTGGTACTATATTTTTGAATCTGTTAAACACCACCTTGGTTTACCATAACTCATTCTCCTCACTATTTTATTCTTGGCTCGTTCTAACCCAGTTTGCTCTTCTTCGTCAGACGGTTGTTCTCCCAGTGCCCCATTTTCTCAATGGATATTTTGCGTCCTACATGCGAAGCATCCTTTCCTCCAAAGCGAGCACCCCCTTCCTCCCCTCCAAACACGGCAAATCTCTGGACACTCTCATGTTGGCCGCATTTCTGTTATTGCCTGCCAGGGTGGTTATTTTTACCAACCTTCTACCTTATTGGGGCTCTAGTACCAAACAGAGAATTTTTGTGTATTGCCAACAGAACAAATGAATTATTAATTGTTGAAGACTTTCTTGCTAAATCCTATTTTGAACCATTTTCTTTTATTGTTGCACAATGGATTAGTTTAATAAATCAAATTAAAGAGTTTCCACTCTAAAGAAATTAATTGCACTGGTATTCTCCTCAGGTTTTGTTTCAAGTCCAAATTTTAATCTTACAATTGATCGGCGGAGCTATATTTCCAGCCAAGTTTTCAATGTGACCTGACTGACCAAGTTTTAGAATGACCTACAAGCACAAATTATAGCCATGCCCCCAATTCAATTGTGTCACATTTATTCCTGAAGTGAAACTTTTTAGTGAAAGAACACATATTTTTTAACCTTCGTCTTACAATTAGGAGAGAGTGCAGTCTGAGGTGTAGATAATTTCTGCTTGAGCTACAACTGGCTGGATGTAGTACTTAAACTCAAAGGTATTGATGTTACAGGCTCAAATATGGTCTGTGTTTTTTGTCTTCTCTCCCCAGACTGCCTTTTCAAGCTGTGTCCCATGAACAGATACTCTGCACAGAAACAGTTCTGGAAAGCTGCAAAACCCGGCGGCAACAGCACAACGGATACAGTGCTCCTCACCAAACTCCATGTAATGGCTCTTTTTGTCTCCCCATATATTTTAATGTATAAGTGGGTTTTATCTAGTTGTAATGTTGTAGTAAAGACTGCATTGCCCAAGACTGTGTCAAGGCTAGGCTGAGTCTGAGTCAAGGCCGGGACTGCATCAATGAGACCATGCTGAGGCCGCGTCAAGAACAAGACTGAGTGAAAAGACCAGGCCATGTTTGTCAGACTGAGTCAAGACTGAGATTGTGTTATGGAGAGACTGAGTCAAGACCATACCGTGTCAGGGAGAGACCCGAGTCAAGACCATACCGAGTTGCTTCACTAGCAACACAACAAAAAAAGCAAGACATTTTATGCTATGTTCTGGTGTTTTAATAAATGAGATGTAAGATGACCAACTTCTGATTTTGTGCATTGCTGCTATACATATATTTTTATATGTCATAGTTTAACTGTAACACTGAGCTTACAGTCTAGTTTCTGTGCCTCTTTTACTTCACAACCTTATGCTGGCTTCACACTTTTTGTACATGGTGAGATGTAAGAAAGCCAGGAATATCCCACAGTGAAAAGAGTGTAGAAGGGAATAAAAGCTAAACAGAAGTTGTTAAATATATATTAAGCGGGTCCTTCCTTTACGTTTTAGCATGCTGCTGACCTGGAAAAGAAACAGAATGAGTCTGAAAACCGCAAGCTGCTGGGAACCATCATCCAGTATGGAAATGTCATTCAGGTATGTTTAGATAAGGGCATTTACTGTGCTGAATTTATCTGGGGACAGTTTTAGATAAATGGTAGTGAAGGACAGAGCTCATAATTTTTTCTGCTGTAAGGGCTATCTTGAACAGAATTGGTTTGCACAAAGGTAAAATATGAGATCATCCCAAAGCAATGAAGTGTTGTGTAAATAAACACCTGACTCAGCTGAAGAAACACAGAGTTACCACCTTGAAGGATTAGACTGTGACTATTCCAACTCTCGTACAGCTTTTTGTTTTGATGTGTAGTTAAGTGATTAAGTGAAGATGATTTATGCTTGGGAACTGCTGATAAAATGAATAAACTTCATCTGAAAAGGGTCATGAGAAGCACTTATGGCTAGGACATTGCCAGGATCCTGTTTAAACAAAATAAAACCCTGAATATTGAGGAGATATTTTCAGTTAAGTGTTGTGCCAGTCTGTGACAAATCTGCGTCCTTATGTTTACTCTTCTCTCTTCTCCTTTTACATCACTTGGGTCATGTCTTTTCACTGTAGTTTTGTTATGCCAACAGTTACTGCACTTGAAAAGCAATAAATACCTGACGGTCAACAAACGCCTACCTGCGCTGCTGGAGAAGAACGCTATGAGAGTGACTCTGGATTCTGCTGGAAACGAGGGCTCCTGGTTCTACATCCAGCCCTTCTACAAGCTGCGGTCCCTGGGAGATAGTGTGGGTAGAGCTGGGTGTTTAAATTCAGCCTAATTATCTTCTGTATGGTCTTCAGCGCTTCAAAGCGGATGTTAAACTTGTTTTTGTTGGCCTGTGTGGAAATTCTACCCAGACTTTCATTTTAAGTTATCTAGTCTTGTTTTATGTCAGATTGTTTGTCTGAAGGTTCTCAGTCATCCAGGTCATCTTAAAGAAGAGGTTAAAGCAAAAATATCTGGATGTTTTGTCTCTAATTCCAAGAGACTGTCAATTCTAAGATCAACTGGTAAGAGAGATGATCTTATATCTCTAGAGGGAGGGGTTTGACCTAAAACTAAACCTGATTTGACCAGGCTGTTCTGGTCTCATAGTTGTTGGCTATGAAAGAGGAGACAGGTGGCCTCAGAGCTCCTGACCTGGCGTGGGATTTGCGTACGCCCACGTTCATATTGATAAATGCCAAAGATTGCATGGAAATGGTCGTACACACAAATTTAAGCTCCTTTTTATATATCAGAGGGCCTGTGGTTGCAGCAGAGACGGGCAGCACATGATCCAGAACATTATTACATTTCTCTGACAAGGATGAGCCTCAAACAGGTGAACACAACACAGGTCTGACTGTGTTATAAAATAATAACTTACGGCACAGAGATGGTTCAGACTCAGGACATCAGCCTCTCTTGACAGTTTAGACTCTTTGCTTACAAAGATTACTGCTGACAGGATATTTACACAACTTTCTGTCTGTTTTGGAAAAAGTAAAGCTCTAATACACAGACTTTGCACGCTTGTTTAGTCCCGATTATTTGGCTTGTTAAGTCCACATGGAGCCGACTCGGAGAGACAGATGGTGAGCAGGTAAACGGTGGGAGGCTGGATGTGGCCCACGGGCCGCCAGTTGTTGATCACTGTTCTAGAACCAATGGGAGAGTCCGTTCTTCAGAAGCAATCATGCGATTGACCAAAGCTTGCTGATACAAGCAGAACATTCTCATCTGTAAAAAATCTTGATATTAAAGCCAAGATGACGTTAAGTTTTCCGTAATACCTGAATAAGAGCCCATTTAAATAATACCCATTTTAAGTGAAGGTAAAGTCCAATTGTCTTACTTAACTAAATGTTTAATGTCTGAATTATTAAACCTAATCCACTAGGGACATTTGTCCTTTGCAATTATGCTAATGAGTGAGCAATTGAGGTCAAGAAAGAGAGGAAAATAAATTTTTTCTGCTTTAGAATAATAAACTATGCCTCTGCTATGATCCCTCCTGTCCATGCACTGATCAGTGGCAGTTGATTTTCTCAGCACTCTTCACTCTGTGCTTGAGGTGTCATGCTAAAAGATCCAGTACAGTGGGGTCAGTTGACCAAACAAAAATAATAATAATAATAATAATCACAACATGGTTTACTACTCCCTCTAGTGTTTGTAGTGTAATGTTGCCATGAGGTACACTTTTCTTTAGTAAAAGCAAAGGATCTTGCATATTGTCCAAATTTACATCTGAATGTTTTTTTAATTGACTACATATTTTGGTCCTTCAGGTGGTGATTGGAGATAAAGTGGTTCTTAATCCTGTCAACGCCGGACAGCCTCTTCATGCCAGCAGCCATCAGCTGGTGGACAACCCAGGGTGCAATGAGGTATAAAGCACTACCTGCCAAGATTTAGAGGCAGTAACTTATCTGGGTTAATCATCAGCTTTTCCTTTTGCATGTTGCAGGTTAATTCTGTCAATTGTAACACAAGCTGGAAAGTTGTTCTCTTTATGAAATGGAGTGACAACAAGGAAACTATACTCAAAGGGGTAGGTAGCCTCTGTGTGTGCGTGCGTGCGTGCAAAATGTTTCTTATATGAGTTAAACAAAAATGAATAAATGGTTCAACAGTAACAAGTTGTCATTAAATATAATATAACAAAAATAACACTATTTGGAAAGCGTAGAAAAGATGAACAAATAGAGATACTAATTGACAAATAGAAAGCGTTAATGAGCATAAATTTCTGGGTGTAATTCTCAGTCACAATGTTAGTTGAAAACCAATAGGTAATATTTGTCCAAAAATGGATAAAGTTAATTTTATTTATTTTTATTTATGTAGCGCTTTTCTACCTCAATGCACTTTAACAGTGTTACAGCTGGAACACCGCGGGAGGCAAGGTGGGTTAAGTGTCTTGCCCAAGGACACAACGACTGTATGAACTGTGGGGGACAGTGGAATATTACAATGTTTTATGGTATGTTTTGAGGATGGCCGTTCTAAAAAAAAATACACTGATGGGCAATAATGAATTAGAAATGTAATAAATAATATCAATTCAAAATAATTTATTTAGAAGAAAATCCAGATAATTATAACTAATTGAGGATATTGGAATGGCAGGAATGGTATGTGTTTTTTACTTTTGTTTTGGAAATGCTGTGGTTATTTTGTGCTTCTTCTGTTTTGTTTTGTTTTGTGGTATTATGTGGCGTTTTTGTTAGAATGTTTAAAGGCATAGGAATCAATAAGTCTTAGACATCTACCTACACCCTTTTGGTCAATGTGACCTTTTTGTTTGGAATTATTGTATTATTTCTTTTTTTTTCTTATTTTGCTTGACCAGATAAACAAAATGGGGGAAAAAAACATTGTGATAATAAGAAGTTCCCCATTGGGAGAAAAAAAAGTACAGAAGACAACTTTTTTGTAGAACGTAGTAAATGCTCTGGCATTAAACAGATGCTTCTGATTATGGTTATTTAATCTAATCTAATATTGTGCAGCCTTTTAAAGACTTTACGGTCTAATAAATGTTTGTGATTGCAGGGGGATGTAGTCAGGTTGTTCCACGCAGAGCAGGAGAAGTTCCTCACTTGTGATGACTACAAAAAGAAGCAATATGTGTTCCTTAGAACGACCGGCCGACAGTCTGCCACATCTGCCACCAGCAGCAAAGCCCTGTGGGAAGTAGAAGTGAGCTACACATACGGATATTAGAACTTGTTTCCTCGATTATGTACAGATAACTTGCGTGAATAACTGTTTGATAAACGGTGCCTGTCCTGTTTATTCCCAGGTGGTCCACCATGACCCGTGTAGAGGAGGCGCAGGCTACTGGAACAGCCTGTTCAGGTTTAAACACTTGGCAACAGGGTGCTACCTGGCCGCAGAAGTTGGTGAGGTATGGACCACTTTTGTATGTTATTAGGCCTCTTATAGACCCAGTTGTTTCTAGACATATGGTAAATGTTTGCATAGAGTGGATTTACAGCATTGTGTGTTTCCCAGGTTAACCAGGACTTTGAGGAGGAGAGTGCTGAGCAGCGTTCTGCTGTAAGTCAACCTTTATACTATGTTGTAGTCAAGGGTTTAAAGAGTTTTTTTCTAGTTTCTAAAATAAGTTTCTAAAATAGTTTCATAACAATACATGGTTACACAGGATTGTGCGAGACATGGTTTATTATGAATAGTTGGTGGTCGTTTATTCTCAGTGTTGTATTGATTGAAATTAAGTTTCCACTAAACTTGTACTTGACCTATAATACACCCATATCGGTTTTATTGCAATCCTGGTTGCTTAGTGATAGGGCTGCATGTATTTCTAAAATGTTTATATTCATAACTTAATATAAACCAAATTTACTAAACCGAATATTTATTTTATATTTATATATATTTATTTGATTTTATTAGAATTCTTTTAACTGAATAGGCTTTTAGTGTCCATGTAAAATGGCATATGCATTTGTTTGTGTCGTTATTGTAAAATACAAGGCTACTATTCTTTCAAATAAATTAAAGCAGTTAATTAAAGACAGGTCTTTAAACTCCTTTTTCCACTGGTTCCGCTGGTGTTACAAAGGCCTTGTTTTTGCTGTTATGCTGAAAAATGATCTTAAAACATTTTGTCCAATGATTACATAATATGATTTAACGTGCATGTTGCTCGCCTGGAATTTTCTCCTCCAGGTGGCGGACTTTACACCCTTCAATTTTCAGGTGAGGTGTCAATCTTTTATTGCTTGCACCAAAATAGATGTAGTGTCACATTTGCACATGGACCATGGAGTCTTTGCTGCTTTGTTGTATTGTTGTTTGTCACTGTGTACTTCTGAGGGTCAATGTCTGATTTAAAATCAATACATTTCCACATGTGGGCATCCAAGCTGAAACTTGTGCTTTTCTTACGGCCATCGGGGGGCAGTCATGTGCAGGGGATTATTGTAAGAGCAGTTTGCCTAGTGTCAGAGTTTTAGCTGGATCCCATCTGAGTTACAGCTATAGTTCAACTGACTGCACAATCACTAAAATGAATGTGAATAAGTACATCAACGTCTGTGTGGTTGAGAATAACATAGTATGCATATTGGTCATTTCTGTGCATTTACATTGAGTTTTCACAATATGCTTCTGTTTTCTGTAGTTGGATGCAGACAATGAAGCTCTGAGGGGCCGTCTGCGAGCTCCACAGGAGAAAATCATGTACATTCTGGTGCCAGTTCCAGATGGGATGGACATTTCCTCAATCTTTGAGTTGGACCCCACAACGCTCAGAGGGGGGGACTCCATGGTGCCCAGGTATTACGCGCAAACAAGGCTTGCAAATTCTATCACTCACAATTCCAAGAAACTGCAAAATCCATATCGCAAAAGAACTGCTTCTATCACAAACATGTCATTCCACATGATCACAATGAGGCATTCAGGGATTTTGAAGCATCAACAAGAAGGGAAATTTAGAGGCTTTGCAGAAAAACAATATGATTTGAAATGGTGTTTATGGAGGTTCAATGTCTAATGTTTAAATCATAATCCACCCTTTACATAGTATGAGACAAAAGGAAGGAAAGTCCCTGTAGAGTGACTATTATCAAGAGCTGGGAGGAGCTGCAGTGAGTAGGCAAAGGGGGAATAACTATTTCAAAATGCCATGTAAGAGTTGTGGCTTTAGGTTAAGCCACAAAGACGTCACATAGCAAATAAATCTCACACTTACGACGTACATTGTTCCTAATATTTTTTGTTTCTCCTGACACCATCAGGTGAGTAGCTATAGAATAACCATTGTATGTGTCCTTATCACCGCAAAAATGATAAAGAGACTGCCTCCGCTGCATGTCAAAGCCTTCACGGACGCCCTCAGTCAGGTGCTCGTCTGGCAGGCTTCCAGTACTGACTCCTCCCAGCTGCTACCTGAAACAACCCTGCCCTCCAAATTTTAGTTAGTGGGGCAATTATTGGCTGGGTGAAGTAGTGCACAAAGGTAAGCCTGTGAGCTTCAGCGGGTGGTTATGTAACGTCTGCCAAGAATATAGCTACTATTTGGAGTCTGCACAGAAAGCCAAAAAACCCACACATGGAGACGGGCTGGAAACTGTATGAATGATGGCTTTGGCTCGGACTTTACTGTGTGTAGAGATTTAGCAGAGATGATACTGTCCAGGTCACCGCGGGCTAATCTGTAATCATTGCTTAACACTTGGCTGAAGATGTAAGCAGTCTCGTTCCTTCCTTGGCTGTCTGTTACATATTAATCATAGTTGTCAGGTAAACTTGCACGTCCCTGCAGAAGAGAGTAAACTAATTTACTGTAATTGTAATATGTAAAGTTGGTAAACGTTAATCATACTGCAATGCATGTTGCAGCATGTTGCCCAAATGGTTAGCACTGTCATCTCACCACAATAAGGTCCTGGAATGAAGGCCCTTCCATATCCGGTCAGGGTTTTCCTGTGCTCGGGTGGGTTTTCTCCGGGTATTCTGGTTTCCCCCACCAACTTAGGCTAATCCTCCAGTCATTAACCAAGATAATGGCTCAAGATCCTGAGAAGGTTGAGCACTGCTCCAGCGACACTACATTGAATAGGTTAAATGCAGAGGACAAATTTCACTACAAGGACAATAAAACTGAAGAGAAATTATTTCCTCATAAATTAAGTTATTCTGATGAAAGTGTGAAGATGGTATTAAATTAACTAAAATTAAATGTAAGGAAAAAAACAAATGCACCTGATTCAGTCCCTACTCCACAATGTGAATACAAGTAGTCCGCTGTTGTCCTAATGAGAACATGTATCTTAACAGGAGTTGTTACAGCTGCATTTCACAGGTACATAAAACTAATGGCACCTTGCAATAGAAAACTTTTGTGGAAAATAAGAAGACTTTTAGTCTTCAGGGTTTGAGGATTTTAATAGATAAGAATGTTTATCACATACTTAGAGCTGTGGCCAATCACATGCTCACATAGAAGGTGCTTGCTAGTTAACAAAACAGAAAAGGGAAGCTAAGTAAAAGGTGTTTAATATTGGCCATGCATTCAAACTTAACACTGAGCTGCATTTCAGTTGCATGTACTTTTATTGTTTTAGTATTCTGTGGTGGAAAATTGATTCAGCTGTATTGATATAAAAACAAGAGTTACAGCAGGAAAGGTTGTTTTGCTGGGTGGTGGGGGATGTGCTTGGCCCCGTGACTGAAGGAATTTAATGCTCATTGATACGGCAAGTAAAAGCGCTTTTACTACTATATATTGAAACACATGTTGTTTATTATCTTCTCATAGCACATACTTTTGACCTCTGTATACTTCATGGGAAACAATTTCTTTATCTTACTTTTAGGAGTTCCTACGTGAGACTGAGACATCTCTGTACCAACACGTGGGTTCACAGCACAAACAACCCGATCGACAAAGAGGAGGAGAAACCTGTTATGTTACGGGTGAGTGATTGACATGCAGGTTACAATGCACATGTGATGATTTTTTTTTTTTTACTGATACCAGGATATAAAAAGCATTTGTTTTTATAAAGATTGGAACATCGGCGGTGAAAGAAGATAAGGAAGCCTTTGCCATTGTGCCAGTACCTCCAGCAGAAGTACGAGATTTAGACTTTGCCAATGATGCCAGTAAAGTGCTGGCATCCATTGCGGGGAAACTTGAAAAGGGTACAATTACACAAAACGAAAGAAGGTTTGTATGCTATGAGAATATATTTCATAAGCACATTTAGTTTTCTTTATCACATTTTACTGTAAATAGCCGTTTGTTTCTTAGGTTTGTGACCAAACTCCTGGAGGATCTAGTCTTCTTTGTAGTAGACATTCCCAACAGCGGGCAGGATGTGTTGGAGATTATGGTTAACAAGCCCAACAGGGAACGACAAAAACTCATGAGAGAGCAAAATATCCTGAAGCAGGTTCGACTCTCAATGTTTGTCTGGATTATTTATGCATATGCTGTTGACTATGCTCTGTTTTTCTTCATTGCAGATTTTCAAACTACTCCAAGCTCCCTTCACAGACAGCGGAGACGGACCAATGCTGCGGCTGGAGGAGCTCGGAGACCAGCGCCACGCTCCTTTTAGGCACATATGCAGGCTTTGCTATAGAGTGTTGCGGCATTCCCAGCAGGATTATAGGAAGAATCAGGTGGGAGGCAGCTCAACTCCACCTTGACCTTAACAACAGTGGCCTACTTGCTTACAATCTCCTACCTTTTTGTTTATATATATATATATATATATATATATATATATATATATATATTTTTTTTTTTGCAGGAGTATATAGCTAAACAATTCCGCTTCATGCAAAAACAAATAGGATATGATGTGCTGGCAGAAGACACAATAACCGCTCTACTGCATAACAACCGAAAACTACTTGAGAAACATATCACTGCGGCAGAGATAGACACGTTTGTGACTCTGGTGAGAAAGAACCGGGAGCCAAGGTGAGGTTTGGAATAAAGGAGTAGTTAACATCATAAACAACTGAAACGGACCGTACTTTTGTTACACAGAATCTACTGCAACGTCAGTGAAGCTGATGCAAAAGGGAGTTTGTTTTGTATAGCTGAGAAGGTTTAATGAACGTCTGTAAATCATGCTCAACCAAGTACAAATGCAACACGGTTTTTGAAACTAAATAGTCATTAATGTGAAGCATTTGTGAGTTTTTGGAAGATGCTGTATATAGATATCTGCACTCTGCAGGAACATGCTGTTGTCACACAGACGCAAAGAAAGATCATTAAATCAATTTCTGCATGCTTATCTTTTTATTTTTTGAGGGCTAGAACCCATCTTGTAAGTTGCCTTATGCAGTATGACGTATTGCCTTTCATTAACTTTAACTGCTCATTTTAAAGAGAGAGGTCATAGAGACCCTGCAGTGCAATAGTCTATATCAATTGTATCCCCAGCTTGGTGTGTCTTAGCTGTCAGGTTGATTTTATTTTATTTTTTATTTTTATTAAGTGATAGCATTGTGCTCAGATAGATGTGTTTTGCTGCAAATTGGAAATGTTTGAATGTAGGATTTTGCCTCTATAAAAATGCCATTGTCACATGTGGCCAGGTTTCTTGATTACCTGTCGGATCTTTGCGTGTCCATGAACAAATCCATTCCTGTAACCCAAGAGCTCATCTGCAATGCTGTGCTGGACCCTATCAACGCTGACATTCTCATTGAAACAAAGTAAGCTTCGAAACCTTTCTCCATTTTTGATGAAAGGGGTTGTTTAATTGCCGTAACATAGGCTGCATTCTTCAGACTGGTGCTGTCCAGGTTTGAGATTGAGATGGCAACCAATGGAGAAAATCCAATGGAGGCAGAGGACGAGGAGGAGGTGTGGTTGTTCTGGAAAGACAACGGTAAAGAGATTAGGAGTAAGAGCATCCGGGAGCTGGCTCAGGATGCAAAGGAGGGTCAGAAGGAGGACCAGGAGGTGGTCAGCTACTACAGGTATAAGCTGACCATTATTTATTTATTTATTTTTTATAAAAAATAATTTATTACAAAGGAACAAAATAAGTAGAGCCTTACAAAGGTGTTTTAATTTTTTTCTTCCAGGTGCCAGCTGAATCTGTTTGCCAGGATGTGCTTGGACCGCCAGTACCTTGCCATCAATAAGATATCAGGGCAGCTGGATGTGGATTTGATCCTGCGATGCATGTCTGATGAGGACCTGCCCTTTGACCTACGTGCGTCTTTCTGTCGACTGATGTTGCACATGCACGTGGACCGAGACCCCCAGGAGCAAGTCACGCCTGTCAAATATGCCCGACTTTGGTCCGAGATTCCTTCTCAAATCGCCATCGATGAGTAAGTTGATTTTCAGATTTTTTTCAAAATTACGATTCAAAAGATTTTCCTTATTTAGTTATTAGTTTTTTCTCACAGCTACGACAGCGACGGGACCTCCAGAGATGAGATCAAGGAGCGCTTCTGCCTCACTATGGACTTTGTAGAGAATTACTTGAGAGAGGTGGTGTCACAAAACATCCCCTTCTCTGACAAAGAGAAAAACAAGCTCACCTTTGAGGTACTGCCTCTTTGGGATCGGTGTGAAGAGATGAAAGCCAACTTGGTTTTAATAAAGCATAAATCTCTTCTCTTCTCTTTTATTTTATTTATTTATTTATTTTCTGCAGGTAGTAAATCTGGCGAGAAACCTCATCTACTTTGGATTTTATAACTTCAGTGACCTGCTCCGGCTGACAAAGATACTACTTAACATTTTAGATTGTGTACATGTGAGCACGATATACCCCATAAACAAGATTGAGAAAGGTGAAGAAAGCAAAGGTATGAGTTACATTACAGCTTCTCATCACCTATTTAGGTAGCCGCAGATTGATTAAATGAGTGAACTGTTTTGCAGGCAGTAACGTGATGAAGTCTATTCATGGAGTCGGCGAGCTGATGACCCAAGTAGTGCTGCGTGGAGGTGGTTTACTGCCCACTACACCAACGCATCAGCCGGAAGGAGATGTGGTTAAAACCCAGACCGAGCCAGAGAGGGAAGACATCATGGTCATGGACACAAAGCTTAAGGTTATAGAGATCTTACAGGTAATAAAACATGATATTGGTTATTTTTTAAGATACAGTTTACTTGGGTTTATACTAACTTTTCTTTCATTCTCCTAGTTCATTCTTAATGTCCGGCTAGACTACAGGATCTCCTGCTTGCTCTGTATATTTAAGGGGGAGTTTGATGAGAACAACAAACAAGATGAAAACACTGCCAATCAAAATGGAAGCAATAACATCACTCCTCAGATTACTCTTCAGACACCTGGTATTGACAGTATCGATTAAAGTAGATATAATAACAAAGAATATTCTTGTATGTTTTTATTTTTTTATGTTTTATGTTTTACCTGTTTTTTAGGCAATCTTGATTTTGAGAAGATTGAAGAACAAGCAGAGGGAATTTTCGGTGGAAGGTAATTCATAAACATATTATATACTTTGTAAAGCAGAATGTGTGTTATTTCCGTTTCATATCTCTGTAGTGAGGAGAATACTCCACTGGATCTGGATGACCACGGGGGCCGTACCTTCCTCAGAGTCCTGCTTCACCTGACCATGCATGACTACCCTCCTCTCGTGTCTGGAGCTCTTCACCTGCTCTTTAGACATTTCAGTCAGAGACAGGAAGTCCTCATGGCCTTCAAACAAGTAGGCTGTCTTATCTTAGTGCCTGAATGGAACCTTGATCATAGAATTGGGTTCACACTTGAGAACTTGTTTTAGGTGCAGCTGCTTGTGACCAGTCAGGATGTGGACAACTATAAGCAGATCAAGTCTGACCTGGACCAGCTTCGTTCTATTGTGGAGAAATCTGAATTATGGGTTTACAAAAGGCAAGGGGAAGATGGGATGGACGGAGACGGAGCCGAGTCTGATAACAAAAAGAAGGTACAGTCAACAGAAGTAATGCCAGTTTCTGAGTGTTACCGCTACTAATAATAATTCCTTCTCTTTCCACTTTGTTGGACAGGGAGATTCAAGTTCAGAAGGGAAGAACACTGAAAGCACCAGCAATTACAACTACAGGGTTGTTAAAGAGGTATGAAAAATGCGTTATCAGTATCTCTATATTTTTGCTTTGTTCTGTGTTTATCTAATCTTAATTGTGTTCAGATCCTGCTGCGGCTCAGTAAGCTGTGCGTTCAGGAGGGAAGCTCAGGGAAGAAGAGCAGGAAGCAACAACAAAGACTGCTGAGGAACATGGGCGCTCACAGCGTGGTTTTGGAACTGCTTCAGATTCCCTACGAGAAGGTGAGAAATCAAAACCATCCAAAAAAGGCCTCCACAGACCCCCCCTAACAATAGGCATTTTTTTCCCGTATTGTTCCTTGTTGGAGAATAGGTAATTTTATGCAATCAGAACAACGTGATGTTGTTTTTAATTGCAATGATTACTTTTTGTCAAACCTAAAACACGCCAATAACTGCCAGCACTGCCACACTTTTTGTTGTAAACATGCTATGGTTTGGTGAAAATCACACGTACTGGTACTGGAGAGGAGAATGCGGCCAATAGGCGAACCTCAGATTCAGGAGGAACAATGCGGATTTCGCCCCGGTCGTGGAACACTGGACCAGCCATATACCCTCTCCAGGGTGCTGGAGGGTTTATGGGAGTTTGCCCAACCAGTCCACCTGTGCTTTTTGGATATGGAGAAGGCATCCCTGGGCATCTGGGCATGTCCCACCGGGAGGAGACCCCGGGGAAGACCTAGGACACACTGGAGGGACTATGTCTCTCAGCTGCCCTGAGAACGCCTCGGTATCCCCCCGGAAGAGCTGGAGGAAGTGTCCTCATAATGTAAAATGTAAACCAATTGTAGGAGAGTAGTAGTTTTACTACTACTATGAGTCAGCTCATCAGTTGGTTGTGACTGAGGTCACTGCACTCGTTCTACGGTCAATGTGTGGAGTAAACAAACGGAAGTAAATTTTTGCGTAATTCTATGACCTTAACACATTGTCTGCACTCTCAAATCAGTCACAGTCTAATATCATTATATCACACACTTAAATGCTAAAGCACCATAAACCACTGTGTAGTTTTAATAAAAGTATAACAGGAGTTTTTCTCTGTGCTATTTCCACCAGGGCGAGGATGTGCGAATGCAAGAGATCATGAAATTGGCTCATGAGTTCCTGCAGAACTTCTGCTCAGGGAACCAACAGAACCAGGCTCTGCTTCACAAACACATCAACTTATTCCTTAATCCAGGGGTGAGTATTATACCACCAGTTTCAGTCACACTCAATAAGTCCCTATGCATGCTTAAGTTCAACGACTGCTGACCTGGCCCAGTAAACAAACAGAAGGGGGAGACAATGGATTCATTGATGCAGATGTCCCTCTCTGATTGCATCCTTGACATTTTGGTCACCAATAGGCATTTTTGGTTTATCTCTTACATCACATAACAAACGTTTAACAAGATATTTGGCGGCCAACTATGCTTTAGTGCTATGTTTTCTTCTCTTATGTAATATTTTTGGGCTTCAGAGTCTAAGATTGGTACTGGTCACTATGGAGCATCTTCTTGGGCAATTTAGCTCCAAGTGAGACTTATAACTTGAAGAAATTTCTCCAGCATCTGTACTTGTTTTTGTCCGGCTTTTGAAAAATAAATATAGAATGAGTTGGATCAAGATGTTTGCATGCATTATAAATGTTTTAGCTGAATCATTTTAAAGCACTTTCTTTTCTCTTTATACCATTTAAATTTACATTCACATGAATATTGATAAATTTAGTTTTTCTCTCCTTTTATTTTTTTAGATTCTAGAAGCCATCACAATGCAGCACATCTTTATGAATAACTACCAATTGTGCAGTGAGATTAATGAGCGTGTGGTTCAGCACTTTGTCCACTGCATCGAATCTCATGGCCGGCACGTCCAGTACCTCAAGTTCCTGCAGACCATTGTCAAAGCTGAAAACAAGTTTATCAAGAAATGTCAGGACATTGTGATGGCTGAGGTGAGAAAATGAATATTAATGTTTCTGTACTGTGTCTGATTTAAGCAGAATAATGAAGTGGTCTGCTAAACATCATTATTGATCTCTGATTTCCCCACTCAGCTTGTGAACTCAGGTGAAGATGTGTTGGTTTTCTACAATGACCGAGCCTCCTTTCAGACTCTAGTCCAAATGATGCGTTCGGAGCGGGACCGGATGGACAAAAACAGCCAACTTATGTACCACATTCACCTGGTGGAGCTGCTGGCTGTCTGCACCGAGGGCAAGAATGTCTACACTGAGATCAAATGCAACTCCTTGCTTCCTCTGGATGACATTGTGCGGGTTGTAACACATGAAGACTGTATTCCTGAGGTATTTTATTTATTCTTAGAAATGTGATTACTATTAACAGAGATCCAATAAATACTTCATACCAACATTATAAATTATTCTTAGAAAGCTAAATTTAAGTTCTGGGAAGCCACAGATCCTGTTGTGATTTACTTCAATGGATCTTCCTTTTTTGCATTAGACTGGTTAGCTGATAACCCTTTGTCAGATTAGGTTTCTGTTTTTGTATTGCGTAAAAAGAAAAACACTCATGTTCCATCACATTTAGCCAAAAAGCATTACCATAAATTACCAAAATAAACCTTATATAATTAAACAATTGTAGTGCAACTGCAAATGTAAATGGAATAGAGCAGCGCAAAAAGTTTAATATTTGCATCTAAAGCAACATTTTGCTATATGTCCATTTTCTATATCTATAGGTAAAGATTGCCTATATAAACTTCCTGAACCACTGCTACGTGGACACAGAGGTGGAGATGAAGGAGATCTACACTTCCAACCACATGTGGAAGCTGTTCGAGAACTTCCTGGTGGACATTTGTAGGGTAAGCTCACATGTGTTGTGTCAAACTAGGATACTTGTTATGTCATTATGTCACAGCTCCTCTTGTGATTATGTCAGCACATGCAGCATGCGGTGAACATACAGTGTCTTACCTGTTGTTCACATGGAGGAAGTGTGGCCCGTTGGCTGTGCGTCACTCTCAGACCTCTCCTCCCTTTGTCCTTGCCTAGGTGTGCAACAACACCAGCGACCGGAAGCATGCAGATACTATGCTGGAGCGTTATGTAACCGAGACTGTCATGAGCATTGTCACGTGCTTCTTTAGCTCTCCTTTCTCTGATCAGAGCACCAGTCTCCAGGTAATCTAAAATGGTTGTCATCATCATGTTGATAAACTTTTAATAAAATTAAAAATATGTTTGAATATATGACACCCCTTTTGCGTACTGCATATAAGTTATTGTATGTATTGCATTTTTCTGTTGCATAGCTGGGTTACTATATGTATGTAAGTAATGATACTTCTTCACCAAATTGTTGTCTTTGATTCTTGGATTGTTTTCAAAATTCGAAACAACTGTTTTTGAAATTAGTTTTTGTAGCTTAGTCAGCACATAGACTCTCCTTTTCCCAGATCTGTGAGGTGTTGCATAAGGTTTTACTGGGATATGGTGCACATGATCTGCTGACGCCATGCAGTCACTGTTTCTGGGTTTAGTCGTGTCCTATTACTCACAACCTTTCCAATTATTGGTGAGCACTAGCCTCTATTCACAGTAGATTTCCAAACCCTAAAGTTAACATGTACTGTAATATTGTTTACTAGCTTACCTGTAAACCTGTTGGAGTCTGGAGTTTCTTGGTGTTATTAGAAATATTATCATGTATAGTAGGTATCATGACCTATTGTTTTTGTTTCCCATTCCGAGAACTTTGCATAATGATTTTTTTTCTGGTTCATGAACACATCACAACCCTCTTTTTCTTGCAACAGACGGCCTTTCTTGGAAAGATATCTGAGGTATTTATTGTACCATTGGGCTGTGGCCAGCTGATAGCTTTTGTGTTGGTAGTCATCACTTTTTCTGTTTTAACACTGGTTTTCATTGTTGTTGTGTAGGAACTCCTATAGATTTTAATGAGGGTGTTACTTTGGGCCTAAGTGAATTGTTTGGAACACTCAAGGTGTTGTATAGATTTTTCCTGGTTATTTATGCCATTTTAATTGTGTGTGTGTTTTTGTGGTGTTTTTCCTACTTACCAGACTCGTCAGCCAGTTTTTGTGCAGCTGCTGCAGGGAGTATTTAGGGTGTATCACTGTAACTGGCTGACCCCTCTTCAGAAAGCCTCAGTAGAGGCTTGTATTAAAGTGCTCTCAGATGTGGGTAAGAAAAGACCATTTTTGAATTTGATAATACTTTAGTTGCAATGTTGTGCTTTTACTGATAAAGCAAGAAGCCAAAATCCCATTTTCTTCTGCCCAGCTAAGAGTCGAGCCATTGCCATCCCAGTGGACCTGGACAGCCAGGTGAACAACCTGTTTGTCAAGTCTAATAATGTCGTTCAGAAGAGCATCCTGAACTGGAGACTGTCGGCTAAAAACACTTCTCGACGAGACTCTGGCCTGACTACCTCCAAAGACTACAGAAATATCATTGAGAGGCTGCAGGTTTGTAACAAGGCTGATAATGTATATGCTCATACATTACACCTTTCATTTATGCTTTATTGGAAAAGCAACATATCAGTCTGTTCTAAGCCTTTTCCCACAAAACAGTGTCTTAGTGGCCCTTATTTATTATTTTACCCGTCTTTATACATGAGGCAAGATCCATGCATGACTATTAAACATGCTGTCGTAATCCTTTTGGTAACTGAGGCGCTAACAAAATACTTGAGAATACTTAAGAAATAGGCCCAAATCTTTTAGTAATCAACCGGGCAGTTACACCCATTCTTGTCACGCATGAGTAAGTTTTCTGTAGAAGGCTAAAAACATCCTCTGTCCTAAATGATTCATTTCCGCTTGCAAAGAAGTGGCTATGTTTCCAAATTTTTACACCTACTCATCCTACACTGTAGAACATAAACTAGCAAAGCCTTGTCACGTTTCTTTGTGGAATAATCACCTACTACCTCTGCTTACTTTCCTAAATCATAAATATAAATACATTTCTAGTATTTACATATCTTCATATAAATTAGTATGCAACATATAAGATTGTTGATTGAGACAGTACTTATGCCTTTGTGTTGTTTGGTTTGTGTTAACTATTTAAAAAATGTGCTAAATAATAAGTAGAAATGTGAAAAAATTACTGATTTTAAAAAGTATTACTCCAATGAGTCATCTTTATGCTTTGACACTGGGTTGTTACACAGAAAAATATAATGCAACTCCTCTTAGTTTAAAAAAGCAATGGCGTAAATGTAATTTTGTAACATTTATAAAGTCTTAATCCAGAATTGTCCCATCCTTTGGGTCTCTAGGATATCGTGTCTGCCCTAGAGGACCGCCTGAGGCCGCTGGTCCAAGCTGAACTCTCGGTGCTGGTGGACGTCCTGCATCGCCCTGAGCTGCTCTTTCCTGAGAACACAGAAGCTCGCAGAAAATGTGAAAGTGGGGGGTTTATATCAAAGTAGGTTGACTCCACTGAGATCTGTAGTCTCTATGACTTTAAAGCCACATTTTCCCAGAGAGGTGTACTCCAGGTTGGGTCAGTTTGGTATAGTAACCACTAAAGAGGCTTACATTATTATTACTTTAATCAATTTGAAGTGACAAGTTGTTGCCATTACCTACAATAAATAAGAAAATAAGTTCTAGTGTGCAGCAGCAATGCAAGAGCTGCAGTAAGAAGGAGAAGAAGATTATTGTTTCCAGCTTTCTAAAGTTAAAATTTTGAGATCTAAACCAGTTTACTGCATTTTAGGGACTCACTATTTTATGTCACAACGTCTATTGAATGTAGACAGAAAATGCAGTCAAAAGACGCCAACTCTTAAATGGCAAACTGCTGTTCCTTCCAAACACAATCTTTGTTTGACGCTTTATTTTTATTTTGTAAAGTACATTCTTTATTTTTAGTATAGGACTATTTATCACAAGACAGAGGCTAGCTATTTGACAGAGGCTATTTGAGAAGGATTCTCTTTTCCAGTTGTCAAACTGCATGGTTTACCTCTTCTTTTTGTAATCGTGCCCCAATGTTGGTATCACAACTGAGAGATTACTAAAAGTGGTATGGGATACTTTTTCAGGACCCTTTTGTATGGACTCTAAAGTTAAAGTGTGCAGCACCAACCCAACCAGTACATAAAACATAGCAACTTTCACTTTGTATATTGTCTTTTCCACTCCTTTGTTTTCTCACTTGTGTTTTTATTTGTCCAGACTTATCAAACATACCAAACAGCTTTTGGAGGAGAATGAAGAGCGGCTGTGCATCAAAGTCCTGCAGACATTAAGGGAGATGATGTCAAAAGACCGAGGATACGGAGAGAAGGTATATCATTTAACCGTTGTCTAAGCAAACACCAACAATAACAGCGCCAAAATTACTAGAAGATAGAAATTTTAGGATTTTAGAGTTGCCTATAAGAAGGGCAATTCTGTTTGATGTCATATATGTATATTTTACCAATTAATACACAAAAAAATCATTCAGTAAAGGTAACTCATCTACCATTTTATTTTTAAACAATATTAACTAAATGCATGTTCTAAGTTTTTTTACCAAACTACGCACTTGTACTAATGACTACTCCTCACTCACTTCTCTACCACATTTGACTGAAAATTGGTAAAGAAACAAAAATCTGTATATTTTTACGCATCATTTTAAACTTCAAGAAAATAATGAAGTGCCTCTTTGTCAGGCAACACTGTCTGTGCATTTCAGCTTTAACTGACTAATCTTGGACAGCTTCACTAACCCTGTGCCCTCTTTTGCAGCTGATTGCTTTTGATGATGAAATGGATGTGGCTGAGGTTGAAGCTTTTTTTTTTTTTTTGTACTTTTAACCGTTTACTAACTGCACACATGCTTGTGCTTTCGTAGTATTAGCATTACATTCCCATTAGCAACATCTGTCTGCAACATAGTCCACGCTGTTGTCTGCTGTGTAAAAGTCCCTTTGTGATCCAATGTAGCACACTGGCAAGGAATATCCAAGCCCATGTGAACAATAGGAGTAGAATAGAGTGAAGCTTCGAGCTAGATGTAAAGCAGTGAATAGTAACAAAGTGTCATGCTTGGCCATACTACAGTAGATGTGTCATGCTTATAGTCATAGGTCAAAAGTTAAAGTGAGATAAGTTACAGTACCTGTAGGTTTATATTTATAACAGCAGAATTTTTGATAAGATAATAGAGTAAAGAAGTGATGTGAAGTGAGACAACAGTCCAGTCACGTTTAAGTAACTCAAGTAAAGAAGGAGAAGAAGTATATATATATATATATATATATATATATATATATATATATATATATATATATATATATTAACTTTTTTTAATGCAAATTGATACGGGTGTGGACTTATCTTTAACCACTAAATGACTCTCGTAGATCATGACAGCATTGTGCTTGCATTGTGGGTGTGACAGTGCAGCTACATCTCACATGTCAATGTTACTAATATTATAACATAGAAGATTAGGGCCTTGTTAGGCAACTGAAAATATGTTTTGTGGTACTATAAGGTAGGACTGGTTTGACTGAAAATGAATGAGGGGTGGAACTATTTGGCAAAAGTGCATGTGATTTTTTTATTATCTGTTTACATCGACCATAATCTTTTGTTACTTCAGGTTAATGCCTTTATTCCTTTAAAACAGCCTTAATAGTTGTACCTCCGCTTTAGAGAAAAAAAACACAGCTGCTATTTAGATACATTTTATTATTATTAAACTAAATCCTTTAAGACAATGTGCACTGGAGATGGTATCAGCGCTGCAAGCTTTGTCTTCCCAGGGTGAATTCTGTGAATTGATAAATGTTGTCCCCTGTCAGTTTATCAAATCACATGCTCTTGTACCACATCCACTTTTATCTAAAAGTTGTTGTTATTTTCATGGCTCATTAAAATGTGTTGTCTGAGTCTTACAGTAAGTTTTTGCAAATAGGAAGATGTTACGTTGAGTGGTAAACGTTCTGATAATGGACAAACTGCTCTATCAGAATTCGGGCAGCGCATGTAAAGATTCTTCAGATTGGGTCTTTGCGGAACTTGGCAGGAAGCAACCAGTTTCCCTGTTATGTCTCCCCCCGGCTGCGTTGTGTTCCCTACGTCTCTCCCCTTCACAGCAGGCCCGCATATCGTTCGGTCGCAATGGAAATCCCCGGCTTGCTCAAAAACAGGGCTGTTCTTCCTGGAGACGAGTGCTTTGTCTCCATGACTCCTCCCTAATGGAGTATCTGAAAAATGTGCATGCACACTCCCCACCGGAGCCTCTTGGCACATGCCTTTTGGCCCCATCATTCACCCGTGCTGTCGTGTAAACAAACACATACAGAGCAGAGTGATGGGCTGCTGCATGTGTGGATATCATTTGAATAGAATAGATGGTCCAAACTTTCCCTGGCATTGCAGGTGTTATGTAACTTAATCGACCTCCCGCTCCGCTACACGACCCCGACTGAAGTTCCCTGGGATGAGTGCAGCTGTTAGTTACCCTCCTGTTGGTCTGACCACATCATCCTTGTAACTGTTAGTATCTAGGGAGAGTGATTATGGAACAGAGATTTGCCCAATGGCAGTAGTTCTCTTGCTCTGCCACAAATAGGAAGCTGATAAAACCAGACAAAACACATCAGAACCAGCCTGACAACCTTTACCGTCGAGATTGATCTGCTGTCCCGCAAATGTGTTTGAATTTGATCAAAATTTGATCTTTGCTGGCAAGATGTCGAGGTTGAATGGTCGGAGCGGGGATGATGTCTTATTGTGGTGATGTAATGGGGTTTGTTGAGGATCCTCCGGAGTACATAACCATGAAGCCGGGCTTATGTCAGGAACTATTTTAGTCCATGCAGAGAATGTGGTGGTCTCTGCAGTCACATCTCTGCGACAGGCATTCCATTCATTTTTGATTTTTTTTCATTATATTCTCTTAAGTTTTTAAAAAAGCACCTGGAATTAGCTTTAAAATGTAACTTGGCTTAACAGTTTGGTTATTAGAATTTAAGGTTCTAAGAAAAACATTTTTCTATAAAAAAATATATATATATATTTTATATATATATATTTTTTTTTTTTTGGGGGGGGGGGGGTAAAAATACATTAATAAAATGACACAAAATCAAATCAAAATCCACATTGACCAAAAAGTAAGGATACGCCATGTAAGGATATAAAACAAGGATATAAAACAAGGATATAAAACAATAGAAAATTTTAAACAAGTTAAATAATCTTTAAATCGGAGTAAGTGATGGGATAGAAAATGTACTTTACGCAGCATTTATTCCTTAGACAATGACACCCTTGTTTGTCTAATGTTGCCTAATATCAGACAGGCTTCTAACTGAAACCTGTAGGCTACATGAGAAAATGGTGCTCATGTAACACAAACAGCATATCATATGTGCTGTCAGTGTCATGGTTTTCTACACTTTTCTTTAAGAAACTAAATCTGGAAGGAGTTTACCTACTAGTCAAGTTTAACTGTGGACATTAAAAGGTGGATTCCTAGAGCTAGGTGTTAAATAAAAAATGTAAATTGATATATCTTGAAAACTCCAAATATGGTCCAGCCCTACTTTTTATATACAGCAGTTTTGAAAAACAAAATGCACTAATTTATTGTCTGTCCCTTTAAGGCCCTCCCCCAATCAGAGTGTTCTCTGTTCGAGACCTGTTGTTATGACTGGCTCAGTGCAGAACTGCTGACCCTGAAGTTAAATTTCTTTTTTTGGAGGAGTCAACTCTCTGGAGCTGGACTGGAGTCATTTGTGACATCACAAAATCTTGAAATTCTTGTTTAGCTTCACTGAACCATTTTAAGCATTACAAAAGTAATTTAACTTGCTTTATTAAAGTGCTGGAAAAGCTTCAAAATAGAATTGAAATTATGTGAATAGCAACTGAGTCTGACCCCGGAACAAATGCACATATAAAACAATGGGCATTTTTTATTTTGTTTGTGTAGATTTATAGATTACACTCCTTTTGTCAACCTTAGCACAGATAACATCCGTAAGCTAAAAATACTTGTCCTATCTGATCATTTTACTTTCAATTGCTCAAAACATTGATTGCATTCAAGTCTGCCCCTCCTGTGTTCATGTCACTGTGCGTGTGGCTCAGTTTGACACCACTTGCCCTTGTTTATTTCCCTGTATTTCTGCCTCTGTTTTTCTCCTCTTTGCTCAAAAGGGGGTGCTGCAAACATTCTATAACCGCCCCCATGGCTGTCCCAGATTAATTTAACCTAAACGCTGCACAATTCTTGAGCTCCTGCCAACTCGGCAGCAGTTACATAAGGTTACATTACAATTTTCATAATTTTTCCTGGAATTTTAAGTCTCTCTGCTGATGTGTGACAATGACAGTAAATTGGCAAAAAAAAATGCACAGAATGCCCTTGGAGGAGGCAGTAGCAGTGTAGACTTCAAGTATCTGTGAAGCATCTGCTAATTGTTTGATGCTAATTTTTGTTTAAGGGAAGAGGGTAGTGTTTTTGTCAGCCTGCATTTTTCCAAAATACATCATTTTTATGTTATGGTTTCCTGCATTACTTCCCATCCAGATGACGTAGAACAGACTCAATGGGGTCTGGCTATTTTAGGATTTGTTTGCAGTTTTTATTTTTATTTTTATTTATTATTTTTATTCTAGGTCTTTCCGCTTGCTACTTTACTGGCAAAACTTACTTTGCATGTTTTCACCTCTCACATGACTTCCTTATATCCGTATACGCCCTGGCTGGCATTGTGCTTATTTGTAAGCTGTTCTGGCTATGAAGATTTAATCACACATTCCGGGAAGCATGAGAAGAGAAGCTGATGCAGGCTTTTTACAGCTTAGAATCCATCCTTACACTTCATTGGTGTAAAAGAAACAGAAGGAAGCTGTTTGGAATTTAAGTCACTATTACTACTGAGAAGTGCAGCCATGTCTAATTACACATCTGGTAAAAGATAAATGTAATGCATCATTGCAGGCTCTTTAAGTATAGCCTTTGTCTCAGTTTTTCTTTAGAAATCGTTGCTGTAAAAGGATGTTTGTTGCAGGGAAATCCCTGTAAGTTGCACTATTAATCAGCATAACAAACAAGGTTCAGTTTGACCATAAAAGGCAGCATGTTTTTTCTTTGTGCTTGTCTTTATTTGCTTTTATATAGACGTGTCACCTTAGTTGCTCTTCATCCCTGTCAATCTTACTATTGTACCAGAGACGCGTTTTGAACTAGGCGGTGTTTGTAGGTTATAAGCCGTGGAACAGGTTTTCTTTTGAGAATAAATTAATGTTTCAAAGTTCATGTCAGCCTACAAGACCATCTGTTTAGTTGGAAATTAGATTATGAACACTGAAAGCGAGAAATGGGGCACTGAGGCAGGTTTCTTTAGTACTGCATAGTATAAGTTTTATAACAATCATCATTAGCAAGATTATGTCAATCAGGAAATGTTGCTCACTGTAACTGCAACATTAGTTAGACTTTAGCATCATCTGTACGTTGCAGTCAGCAATGCAGCCTCGTCTCTATTCAGTTTCCTGTTAAGGCCTGTTCACACCGGGACGCGTGCAATATTCGCTGACGTTTAACGCCTTGTGACTAAACAAAGGGCGCCAATGTGAGTGTTCACACCAACACAAAAAACGCCACGCGTAAAAGCGTCAGTTTTTAAAAAAGCGTCTCGGGTTTGTTTTTTTTTGATTTGACGCGCCGCGTCAAAAACTATACGACAAATGAGATTAGCACTTTTGCTCACGTGTCTGGAGCTTCTGAAGTTACAGTAAAACACAACTTGGGGTGCTCAAACACAAAACGGTCTTGCCGAGCACACATACGTAATGGCGAAGATAACGGCGAAGAAGATATACGCCAAGTAGCGTCTACACTGTCGGGAAGAAATAAGATGAAGATGCAAGGCAAGATGAATGTAGAGCTGCTGGTCTCGTTGGTGTCGGAACACAAAGAACTTATGATAAACGCGACATCGATTACAAAAATTACTTGCTCTCTTCTTCTAAGTGAAAAGCGAGTGTCAGAAGCGTAAAGTTGCGCAGCGCCACCTTGTGTACCGGGGTAATTCTGTTTTACATTAAGCGCCATCTAATGTCAGGGAATGAATTTGCATGTTCACTCGGCTCATTGTCAGCGAAAATTGCTTGGGTGTGAACACAAAAAATACGTTAAACGCTGGTGAATAATGTGCGCCGATATTCGTCCCGGTGTGTATGGGCCTTTTTAGGATGCTGAAATGTAAACATTCTCAGATGTTAGCACCAGGAGTTAGCCACGGTCGCTATGATAGCAATTAGGGTTGTTCCAATACTAGTATTGGAAATGCCGCCGATATTGCAAAAATCTCAAGTATTTGTTTCGGTGAGTAATTAAACCCATTCACCGATCCAATACCATACAGTATTTTCATATAAAAGAACCCAGTTAAATCGCTAGCTTTGCTTAGGTTAGCAGTTCTTCTTGCTGGTTTCACACCTAACGTTGTATTGTGTTGCCACAAGTAACAGCAAAGAGTTGACACGAGCTGTTGCTAGCATTACAGTCACTGTAGTTCACTGTAGCCATTTTCATACATCCACTGAGACCAGTACGCCAAATGTGAACAAACTGCAGCTATTTGAACTTTACTTTTTTTTTTTTGGTTAAGGTCCTCACGTGTTTGAATGATCGTTGTTTCAATATTAGCGCAAGAATCACTGTTTCTGCAACAGACTCATTTGTTTGTTAGCTTTATATTAGTCAAGCTAATTAAGTGGCATTCCCGTTCTTCCCTAATCCCTCCCCTTGCTTCTTAGGAAAATCACCAACAGTGGGGAAATACTCAAAATTATTATTATTATTATTATTTATTTTTTTATTTTTATTTATTTTTTTTATTAAGGGATCTGTCTTAAGTAGGTTTAAAATAATGCTTTCATACAGGACTAGCAGTAGTATACAGCTTTTGTTAACAGTTTAGTGCATGGACACATTTCATAAATTTATTCATGACTAATGCATTAATACATGCAAAGAGTTAAGGTTTAGGCGTCTTTAGGATGGGTTAGGAGAAAAATATGATGAAAATATGATACTTCCATGAGATTTTAATGCATATACTAATGTGTAAATTCATGATTTATTTTTATCTAACCTTTATTTATTCAGGTAAACTATTGAGAACCAATTCTCATTTACAATGGTGACCTGGGCAAAATGCAGCAGCATGGGTAACGCAACCAACAATCTAAAACATATCGTCAAAAACACAGTCATACAAATAGCACAAACAATATATACATTGTACAGAATAAATGGTGACTAAAAGCAGGTGCACTGGTCACGGACCACAGGCTACTCTAATGTATTACCAGAGAATTTTCTACACACAAGTATCGGACTGGTAAAACTGGAAAAAGGGTATTCTAACAACCCTTTTTAGCAATGCCTTTCGACTTTTTGATTCTGGTCAGCACCACCAATATATTAAATTTATTATAGAAATGTATCAATTATAATCTATAGCTAATAATTACTGTTAGCTCCTAGTCCTGTTCAGGTCATATCAGTCCTGCTAAATTTCCATAACATTTATCCAACCCACTGAGGCTAAATGGTAAATGGTATACATTTATAGCGCTTTTTTGCACCCTTTTTGGGCACCCAAAGTGCTTTACATCGTGCTTCCACTCACCCCATTCACACACATTCACTCCTAGGGCAGACAGAGAGGGGGGCTGCCATACAGCCTTATCCTACCACCACCAAACACACCTCTACAGTCACACACATTCATACACCAGTGCTACAGACACTGGAGGCAAGGTGGGTTAACGACAATTTGAACAGGAGAATCCTGTAGAGCGGGATTCGAACCGCCAACCTTCCGGTTATAAAACGACTTCTCTACCACTGAGCCACTGCGCCCAGCCTTCTTCCGGGGAGAAGTTACATCCCCTTTCAGTCCCCTAGCTGTGTTTATCAAAGGCCAAATGTTTACTAGTGTACAAAGTGAGGCCATGGTGTTTATTTTTACAGATGTACTCATAAGTGGCAGAATTTGTGACTATTTTGGCCATTTTTCAGAGAATATGAATGATAACGCAAATTTTTTATTTTTTTTCCACTCATAGTGGTTAGTGAAGCCATTTATTGTCAAACAAGTTTTCTCTTTTTAAATCATAATGACAACAGAAACTACCCAAATGACCCAATAACAGGATGACTTGGCCTTGTGCTTTGGATTATTGTCATGTTGGAACGTCAAACTACGTCATATGCGCAGCTTCCGAGCTGATGAGTGCAAATTTTCTGTTTATAGTCATGGTCAAAAAGTTAAATTTTGGTCTCATCACTCCAAATGTCTTTGTTCCAGAAGTTTTATGGCTTGCCTCTGTTGCTGTTTGGTGTATTGTAAGCAAGATGCTTTGTGACATTTGCGTAATGGCTTTCTCCACCATGCAGTCCTTTTATTGTGCATCTTGAAACAGCCATACTGCGTTTTTTCAGTCCTATATTTCAGCTGAAGTTATTTTTGGGATTTTTTTGAATCCCAAACAATTTCCTGGCAGTTGCGGTTGAAGTTTTGGTTGGTCTACCTGACCTTGGTTTTGTTTTAACAAAATCCCTCATTTTCCAATTTTCAATTAGAGTTTGAGCTCTGAGTTTCAACAAAAATATTTAATTCCTTGAATTTTTTTTTTGTTTGTTTTTTATATTCTTAATATTATTGTTTTAGACGGTTCAATTACCTTTTCCCGCAGATCCTTTGACAATTATTTTGCTTTCCCAATGACTCAGAATACAGAAACGTCAGTGCAGCACTGGATGAAAGATGCAATGGTCCTCAGCCTCTGCTTCTTCAGTGGAAGAAGGGTTGAGGAGATCTTCAAAGTAGTCTTTCCTTGCCAGAATTTCTTCAAGGCCGACTGATGTAATTCTCTATGGCTTCACCAAACTCCCTTCAGACCCAGGTTTTTGCCCCTGCAAACATCTGAACTGAAGCCTGTTTGGCTACAGTACAAAATATTAGGGGTTAAAATCTTATAAAGAATGATAAATTGTTCTAATAGCCTTGGTGCCATGCTTGTCTTTTTATTTTGCTATAACATAAAAAGGCTGTCATGTGGGGTACAGAGTCTCTTGTGCTTTGCAGTAGGTGGTTAAGTGGCTTTCTGGAACCACTGAACACGTATCACATCATGCGAGCAGTGTAGCCACTTGTCTGTAATGTGGTGGAAGCACACGCCCCTGTTTGTTTTTTTCTTATTTTTTTTTTATTTTTTTTCCCCTGCAGACACACTTTGTGCTTCTTGCTGCAATAGTTTGTCACTTATCACTCATGCTTTCATTTTCTGCACACTCACAAAGCAGACAAAAACATGCTATTGTGTGAGTACAGAATGCTCAATGTTTAGACAAAATCAAGGTCTTGCATTATCACTAAATTATGGTTGTCGTAGTTGGCTTTTCGATGCTCTTTTGAAACAAGAGCAACTCAACTAATTTTAAAATTTTGACTAACATCATTCTTCTGTTTTTAATCAGCTGGCACCTCCGCCTGAACCTGAAGCCCCTGCTGAGGTGTGTTAACACTCATAATAACCTAGCTGTTAAATCAAATTTGTCACCACAAGTCAGAGATCATCAGTCTATCACACTCTGAGCATGTGTTCAGTGTGAAATAGTTACAATTCAGTCAATATGAGTCATAAACCATCCCCATGTTTTCTCTGTGACGAGTCATTATAAATGGCTCTGAATTCTCCTGTGTTTGTCTTACATTTATCCATCTCTCCAACCCTCCATTTTTTTCCTTCCACCTTTTTGAATCATGTCCAGGTTTCCGACCTTTTTTGAGTAGGGTGGGGGCTGAAGTCATGGGCGAGGTGATTTTTCTCAGCAGACTGGTGCTCACAGTCTGTCAGGAGCTCCTTGTAACATGAACAGGGCTTTTTCCCCCCCCTGGCTTTTATGCCTTGTGTTTTTTTTTTTTCTTTTATGTAAATAAACTGAGATAATTTGCCACTTGGCTTATAAGTTATTTAAAATTACATTGATGCACACTGTTTGAAACCAAAGAGGAGAAGTGACATCACCTCATTACACCAGGTTCTATGACTATTTTTCACATCCACCCACTACAGATATTAATGTATTAGTATTTAACTATATTACCTGGTATTTATTACATTTGTTCCCCTTTTTCATATACAAACTGCAACAACTTGGGATTTAATTAAACAACAGACCTCTGTCACTATCCTCCAGACTTTATCCTGACCTTATCTGAAGGGATGTGTGAACACTACTCTATTTTCTTAGGATATCTTGCAGGACACCTATTAAAACCTCCAGAGGTGTGTCATGTATGAACAATGTCAGGAGATCCTCCTAAGGCTCTCTGGCTGATTACACATATACCAGGAACACAGTGCACCAAACACTACTTACCAATGCTGCACATTTGTTTGGATACACGCGGTATCAATATTAGCTCATTAACCAGTGTCACTGCTGAGATAAATAAACCAAACCTAAAGGCTCTGCTGCTCAATAAACATATTATGGACAATCTCCTGGTCCGTATGAACACAAGTCTAAAGTATATCATGTATTTTGGTGCATGTGTGAATGCACGGGTCAGGACATCGTTTAGGGGACCTGTGTGAAAAGGGCTTTACTGAATAAGAGCGTTCATATCACAATATAATAGCCTTTACTTCCTCTTGTGTGATTTACCACCACAGAAAGTAAACCACTCTGTAAGAAACCTGTTTAACCTTAAAATGCCACTGTACAACTTTCCTGCTTATATTTTCTTTGTCAAATGCTCTATGCCTGGCAATTCTGTTACTTCCAATAAACACTTTTGTAAGTTGGCAACATTACATCTGATCACTCTTTTTGGATTTTAATGCCAGGTCGGAAGTGTCTATAGCACCTACCATAAGCCCAAACTGAGTCTACTAATGAATATTAAACTTTCTTGCATGAAGCCTTGCATGACTTTGCCCCACCCTCACTTTTTACCCGACAACTACTCTTCACTCAACGTTATGGTCTAATCTGTATTTTTTTTTTTATCTAATATGCACTGTATTAACAGTCTGTTTTTAATTTCTAACCTCTACCCAACTGGCCTTTCTACCTTTTTTTTTTGTTTATATATATTTATTTTCATTTCTTTTTCTATGGCACTGCTTGCTGCTTACTCACCTCACCTTTAAGGAGCTTGATCCCAACCTGCCACAGAAGCAACTGGAGGATCAAAGGAGGGTAGGTGCTGGGTTTAGACTGGCTGAGCTTGGCCCTCTACGATGAAACCCTCTAACAAATGCATTCTCCATTATTGTCACCACAAGCTAACAATATCTATAGAATGTATGTCCTAATATAAAGTATTTTTTTTTTTTTTATAAGTGTAACACAATCTAACCACACTTCAAATCAAGATCCAGAAGCGGAAAGGAAGTGTGTTCTAGATATAATCAAAATATTCACAAAGCCAGAATTAATCACGCATTTCAATGCAATTACACTGTAAGACATATATAGCCACTGTGACTAAAGAGAAAAGAATGTCATCATACAGAAGTTTGTTTATGGAGATGTCTGCGTTAGATATCACTTTGGCTTATCCAAAACACGCTTAAGGAGTGTTCACTGTAATAAGGTTGACGGGACAAAAATTAACATGCTTTTTAACTTATAATTTACCGTTATGACTGTTTTTCTATGCTTTACAAAAAAGTTTTTGTGGATTTCCAGGGGACAAAAATAGAATAACCTACCTATGGTTGCAACTGGATAGACCAAACGGAAAAAAGAGGAATGACTAAAGTCACATTTTAGATTACAGTTACATTTGGTCTGACAAGTGTAACTGTCAGACCAAATGGAAATACCTGGGAAGGAAAGGGATTCACAGATTTTACATTTACATTTATTCATTTAGCTGACGCTTTTATCCAAAGCGACTTACATTGTTCTACAGTAATTACCAGTGTTACAGTCACTGGAGGCAAGGTGGGTTAAGTGTCTTGCCCAAGGACACAACGACAGTATTACTGTGGGGAGAGTGGGAATCGAACCGCCTACCTTCCGGTTGAAAGACGACTGCTCTACCCACTGAGCTACGGCCATCACATTTTAAGTGAATAAGCTTATCTCCAGCATGCCATATTATCACTATTATTATTACTATTATATATTATATATTATTACTATTATTATTATTATTACTCGCCAAATTTTAAATTTTATTTAAAGAAAAAACAAACAAACAGGAAAACATAAACCTTAAACTTGTATTGTTTTCTCTTCTGGCCTTTGAGGTGATACTGACTTAGGCCAAACAAATATTGTGAGGTAATCCTACACTATCACTTAAAAGAGTTTAAAGTTGGTGGTCATAAAAAGACTAATTAAAAGTATTTTTATTTTTTAGTTTGTCCTTTTATGTCTTAGACTATTCAAGATAATTTTCCAGCACACCTCCTAAAAAATACAAACTACACTATTACCAGGAACCGTCAAAGGATATAATTGTAATATGGAAAGTCTGCCCACAACTCTTTGTAAAAATGAAATCTGTAGAAATTTGTAACTTGAGACTGGTAAGTGGTAAATGCAATGTGGAACCTTACGTTGCACCTTACAATATTAGTCAGCACTGACCAGTTAAATTCTACGACACTGAAAGTGTGCTAACTTCCATTTTTACTGGCAGGGGGAAGTTCTGCGGCAGATCTTGGTCAATCGTTACTATGGCAATGTCAAGCCTGGACAGCGGCGTGAAAGCGTCACCTTTGGCAACGGACCGGTGACTTCTGCCGCACCAGGAAAATCCCCTACAGGTTTATACAGAGTTATTAATAAAAACACACATGTTGATCTGAAACAGAAATTTGGCAGGCTCAATCCTTGCTCTGAAAGCATTTGTGTGATGTAATCACACACACACACACACACACACACACACACACACACACACACACACACACACACACACACACACACACACACACACACATACACACAGGCAGTTTAGAAAGGGAACAAACTAAAAAGCAGTGCTAGTTTCGGATATACAGTAGTGTATCATAAACAGGAAAGTACCTCTGAGAAAGTAAAGGTTTAGTTGCACAATCATAATTTCCATAATGCAGCTTCCTTTTGGACTAATCTAACCCTAGTATTTACACAATTTATTGGGAACATTACACGCTCTATATTTTGTTTATTGGAATACATTAAAACAGGAACATGTGTAAAAAACGCTGTTTTTTGTTTTTATGGTGGCAACATACAGTAAAGTGTCCTCCATGCACTAATCTTTGCTTAATCTAGGCTGACATTCACAAAGGCAATCGACTGTGACTGACATTTACTTGTTGCGTGAGTTTCTCCCTGTCTTTCTCATCACAGATATGACTCATTGTTCACGGCTGAGGCTTTAGAGCGAGGAAAGAAAGAATCTGTTCTTATTCAAAGGCATGGTCTTGTACTCATCTGAGCCCTTGGCCCTTCGTCTGCGCTTGCGATGCCCAGCGGCTTTTTCCTCAACATAACGCAGCGACGTGCGGTTGCCAAGTGACCAGCAAGGCTAGCTTCTGTCTAGAATGGGATGTGTTGTTGATTCAGCGGCTCATCCAGTCAGAGATGGCTCTGATGGGTGCTGTTATCTCACCACTTGTTCCCCACGTGGCAGCGGCAGACAGCAGCAGCACCAATGCTCAGCTTTTTACCACATTACATGCAGGACTTGCAGAAAACAAGTCCTGTTTCTGGGAACATTCATCCAATTGTTGACACATTGTGATTTTGTAGGTAGTATAAACAGGCACAACCTTTACTGTTGGTTGTGTAGAAGTGTTATTTATACCCCTTTCCTACAGCATGTCTAGAGCAAGGACATCCATAAAAAATGTCTCTGCCAAGAGACAAGTCTGATACTACCACCTCCATTACCCAGCCCTGAAAAATAAGACCATTTATGGGCAAAAAGATTAGTAAAGTCATCTGTTTTGCAGTAAATACAACTACCTGCATTTTAATGTGGTTTTCCCAGTAGCTTTGTATGCCAAGATGTGAAGACAAAATATGAAATATATTGTAGACTGGGGAGGCTTTAGAAAACTTAACACAAGCCAAAAGACATTAAACATGAAGGTTTTTCTTTCTTTGTAGAAATGGATTTTCATTTACAAGTTAAACCACCTGCACCTGTTTTCCCTCTCTGTCCATCACAGTAGGAGGAGATGTTGCAAGCAGCCACTTTTATTTATTCATTTGTTTATCATTTGTAGAAGCTTTTATTATGTTCTGCCTGGTAAACCAGTCTGAACTAAATAATGTAATTTTGCATACTTAATAAAAAACCTTTATGTTGCACATTAATCTTAACATAATTCTTGTGTTTTTCCAGTTGTGAGTTCTGGGATAGGAGGACGTGGGGAGCTGAGTTTGGCTGAGGTCCAGTGCCACCTGGATCGAGAGGGAGCGTCCGATCTGGTCATCGACCTTATCATGAACGCTACCAGTGACCGTATCTTCCAGGAGAGCATCCTGCTTGCCATAGCCCTGCTGGATGGCGGCAACACTGTCACCCAGGTGTGTGTGTGTGTGTGTGTGTGTGTGTGTGTGTGTGTGTGTGTGTGTGTGTGTGTGTGTGTGTGTGTGTGTGTGTGTGTGTGTGTGTGTGTGTGTGTGTGTCCGTGTGTGTGTGTGTGTGTCCGTGTGTGTGTGTGTGTCTGTGTGTGTGTGTCCGTGTGTGTGTGTGTGTGTCCGTGTGTGTGTGTGTGTCCGTGTGTGTGTGTGTGTGTGTCCGTGTGTGTCCGTGTGTGTCCGTGTGTGTCCGTGTGTGTCCGTGTGTGTCCGTGTGTGTCCGTCCTGTGATTAAGACGCACCTCAAACAACGAGATGTTATCTCTGAGCTGCTTGAAAACCTAGACTTGACCATCTTGTTTGGGCACGGCTCCATCCATTTCTAAACCCAATAACTGAACCCTTTAAATAATAATACATTATATTTATATAAACATATTTAAATACTCAAGACGTTTTTTTTTTCCCAACAGTCTCAACCATGTTTCAATTCTTAATTAATTATTTTGCTTTTTTTCTGAGCATTTTAAAGCAACACAATGTAACTTCAGGTTTTGCACCCCAGAAAGGACAGTCTGCAACAACGCATGTGCAAATTCAGAAAAGCCACGCCTCACTATGTTTTTAATAAATAAGATGTGTGCAAAAATGTGCTGATCTGAAAAGATTTTTTTTTTCACAATAATAGCATGATGATATGATGCCCCATCATATTTAAGGTAATGATAAAAAGTGATATTGTTTTGTTGTAATGACCCATAGCTGACAAAAAAGTTAAATTTTGCAGTAAAAGCAAGTGTTTCTGTTTTTGACTTGGGAGATCTATATTGTTTTGCCAAACACATCCTTCTCTTTCCTTAACTAAAGCCAACCAGAGGTTGCTACGGCAACTCTCTACGACCTCACAGCGGGTTAAGAGGGGATGGAGCGGCTGTGTGTGCAGTTGCATTACTTTGCCTTGCACTGGAGTTTGTGCCTGCATGCTAGACTAAAGAGTCCTCCTGAGTCAGACAAAGATTGTGACTGCGTGCTTGTGCAGCTCTCTGTCTGTTTATTCTGGGGTTTGTGGTTTGTGTTGTGTCTTGCATAAACAGAGCTGTTGCATAATAGGCTGATATTTGCATAGCGCTGTTACCTGACAAAGGCTGACTTCCCTGAGAGTGCACACAAAAGGAGCTCACATGACTCCTGTTACATAAGCTGCTGCCTGTCTGACTGAATGACCGGCAACGCCTCAGGCCTCCTAACATTCCAGGTGGACTCTTTGAGTGGGTCATGCACCCCTGCTGAAAAATGGGCAATAAAACAAGCTGCACAGGTCTCAGGACCGTTTAATTATTTTGTCAGTAACAGTTCACACCTGACAAAAAGCCACACCCTTTTCAACAGTCCTACTTTGCTTCACACCTCTAATTTACTGGAAAAGGGATTTCATCCTATGTTTTCAACAAGCATCAATTGAAATGAAAAGATAAACATGAAATTATATTTGCTATTAGTGTCCCAATGCGGCTCTTTGTATTTTGGTTTTGTGCTTCCTAGGCCTCTGTAAATATTTGCGAAGTTTTCCTAGTCTTGCTTTTTAAAGTGTTCAAATTCCAGAAGGGTACTTAATTTTAATAATTTGTCACAATTATATCACAGCAGAACTCTGTTGCCCTAACAAATTACTTTCCTAAGCTCAATGGTGAAGGCTAACAGCTGATCCCCAGCGTTCACAGTGAGCCATGGTCCAGTGGGTGTTTGTTTTTGAATGTGGTGGGAAACTGAACCAAAAAGTGCATACATATTATTGAGACTAGGTTTCATTGCATTATTTTACGCTATATTGATTGAGTGGAATGATGATGTGTTTTGCAATTTCACAAATCCTGCCCTGATTCAATTCCTTTAGTGACCTTTCTTAAATGTAAAAAAAAAAAAAGAGAGGTGGAAATCCAGTCCTGCTTAATCTTACAAAAGCCCACAACTCTAAAAGAACCTTGAGCCTGCAGTTCTGTGGTTTTTATGTGATCTGCAAACCGTGGAGTTTTTGTGAGTGTCCAAATGCTCTGTAGCAGAGATACAGCCCAGTCTTGACTGTAGCTTTGTAAGTAGGAAGTTGTATTGTTAAAGACAAGGTTGCACTGAAAAAGATGAAGGCAGAGCCTATTACATCAGCCTGTCACCAGTGCTTTCTTTTGATCTGTGGGTATTTTATTCTGAAATCGGCGGAAATTTTATCAGGCCTGCTCATAAGGTGTGCCTAAAATTTTAAATGATTTAAATCATATTTTTTGTAATTTTTGAGGAGATTGTCTTGGCTTACCCCCAATTTAGACTAGATGCGGCTTTGCCACGCACTCTGCAGCAAATACACAACGTTGTTTTCGAGACGATTTACACAGCTTCCGCTCTGCCCTGATAAGCAGCAGTTCTATTTTTGCTTGACGCTGGAGAACACTGGGAGAACAGTAGCTCAGTGGTAGAGCCTTCGTCCTATAACCAGAATCTCGCAATCTTCAGTTCATACTGACAGTATTACTGACAGTATGAAGGCGCAAAATGGCTGCCACATCTCCGTCAGTCTGCCCCAGGGCAGCTGTGGCTACAGATGTAGCTTACTACCACCAGTGTGTGACTGTGGAGTGAATAAATAATGTATGGTCCCTTGGAAGAAAAGTGCAATATAAATCGAATCCATTATTATTATTATTATTATTATTATTATTAACATGCAAATTCCCCACAGAAAGACTCCGTCTGGCCCGGAAGTTGAGCCCTGGACCTTCTTGCTGAGAGGCGACACCTTATATACTACTTACTGTACATTCTTTAAAGCGGCGTGTGCACCAGGAGTAAATGCATGGCTTATAACTATGTTTGATATTTGATTGACGTTTACATTTTGCATTAATGAGTTAGATTGTTGGTCATTAAGAGAAGCTGTCATATCAACAAGATCATTAATTATAATGTCCTGAAACATGACAATAGCAGGACTCCTTATGTGTATTTTTACACGGGAAAATATAAAGCGTAAATTCCATGCACAATAGTTTATTATGTCCTTTTAAGTGTCACTGAATCTTGTCGCACGATCTTAGGAGTTTTGCATCTGCCTTCCCATAATATGAGGACAAGTGAGCTTTGTTCCAAGATCATGTATGGTCCAGGGAGAATTTACAACATATCAGCAGATGCATCACATTTCCCTGTCTTGCATAACCAAGGCTTGCTTGGCCCCCTTTTAGAACAGAAGGCTTCTTGTTGTCGCAATGAAAAACAGGACAAAAACATGCCCTGGGAGCTCTTCAAGAGGTCTGTTTTTTTTGTTTTTTGTTTTTTGTTTTTTAAGTAATCCAGGGTCGTAGCCAAGCCAACAATAAATTCTGGGAAAAGGCGAGCAGGAGAAAGAGGAAAGCTAAAGAGATTTTTGGGGAACCAGAGAGGCTTGAAGTGCTGTTGTTGTTTTTGGAATTGATGTAGCAGCCCTGATGGGATAAATGTGCAAATGGAGGACAAAGGGCTCCTGCTTCTTTCTTGCCGTCTACTGTGTCTGTACTGTATATGAACAGGCCGTCACGTCTGGTCTAGCATGTCACATTTCTGCCAGCTCACTTCAGATGGATACATCAGGTTATTAATATACTTAACAGGATTTGTCTGGGGGGTTCACAAACAGGAGTAATGGGTCTGTTTATCAGACCTTGCTGACATGTAATACTCTTTATATAACATAATTACATATGATATCTAACCTAGTGGCAGTAAAACCATAGGTATTTTTGTAGTCAACTAAACCCCTGCATGAGTCAAACCAGAGAGTCACAAAAGGAGACCAAAGCCCCTTCATGCTCTCCTTTATGATATTGGTTATCACTGCCACATTTAAGCTCAACCAGTGATACCAAAAAAGACAATTTGAATTGATCGGCTTCTAGTCTGACGTACCATGACCACACACATGTTCTAAACACCAGAGGACAAAAAAAGTGAAATTTAAACCAGGAAGCACATGGCTAATTTGCATAAATAAACATAAATGTGACATATATAAACACACCCTATTCTTGTTTTTTGTGCATACTGCAACTCGTCTTTTTTCAGTTTTCAAACAATTAAAAATTTAATAAAATAAAAAAAATTCTCATGCCCTCTGACAAAAATAAAAAATATTTCCTTTTTTTATGCTCATTGTTAAAAGACCTAAAAAAGTGTTCTGTTAAACGGGAGCACATGGCAAATTTGCATAGATCAGTAAAAACACATACAATTGCAATACAAGTGCAATTCTTTTTGTATTTATGTCAATTTCCTGCCACTTCTGCAAAACCCATACATCAGAGGTAACATGACCACCTTTCTCTGGTGATTAGCATCTGCCATATCACCACAGAGATTTAGCAGCTGCTCTGGGTGCTAGCAGCAGCACTAGCCACATCAGAGTGTACAGTTAGAAGAAACTGTTTCTGATTAAGCAACTTTTATTTATTTATTATCGATTTCCTTTATGCAACTCTGAGATGTCCCATTTATGTTGGTATTATCTCTATAATAATTGTAAAGAAGTGCAACCCTGTTAGTTATGTTGTGTTTCTGATGCATTTTAAGATTTATGAGGTAATGTCTTTCATCTCAACAAATTATCTTTTTGTAGTTCAAACACAGTCCGACCTGAAAGGTTACATCAGTTAAACCTGCATAAACAAATCCTTCTCCAGTGTTGATGTTTTGTTGTTACTTTTGGAAGTCCCTTTGCCAATTAGAAAACACATTTAGGATGTGGATTACTTTACTAACCTCCGATTTATGCAGATATTTGCTAAAGGTATACAGATTGACGTGCATAACTGTACATAAATAGCATGGATTAAAAGGACAGGATAGCATGTTTTGACATTACTTCCCGGCAGGTTGTTATTTGGAGCTGCCACACGATAAGTCGTCCTGTGACTTACTAGTGTAACTCAAGCAGACACGTAGCACACATATTGTAGCATAAAAAAGTCTGCCTTGGCTTGTAACTGCCCTCCCGCATGCTCATCTGGACAGCCCATCAGCACATGCACACTTTGAGTTATTCTTAGAGACTAGAAAGCCTTTTCCAAACGCTGTCCATAGAGAGAGTGTTTATGCGGCTTATGTAAGTGAAGACGTGCCGACATACTGCTCCTTGCAGCCCACCATCCATCCACTCAACGCTTTCTTCGTGACCTCAGATCCCTGAACTGTCACAGAAGCAAACAGGTGCCACGGCTCTTACTCAATAGGCCTGTTGTGGCATGCCGCTACACTCAGCTCCCCGCTGGCGTGATTTACACCCCCACCTTGGCAAGCTTCAAGTTCTCTCACTGTAACAGCTTATTAAAGCTACCTCTTGGAAAGCTTTAAAAAGACTGCACCAAAAAAGTTTCCATGCATACACTCCTTAACATAACCTGCTCTCTTCTTTTTTCTTTTTTTTCATAAACTCATCTATTTAATAAAAGACATGCACTACTGTGCAAAGGCTGTAGGTATATTTCTAGATAAGCTTGGGGACTACACATTGCATTTAATATTTTCTTTTGTTCTGTATGTTCAATGTTTAAATACATATCATCATCCAATACATGCCACACATAAAGTTTGTTTTGTAATGGCAGCCCCTGAACTGGCCCAGTGTAGGTAATGGCATCAGCTATGTAAACAGTAGCATCATACTAGCGTAACAAAGGTTTAAAGGAAAACTTGTGGGTTTATTGACAGTCAAGTCTATAACTCACTGAAATAAACAATCAAAAAGTAATAACTGTTTCCAGTTGTTTTCTATGTTAGGCAATTGAGTCTTTTATTTCATCTCAGTTGTGGAGTCGTTTTATCCTTAAAGGCAGTGCTATAAAATTCCATCTGTAAATTAAGGATTAATTTATTTAAAGTTGGGGTGCCTTTTAGGGACATTCGACAGTGAACGTGTCGATTTCAATTGGAATGTATGCACAATGAAACAAACCCAGTGGTCGTCTAATGGTGTGCTTCTTCCGAATTTTTGATAAATACGTCTGTTTATGTTATCTGAAAACTATTGTTTTACTATGGAGTAAAAGCCGAAAAGCCCGGATGTAACCGCCATTATATTGTCGTAATGACGATATTGGTAAATAGGGGACCAATGGGCGGATTACATCCATGTTTATTTACAATCTATGGTTTTACCACATTGCCAATTTTGTTTTATGTTCCATTTTTGTATTGTGTTTTTTGTTTTACAACATTTTGCTCATTGCCCCTTTTAGAATTTACATTTATAAATATGAGAGATTACAAAAGGCATGCTTTTGGCAAATGGCTATTAATAGAACAAAACAAGTTTTGTTTTCTGTTGCTGTTAAGCGTTTCCCCTTTTTCATTTCTGTGGGTGAAAACTAATCAATGCATACGGTGTATTTTCTGATGCATGTGTCAGCAGTCCATATCTACATTTCTTAATGCATTTAGTTAAGGTTTACAAAACATTGAACATATCTCAAATAAAAAAGCCAGTGAGTGTGATTTTGCCTTAAACCCAACAAACTCTTCATGGCATGCTTTAGAACTGCAAACCCTGATTTACCCATCACAGGCTATGTACACTAGAAAATAATATTCGTCAGTTATGTCACTAATTTTGGCATGAAGGCATGCAATGTTGCTCTTGTTGTTTTCTTGGAATAAATCTTCTGTGCACCTTATTTTCGCTTGGCTGAAAGTATTGATGCATTATCAGGCGCTGTGGTTACCGGCTGTGTCAAAGTACCCTCAGAAGTCCGCCCAATAAGGAACAGAGATGGCTTTGTCACTCACCAAGGTGTAGGGCGGGACGGCAGGATAAAAAGGAAACTGATTGCTTTTGGTTCAAACAGGACTTGCATAACAGGACTGTGTTTATGCCAAATAAGTGGGATAGCCGCTAATGGGGAGTGAAAAGTGCAAAAAAAAAAAAAGAAAACTCATTACATGTTAGATCTGTAGAATACAGAGCGTGGGCATGACTAGATAAGTTTGGCTCTCAGGAGGCTTAAAGTAGTAGGCCACAGATGGATAAGCCCCTGATTAGAGGGTATTTTTCACAATGACTCAGCAGTTGATTGGAAATGAAATTTGATGCACATTTCTGATCTGATTAAGCGCCTGTTATGCAAGAAGTGCAGTTTAGAATCTTATCGTGTCACCTGATCAATCATCTTTTGGAGTACATGTTAAACACACAGGCCCCGTTAGTGAGTGCAGGATTGGGTACAGGATGGAACATGTGACAAGGCCTTGATCCTGTTGAACTAAGTGCAAAAAACTTCTGACTTTTAACAATAATCGCACTGTCTACCGACCTTCTGTGAGTATTGACAAAATTCTTTCCCTTGTATCAGTGCTGAAATTGAGTTTTTACGACTCCAGTCATAAGATCTGAATCTGGCGTTGCTTCTATCCCAGAGCTGTTGTTTCCGTCTGGAGAGAGGTTAGCCACATTGCGTAAGCCTTCTGCAAAATCCTAATCAGATCTGAATCAGTGAATGACCCTCTCTTGTCAAAAACACATTAACATATTGAGCTTGGAAAAACAAAGTTGCATAAAGGTTTGGAGGAAAACAGTTGAAATTGACCTAATGCATTACGTGTGGTACCGCTCAGAAAAAAATTAACGGGTGACCTTGCACTTCTTTTGCACGCCTTTACCATGTCTTCTCTTTCTCTGCAGCTAAACCTGGAAAGAGTCTTATGTAACGAGCTTTCAAAAGTGGTCCAGAAAAGTGTGTATGTAATAACTGCTGCTCCTCGTACCATACTCCTTCGACCTCTCCTTTCCACTTTTGGACTCTCACACCACACGCTCACTCCGTGCACACTCTGGCCATAAAAAGTAGGGCAGGGTTTTCCTTTCGCCCCTCTCCCTCGCCGGTGCAGTGAGTTCTGATGTAACAGCGTTAACTCCGAGGCACACCGTGGCCTCACTGTACCACCACTCAGCTGATTACAGTGCTTATGTAAGGGAGGGATTGTCGACAGGGAAATGGGACAGAACATGGGAGAGATGGATGGAAAACAACTACTTCTGAATTGGAGTGACCTTTTGCACTTTGCCACAGGCCGAACTTTGTTCCCTAACTTCAACACATAAATCAGTTTACTGTGACGAGAGCATGTTTTTGTCAGAGTTTGGGATTGTGACGTGTTGCACACGGCATTTAGCATTTGCTCCAGGTCATACCTCAGCAGGTTTTATTGTGTCACAAACTTGAAAGGCATTTTACAAATATGTTTTTATTATCTACTTATGGATTGTTAATGTATTACCTGCAGAAGAGGGTGTCACGCTCGCAGTTTAGAAAAATAGACAAAAGCAACCATGCAAAGACTAAACTTTGCACTGCTGTAATTGGAATCAATAAAAGATTGATACCAAACAATTTAGAATCCATGGCCATTGAACTTCTATATAGAGGATTGTATGTACATAGATGATACACAGTTTCTGAGAGACAGCCACTAGTTTACTTCAGGCAACCTTATAAATGTGCTTCTACATATTAAAAGTAAGTTTAGGGATATTTGGTCAATTTAAAAAAAAAAAAAATGCATAGCTTTCATGTAACATATTCAAAGCTCATTTAAAAGAATACATAATCTTAAACCCGTGTCATTTCTCCTGTACGCTTCTCCAAACTGACAAGTAACTATCCTACCTCAAGTAGGGAGGTAGTACCTGCCTTGAGTATTTTTCCTGCCGTTGATAATAACCTTGAAATTTATATAATTGTCTGTTTTTCAAGCTTGCTGTGATTTACATTAAGTATTAAAACTAAACTGGATTTAGATGTATGCCCTTCGACTTGTAACTTAGAGGAAATTTAAAGTTTAAATCTTGACCCTATGAGACTGCTGTAGTGTTTGGAGAGGAGTTTAAATTAAAACAGAGAGGAGTATTAAGAATAATCCTTAGAGTGCACAAAGTAGTAGTAAAAAATTGGAAAGATAAAACTGGGTCCATTGTAAATCAAATAAAATGCTGTCCTAATTTGTGAAGATAAGTCCTAGAATTGTATTGGAAAATTATTTTTTAAAAATAATGGAAAGCCTGTTTAAAGCCTGGAAGGAATTTATTTACAAACTCTAGTGACCTGCATTTAGCTACTGAGCTTTTTAACAAACATCACTGTATGTACTGTAGAGGGGAAGTGGTGCAGTACCATGTTTGCACTTGCCCGCATGTGCACAAGTGTTGACGCCCATTGTAGTTCTGAAGGGTGCCAGAACCGTGTTGTGGCCAGAAGGCAGAGAGCAGATGGTGTAAAATCAGGTGAGCACACTGAGCCCTCGCAGCTCATTTGGCGCAGTCTGAAGAGGCTTATGTAACTGCTTTTAAAGAGAACCTGGCTCACGGCCTGGTGTAAAAATAAAAATCAATCAAACAATGACAAGAGGCTGTAAATCACAAAATGTATCCTGATGTATCACTGAAATCAGCCTGAGGGCACCTAGATACAGAGATGACTTTATGCCTGTTTCCTATTTCAGTAACATTAAGAATAACCTTATAATACCCCACTATTTCCACCATGCTTTTACCAAGCTGTAATATAGAATACAAACACATAAACTGGATTAAAAAAAGGTTGTTGTCTGTCCTCAGCGGTCATTCTTCCAACGTCTAACGGGTGACAACAAGTCTGAGAAGTTCTTCAAAGTCTTCTACGAGCGTATGAAGCTAGCCCAGCAGGAGATTAAAGCCACTGTGACGGTAAACACCAGCGACCTGGGCAGCAAGAAGAAAGATGAGGAGCCACCCGACAAAGATACACCGGCACGGAAGAAAGGTAAATGGTCAAAGTTCTCTTAGATAACTGATTGGCAAGGGTACAGTGGAAAGTTGTGAGTTCAGCAGTTTCTAAGTGGAACAAAACCTGTTTAACTTGTGAGTCAGTTCAACTTTATTAATCCCCAGGGGAAAGTCCATTATTAGGGCTTTTCAAATAAATTATTGCAAATTAATAGTCAGTCTTCACCTGCCATTAACACCTGCCAATTACTGAGCTATAATTATTTAGCAACTCAAATAAAATCTCCCTTGACCCACTTTTTGGTCCTAACCTGATGTTTGCGAACCACAGGATTAGAGGTATCTTGGGTCACAAAGCTGGTTAACTTTCTACTGGGGCAGATCTCCATATTACCTTGAACGGCTAACCTCCTGATCTGGTTAACATCCAGATAAAGGTAAAAACAAAACCCACTAATCCCTCAACAAATCTGTTTAAAAAAAAAAAAGAAAAATTATAATTAGGCCAGACATGAAGCCTAACTGCTTGGAGCAAAAGAAGAGTGGCTTTTTTAACTTCAAATGCATGTGTTATGGCTGCTGTTAAAGTAATATCCTATCAAGATGTGACTTAGTTTAGCATGTAGGTTTACATTTTTCATTATGTGTTCTTTTAATGGTACATACGCTGTTCTTCTTTCAGTCTATGGTGCTGATCATTTTGCTGATTTTATTAAATTTTTTTATTTATTTCACACCTTCTAACTGAACAAGCTAACTCACTTTGTGATACCAGACCGTGAATATTTTCTAACAAAAGACATTGACTGTTTCTGTGTTCAGTGAAAGACGTGCCGGTGGTGGCAGTGGTGACAGAGGAGGTAAAGGAGCAGCTGATGGAGGCTTCCGCCATCACAAAAAAGGCCTTCAACACTTACCGCCGTGAGATTGAGGCCGAGGAGCACCAGGCGGCAGCAGAGGGCGCCCCTTTGGCCATTGCCGACAAGAATCAGGAGGAAGGCGAGATGAGCGTCATCATCACCATCATGCAGCCCATCTTACGACTGATGCAGCTGCTGTGTGAGAACCACAACAGAGATCTGCAGGTGGGGCTTCAGGATGATTTGTGTCTCACTCAGACTCGCTTATGTAGGTGTAACTCAATGAGCAATTTTCTTCATAGAGGTCCCATAATGTAGGGCTAAGATACTGTATGTGCAGTAATATGTGCAAGAATTATTGTTAATTTTTCTCAGGTAAAATTTAGGTTTATCTTAATTGTTAATTAGAATCAACTAAATTAGTTAAACTAATACTCTCAAAGCCAAAATTTGGGTTTGAGAGTAATACAATATATAGCATGTAATGCAGTAGAATTACATAGACATATGATTTGATATTTTTATGTAAATTGATAATGAGTGATCAAGATGTAAGTTTCCAAACACTGGGTTGGTTTCCAAAGATAGGTTGCAACAATATGCCACAAGTTATCAAAAGAGTTAATATAATTTAAAGAAAAATGTCAAAATTAGCATTAAAAACATAATTATATAGCACTGAAATCGAACAAAACTATAATAAAAAATGACCAAACAAAAATACTGTAGATTTATGTTTATTTTTAATATTGTATTACTGTATTTATTTATTTAATTTTTTAAGCTAAAACAAGACCAGGAAATTGGGTCAATATTCTTTTAGTCTTTTTAAATTTGGATCCCCTTTTAAATTTGACAGCTGACATTTTAACAAGACAATATTTTTAATGCATTTTACTCCCACTCAGCAATTGCTCCAAAGACGATTTCTGTTTATTGCCCTCCCACACACTGAAATGCCCCACCCCCTGCCCACATCCCGCCTAAAATCCCCTTGGCTCCTGGCCCGTCACTTGATTTCTGTCACCACACTCAACTTACACAGAAATGAAACCGTGTTTAAAAGGGGCCACATTAGCAGAACTTCCTGGTGCAGCTGTTTCCATACCTCGAATGTTTGGTCTGGTTTCACTATGATGTTTAGTAATGGCTCTATCCATCAGCCTAGACAGAAGACTTCCTTTTTGTACCGTTTCCTTTTGTTGTTTCACTTGGTGCACAAAGGCCATGTCATTTCTCTATTTCCCTAGTGTTCCTGCAAAATATTGATTCACTGTGAGTTGCACAGCTCAGCCAATCAATTTAAGATGATACAAGACCTTTGAATGACATTTGATATCGGTGCCCTATTTTTGTACTTTACCTTTTTATGTTTAGACCTTTAGTTTCAGAAAGTCATGCTATTATTTTTGTTATCCAGTACTACTTTATTTGCTTTTTGTTTTTCAAATTTTTCCCAAGCTAATGGGTCTTACTTTGTTGACTCTGTTATAAAACTAAACAAAAAATAAATAAAAAAAACACCGTATGTATTGCTAATGTTAGATTAATTTTGGGGTATGTATTTTTTCTCATTGCAGTCCTACTCCCTACACTTTAATTAGAGCATGTCAGCAGCTGTCATGCTGTTACTTTTGAATAAACAAAGTACAAATAGGATCAAAAAACAGCTCAGTTTTTATTTTAATGGGAGATAATTCTGTGACTTACATCAGTTTCTATTGAAGTGAGACTATAGGCCTACAGGTGCATGATTTCTGCGGATTCATCCAGTAAAAAAAGAAGGTGGCCAAGAACACAGCCTTGAGTCACACCAGATTTCACTGGCATAGCTGTAGAAAAACAATTATTGAAAAAAACAACACAACAAAATAATATCTAACTCAAAAGTGGATCTTAAACAAATGAACAGATGCCAAAACATTTTCTAAGCTACTTAAACATATTATGTAATTCCTGAGCCTGTTTACATGACCTTAATAATCCAATAACTGGAAGTTATTAGATAATTGCAATAAACAGATCTGACTCATGCACTTCAGAAATGCAATAATCAAAGTTTACATGTTTCAGTTCATTATTGAATTTCTTTGGGATTATATACCTACGTAATGACGTAACACTCAAACTTCCTCTTATTTTCAAAACCCTTGGTATTGTCTTGTTGACCATAACGACGCCTACGGTCTTAGCATTATCTGCTGTCCTAATGTGAGAGCTAATAGGAATGCATAATACTGTAGGATACACGGTGCTGCTGCCTGACGGTTGGCTTTCATAAGGCAAGCATCTGCCATTAGATCATGTTACTTTAACTAGTGTTTTTTTTCTGTGAAATAAGAAGGCCCTAAGGGCATCTGGAACAACTCATGAACATTATTGTTCAAGAGATAAGATGCGAGTTGTTTTAAAACAACACTTTGAAGTACTTAAAGAAGTTTATTTGAAACAGGACTTGAATTACTGAGGCTTCTCGATAAGCAGGGGTTTGCCCATGGCCTGCTTAAATAGTGTTGGTTTAAATGTGACCATACACTATATACAGTAATAATACACTGTTGATAATTCAAGTATTCCTCATTATTCTACATTTCTTCTAACATTTTAAACAATGTACAAGGCCAACACTCCCGAGTCAGTGCCAGACCTCCGAATTGCTTTTTTTTTTTTTTACATTTTTTTAATTTCCATCTTTAACAGAACTTTCTTCGTAACCAAAACAACAAGAACAACTACAATCTGGTTTGTGAGACTCTTCAATTCCTGGACTGTATCTGTGGCAGCACTACCGGTGGGCTGGGACTTCTGGGACTTTACATTAACGAGAAGAACGTAGGACTTATCAACCAAACTGTGGAGAGCTTGACCGAATACTGCCAGGGCCCTTGTCATGAAAACCAGGTAATATGGCTGACGTACAGCAAGTTACAGCAAGTTTTTTTATTTTATTTTTTTCACAAATTTGTCTGTGTTAATGCAAATAGAATAAAATTTGGGCAGGTTTTGTATTTTGGGGTGAAATATTTTTTCATTATTTATTTATTTTTTTTTTAAGTTAAAGAAATGCCTTTAAAAAAAAAAAAAAAAAAAAAAACCCATTGACTCCTAAAACTTCAAAATGCATTGTTTCCATACACTACCATTGCAACATAATTTCTGTTTTTATTATTGTTTTTTCATTCCCTGGGGTTAAAATCTCTCTTTGTTTCCATGGCAACCATTCAATATTTTTTATTTACAAGTCACTTTGAGCAAATCTATTTTTTTAAATCAGAATTTACGAAGAGATTATTTACTAAGCCCAGCATTTATGGGGTTAAAAAATCTGATAATTCTAAAATATTTGTTATTTATGATGAGGACTGAAGTTACGAATTTTTTTGGGTGTTGAAGGTGAAGCAAAAAATTAAGGGACTCCTAAGGGTTAAGCCAGTGCAGGCACTTTCTCATCCCTTGACTCTTCTGGGCACAAAGCTTGTATTTGTTTTCTGGCATACATTTACTCATATGACTGTGGTGTCCTATGCTCATAGTGGGTTATTTGCTGATGAGTGTGAAACTGGCACATCTAAACAAGCAACTGGATGAATGAGGGAGTTGTTTCAGCTGATTTCAATTCCCCATAACCGCCCTGGAGGTGGGGCAACCAGACTACACAAAGTTCTTTGTTTCAACACAAGGAAAAGTCACAAGGGTTATGTTTTATGTTTTGTTTTGATTAAATGTGCTATCTGTCTGCCTCGTGCCAATCATTTATTTTTGGAACTTGGAACGTACTAACTTCCTGTCCAACCACTGAGCATTAATTTTAAGCAGCAGTGTGTTTTTTCTTTCAAATCATAAATGCTGGAACAAAATATATAAGCATCTGTAACACAGTGTTGGATATCAACACAGACATTTGTTGTGGTACAATACATTTATTTAAGACTGTGACTAATAAGTAAACTAATTCTGAATTATTTCTCCCAGAATTGTATTGCCACCCACGAGTGCAATGGTATTGACATCATCATTGCACTCATTCTCAATGACATTAATCCTCTTGGCAAAAAGAGGATGGACCTGGTGCTCGAACTTAAGGTGTGTGAAAAACATTTTCTTATTTTTTGGACCAATAGAGGACAATTATAAATGAATTAATTTTTTAATTTTTTTATTTTATTTTATATAATTTAAGGAAAGGTATTGCAGATTCAACTTAGGCAAACATAAGCCAATGTTTCATGTTAAATATTGAAATAAAACTTGTTTTTCAAAAAGATAGTGCCGGTCACGTCAAGTGTTTTTTAAAAAAAAAAAGGCTTACAGGAATTTGGCAGCTGGTCAAAATTGGGACCGTGATTGGCACTCCTGTCAAGAATGAGGAATGCAAAGTAGCCTTACTGAAACAACTGAGATGATTAAATTCAATGTTATTAATCCCCAAGGGCAAATACAGACTTAATCATTCACAAAATGATTGCACCTTCTTATTACAGTTTGAAAGAAGTTCTTGTGGCGTTTTGTTGTGCAGCTCACTGATCTCAAACGCCCAACGGCTACTCACTGTTGTTCAGATGCCCAAAGCAGGGGATGGTCCATGTTGTTCATTATACACTGATACGATGCAGGATACATCAGGATACTAATGTACAAAATTCACATGATTTTTTTTCATATAATATGCCTGGTTTGTAGCATCTCAGTTTTCAAATTAAACATTAAAAGACTTTATTGGGTTAATGTAAATAGTGCTCTTCCTGGTCATGGGGCACTGGTCTAATGAATGTAACATGGGGCTGACAACAAACAGGTGACCTCAGACTGGTCTCTAATTGGTTCTTTTTGTCTTATTCTTTTTTCAGAATAACGCCTCCAAGCTGCTTCTGGCTATAATGGAAAGCCGCCATGACAGTGAGAACGCAGAGAGAATACTTTACAACATGAGGCCCAAAGAGCTGGTATGCCTGAAATCAGGCAGCACAAGTTATGACTGAACAATATGGAGAAAATATCACACAGCAATATCTGTTACTTATAAGGCTTTACATTTCAATATGAGTTTAAAGGTTCTTACTGTGCGTAATATTTTAAAAACATAACGGTCTATTATTAAAGTAAAGCAAACTAGACTGTTATATGGGATGATTGGTTGTTGAGGCAATAAAATGTTATGAAGATGCAAAATATGTTAGTTAAATATGTCATGGTAACAGTTCAGACTTTCCAGTTTCCAGTCAGACTTTGAGTTTGCACAGAGGCCTCCTCTGATCAATGAGTTCTGATTCATCAGCTTCAGAAGGTTCTGTGTTATATGTCACCATTATATGTAGCTGGATGATTGTTTGTTTTTTTTTTTTTTGATTGGATTATTGTTATCACAATATTATCAATCACATTATTTGTATTGCAAAGAATGACTTGTTATGGAATAATGGTACAATTTACATTTAATAGCCTTTTCTTACTGCCTGTCAGAGTTATCAACCAAAAAAGAGCCTTTAAAGTGTTGTAGTAATAGTAATATTCCAGGTCATAACAATAACCTAATGTTTAAAATTGTTATCGCAGGTTATTCCAATATTTTCCAGCCCTACTGCAATGTTGCAAAGCAGCATCTTCTGTAGTTGTCTATACCAACTTCAGTCTTTTGCTTGGCCATAACATTTTTACAGCTGTGGCTATGGGCTAAAATATTACATTACAATCCCCAATGAAAAAACAATGTTGCAATTTTACCTTGCACAAAACGTTGTCCAAAATCACGTGTATCAAATGACACATTGTTCAGTTCTAGTTCAAGTCTTCAGTCAAAAGTAATAAATAGACTAGACCTGATGATTTATTGTGTTTGTTTGTAGGTGGAGGTGATAAAAAAGGCCTACATGCAGGGTGAGATAGAGGTGGAGGAGCCGCAGGAGGGTGAGGACGGAGAAGAGGAGCACTCTGCATCACCGCGCAACGTCGGCCATAACATCTATATCCTGGCACATCAAGTATTGACTATTCAAAAGATATATCCACTCATATCATTGTGTCTTTGTGACACATGCCTAGCCTCAAACAGGTGTGTCAGCCTGTTTTCATTGGCAGGCCACCAGCTACCAGTTCTCACTTTAAGAAAACACCTGGCATTTAATTAAATAATTGTATGCTCTGAACAATGGCAGGATTGCTGGCACGTTTTTGACAGGACAGACTGATAATGATCTGAACTCACAATGTTTTTGTGGCGATGTCATTGCAGTTAGCCCGTCACAACAAGGAGCTGCAAGCCATGCTAAAGCCAGGAGGGACCTACGGAGAGGGCGATGAGGCTCTGGAGTTTTACGCCAAGCACACTGCTCAGATAGAGGTCAGTGGTCGGTTCAGTTCAGGTCAACTGCCACCATGTTTGTTTTGCCCAGTAGACATCAGATCACAGAGATTGTTTACTTTACTTTTCTTTTTTTTTTTGGGCCATTTTTAAGGGAATATGAATGATAACACAAAATCTTTTCTTTCACTCAGAGTTAGTAGTTGGGTGAAGCCATTTATTGTAAAACAGTTGTTTTTACTCTTTTTAAATCATAATGACAACAGAAACTACCCAAATGACCCTGATAAAAAGTTTACATACCTCAGTTCTTAATACCGTGTATTGCCACCTTTAACATCAATGACAGATTCACGTCTTTTGTGGTAGATGTGGATGAGGCTCTTTAGTTTAGTTTAGTAGTTTTTATTGTCATTATGATTTAAAAAGAGTAAACATAGTTGTTTGACAATTAATGGCTTCACCCAACCACTAACTATGAGTGGGAAAAAAAAGGTTTATGCGTTATCATTCATATTCTCTGAAAAATGGCCAAACAATCACAAATTCTGCAAGAATATGTTAACTTATTTTACATTTACATTTAGTCACTTAGTAGACGCTTTTATCCAAAGCAACTTACAAGTGAGGAAAACGATGGAAGCAATTTCAACAACACATGGTAACAAAAAGCATAAGTGCACAAAAAACTAGTCAGTTAAAACCTAGCACAGTAATCAAAGCTTTATTTATTTTTTATTTTTATTTTTTTAAGAAAAGGAATCGATAGAAAGGAAGTAGAATTCAGTGTTTGTCAGTCAGGTGTTGACGGAAGAGATGTGTTTTCAAGCATTTTTTATTTTAACTATTAACAGAAATTAATCTACACATGTCTATGCTTTTCTAAAAAGACACTGAAACAACTAAGGAAAGAAGTTCAACTCTATGGAAATTTAAACATTGCTTTATAGCCCTAGGGTTAAGATCTTGTTTCTTATATCCTATAGAAGTATCCTATAGAACAAAGACGTAGGACAGACCTAGCTTTAGTTTTGAAAGGCGTGCGTTTATAAGAAGAAAAGCATTGTTTTGCAGCTAAAACATCTCATGTTATCAAGTGGCATGGAATGTTGTAAATTTAGAGTTAATTTGCTTGGTTACGGCATTTAACAAGGGGATTTATGGTCATTTCCTGACAGGACATGAGTAAACAAAACTTGTTACTCAGATCTAGCAGTGTATCGTGGGGGCAATGGGGAAAGGTTCCTCAGACTTACACTTACAATTTATCTGATGTACCTCTTTTCACATTTAATTTGTTCAATGTTTCTTCTCTTACACCCTGTTTCCTGTCTATCAAATAAAGGCAAAAAAAAAGTTGGATATCTGATTGTCGCTTTCTCCTGTGGTTGTACTCAGATTGTGCGTCTTGACCGCACCATGGAACAGATAGTCTTCCCTGTGCCCAACATCTGTGAGTTCCTTACTCAGGAGTCCAAGCTACGTGTGTACTACACCACCGAGCGTGATGAGCAGGGCAGTAAAATCAATGATTTCTTCCTGCGCTCCGAGGACCTCTTCAACGAAATGATCTGGCAGAAGAAGCTGCGAGGTACTCAAGAGGCCACTGGTAACACAAACAGCGTTCCTTGTGCGTCTTTCTCTTTGGTACCTTATCTACTAGATCCTGCTTTACATGCTTTTCTCTTATATCCCTACAGATCCCACACAACTTTACAAAAACACATTTATAGAGAGACTATAGTCTTATAGTTACCTTCAGTTGTTTGTGTCAAAACAGCAGCTGAAAGAAATGTCTCTCTACATTTGAGATATTTAAATGCTTGTTTAACATAAAAACACACTGTCTAGAAATGATCATTGAGAAAGTATTTCACCAGTTCAAGAAGAGCAGACAGCAGTAAATCAAAGGGCTTCACTCTACTCGGTTAATGGAGGGATGCAATTGAATAAAGCATGTAAACAGTAATTATGTACCTCATCAGTTTATACACTAGTTTGCAAAAAAAAAAAAAAACAGAGTTAAAGCTTGGCAGGCAGTCAAAAATCCTTATCTCTTAGCCCTATTGTCAGATGTTAAAATGTGTTCAAATACAAATTTTTATAATAATATTGCCCTGAGGGTGGCTCCAATCAGACACAGGAGTGTAGCTTCCCTAGCATACTTGATATGTGTACCGTACTGCCTACTGAAGCTTTAATTTAAATCTGAACTGGACACAACTGCTCACAGTGTGTGTATGCGAGCCCTGATCACTGATGTGCTCAGTCTACTCTGTCATGTTTTGCATGATGATTTTTGATGATGGCGGTTTTGTTGAGGCAGGAACTTGACAGCTCTCACACAACCCATTCCTCTTTGTTTTCCTGATTGTATGGGGCAAATGTAGATTATTGCTTACCTGGTTGATAAGAGAAGTTAATAGAGGAGAAGAAGGATAATAGGATAACTCGGACTGCACAGAAATCCGGTTTAAAAAGTGTGCGTGTGTGTGTACGTGTGTGTAAACTGGAATCGTCCCATTATCGGTTCACAACACCATTTCAGTTTGCAGAAGTGCAACTGTTATTCATTCATTCATTCATTCACTCTTGCTGCAAACTGATAATGTCATTATGAATTGATATATCACATGGCAAATTTATTTCATAAATGTAAACTGTCCATTCATTACAATCACTTTTATCAAAGCTATTTTTTAATTGACCTGTACTTTTATTTGTTATGACCACATCCAGTATAATTTTTTTGTTCCGCCCCTTAAAATATTAGTAAAAGAACGCTGTGTCCAACATTATCTCCAGTATCATGATATTCAATTAAAACTTGATCTTACACAAGCTTTAATTTTTATAAATCAATAATTTGTCTCTCAGGGGTGCACGTGGCAGAGTGGTTAGCACTCCTGCCTTACAGCAAGAAGATTGTGAGTTCAAAACCCGGCCGGATCAAACATTCTCGGCCGACTCTGGTCTTTCTGGGAGGAGTCTGCATGTCCTCCACGTGTTACCGTGGGTTTTCTTTGGGTACTCCGGCTTCCTCCCACCGTCCAAAGACATGCTTGTATAGGTTAATTGGCAACTCTTAAGTGTCTCTAGTGAATGAATGTGAGAGTGAATGGTTGTTTGTCAATGTTTGTCTCTATATGTCAGCCCTGCGACTAACTGGCCACTGTCCAGGGTGTACCCCGCCTCAGGCCCAAAGCTGCTGGGATAGGCTCCAGTCACCCGCGACCCCTAACGGGACAAAGCGGTAGAAAATGAATGAATTAATAATTTGTCTCGTCTGAATCACAAAATAAAAAAATTTATTGGTCTATAAACTTGCCCAGATAATATGGCTTTTGATTCTTTGGCTTATTATACGTTAGCCTGTGCAGTAAACTGATTGCTGTTATGTTGTTGCCTCTTCCATGATCAAGCCTCTGAAGAATCGTGCCCTTTATATACTTGTACTCTGGTTACAACTGAGGACAATCGCCTCTTCCATCCCAATGACTCGCACAATAGTAAACAATGACTGACTCGCTAAACCTACGCTTCCTAATTTATTGCCTTCTCTGAACGGCTTCTGGCACATGAGCGGTCTCCTGACCATGTTCTGAATGCATGTTGTAGGTTGTGCGTTTGCAATATAGTTGCTACATATAGGCTTATTATTATCAGTGTGAAGAATGTGCATGACCGTTGGTTGGGTCTACCTAAATAGATGAGGGTTTAGCCTCATGTCACCCTTAAGAGGGTTGCTTTTTAGCGTTTTTATTGTTCACAGGCAACCCAATGTCTTTTTTGATTTTAGTTAATTTGTGTTTCACCACATTTACTACAACATGTGACCTAACTCCCAGTCTAGTTATAGAAAAATCAACAAAAACTTCCTTTCCTCTCTACAATGAAACACTATGGCATTTTTGTTTGTGATGTTTTTTGAAAAGACTAGAACGATGTGTGTGGTGTATGGCTAACAAAAATGTACATTCGGATTGGTTGTGATGTTTTAATACTCCACTATTTGGTGAAATCGCATGTGTGTGCTTCTGTGCCATCCTCTAGCCCAGCCCATCCTGTACTGGTGCTCCAGGAACATGTCCTTCTGGAGCAGCATCTCCTTCAACCTGGCGGTCCTCATGAACCTGCTCGTGGCCTTCTTCTACCCTTTGGAAGGTGTCCGTGGAGGTCAGTCACACGACACTAATTATAGCAACTTGAACAACACTGAATGTACAGGTTTACAGTAGCTGTAGGCAGAGAACAGAACAGATTAAATCAGATCAAAAAATGTCTAATGTGTTATCAAAAAACATCAGAAGACAAATAAATACTCAGCCATGTTTAATTGCACCAGGTCACAGCTCGGCAAAGGCCAATGATGATCATCTATCATCTATAACATTACATCTCTTAGAAACCAAAACAATGTAATCTAGGCTTTGTTATCAAGGATTTTAAAAGATGAGAATTTAGTAACTTGTAACTTGCATCCTCCAGTTAGGGACAAGTCTTATTGGCTGTTGGTATTTTAATAATAATAAGAAGAATAATAGATTGCATTTATATCAGATTTATACCAACAGCCTCTCTGATCATCACCAAACATAATCACACATTCACATACACCAGAGTTGTGTCTTGCCCAAGGACACAATGATGAGGAATCAGACCACCAACCTTCCACAATCCTCTATCTCCTGAGCCACTGTGCCCCAGTAGTGTTTTCTACACTGCATGGTCTCCAGAGAATGTAAATTGGCTCTAAACACATCCTATCACATACTATGCTTTTAGATTATTCTATTTATACCTGCCTAGTCATTAAGCAAAGAATAAAGATCTAAAATTAAAATGCTTATGCTATACAATGGGAAATCTCATAGACATAGGTGATAATGTTAATTGTAATACAGTTATTCAACATGTATTAACCTTTTATCTTCTAAAATAATAAAAATGCACAAACGCACGCAACTACCACATACTATAGTGTTGACTTGTGTTTCTGAGTTTTGCAAAGACATATATTTCAGATTAGAGACTAGAAAACTATTTAAGCGTTAGCGAGGCCCTTCACAGACAACACACAAACCACTGGTGACAGCTACTGTCGAGATTAAATGCGAGCCATAATTCACATTTGTGTGACATTAGTAAATATAGAAAACAATGAGTTGCTGCAATTATTTCCGCAGATGTGGACTGTTGTAGATGTTTTTGTTCAGAAGAACAACCAATTAGAGCGCAGAGCTCATTTTCATTGATTTGCAGTTTTTAAGCTCGGCATCAAAAAAGGATTGCTTTTTTTAGAACAATTTATAAAACTATTTATTTTTATTTTTATTTTAAATTATTTTTTTCTTATTCGATGTATTGAATGTAGTAGTTTTTGCAGATTTACTGAATTTATTTATAAAGTGTTTGCTCTTTTAATTTACAGATTAATAAATGCAATTGCAAATTTATTTATTAATTTGTGTTTTAAAAGTTAAATTTAAATTCTCTTTCATTAAATTCTTTATTTTTATTTATGTTACTAAAAATCTTCCATAGATTACTGCAGAAACATGATGATGCAAACATGGCAAATAATTCTGATTTGAATCAGTTTGGTGCTAAGCTCATGTTCTTACGCTTGTACAAATCACTTCATGTGGTCACTTCCTTTGTTCTCAATCCCCACCTGCGCTTTTATTTTAATGAACATCCTGCTCGATATGGCTTTGACGATATGGCTTTGACACGATGGCTATTTTCCTGACCCCAATTAATTTTTTTTTACAGCAAAACCTTTACTCTACTCCAGATGAACGCAATATTCCCCATTGTGAGATTTTTGGGTGAGCAGAAACCTTCCAGACTCAGAGATGACACAACTAGTGATGGGTTGTCACATAGACAGTTTTGTAGGGTTATGTAATTTATTGGTTTCCAAGCACCTTTAGGCTGAAATCAAGCCTGTTTTCATTCAAAATGCTTAGTAGGCAATGTCTATTTAATGGTGGTGGGGCGGGTGGTAAAAATAGATACATTGGTGAGGGGTGGGCTGGTGCAGGCCAAATAATTCCATTAAAAAAAAAAACTAGATCTGCACTGTAATATTTTGTACAGTACACATAACCAGTGAACATTACTTTTATATAATTGGGGAGACCTAATTAGTGAACACAATTAATAGGTGCATTATCCGTAACTGTTATAGTACCATTGTTTAAAGAGTGAACATTCTGTACTTGAGTAATTGGTAAACATTCTGAACACGTGAGTAATTCTTGAGCATGAGCAGCATGAGCAAGGCCAGCAAAAACACTGCATGTTACGGGCTTGTGGTTTGGGTGTAGCCTCACAGCCTCGGTGCCACAAGTGGAGGTGTGAAGAGGCCGTAATCCGAGCTGCAGATCTGGATATCACACTGCAGCGCTGTCACAAAAGACCCAAGACTGATTTGTGTATAATTAGGCTCCTGACCTGTTAATCGATACTGTACCTGCTCTCGGGTGGGAAACTCCAGCCTCGTTCTCACACTTCTTTTTCTTTATATGGATCACTCCTGTTAAAAAGCTGCATGTTCACATGTACAGAGTTGCGGAAAAACTGAGGACTCCCCCATAAGGGTACAATCTCAAGTCGGAAACATAATAACTCGCAACTTAGTGCAGCAGATTTGCAGCTGTATGTGACACCCACTTGATAACGGGCAGGTGCACAGGCAGCAGTAAAGTAACCTCAAAATACCTAAAGTCACTAAGTAGCATTTTATTACGCTCATAATTTATCTTTACCTTGGCTATATTTTGTTCTTAAAAGGTGTATCTGAAACTGGTGTGCAAATCTTATGCGTATACAAAATAATGTGTTGCCTTTCTTTTAGTTCAGTGCCAAATGTTCTTTCTGGGAACACATATTTCAAAAGACCAACTTTTCCTTAACACAATTCACTTTGGCTTGTTTTAGAGTTATTTTGGTCTTTTTGTGTTTTGGATATTTTTGTCTTAGTTTTCTAAGTGTAATTTGATTTAAAGCTATTTTTATATAGTTCATTTATAGCGTCATTTCAGTTATTTTTCACTTAGTATTAGACTGTAGCCAATTCCTAAAATCATCTAAACCCTGTTTAAATCTAACAAGACCCTATTCAAATCTATCTAAAAACCAGTTCATCTACTGCACATTGACTTGTACAAATATTTTTTGGACGACCCAAATAAAATCTTAAACCCGCTTTTGGGTCCCGACCCAGTTTTTGAAAAACAATACTACATTTTTTTTTTGTAACATTTGATAGTGTTCTAGCGTCTCAGTTTAGGACAGTTGATCAGAAACGGGTTCTTTTTGAACTGGAACCTAATGTGCACAAACATAACCTAACTACAAACATCCTACTGTATGATCACTAAAATGAAGAGCTAGGTTTAACCTGGCTGGCACAAAGATGAGCTATTAAATATGGATTCTCAATTTAATGGAAAATGTGCAATAACTATGTTGAAAACTAATAATGATATGACTTGTGATATGTGAATCTTCCTTTTTTGCATAGTACAATTGTATCAATAAATATGAGCTTCTAGAGACATTATTAACAATGACAGACCAGAGCAAGTTTTGTCTCTTTTACTGTCTCTCAGCATTCCTCTCTCGGAATTTGCCTCGGTTTGCCTAGAGGGCAGTTTTTTGCGAGGATGTGAGAAAACCACAGCCACTCAAGCCCTCTATTGTTGCTGTGCCGAGCAGATGAGAGAAGACATACATTGTGATCCACATAAACTTTCAATTGTTCCGTCTGGGGTCAAACGGCGAGGTCCCTTTTGTTTAAACTTCCTCAGTTGAAGACAAAAAAAAGGCTGTTTGCGCAGCCCAAGGAACTTTGTGGGGTTTGCAGTTTCAAAGGTTTATGAAGGTCGTGCCTGAACACATTCTGTAATCTAAGGGTTAAGTTATGTTTGTTTAAAAAGGATTGTCTTTCTTTAAACATCAGCAAAAAACAAACAAAATCCCACTCAGTCTGCTACGGATTTAAATTCTGCTTAAATGTTCTGGGTTATTCTGCAAGCTGAAGTCTTGAACCTTTATTGAACTGCGAGGGTTAAGACAAAGATTTATGTAAAATACAGGGTTCATCAAGTTTGAACTGTTCTGGGATGAAATACAGTCAACATCGGTTTCTAAAGCTTTTTATATGATCTGCACAAATTCATTGTTAACCAATTTTAGTTTTGACAAAATATGAAAACCTTGGTTAATATTATGCGTCAAGCCACAACTGTTTTTTTATTCCATAGGCGCTTTAAGACGTCAGTGCTTCTCCACTGCATTAATTCAAGCTGTGGCCGAAGCAATAAGTGTGCATTGAGTGCAATCCGGGTTTAGCCTTAAGTAGTTCAGTGTAAAGAAGAGAGAACTTTCTCCTCTGATTACAGCTGCTACATAAGCACGGTCTTAGCTGTGTAGGGGTGAGATGCTGCTTCGTGTCTGGGTCGGGTAACCAAGTCCGAGCCCACGGGTGGGTGGCCTTTGACAATGTAGAGCCACTGGACTTTTGCTAATGAATTAAGCCGAGGAAAGTGTACGCAACAACAAAGTGCCACAACAAAGAAGTCTGAAAGAATAAGGACTTAAATCATACACAGGAGAGACTCTAAAGGGGCTTTGTCTTTCTTTAAAGCAACACTATGTAATGTTTTGACCTTAAATATAGGTTTTCTGACATCAAAAACTGAAAAGAAAGAAAGATGTACTATGTAACATCAATGCAAATATTTGCATGTGATTTTTGCCTTAGTATTTGAGAACTTGTTTAGTGTAGCTTTAATATCCTGAAATATAACGGGACAATTATAACAGTCTAGTCATACACCAAAGGCTAAATTTTATATTACGTCCTTTTAGCTAGAAAAAAAACAACAACTTTAAGACCGCATTACACAAGTACTGACTTCCTGATTCCTTCCTGTGCATTTTTAGAAATCTCTTGAGCAATTTATGTTACAGACCCAGCTTTTTTTTCTCTCCAGCTCGTAGAGCGTTTTGGTCAACTCAGGTTGTTACAAATATGCTCTAGACTGAAGTGTAACTTGACAATATCATCTGAAAGTGCCATTTCATTAGACAAGACATTTATTTTGTATAGCCCAATATTACAACAACAGCCGCCTCAAAGGGCCTAACAGACTGCACTAGACAACATCCCTGTCCTTAGACCCTCCATCAGGGTGAGGAAAAAACTCCAAAAAAAACCCTACTGGGAAAAAAGAGAAACGTCAGGGAGAACCACAGAAGGAGGGATCCACTCCCAGGACGGACAGGCCGTGCAAAAATGTGTCCAGAACAGTTGAAAAAAAAAAAGTACATAGCATTACAAAAACATTCGCAAAAAAAAAACATTTATATTGACTGTGTGCGTGCGTGCGTCAGCCAACATCAAGGTAGATGAAAGATGGGCTGGGGGGTACACTTCACCCAGCAGATCAGAGGTATGCTTCCACCCTAGGAGGAGGTAGGAAGGAAAAAAAAGTGCTAAATACTACTGCAGCAATAGACGGATGTAATAATAATATGATAGTTGAGTGAGTAGCTACAGCCAGTGCAAACCTTTACCTATGATCAATCAGTCTCCATACGTTTAGTGAAATAAGTATGTTTTAGGACTGATGCATTACTTTTTTCCAGCGAGGGACCCTTGAATTAATTTAAGTTGATTTATGAAAACAGTTTTGCTGTTTGCTTAGTTTTAATGTATTGAGTGATTGGTTTTACCTTTACTAATTTCACCTGGTAAGGGTTCTACCATCACTAAAGCTTAAGGCAATTGACGTTGTGCACTGTTAGGGCATGTCCTAGAGCTGGACAGTGTGCAAAAAGGCTTGTCACTGGCACAGATCCTTGTACTAGATGCCAAATTACAGTTGCATTTGTTGTTGACTTGCTGTCATTTGATTGTCTATTTAGAATACTGAAGAGCACCTTTTTTCAGAAGCCATCTTTTTATTCCATGCAAAACAAACACCAGCTTTGTTACAAGCCATGTTTCAATAATAATGTATCCTAATAATGTAAATGGGACATGCATCATTTAACATCTGCAAATAAATGTGTCAAAAATCAGACATTTTTTTGTTTTTAGGATTATCGTTTGCCTTTGATTGGTAAAGACTCATTTGATGTCTGGTGAAATAAACTTCAGATTATTTGTCAGTGGTGTTCATGTGTTTTTTGTCTTTTAGGTACCCTGGAGCCCCACCTCTCCGCTCTGCTGTGGGTGGCCATGTTTGTCTCTCTGGCCATTGTGATCATCCTGCCTCAGCCTCATGGTATCCGGGCGCTTATAGCCTCCACCATCCTGCGCCTTATCTTCTCTGTGGGCCTGGAGCCAACGCTGCTGCTGCTCGGAGGTTTTAATGTAAGTGAGCGCCGCTGTTGTCAACACAAGCCTTTATCAGAACCTGTGTAGTGTAAATATGCATTATTGCCGGCTCAACAGTGTAAGTGAAATTTGGATTGGCCCGAAGCCCAATCACGAACATTTACCAAACAGCAATTATGTGATAAAGGTGTGTACAGAAGCTGGTTTGTCAAGGAAGCTTATGTAATTCCCAGAGCTGCCATAACCACCGCCTTACCTCACATCAACTATTTGTTTTTATCCTAGTATCCTGGAATACCTAAACATTGTAGAGTCAAGTATATTAGTCGGTATTTGGAAATGTATTTATTTATTTTATTTTATTATTTTTTTTAGTGTTGCATTGGTGCATATTTAAAACTCGCTTGGCAGTTCTATAAACAGTGGATGTTACATGTATACTTTGTGAAGCCATTGTGAATTCTAAATGTGAGTTTTGAGCCTATGAGTAGTTTGCAGAGTGGAGTTAAAACAAAAGCAGAGCTAAAAAGTGATTGCCACACACATCTTGGAAATGAAAAAAAAAAAACAGGTCTGTGTTGTCAGTTCAATTCAACTGAACTTGATTGATTCCCACAGAGAGAGGAAAGGCCCTAAATTGTCAAAAAAAAAAAAAAGAAAACATGGGAGTTCCTGGAAAATTATTTCTTAACCCTTTTGTGTTTTTCTGTATTCTCCTTATGTCCTAGAGATTAAAATTACCTGCCTCCATTTAACCTCCAAAATCAAATGGCTGCAGGATTTTTAAACCCAATCTATTTTTTGGCCTCAAACTTTGTAGTAAGCAAGTTCCAGAGCAGAAAGTCATTTATCAGTGGACACCACTTCTTGAATGCCCATGTCTGGTGTCATTTTGCGGTTTTATAGTTCTTTTTTTAGTCACATAAAGCAGGAGTAAGGACATAGCCAGATCTAGAGCAGGGCTTAACTAAGTTCTAAACTGAGACTAAACCATGCACTAAATCCAGAATGGTACCATTAAACCAGGGCTTTTGGTTAAGGCTGTCACAATGGAAGATATAATTGTTGAGGTCTGGAAAGTATCATCAATGGTTGGGCATTAATCTGACGTGAGTGAAATATGATGATCTGAGAACCGTACAAAGTACTTAGTAATGAGTCAGCCATTCACAATTACAACCACAGCCATAGGGCCACTCAGACTAAGGGATGTTAAAGGTACATTACGGAAGTTTTAATCGTTCAGATAACCCATACATGCATCAACAACAGGCTGATGTGCAGAATGAATCTGAATTTGCCGATGTTGCCTCTGTAAGCCTGAAGAGCCAATTAAATAAGAAGGTTTTGGGATGGAATCTCCCACGCTGTTTTAGCGGATGTGATGCAAAACAATCGCTTACCTGGTTCTCACTTCCTGATTTGCCGCTATAGGTAAACTAAGCGACGCTAGCTAGTTGAAAATAAATACTGCGAACACAGGGAAGAGACAGGGCTCCAGTGCCCTCAAAACCGGGCAGATTATTTTTCTGTTCTTGTTTGTTTGTGCTCGTACAAGCGTGCGCACAGTGAACACGCACAACACTGGATGCAGTACCTCTAGCGCCAGAGGTGGCACACTAGTGCAAAAACTCTAGATCTTCTGTAATGTGGCTTTTTAATTACCATTCAGAGACGTTCTTTGTCATAATAATCGAAGAACCCTGATTTGTAATGTTTGATTGAATGCTGATCTTATTATTTGTCTGATCTAATATTTGTCCATTTAATACTGCTTGTTTTTGTTTAGTTATGTAATAAGGTGATCTTCCTGATGAGCTTCGTGGGGAATCGAGGAACGTTCACCCGTGGTTACAGAGCCATGATCCTGGATGTGGAATTCCTCTACCACCTGCTCTATCTGATCATCTGCACCTTAGGGGTCTTTGTCCACGTCTTCTTCTACAGCCTGCTGGTGCGTCAACGACAAAAACACCCATGCTCGATGCACAGCTGTTCTTTATATAGTTATAACCTTTCCCTTTTTTTTTTTTCTTTTTCTCTGACAGCTCTTTGATCTGGTTTACCGGGAAGAGACTCTGCTGAACGTAATCAAGAGTGTGACCCGTAATGGCCGCTCCATTGTTCTGACCGCAGTGCTGGCTCTCATCCTCGTCTACCTCTTCTCCATTGTCGGCTACATCTTCTTTAAAGACGATTTTCTTCTGGCTGTAGACAGGATACCCAACAAAACACTAGGTACAAATGATTGCGTGTACCCATTTACTTTCTCACACCCAAATACGTTTCCACTACATTATGCTGCCATAGGTGGTAGATGATATTGAACTGCTATAAATTTTAGTGTTGTGTGTACAAGGCGTTGTATGGTGTACATAGTGTTGTACACCAGCCATATACAATATTAAATTACTATACAAGTGTTCCTTGTATTCTGCTGCTCTAGATGCAATACATGACAGGAGGGGCTTAGCCCACCCAGCCCATTGATACCAGCCACCCCTAAATGCAGGATACATACAAGAGTAAATGGACTATGGCTATGTCAACTAGGTGTCTTATTTCATCCTTTGTATGATTTGTATGATGAGACTTAAGTTTGCTTTTATTCTTAAGGTTTTTTTAAATACATTTTTTTTCAAAATCTGACACAACTGACATATTTTATTTACCATGCCAGGAATTCAGGCTTTGCACACACATTTGACTGTAGAGACATAGATGTCTGATGCATGATGTGTAGGATCACTGTGACAATACCGTTTCTTTCACACCTACATGGATTGGCATCTGTAAACCCAGTGCCCTCTGTGAGGATTGCATCATTTTCCTTTCTTTTTTTTGTTTTTATGTTTCTGACTGTGTAGCTCCAGTCAGTCTCAGCACACATAAGAACATAATATTCAGCAAAACAAATATGAAAAGAGGCTGAGTAACTTGGATTTAGCTGTTACTCTTTTAAATGCACTAAAATGACAAAAATGTATTAGCTTATGTGTGACCAGTGGACATTAGTTTGGAAGAATGTTTTTAAGGTCTGCCCAGACGCAAATATTGCATGTCATTTCTTCATTGCAATACTCCAAAATCATATCCTATTGGACTTTCTTGATGTTTCTATTCCTAAGTTTCTCCTGTGTGCATCTTGGGTTTCCTTATGAACAGAACATGGCACCAGCATGGTGGGCGAGTTCTTCTCCAGTGCAGTGTGTCAGAAAGAAAATGGGGAAAACTGCTCAACCGGGGCAGCCATAGAGGGTAGGTCCTGAATATTGTCCTAAAATTAAGTGCAAAGGTGGAGGATGTGAGGTCAAAGAGTTTATGCGTACGTGATTTTAGATGTTCCTAAGTGTTTTTGCATGACCCGTCTGTGAATGTGCTATCCATGATTGTATGTGTGTTCTGCTCTCGGAGACGTCTGACTCAGCCCGTCCCACTGAGCTTTAAATCTGGCAGTTTTGGGATTAGGTCAGGCTGAGTTCTCTTTTTTTTGGGGGGGGGGGGTTGGTAAGCTGGGTGAAACTGCCAAGAATGTGCTCTACAACCTGATGTAGAGACTTGTGGGGTTAAAAGGTTAGCGCTTAATTACCAACCAGTATAAGAAGGTCAGTGGGTCTGCTAGCGATGGCGCGGACCGCTACAAACAATGACTTCTGGAAACCTACTGACCTCACTGGGTGGAGTCTTCAATCAAAAACTGTTCAGCCAAGCATATCAAATCCTCAACGTGCCATTAACCTGACCTTATATAGGCTTCCCAACGCTTTGCCACCAGGCCGACTAATTAATGGCAGTCTGGTGACTCGTTTTATAAATTAAAACTGCCCAGTGCAGTAAATTGAATATTCATAGTTTTTGAAATAATTCAATGTAATGACTTCTATTTTAAGCTGATCTCTTTAGTTTTTTTTCATAGTTGCTGTTTTCAAAGGCATGTCCTGTGGATGATGGCTCCGCAGACAAAGCGCTGCATTCAGCCTCACACAGGAAATATCAGTTAAATATTCTAATGTGACTTTTTTATTATTAGCTTCTGTTGTCGTCCAGCCGCCCGCTGTGGTGATCGAGGACAAGGAGAGGAGTTGTGACTCGCTCCTCATGTGCATTGTCACCGTGTTGAGTCATGGTCTGAGGAGCGGAGGAGGTGTCGGAGACGTCCTGCGCAAGCCCTCAAAGGAGGTACAAAACAAAAAACAACAAAACTGAGTCTAACCAAGTTATTGTCGTTTCTTTCCTTCTGGTTTGAGGCTAAATAAACATCTTCCTGAGTCATTAACAGCCAAAGCAGTACACAGGATTTTAAAATAAATAAGGTTCAAAACCAATCCTGCCCAGGTGTTTGAGGGTATGGTAAATGGTAAAATGTGTGCATTTTTATTGCACTTTTTTGTACTCTTCTCAGGCACCCAAAGCGCTTTACATTATGTTTCCATTCACCCCGTTCTCACACATTGGCCCGTGCGTACGGAGTAAAATTGGGTGTACGACCATTTCCATGCAATCTTCGGCATTTATCAATCTGAACATGGACGTAGGGTACGCTCAAATCCTACGGTTTTCAAAGTTTAGGTTGTTTTGGTCACTGTCATAAACTGTAGAGTCATCATTTCTAAGTTTTTTTTTTTTTTTATTTTATTTTTTTTGAGCTATGTAAACAATATGAGCAGTACCAAATAAAGTTGCATATATGAACCTGATGGATAACCTGTTTGTCCTCTGTTGTGTCTGAGTTTAGACGCAACACTTTTTTTTTTGCCCCCATTTTTTATGAGCTGAACTCAAAAAAGACTTTTTCACATGAACATAAAAGGCCTATTTCTCTCAAATATTGTTCACAAATATGTGTTGTGTGGCATATCAATATAAATATCAATACTGAATAGAGACCATGAATAATGCACAGCTGTGCCTTAGGCTGGCCACTTTTGTTTAGTGTATATACATATACTATTTAAGCTAAAACAACATTTGAAAAGCACATACAAACAATAACAAGAAAACTGATATTTAGGTGGTAAAAATAAGCAGACATTTCAGCTCTGTGTTTGTTTAAATTATATAGTCTCACTGCTGTTGGCAGAGTGGACTCTTTAAAGATGTATTATTTATAATGATTACAAATACTTTCTACATATTTACAGATTAGAACCAAATTACATCAGTAATTACAGTATTACATCTATGAGGAATATTGCACAAACCCATTTAGACAAAAAGAGGATTATTGTGTATAACTAACCAACAATAGAAAAATATATATAGAAATGTATGCTCTGTTCTAACAGGATTTGAAAGCATTAAACAAACATGCCAAAAGACAATAGAAAACACACAAAAAGAGGGGAAATAGCTGCTGTAATTAGCTGCCACTCAAGCGCCGCCACCAAAATCAAATTCAAATGAGCGGCCTTTTAAGTTTTATCCACTCCAACAACGAGCTTGAATTATTTCAGTGTTGAATACAGTTTGGACATGTTTGTTTCCACAGGAGCCCCTGTTTGCTGCCAGAGTCATCTACGACCTGCTCTTCTTCTTCATGGTCATCATCATAGTCCTCAACCTCATCTTTGGTGTCATCATTGATACATTCGCCGACTTGAGGAGTGAAAAGCAGAAAAAGGAGGAGATCCTGAAGACCACTTGTTTTATTTGTGGTGAGTTACAACATCTGCTTGAATCACTGTAGGAATGACCTTTGACCTTTTTCCTACCAGTGTTTCCAACCATTATATGTCAGAGCTGCAAAAGTGATACTCTACTTTAAATCACAGTGTGAGCAGCAGGTTTCAGCCCTGGAGTCTGAATGTGTCACATTAAAAGAAAGTCAGCGGTCTCAGGACAAGGCTTCACACATCTTCACTTTGCATCAGGTCCTGTTGCAAAATGGGGGCTGTTTTTTTTTTCTTTTTTCTGAGTAGTATAAACATCCAAACGCCTCCTCTTCCCAGAATGGTTTGTTAGTCATGGCAGGTGCTGCGGAGGAGGAGGAGTGTTTCTTCCTGTTGCCATATGGGTCTTGACCATGCTAGACTGTACAGTCACTCAGACACTGGTCTCCTCCATCCAAACAGGATTACTCGTGTGATTACATCAACATTGCAATTTGTTTCTCTGAGGCAGTCACAGAAGATTATAGCCTTTTAAAAAGTGCTTTGTAAAAATGAGTAAAAGTTTTTACTGGCTTGTTTAAACAGTCATTTTTACACACATTTTGTCTCTGATGTTGGCCCGCCCACTCATGTAATGTTTTTGTTTGTCCTCTTTTAGATCTATTTTGCCATGAAGCCACATGAGTAGTATTTATTGACTTTTATTGAAATATTTAAGAATGTCTGTGTTTTTCTCCTTAGGTCTGGAGAGGGACAAGTTTGACAATAAGACTGTGACCTTTGAGGAGCACATAAAAGTTGAGCACAACATGTGGCACTACCTGTTCTTCATCGTTTTGGTGAAGGTGAAGGACTCCACTGAATACACCGGCCCCGAGAGTTATGTGGCCGAAATGATCCGGGTAAGAACAGTGCACTGGACAATCTATCAATTTAGATTACATTCCTATGCTTCTTCTTTTTTAGAAACATTTTTTCACAAACAAAATTCTATTTTTTTATATTTATTCAGCCACTGGAGCAAAATCAGCTTTGGTCACATTCTGCTCCCCCCAAAAATATAAAGTATTAGCTCTTGTCTTTAAAAAGTTTGTGCTAATCTGGCCCTGAACAGCATTATATAATCCCTGCCTCCCTGTGACTTTGAGTCCGCCTGAAGTAGTATCACATCAGTCAGCTTTGTGAACGGAGAATTAACACCAAGACAGACTTAAAATATGTTAATCCACAAAGAAGCCATTCTTTGCTTAAATCATTAAACTCAGGTCACAACCTGTGTCACCCAGTCCCCCTCAGTCCATATTGGTATGGAGCTATGTGAGATTAGTCTTTTTTCATCATCCAGTCAAATCTCATTTAAATGTAAAACTTTATGCACATAACTGTCATTGCATGTCAATCAAACATTGCCCCAATGAAGACTTTTGTGTCTGTTAATATTTTAATACAATCTATGAAAGTTAAAAGACAAACTGTAAAAGTTGACAATTATTGTTTTGGCCTCATAGTTACAAAATCAATCCCATTAAATCAATCTATTCCTGCTAACACTAAACAGTATAAAATGAATAAAGAAACACACACATATTGCTGCTGTGTCATAGTTTTGATGAGTAATCAGAAAGAGTTTAACTGCCAAGTGCAAAAGGAAAGCCCCTTTTGTTGAAGCGACTGATTTCCAGACGTATGTTGAAGTCTTTGACACAGTTTCTCGTTCGATGCGATAAATGCACACGAAAGTATCGGGTGCAGTTGTTGCTGATCTGCAAGACTGGGTCTTGTGAGGAATCACCTGATTTGGGATTAAAGCCCATCCTCGCTCCCATAAGTCCAAGTGAGTTTGTCAGCGCTGTGTTGTGAGCAGTGGAGACACGCGGTGTGTGAAAGACCTCAGTGACCCGTCAGCTTACCCGCTCAGCCCCAACATTAGCCCTTCCCTTCACAAGTCTTTGATACAGGCCTCAGTGTCCTCTTGTCTGAACTGTCTACAAAAGACCAGTGTCCAAGCCACTTACAAATGATTACATCATCAAACAATGTTGTGTTTTTTATTTTAAAAAAACTTTGCAACGAGATTTATATTTCTCCAATAAAACCAATATTAAGGCTTTTATTAAAAATACCTTTACGTATATGGCTGTTGCAAATACACTAGATTATATTCTTATATATTTCTTTGCATATTTTTTTTTTACAGTTGTCCTTTTATGTGACTTATCTCTACTGCACATTTGCAAACTAAGATCTCCAGTGGCAAGGGCTAAATATTGTGCACAATTTTATAAATATTGCATGCAGTATGTGATTTACTAAAAGAAATTGTGTAAATAATAGCGGAAGCAATTGTGGGGCGAGTGGACAGAGTTAGGAAAATAAGCAATGTAAGTGCACCATAAACATTTAAACATATGACATGTTTGTGTGTACAGCAGACAATGCATTTACAACTTTTATTATTTACTATTTGCTCAGTTTGAAAAATAAAACGCATTCTTTCCCAGCATTAACCATGTTCTGGGTTTGGTTCTCTGTGTGTACCTTAAAATCATCTAAATATTGTATTGTTATACTGTGTAAATACTGTACTTTTTTAAGCATTATTTCATATTTCCCATGCCTCGTCTTAGCACAAACAACAGCAGTCTCTGCAAATGGTTTGCATGTATATTTCCAACGTGCTAAGTTACCCAAAACTCTTTCACATTTATACATTAAATGGCAGCCACTTAATAAATTAATTGGCATATTCTCCACCTTGGAATTTGAACACTCCGGAGTATTTTAACATATTTATTGAGCCACTGGAGCAAAAAAATCAACAATAAAATAGGCTTATTCTGCTTTTGTAAGAGACTCTAGCCCTGCTAACATAATAAATCACTTTACTCCATTTTTTTTGCACACTCTATCCACTAAGTACACTAAGTAAATTGAGTCCTAAATGTTAGGTTTTTTTCTGTAGTAAATGTACATTCAGATTCAGATATTCATTTATATGACATTATAATATAAATCTCAAGTCATTATTGTAAGCTGTTAGTTACTCAAATAAATTACCTACAAATTCTTCTGACTACATGATGCCTTGTCTCACTCAAAGCCAGCAACCTAGGGCTTGTTTCTTAAGTCTGTAAAGCCCCTTACCGCGTTGTTTATCTGATGCTGCAATAATGTGGAAGAAGAACAAAAATAAAAGCAGCGCTTCAGTCATACTATTCTGACAATGACTAGGACTGACGTCAATGGGAAGGGCTCTGGGTTAAATGTCACTTCAAAAGGTGTTAAAAGATGACAACCGTCTCACACTCTTTGTCCCAGTTCTTATAATCCTGTGTGTGAGCCCTCCTGAACCAGTAGCATCATATCATTTGCTCTAACATACCTCTTAACAAATGACAAGTTATGTGCAGTCTGTCGAAATATGTGAATGTTTCTGTCATTATTTCACATATTTGTAGTGAGTGGGCCGTCAGGTGGCTTGTGGCATGACTGTGACGTTTTCTGTTGCTGTTTTAACCACAGAGCATCCTGTTTCTCTGTCACGGCCCGTGCGGTTTTAATAATGAAAACTGAACTTCCGTCATTTCCATCGAACAGACGTGATGTTAAGGTCTTGAAGTCACAGGAGTGCCTCTCCGTTTACTGGAAACGCTCCCATTTGTAAACAGTGGCAGATGGAAAAAGAGGGCCGTGCTGCCGGTGACAGTGTCGTCAAACAAACACACGTGTGCTTTTGGCTGTGAGGAGGGATTCTAAATGGGGAAATGACCACTGTGTTATTTTTATGCAGGCTCAAAATCCTTAATGTGGTGGTGGTAAAAATGTGGTGTTTTAAAAGTTTAAGAAGTGTAGGGTTATATATTACACCTACTATGTAGTACTAATCTGTCTTTGACATACTGTATTATAATGAATATTCTTACAAAAGGGCCTTGAAAGTTGATCACTCTGTTAATTACAGTCATTTGGCTTGGCTCATTTTTTTTTAAACGAGCATTTTAAAAAACATTTACTGCAAATCATCCGACAGTGTGGTCAACAACAATGGTTTAGTGTTTCTTATTCTTTTGGTCAAGTTGCACTGCTTTGTGACATATACTATGCGCAAAAAAGTAATAACATTTTTCAACAATTCAGTTCTCTCCAAAAATCTCTTACGTCTTGCTCACTGTACAAGACTTCATTCTCAGAGTATTACCACTTGCAACCATATTGTCATTGTTTTAGCCTCAAATCTGACACACATAATAAATTTGTAAATGAGGTGGGAAGTGCAGAACCATAAGATAAGCTAAAGATAAATACTTTGTCTGTCCTCAAATGGAATGTTTTTCTTCGATAAGGCAGCACATATGACACACAGAAAGCACATTAAAAAGACAAGATAAAAAAAATAAGAGAAGTCAGTCTCTTATTTGTTACTGTTCGGGGTGTTTTTTTTTTCACATGGGATGAATGACTTTTTGTTCATTTGTGTTTTTGCGGAATAGTGGGACTTTATAATGTCTGCCTGATGGTAACAGAGTGAAGAGTTATACAGAGGGTGGGAGGAGTCCTCCGTGATCTGGATGGTTTTCCTCAGCCCTGAGCAAATATGAAGTTCTGACAGAAGTGTTCCAATGATTTTAGTGACCTGATTGATTATACGGAACAGTTTTGTTTTGTACTTGACCACCATGGATTAAATGCTTTTGAATGAATACATTTATCATGACGTGTTGTTTTTTAAAGTTTGTTGTCCATAGCCTCTTCTTCTAGTCTAAATGTCTGTTTCTGGCCCTAAACGAAGGAATAGCATATTGTATTCTGTGATAAATTTGATCATAAGACATCATCAAGGCTTTATTACCAGGAATTTTCATTAAGGGTACAGACGAGAATCACATGCTGGCATAGAGAGAGGTGAGGAACGCTCCCAAATGTTTAGTGAAAAAGACCAATGTTCACCAAACTCACCATATCGCCAACAGATAGTACAACTAGGGCTGGGCAAGAAATGAAGTGATTGATTTGAGTTTAGAGTTCTGAATGATGTCAGGAATAGCCTTTTTGCAAAATTGAATTTGTTACCGCTGCAATGCTCTTGGTTTTGTAAAGTGGAACAGAACTAATATAAAAAATGTGTTATGTATACGTGTTTTAAAGTAATTGAAACAAAATATAATAAATGTAAATGGAGCATGAGCAGAATCAGTGGTGTAAGGAGTGCATGGGTGTGTGGTGCTGAGGGTGCAAAGAAACAAATATAAAAGGTGCACCACCAGCGAGACAACGTCAGTAGATTAGAGCAGTCAGAGCGTCAGAGACAATCTAACAGAGGGGCGGGCTTTATTGCTGATGAGACGCAGCAAGCCCAGGTGTTCCCCATCATATCCTCCGTGGTCTCCACCTCGGAACAAGTATAATATGTACACAAACAGGAGATCGCCACACAGGAAATACTTAATGTGGGATGTGCAGCATAGTTTGTTGATTTATGCAAATTAGCCATGCGCTAGTGCCAGTGGCTTTAAAACAAAGCACTTTTTTTGTATTTTTTTAGACAAGACTTTGTTTTTGTGTTTACAATAAGCATAAAAAGGGAGGAAATGTTTTTTTTAATACTTTTTTTTATGGTGGGCACACTAGAAAATCGTTTCAAGTTATAGTTTGAAAATTATGAGGAAAATCAAGATTCCTTTGCCATATTTCCCAGCCCTAAGTGCATCCAAATGTTAATGAACAGGGGACGAGGAGATTGTTTTGGACTCTGCCTTTGGATTTTGAATGTGCCATTTCACAATAAACACAATATGGACAAAAATATCTTGAACCTTGAAAGTGCCTGAATGTTATCTAGGACAAAGTTGTTGGCAGTGAAACAGACAGATGAATTGTATATTTTTTTGCCCAGACCCATGTCCAGACAATGTTCTTTGCCCTTTCTTCCTTCTCTTCATCTGCACACCTGTACAGTATGCATGTTTGTGGGGGAAGGAGATAAACACCAGCTTTGTTCAGGAAGTGGAACATCTTCACCACTGTCTTGTCGTCCTCTCAGAATGACTCTGTGCTGCTCATTATCTTACTGTTGTGTGATTCCCCTTGGTCTGAACCAGGGCGGGTTTTGTGGTTTGGACAACACCTCATCAAGACTGTCTCCAAAGCAACCGCTGAAACCTGGGGGATTTTTTCCACACCGTTCATGTTTATCTGGTGACCTCAGAGGCTTCGCAGCAGCTCTTTCTTCATTCATGCCACATTAGGACTGGTACTTGGGCTATCTGAGAGCACAGGACAAAGACACTAGTGTGGAAGCATTCTATGTGTCATGTAGTAAAAAATACACACTGATGCCTTCACATAACTTCAGATAAAACTAGAACAATGGCACGTAGTGGTCGTGTGCCAGAGGAAGGAATGCAGGCCTTGTCAAGTGACAATGTCCTGTCACTTTCACTTTGGAAATCATATATTAAAGCTTTAAAAGGCAATCTTCTATTTCATTTCATAAAACCCATGTTAATGTTGTAATGTTTAACTGCTTTGTGAGAAATCATTAGTTAAATAAAATTGCAAGCAGAAATAATGGGCTCTTGCCATTCTTGTGACAGCAGGAACTTCGTGGAGTCTTTTTTTATTTTTATATATATTACACATAGGCATTTTACATTAAATCAGTGAGTCACAAAAGGCACAAGAAAAAAACAACAATATGTATAACACACACATACACTCGCAGTAAACTTACCGAAAATGGACCAGTGTGGCCTCTGTGATTCAGAATGACTCACGGCTGTGTCCAAAACCATATCTTAGTACCTAACCCCGGCAAAGAACTTCACTCCTTAATGCAGTATATTGTGTGATTATATTGTGTATATATTGTGTATATTATGCCAATAAATTTTTAAACACACATAACAATATTAGTGCCAATATATTGGTCACTGTTTATGCACGCATCTGTTTAAGCTGTGCGCTTTGATTTAAAGTGGCAGTTTTTCCTCTTTTCACAAGATTTTGTATGCCGTGTAAACCTGGTCTTTAAAAACTAAGATGGCTTGATCTAAAAGGAATCCAACATAATCTTGTTTCAAAAATCACAATCTGGAGTACTTCCAGGACCTCCAGGAAGTATAAAAGTTAGAAAAGGAAGTGCTCTTTTTGCCTCATCTGCTGGATGCTGAGAGTGGACTTCTGTAATAAACTTTGTGTTAAGACTTAAGTGACGTATACATACTAATACACAAATCATAAACCTATTTTTTATATTCAACAAGTTTCGGCACATTACTAAATAGAATGTACTAGATTATTGCAACTCTTTCTTACCTTAAGAAGTACATTGTAATAATTTTGACGTAAAGCTGTTAGGACTACTGACGTAGGCCGTAGGACTGAGTCCATATTGTATCTCACATGTCGTTGTGATAACTGTTTAATTTCAAGAGCTGTACCAGATACCGCCCGTGACATCATCAGCTCAGCTGTTTTCAGGTTACAGACCCAGTATCCTCATGTCCTCTTCATCATATCAGGTATTAGTTTGGAGACTCTGGTTGAAGCCGTGGAGCAACATACACACAACAAGATGGATGTTATATTGAACAACATGGACCATTCTTTGCATTGGGCCTTTGAAGCACAGAGAGCAGCCAGTGGAGATCTGAGATCAGTGAGCTGCAGGACATAATAACATAAGCACTTATATTACATTTATAAAAATAAGTAATAATCCCCAGTGCCACACACACATCATTCCATTTATCATAAAAAGCTTTTTAAACAGAGAAGTCCGAAATGTATATTATTTATATGAATCTGAGATAACCAGGACCTGTTTATTCTCATTCAGACTGATGGCTCCTTATAAGTCTAATGGTAAATGGTGTGCATTTATACAGCGCTTTTTTGCACCCAAAGCACTTTACATTGTGCTTTCATTCACACTTGGGGCAGACAGAGAAAGGGCTCATTTTCACACCTTTTGTGAACTTTTAATTCTATTTTGCCTTTTTGGATAAGATGATTAACAAGATCACTTCATAGCCTGTGTAGTTTTTGAAAATAAATTTATTTAATTTTTTTATAATTGAAAATGCTCAACTTGAGTATCTAGTTTAATTTATCTGCAGTAAAAAATAGGCAAGGCAAGGCAATTTTATTTATATAGCACAATTCATACACTGGGTAACTCAAAGTGATTTACAGAAATAAAAAAACAATTTACAAGATTTAGATTTAGGAACATAAGAAAAATTAAAGGCATTATAAAAGAAGAAGAGTGCAGATAAAAAAACATTTTAAGTTGTGGTGTAGGCGGAGCTAAAAAGGAAGGTTTTTAACCTCCACTTGAACATTGTTAAAGTTGAGGCTTGTTTAACTTCATCTGGGAGGTTGTTCCAGGTTTTTGCTGCATGAAACTTAAACGCTGCTTCACCCTGTTTAGCTCTAACTCTGGGCACGAGCAGAAGGCCTGTCCCAGATGTTCTCAGAGTTCGAGGAGGTTCATAAGCTACTAGCATTTCAGAAATATATTCTGGTGCTAAACCATTTAGAGACTTGTAAACCAGCAGTGCTGTTTTAAAGTCTATTCTCTGAGCAACAGGAAGCCAGTGCAGAAATTTTAAAACTGGACTGATGTGGTTGTACTTCTTGGTGTTAGTTAGAACCCGAGCAGCAGCGTTCTGAATAAGCTGCAGCTGTCTTAACCCTCGTTTTGAGAGACCAGTGAGCAGGCCATTACAGTAATCTAACCTGCTGGAGATAAAAACATGAATAAGTTACATTATTCCTTTTACTCTGGAAATATTTTTAAGGTGATAAAATGCAGATGATGTTTAATTGACTTAATGTGACTGTGGAAATTTAAGTCTGAGTCCATGATGACCCCTAGATTTCTAACCTGGTTTTTAGATTTTAGAGAAAGAGACTCAAGGTGACTGCTGACATTTTCTCTTTGTTTCTGTTCCAAAGATGATTAATTCAGTCTTGTTTCTGTTCAGTTGGAGAAAATTATTTTGCATCCACACATCAATCTGTTCGATGCAGTGACACAGTGAATGGATTGGTCCATTTTCACCTGCTGTGAGTGAAATGTAGCTCTGAGTGTCATCTGCATAATTATGGTAGGATACATCACAGCTGCGTATTAACTGGCCTAAAGGAAGCATGTAAAGATTAAATAATAGAGGTCCCAAGATAGACCCCTGTGGAACCCCACATGTCAGGGCCATTTGGTCTGATACACAGTTTCCAACCGAAACAAAGTACTTCCTGTCTTCAAGATAGGACTGGTTTATTAAAAGGTCTGGTTTAACAACATACTGTTTATCTGTAAATCTAATAAGGCCATTTCCTGTCCCATCAACATTTTTATTTTTTTTATTTCATCATGTGACTGTCTGTTCTTATTAATAATTATGGCGTAGGTAGGCAAGTGATTCTCAGCATGCCCTTATGACCCATGTGATTCTAATGGAAAGTCCCTCATACTTGGTTTGATTCTGCTTTTTATGAATACTTTTACAATCACTGGATTTAAGCGGGGACAGTATGGGACAATAAGGGAACATCCAGGGCGGTTTTGACTATATCATATCCGTGATCTGTGATCTTGCTGCTTTGTGATTGGCAGGACCACAACCTGGACTGGTTTCCACGGATGCGGGCCATGTCCCTGGTGAGCAGCGACGCGGACGGGGAGCAGAACGAGATCCGGAGCCTGCAGGAGAAGCTTGAGTCCACCATGAAGCTGGTGTCCAACCTGTCAGGACAGCTGACTGAGCTCAAAGAACAGGTCTGTGTAGAGCAAGGGTGCATGAGGCGCTCGGTTTGTTTGTGTGACGCCTGTTGGCCTTTAGATGCACCGCTTTCTGAATGTTAGAGATGAGTCACAGCTCACAACAGAGACATGAGCATCTAGTTTTATTTCCACATAATTCCGCAATGAAGCGTCAAGTTTTTTGGGGGGCATTTCTTAACTAAGCCCTTAGCTTAGCTTTATTAACAAGACAATAAAAGATAAAATGCTCCTTATTTTGGTAAAGACATGATTGTGTCACCGAAGTGACACAATCTCTTGCAATTCTGTTCCCAGTAAACAATGGTATAAATGTCTCTACCCTTGAAATGAGAACTTGCTGTGAGGAAGTGAATGTCACTGAGACATTTTGACCCAGACAGGCTGTTGCTTAAAGTAGTAAAGAGCACACGGCCGCTCCTTTTACTCAAAATAGTAAACATGTTGGTCAATCGATGCTTCTCAAACTACATCCTTTTGGAGTGGTAGAAATGGGCCATTTTAAACTACTGTGTGTGTGTGTGTGTGTGTGTGTGTGTGTGTGTGTGTGTGTGTGTGTGTGTGTGTGTGTGTGTGTGTGTGTGTGTGTGTGTGTGTGTGTGTGTGTGTGTGTGTGTGTGTGTGTGTGTGTGTGTGTGTGTGTGTGTGTGTAGTATAGTAAAAGATATCTCTATAGTGTCTATTACACTACTATCTGTATAAGACCAGTGATATAATACAGAAGAATAGGTGATAAATATAGGTTATTTTTATATATATAAAATTTCAAATGAATGCCTTTGGGTTTGCTACTCAACTTTGGACTGATATCACCTATAGTAAACAATTGAAAATAAAGTGTTTTTATTTTTTTTTTTTATTCTTTTTTAGTTATAAAAACAGACTTATCTGTTTTTGCAAATGAACTCTTCAGGTCTTTTCTGACATATCTGCAAAATAATTTCTCTCAAAACACTCATTACAGGACCATACTGCCTTTTCACTTTTAATTTTGTTTCAATGTTAGGACACAAATCACTACTTAGTAGTATTTTAATGAACTTAAGTTTTAATAAACATAGTCTTTGTATAGAGGAGTTATGACTCATGCGCTCTGCTTGATCTCTGAAATTCAGTTTCAGTCTTAGTGTGCCGTATAGCACCGCTTTTGTCAGAAGAAAAAGGATGGTAGATGATTCAGTTTGAGCTGTTTGAATTGAAGAGACAAGCCTAAGGAAGAAAAGAGGTAGATTTTTTCAAGTGATTATTATTATTTTTTTTTAATAATGTTTTTTGGTGTGTTTAGATGACTGAGCAGAGGAAGCAGAAGCAGCGGATTGGCCTGCTGGGACACCCTCAGCACATGAACGTCAACCCGCAGCAACCTGCTTAGGAGCGACTCATGCAGACAAACCAATGCGCCATTGCACTTAATGTAGACTGTAACGGTAGGAAAACACTGAACACTTAGATAAGTCATAAAACGATGTGTAGCTCTACTCCTCGCGCCATAACACACCGACCCATCCTTCTCTGTCCTGTTGGTGCCAAATGTTACTGAAATCATCAGATGGCCTTTACTGATCTGACTTTGTTTTGTCATTTTTATATATTTTTTTTTCCACCTCAATATCAGTATTAAATGTCTTATTTTTGTATGTTGTGCAATATAAAAACTTAAATATGCAACCTCATTGGCGTGTGGGTCATCCATACAACTTGCATAATTTATGTTGTAGTGGTTTCTTTTTGTCATTAGGGAGATATTGGTTGTCTTTACTCTTTAGTCTAATTTAGAGATAATATTAATAAGCTGGCCTTCTTCATTTTACTTCTGAATAATTGTATTTTGGGTGTGACATGCACTCAATAGAGACTAGTATATTGTGCAGGAGCAATATTCTTTAATGTCAAACTAAAGGTGACATATCTCTGTGTTAACTTATTTTATAACATATTGCTTGTTTGAGTTCTGATATGAGTTTATGTCATTATCACTCGTGCTTTTACAATTGCCTCAGGAGTTGTGAAATGTGTACTCATGTATAATAGCTTACTTATTTTCCATATGTGCCTGGTTTGCTCCTTATTTCATGTTTGATAAATGTTTGCAATTATATAGCTTTATCTTGATATTACAGATTTTTTTTTTTCAGTTTTTTGCTTCTAAAGGATTTTGTATAGAATCTCTAGAAGAATTGTTACTCCAAATGTATGTTAAGATACATTTAAAACTAAGTACAGGCAATTTGTATATCGAAGTAGAACTATTTATTAAACTGTTGTATTTACCTTTTGTGTCATGATTTTTTATTTTTATTTCCATATACTTCTCAAATGTATTATTATTCATGTTATCAGGCTAAATAATCGATAACCTGATTCTATATGAGTCATTTGTCCAAGACGCTGATTGTCAACTGGAAACAAAACCGCACAGTATATGCCAGTATAAGTGGATTATTTGTCATTTGATCTCATATTCACATCTTGCCATAAATAGTGCTTGTGGTTATCTTTATAACTAGTGTCACATGACTTGCTGTTGTATATATATGTAGAATATAGCCTACAGAGACTGCACTTTTTGTTACAAAACAAATATACAACAATGTCCAGACAATCATTTTCTACTTTTATTTGGATAATCCTAGAATGAAAAAATATAAAATATATTTTTTTAATCCATATCCATTATTTTTACATTTATATTTTTTTATCAAATGTGTACCCTGGAATGAACCATGCTTATGTCTTTTGCAAACTGACTCGTGTATAATCACCAATGTACATGGATTTATGGTAAATATACATATTGTGCTTTTGGTGTCTCTAGAAACGCCTGTTTATATATTTATTCAATTGGATAAACAAACTGCTCTGATAGTGCTAAATATTTGTGAAATCATTGATACAAAGCACAATGACGTGTTCATTTTATTTGTAGGCTATTATAAACCTAAAAGTATCACGGAGTAATCGCTGTGGTATTGTCCAAACCTACAGAGGTGGCGTTTACAGGAAAACCCTCCCGCTGCTGGAGCTGCCTGATGAGGCGGTTTCTATCTTTAGTCCGAAGCTGTTCGGGATCGAGTCGGGATCACTCGGCGTCTGTGCGTCTGACGTCACCGGCCCGGAGCCGCTGCTGTTGTCGCGCGGCCATGAGGAGCTCAACGTGACATCCCTGAGGGGACAGACAGCGGTAATGCCCTCAGCAGCCGTTATAATGCCACAGCACACACAGACGCTACACACAGCGAGCATCCCGCGCAGGTGCACGTGCCGCACTAAACTAGTACAATATGAAATGAGCGCGTGACTCGTGCCAGGTTAGTGCGTGCCAACTGTAGATGGACGCCCTGAGCTGATAAGAGTTGCTTTGTTTTCATGTCCAGCCTTAGGTTTACTTAAGAGTTCAACCAAAAATTGACAGTGTTTACCATGTTTTATTTCTCCATGCTGACTTAGCATGTCTCTACTGAAAAAAGATTAAAACACTCTTATGGTGAGCCTTTTATTAACTAGTATTATATCACTACTAAAAATAATATGAAAAAAATACTAACATAATGTTCCCTTTTTAATTAATGTGTCTTTATTGTTATTAGTCAACTTTCTTTGAATATATTTAAATTTTGTAGTAGGCCTAGCCTATTTCACCTTTTTACGTTGCATTAGCTTTTACTTTTAAAGTAGGCTACTAGTGAAATTAATTAAAATGTTGTTTTTTAAAATGAAATTTGCAAATATAATATATGGAATAGTCTATACCACAACATTTGGCTATCTCGTTTTTCTTTTTTCCATAAACCCTTTTACAAATTGCACATAAAATGTTAGCTCACACGTGACCTAGCCACATTGTTCTCACAAAGCTAAAGGCTACACTGTATAAAGTTGTAGCCTACCTCAGATGTAACAGCTTATATTATAAAGCATGTTCTTAGGGCTGCCCTATTTTTTTGTGCCTCCATAAACACGGTGCTCTGAAAAGCATGGTGCAACACGGGACACAGCCCCAGCCGAGAACTACTACACCAATGGGCTGCGCTCTCACAGCGAGGCGCAGCAGGAGGAGGGAGGACCGTGCTCGTGTGTGTGCTCGCCGAGGGGAGGGCGAGGGGAGGGAAAGCAGTTGAAAGCGCCGTCCAACACGTGAGCCTCATGTGACGGAGTGCAGCGTGTGTCTCGCCCAGAGACGTGCCTGCAGTCACAGGGTTTATTTAACACGTAGTCACCAACCCACCCCGCGATCTCACATTGACTCGGGCGTGGAGCCTCCTCTAGACAGAAGCCAGTCCGGACCTCAGGCTGACAACACCGCGCTGTGGACAAGTCCCTTTCAGGATTACAGGACACACTTTAACTCGATTTTCTACACGGGTTTGGTGTTTTTGAAGCTTTAAAGTGCGACTGCAGGTGGATATTTTGGATATTTTAAAAGGCTTTTTTCACAAAAGTTATTTATTTTGCTTTGGAGACATGGAGAGGATTACTAGTGCGCAACCTCCTCCTTGTATGCCAAAACACTCGTCGCTGGACATAGCTGACATGCAAGGGTACAAACAAAATATTCAATCAAACTTTAAAATTTTATATTTTAAATTTCTTATTATAAATGTAACTAATTTAAATGTCTCTTTTTTCCCGCCCCAAAGAATGGATTTTCCTATTTACATGTACAAGTCCAGAAGAGGCATGAAGCGTGGAGATGAGAACAAGGTATTTTAAAGTACATTTCTTATTACTTTAATTGCCTCCTCTGCAAAAAACTGCTCAATAACACCATGTGAATCTCTTTAGGAAACGTACAAGTTGCCGCACAGGCTGATTGAGAAGAAGAGACGTGACAGAATCAATGAATGCATTGCGCAGCTGAAGGATTTGCTGCCAGAACATCTTAAACTTACAGTGAGTATAACTTCCTACACATGCCATGTCTGCAAGTGGACAGACAATATGAGACTCTGAATGTTTTGATTATATTGGTGTGTAAACTTAAATAAAATCACTTCAAATGTAATATAAATTAAAAACACATTTTTATACTTTAAAGTTCTTCTAATGTTACTTTTGATGTAAGCGTGCTGTTGGTGTGTGTGTACGTGGATTGCATGACTTGGCGGGGGTTCAGCTGCAGAATGTGTTACATAAGAAAGATCAACATGCTTATCGAAGGTCTTCCTGTTTTAGACGCTGGGCCATTTGGAGAAAGCTGTGGTGCTGGAACTGACTCTGAAGCATGTCAAAGCCCTCAGTACCTTGTTGGAGCAGCAGCAGCAGAAAATTATTGCCCTGCAGAAGGACCTGCAAATAAGTGAGTAGTTTTCTGAATAAGCAGTGTTAATAATCGCATTAAAACAACACAAGATCACTTTTTGATGAGCTCCTGCGACGGCACTTGCATTGTTTAGGTCTTAAAATAATAAATAAATAAGGTTGAAAATATTTGGCAAAATTCTCAACAAATGTTAGCATAGAGAGCAGGTTAAAATACATATGTATTTTTATATTTTCAAGTCTGTGTATTTCATGGAAAAACTAAAATACTGTTGCTTTAACACTAAAACCTTCATGGGCTCATTTCCCCATATTTTTCATTTCCATCTAATGTTTTATATAAGGCCATAACATCTCTAACTTTACACTTAAAATGGCTACAGGGTCACTTTTACCCCCTTAATAAAATAACTTTGAGACACTATTAGCCATTCTTCCCTTGTTCAATACTACTTTGAGACATACTTATTTTAATTGTTTATAGTCCTTACAAATATATCTTTACATATAGAACAATGACATCTCCAACTGACTTTTTCTCAGAAATTGCTTTACTGATTATCCAATTAATTCTGTGTCAAAAAAAATGAGATTTTTTTTTTTTTTTTTTATTGATACTTTTATAGTTCAACTGCCACTGGGACACTTCTACCCTGTTTATAATATTATCAAAGTTCAGTTAGAATCTGCTAGCTAGCATTGAAAACAAAGCAATTTTAAGCATATAAGCCAACTTTATTTGCTCATCCTATACACAAAAAATGAATATGAATACTGAAGTCTTTATTTTATTCAACAGGCAACTTGAATTAAAAACACTATCAAACGCTAACGCTGCTGTAGCGGGGGTAAAAATGACCCATTGGTGGAATAATAATTGTTCTAGTGGAAAACTATTTTTAATTCTAATTCAAATTTGTTCTACCAGGTGATCATGGCAGTGACAGCGCAGAAACCAGCGAGGAGATGTTCCGCTCCGGTTTCCACTTATGCGCTAAAGAAGTCCTCCACTATCTCTCCAACCAAGAGAGCAGAAACCTGACTGCTTCCCACGTCATCAGCCACATCCACAAAGTTGCAGCCGAAGTCCTCGACCACCAAGGGAGCCCACACCCAGATGAATCCGTTCATCATGCTTCAGAGAAGAAAGCAGCAGCGGCCCAACCTCCAAGGGATGGCCATGCCAAGAACTGTGTCCCCGTCATTCAAAGGACTTTTACTCACGGGATGGGGGAGCAGAGCGGCAGTGACACGGACACGGACAGCGGGTACGGGGGCGAACACGACAAGCGGGACAAAGCCAAGTGGGTGGAAAGTCGGGGGAGGGAAGGGGAGCTCAAACAACCGACGGCAATGGCTGAATGCATCAAGCAGGAGGGTGGCGAGCCTCCAGCCAAAAAATCCAAGCTGGACTCTTCAGAAGACGCTGTCTCCGGAGTTTGTGGCAGTGACAGTTACATAAACTTCTCCCAGAACCAGCCACCGTTTTGTCTGCCCTTCTACCTCATCCCCCCTGCAGCTGCCGCGGCCGCTGCTTATCTTCCCATGCTGGACAAGTGCTGGTATCCCCGGGGCATGCCGGTCATGTACCCAGGCATGAGCGGCTTACCTCAAGAGACACTGGCCTCATCCCTGGTCATGTCCCCCAGAGCAGGCTCCCCAGTGCCCCACCAGACCTCCATGGACTCCTCTACTCTTCACAAAGCTTTAAAGCAAGTCCCCCTCCTCAACATAGAAACCAAAGACTAAAATTGGGAAATGTTCTGAGGGTAAAAAATGCACTGGTATTATTTTCAAACCACAGCTGTTGTTTGGCCCTACCCATTTTGTTGACCTTCATCAAATGGCCACCACCCTCTTTTTTTTTTTATTAGCTCCTCACACTCTGAAACTGGACCTTGTTTGTTGGGGGTGGTTGTCTTTTGGGGGGAGCCCTCATAGATGACCAGGTCACATGACTCAGAATCACTGTGAACAATTTCAAAGACATTTTTTTTGTTTGCTGAATGTCACATGTAGAATGTAATGCACAGATGAAGCGCCAAATCCCGATGCCCCTGAAATGTATTTGCACAGTTTGTAATGAATGTAAAGATTGAACAAAGCCCCTCGTAGATGCTGCTTAAATCTACCTGATGTAGATCTGAGTCTACTTAGTATTTATGGCTCCTGGAACTGCAACTCATTTTTTAGAATGCTACCAAATCTGGTCATCAGTGGTGACCTGCTAAAGACCTTTATCCTCAACCCTTTGATTACTTTGGAACTCAGTGGATGTTAGAAAGAATTCAAGGCGTTGTCGAGGCATGCCACTCATATCTCTCGAAGAGGGAAGTGGCTGTACACGCTTTTTTATTTTATTTTACGGTGACTCATGACTAGCTGTGGGTCTAGATGGAGTTTCTGTGAAGTATTGTCTTGTATATTTGTTTTTCTTTCGACATCTATTTTTGATACATGGAGTTACGGTCATTTTGCTGTATGCCGTCTGGATGTGTATATAGCATTGATTCAGCCCGCCCATGAGTTCCCGGTCTTAGTTCATGCTGTTGCCTTTTCTTGTTTAACAGCAACACGTTCGGATGTATTTGCTTTTACTGTGTTTGTGGCAAACAGAGTGAATGTAACGTTCAAAATGGAAAAAAATAATAGTTTTGTATAGAAAGAGGTACTTTGGATTTTTATCGTTAAAATGTTAAACCAGGTTGTTTGCTGTATATATTTTGTATATTATTGATATATATTAAAATATTAATAAAGTTTTTTTTGTTGTTTCCTTCCCCACATTGAAATTTGTGTTTGACTGCCTGATGGTTGATACGTGTCGTAGCCAGCCAACCTGACAGCTCATAACAACACGCACTTGCATAACACTTACATAACCCATAAAGCGGCAGAGCTTCTGTAAATCATGAGCCGTCTTACATTACAAGCTGTAAACATTTGTAATATGATGGGATTTGAAAAGAATTACAGGGTAAATATTAGGTGAAACATGACCCTCTGTTATTTTACTGTGTGTTCATTGTCCTACCAATAAAAGCATTCATCCAACATTTACTGCAATGAATAAAATCAAAAGCAATGTGAAAGTAGTTAAAGTTTGTTAGATTTTCTACACCAGACACTATCTGACTATTAAAAAATGCTGAATATGTTTAGAAAATAAGACGTAAAGGTTGCTTTGATTTACTTTCACTTTTAACGATATGGAAGCAGAGTTTGCACCAACGCTTTGGCCTGCGTTTGGCTGCAGTAGTAATAATGAAAGTATAAAGTAATTTGTCTATGCCACCCACTATTACTGTGTATCCTGTTCAGTTAGTAAAAAAAATAAAAAATAAAAAAATAAAAACATTCTTGCATAAGCCCGAGGTGGGTTTTGTCACATATGCTGCAAGGGCGCCATCTTGTGGATGTATCGTTTATCACTTACCTGCCCTATTAAAACGTCTCAGTATGACCCACGCGCTATTATAAGTGAGAACTGGTAAGATGTGGTATGTTTCTGGAGTCTCACTGTCTAGACTGAACAGTGTTAGCAGTGTAAAGACTTTTAGGCCAGCTCCACACGGCACTTCACTGACAATACTGATATTGTCAAAAGAACAACCAAGTTATTGATACTGTCTGCTGCCTGTTGTGCAGTGTGAAAAATGTTGTAGTAACCAGTCAAAACTATGTTTTTAATAGATGCCATATACTCAGGAGCCCTGTGTTTGATTCCCACTTGGGTCATTTGCCTAATGTCATTCAGATCTGTCTCACTCTGATTCTTGTCTGTCCTAAAAGAACCTAAAAAGGACAAAAATAATCTTTGAAAGAAAGAATTACACTTCAAAATTACCTGAGTAAGAGTGAGTGTATTTGATAAAAGGAACCCTCAAGTTCATTTAGGTTTACTGCACAAACCAACCTGAACCCTTGAATTATCTGTTTACACTCAGCCAAGTCAGGAGAGATTAAAGTATTTACTTTTATTACAGTTATTTGATGTTATTTTAAACGTTTTGAGTTTCTTCACTGTGTAACTGTGTGTGGTTAAATATGTCTTTTTCTTCCTCATAGTTCTGTATGTAGTTTTTGTCATTTAAGAATTATACATTTTACAAGTATAATATTATAATAATATCCTTTATTTAACCTGCTGATCTCCTCATTGAGATAAAAAATTTCCATGAGTGACCTTGTCAAGATGGCAGCATTAAACACAGTTTCTGACAAATACAAGACATTATAAAACACACAAATAACAATATTTACAATCAATAATTACAAAATAGTCAGTTTGTCCAAGATTAAAAACAGCATTGATTTTACGCTTCTTTAGAATAGATATGAATTTTCCTAAATGAACAAGTTCAGATAGATTTAGGTCCTTTTGCAGTTTATTCCATGCACAGGGGGCAGCTACTGAAAAGCTGCCTTACCCAACTCCGTTCTGACTCGAGGAAACACAATCAGTATGTTCTTTTGAGAACGCAAAGCATACTGTTGTTGTTTTTTACACATGTATGAGCAGAGGCAAATGAGACCACCTGCGAACATACAGGGACGGAAACTCAGCTGCAGCATACAGTGCCAGTCATAAAGCGTAAAGCACAATGATAAACAGTGTCCAGCTTTCTATAAAAATTATCAGATGCATTCAGAAAAAGGAGATCGCCGTAATTCTATAAAGGTAAAAAAGTTGCAGAGATTAAACGTTTTCTGGTACAAACAGAGAAACAGGATTTGTTTCTAAAAAGAAAACTGAGCTTTAGCTTCAGTTTACGTACAAGATGCTCAATATGTTGTTTGAAGAACAGATTATTATCAATAACAAAGCCTAAATACTTATAAGAAGAGACCATTTGGATTTCTTTTCCTTCAGCTGTTTTTATTTTAGGGATCTGAGCGGGTAGCTGTTTTTTATTTGAGAAAAACTTTAGATTTGTCTGCATTTAACACTAGCCATGGGTTCTGTTATGAAATCTTTTGAAGTTTTAAGAAAAAAAGGATCAAGCTTGTCTGGACCTGCAGATTTGTTTCCAGCTGCTTGAGGGCTTTGTAGACCTCTGCCTCGGTCACTGGTTTGAAACGAGCCAATGGAGGAAGGTAATGGAGTGGGCGAGGAATGCCCTTTTTCTTCAATTAAGGTTTTTGAGATGGGATGCAGTGTCTCATATTGACAACCGGATGAAACAAAATGTTTGTTGAAGCAATTTAGGATTTCAGATTTATCTGTGAGAATAAGGGATTTTTTATAATGCATGTTGGGAGTTTGTTGGTTTGTATGTTTCCTTAAGAAGATTTTATAACTTTCCAAAATACTTTTGTAACATTTTTTTATATTTCTAGATACATGTTTCTTCTGGAGTTATAAATATATCCCAAATAGGCCTGCATATAAAATGTATTTATTTTTACATTAAGGGAAATATAAGTTGCTGTTTTTTATTTTCATTTAGAACATTTCTCTGGTTTATGCTTAGTTTATTTAACTGAATGGACCGAACTATGTAGTTGTTTTATTTATTTTTTGCAAAAAAATAAATAAAACAAATACCATTAAAATAGTCAGTCTTGTAGTGCGTCATAGTGAGAAACCCCACAGAGCGTTTGAGAATAAAACATTTACATACTTTCACCCAACGCTTCGGGGAGCACATAGGTAAATAATTTAAGCTAATGAGAAAGCTAGAACAAAGCCAAGTAGTTTCTGTTTTTCAGTTCAATAAACTTCCCCCTGCTCACTAAAGCGTTCACATCAAGCGTCACATCGGTACACTTCCGGTTTTATTCCTAAAAGCGGAACTAACTACTGCTCTACTGTCAGCACTAAGAGTGTCCTCGGCAGTGTCCCGGACCGTGTAGACATGCTGCTCCGAGGCTGGCTGCTGCTCTTCGGGCTCGCTGGCTCGTGCTCCGGGGGGCTGGGGGACTTTACCCCTCCCACAATCAACATCAACCTGGACCAGGACCCCGAGCTGCGATGGGAGCCCCTGAGCAAGTACTTCAACCCGGAGTTCCTCAAGAATGCTTCCGCAGACGTTATTGAGTAAGTTCTCCACAAGCGTCTTTTGTCTGTTCGGACAGAAAAGTAGGTTTGACGGGTTATTACTTATTATGTTATGTTTGATTTAAATAAAGAGAAGGTGAAAGCAAAAGCATCTGAACTCAGTTTTCACGGTGAAGACGTTTCGTTTTTAATTCCAAGAGACTTTATTCATTCTGAGATCAACTGGTAAGATGACCTGGATGACTGAGAACTTTTGATTTAAATAAAATTTCTTTGGGAAGACTGCTTTATTGCAAATGTATGTAGGTAATTCTTGTGTAATCCAAGCTAACATCATCACTAAATAAGGGTTTTTTAGGTCTATAGGTTGATGCGTTATATTATTACATTAATGCAAAGGCTACATAAGTGAGTAATAATCATATCCAAAGTAAGATATTGATCATTTGGTTACTTTTATGATCTCATAGTAACCAAATGGCCAGTGCTTTATTTGTAAAGCTAGAGGCGGGGGAACATAGAGAGAATATTTATGAAAGTATTCCAACAGCATCGAGAAGGAAAAAAAGGTTAAGGAACATATGTTGTTATAAAGACTGCATTATAGCCTTCTGTGTCTAAATTATGCCACTTTAACAAACTAATGACCAATTTCTAGAGTTATAATCAGAGTTAAAAAAAAATTTAAACATGAACTTTTATTTTAAGGAACTTCTTCTAAAACAAAAGAGGCACCGGTTCCAGTCAAGTAGGTCCCGGTGAGAGGTGGGGAAATATATTCCCCCGTGTTCCCCCACAAATTAAGAACTGCAAATAGCCCACAATAAAAGGGGAAATGCATCAAAATGGTCTCTACTTTCTTTTAGATTTCTATAAAAAAATCTATAGAAGTTGTCTGTCATTGTGTGTATATTTAATTATTTAAGACTGAAATCATAAAAAAGACATAAAATGTTCAGTGACTCCACCTTAAATGACATCTCGCTATGGCTTCTTTTGTTTGTGGTTTTATTTTTTCTCTGGTTTTCACTTTATTACAAAAAGATCAAATTTGGCCCCTGAAACTTTACTTGATTGCAGTAAAATGTCTGTGTATTTCTTCCAGCTCTACAATTCCCAAATGGGTGCACAAGGCTGTTAAACCTGTGGTGCTGGCGTTGGAAAAGTATATTCCACAGCCGTACGCAGGAGAGATCCGAGGGTTGGCCAAACATGTCGGAGGAAGCCTTTCAGACGCTATCCTTCTCAACTTCGCCTACGAAGTAACTGCGTATGTGTTAACTGTAATCATTACTTTGCAGGCTCTTAAAAGTGTTTAAAAGGTATTAGGTTTAAGAGTTGAAAAATCAAGGCCATAAACGTTTTTGATTTTTAAAAAAGTATAAAATTTTGTTTATGAAGGTTTTATTTTTTTAAACATTTTTTATTGGATTAATAACATCCAGGTTATTTATAGTCCCTAATAGCATGTTTACTCGGTGTAGGGGTGGGACGATGTACCATTACATCGCTCATCGTGATAAAAACAGTAAAGATTAATTTATCGTGGCTATCATCAGGATAATTGTTTGCCGAGATAATCACCAACTGTTTTGTTTTCTCACCACAATGTCATTTGTGCATATTTGTTAAACAAGTAATAATCCTGTTCTTAAGATCATTCATCAGCCGGCTCCACATTAACGGTTGTCTGCTTGCTCGGGGCAGTCCTTAGTGTTCTCTAAACGTCCTGGACATCTGAACTATCGACTGACGTAGCCGAAGCTGAAGTCTGTTCAGAATGGGGTGTTTAAGTCTTAAGACTATGTTCACACTGGTGATTTAAAGTGGCACTTTGAAGGATTTTTACCTTAACATAAAAGCTTTAGAGTCATTGTGATGAGGTAATGGCTTATTTCGCAGTGAATGGGGTCCGGCCCAAACCTCTCTGGTGCTTCTTATTGTAAAAAACAGCCTTACAAAATATGTGCAAACAAAGTGCATTAAAAATGGTTGCTCAACCACAAAAAGTACTGTAAAGTGATTCCAGTATGTTTTAGTGACATTTCCAAATGTTAAGCATGATTTCATAATTATTGTGATAATATCATTAATCACAATTATTATGGCCAGAATAATTGTGACAAAAAATCATAATATTGTCCCATGCCTAGACAGAAGCATTACTGTTAATAATGTTATGTAAGTTTTGATTTCAATATGGTTATCTAGTATGGTCTTAGGACAGTTCCTATACAAACATAAAGCTGAGTTGGTAATAATAGCAAAGTAAAGTAAGCAAACTTGGTAAAGCTGCAGTGAACCAAAGAAAATCTCATCTCTACTAATCTACTGTTAATGAGCTCACCTAATTTAAGTTAACTTCACAGCATCTGCGTTCCTTACTTGTACTCAGTTTAGCGAATAGTTTACTCATATACACCTACTACAAGTAGAATAAACATGTCATGAAAATTGCTTGTGATTTGAAAGAGACCTTAAAGGTACACACTCAACATGCAGTTTGACATTGGCGTGAGCTGGATACTTACTTTTACTCGACTGTGACCTAATCGACATAAATGCTGACCAGAGGCTGACAGCTTTGCTTTTTTTTTTCCCAATAATGCAGCTAGATACTATTAGATGTTGCAGTTTTGCATGTTGCATATTTAAAAAACATGTTGTGCCAGAATGCATTTCAAAATGGCATTAAAAAGGTCTTATATTTCATCTGGAAACCCCTGGAAGTACCCTGCTACATCTGTTTGATTCGCATGAATGACTACACATTTGTTTCTTTAGATTTTGCACCAGCATCGTAACCCAGGACAAAAATGGGAATGTGTACCATGGCAGGAATCTGGATTACCCACATCCTGTCCTGAGGAATCTCACCATCAACGTAAATTTCCTGAAGAATGGAAAGGTACTGTAGGGTCACATCTAGTATGGGTCTTAGTATGGTTTTCTCATCTCTCACAGTTTTCCATCTATCTCCCTTGTCCCTGTTTTATGACTATAAGGCCATATTAAAGTGAAACCTTTTTCCAAAACTGCATTTCAGATCGCATACCAAGGCACTTCATTTGCGGGCTATGTTGGCCTATGGACCGGACAAAGCCCAAATAAGTTCACTGTTTCCGGTGATCAGCGAGGTAAGACACATATACTTCTGTAAAGTCACCAGACAGGTTTCAGATCTCAGTTCTAATGTTTGTGTTTGTGATCATAAGGAACCGAGCACTGGTGGAACTGGTGGAAGAACTGGGTCTCTGCGTTCCTGTTTCGGAGGTCTCCAGTCAGCTGGTTGGTCAGGGAGGTGAGTAGGAAAACCTAATGACAGAGTTTATAACAGAGAAGTAAAACTAATGGATAATTCCCTGTGAACGCTGCAGACACTGGAGAATGCTGAGGACTTCCTGGACGCGGTGCTCCGTCTGTCTAAAGTGCCCATCATCACTGGGGTGTATTACATCGTGGGTGGGGTTCAAGCGGGAGAAGGAGTGGTCATCACCAGAGACCGGACTGGCCCTGCTGATATCTGGCCATTAGAGCCCATCAAAGGAGGGTAGGCTACATTAGGAACATGTTGTGCATTGGCATAAGACAATAACCAGTTTCAAGGTATGCCACCGTATAAAACAATAATATCTTACATTTTATTAATGTAACATAACCAGAAATCATCAAATGACGCAATTAGTTGTGCATAATGTGGTAGAAAAAGCAAATATGTTTGTATTAGTAAAGCCAAGATAAATTTGTTGTGTTTGTATTGAAGATGGTACAGAGTGGAAACCAACTTTGACCACTGGCATCCTCCTCCGAAGAGGGATCATCGAAGGTTAGTCATCTGAAGCATGGGCAACTTATTTACTCATTTATTCATTTTTTATCTTCTGTTTGTATCTTATGAATAAGATCCAGGTGGCATCTGCAGGCCCAAGTACACACTAAACCTGAAGCACTCTATTATCCATAAACACAAGCACAATGTTTTTTTTCCTTATTTGCAGTATAGTGCTGACATCATTCAATTATTTTGCAGAGAAGTGGCCAATAAAGCCTTAAATGCAACAGGACAAGCACATATCAACATGGAGACCCTTTATAAGGTAGAGAAAGACATGTTAACACAAAGTAAATGTACATCAACAGTAATGACATAGACTTTAACAGTGTTTCGTTTCCAGGTCTTGTCCCTTTTTCCTGTCTGTAACGGGTGAGTTGACAGTTCATTAATCTCCATTTTCTTGTGACCCACATGACTGTGGTTGTGTTCATACTATGGCTCTCAGTTCCCGTTCCAAGACCTCAGCATTTAGGTCAATTGTCCATTGTCCAACAACATACCTCAGCAAACGGCAAATAGACCAGAAATATATGAGATAAAAACCTCAGGCATTGAATGTTCCTCCTGTCACTGCATGCTCAAGATTCACTTAAATACATGTTTTGTCACTTTATGTTATGTATATGACCTTATTTATGACAGTTTATCTTCATTTTATTCTAGAATCACTGTGTATACAACAACTATGAGTGCAGCTGCTCCTGAGAAGTACAATACCCTCGTCAGATCACAGGTAATTCACGTTTAACCCTTCCAGCTCGTCTCTTATCTAGAAATATGTTTCTAATTACAATGTTTTTTTCTTCTAGGGCTGCCGTATGAACAAGAATTGAATGAACGATACAAAAGGAAGCATCTAGGTTTTGAGACATTTTATTTGTTATGTAGGGCTTTTTCAGTTTTTATTGACTAAACAGGAGGTATTAATCCAGCAGTTTACCACAACTGAGTCATGACGCTCTGGTACCTGTGTCATTACCCACCTGTGGCTCATTTACAGTTCCTTTTTATCAGAAGAGGTTGATGGCTTGTTGTCGGGGTGTGGACCTAGAGTGATATTGTAAGATGGTTAGGTCACTGTCACATTTGAGCTACTTTCACTCTTATTTGCCTGTAAATTACCAGGAATACATCTCTAGTAGCGATAGTCATTTTCACTGTTCACACACAAAGCTCACATGATTTCCATAATTCCTGTTCCATAGACTGATTGATTGCACAGTCTTATGGCAGTGAGGAGGAAAGAGTTCTTGTGGGGTTCTGTCCTTCACTGATCTCAGACGTCTGATAATTGCTATTAACAATAATATCATGATAAATATGAAATAATGCTTACAGTTTGGAAATGTTACTAGAACATACTGGAATCAGTTTACAATATTTTTTGTGGTTAAACAAAATTGCCCTTTGTTGAAAGTGAAAAGAACATGAATCAGGCTTGACATTAAGCACTTTTAAGCACTTGCCCAATGTGCCCAGATAACAAGATCTACCGATCCAAAAAAATATTTATTCTTATAGGGCTTTAACTAAGAAACAAATTATATCAGTTTCATAGTCTTTTTTGATATATATATTCTATTTCTAATCTAGTGTAAATTCAGTTTTTTTTAATTATTTAGGTAATTCTTAAAAAAAAGAAGCAATAGTGTGTTCTGCTTTAGCCTCTTTCATTAAGAGAAAGCTTAATTTCATTTTTAGTTGAAAAAATAGACATATTGCATCTGAAACATATTCTGTGGTTGGGCCTCCCAGACCTCCCTCCCCAAAGGGGGCCTAAATATAGTTTTAGCCCCTAGGCTCCATATTCCTTGTTCCGTCCCTGCTGCTTGATGCTCATGTTCAGCGTTTCTGTCAGACAGCGCTGCTCCTCAACACAGCCTTGAGACAAATAAAGCTGCTTTGCTAATTATTATTTAACAAACTATTGTCTACTGCCCTGCTCTCTGCTGGACACAGACTGAAGTTTCATTTTAGCAAAACCTTCGCTCTTCAGTCGCACAGAATAGAGCGGGCCACAGCGATTGAGCGAAAAAGAGAAAGCAAAAACCAAGCAGGACAGCGTTATACAGCATTTGAATATCTATTTGTTAAATCACCTCTGTGTGATCAAATGTGTCCAAATGCTGTGGTAAAAAATAACAATAAAACACCTGGCGATTATCTCTAATGATTATCCCAATGATAAAAAATTGCCACAATAAATTAATCTTTAATGTTTTTATCACAATGAGCAATATAATCCTATATTGTCCCACCTCTACTAGAGATAATCCTCACTCGAGCAAAAATGAGAAGTGAAAAGAAAAACATTTAGGGGACTTCTATCAGGTAAATGGTTAGACTTTGTTGGAAAAGGCTACATGTGTGAAAGGAGCTTTGACATGACACTTTAACCACACTGTCTTTGATCCAAAACCAAACCAAAGTTATGTCTGAATCACTTGATGTCAACAGTGTGGGACACGGTACTTCAAAAAGTGATTAGTTAGGGTTGTAACTTTTCTCAAATAGTAACTGAGTTAGTAACTGCATAACATTTTAAAAGTAACTAATTACCAGGGAAAGTATTTATTGTTTTAATTCCCTCCAAAATGTTTTGTTAAATATTACAAATAACTTAACCCAATATTATGTTAAATGAATGAAATGGATACTTAATAGAATAAATGATTATAATTATGAAACATTGTACATTAATCTACACTATTTTAATTTTGTGGTGGGACAACATGAGAGACACTTATACCTTTTATAATTCAGCCAAATATAGTGCTCTTTTGACTTAATAATTTGTATATTTTTGTTTGTTAATTTTTATTAACTCAGGTTGACTGTGATTGTTGTCTGTGTGTTAGTATAAAATATGAATCATTTAATGTGTTAAATCAACAGAATGTTACTTTTTACCTAAAATAAATGATGCCATGGTTTCTGATGTGGAAGAGATATTGCACTATTTAACTCGTGCTATTTCTTACTCATCTATAATGCATCTGAAATAACCTTGTGTATCATTTTAGTTAGGTGAGTGAGACAAATGCAAACTGAGAGCTGCTGTCCACTTGAGGAGTACTTTCATACTAACTTTAATAGTATAGATGCACATGCCACACAAGAACAAAAGCAATAAATCTCCCAAAAAAAACTATGTGAAAACAAAGGCAAGACTGACATTACATACAAACGGCTTGTTTAACACGCTTTATTCATGTTTTAATATCTCTATGTTTTTAGCACAAATTAATTCAAACTGACTGTTATTGATGCCTCTGTAATTTCCTGTAATTCCCTACCTCAAGCTGAAAAAATGTACTTGTTGGGGTCAGCAGATAGATATTTTTCTAATTATTTAATATGGATTTAATTTTAGTAATGATCAAATGTATTTTGTAATTAAATAAAACACTAACACCATTGTCTCTGGGAGTCTATAGAAATTTAAGTGTCCTAGCAGGCAGTATGTAGAGAAATTAGTTAGACAGTGTGAACACACATCCCCAGTCCATTGATCTGTCTGCTAGGACTTATACCTGAAGATTTGAAAACACAAAGAGATTGTTCAATTCTTACTGGTGCTAGTTAGAAAAGCCATTATTTCTAAATGAGTTGGAGGTGATGGCCCTTTGGTCCAGTTGTAGTGATATCTTGTGTCTGAAGTGCTAAGATATGGTATTTGTGGTAGATCACATATTTTTGGAAAATCTTGGAGGGTGTTCTAAGGGACATGTATTACAATGATTTTGTCTGCTATTCAAATCAATCTTTATTTCAGACACACAAAATTGGCCCATAACAAACAATAGATTAAAGAAAAAGTTAAAGTAAAAGCAACTGGACTTAGTTTTTAATCCAGATGCTTTGCTTTTGCTTTAACCCTTTCTTCAAGATTACCTGGATGACCTGGACTGAGAATACAAACAGACTAACAATAGATTACAAAATACAATAAAAATAAATATGTAAATACTGTACAGTTTATTATATATGTAGTTAATATGAAGTATATTAGGCCAAAAAATAAAATAAAATAAAATAAACTCTCACTGACAGTGGTCAAACTGGTCCTCGTGAAGTCCCCGCTCTCGCGCGTGGAGCGTGCGCATAGGGCACGTGCTGCAGGCGGACACTCTCCATCACATCACATGACATGACAAGGCACTGGTCACTTCCTGTGTAGATTGTTAGCCTGCTTTCTTCAGACAGCCGTGGGACTGCTGCGACTACCGTGTCAACCAAGATGCTGGCCCTCATAAACAGGCTTTTGGACTGGTTCCGCGCGCTATTTTGGAAAGAAGAAATGGAGCTGACATTAGTGGGACTTCAGTACTCCGGCAAGACAACATTTGTTAACGTGATCGCGGTAAGTAGCTAACAAGGGCCCCGGCTAGCAGAGATATTGGACCGAAGAATTAATCGAGTCAACAAACTCTAGCATTTCTATTGTGCATTGAGATACGTTTTAGACATTCCAGTTCACATTAGCTTTGGTTTTATTCTTTTAAAAGTAGAAACAGTCCTGGGGATAGTGGTGTGTTTGTAAGCGAGAATGACTGTGCGCTGACTTGTGAATGCAGTCATGTGAACAGACCAGTCAGAGCTTTGTAATAGCAGCCGTGTGTCAACATCAAGGATATGACAACACCGACTGACACCCTGTAAACACACACTTTACTACCAGCTAGCTAAATGCACATCTATATATAAGCCGTTTCTCACATTAGCATATGCCAGTTTTGCGTGTAGCTTTTATTTACGTCCCTGTTTTAGCTACAGTTTTCTTTTTCAGTCTTGATGTTTAGTCTGCATTAGTATGTGCAGAGTTGCCATGTCATAGTAACCTAAGTAACACAAACATTGATAGAAATACTGGTTTTGCTTTTGTTTTTGTCTGTTTCTTTGGCTGAAAGGCCACACTATAAGCATAACACTAACTCCAAGTTATTTCAGGCCTCATTGGTATTCATAACCATTTTTCCTGGCTGTGTTGTAGTCATATCAGGTGATGTTTAATTGCATCACCACTAAACCGCCTGCTTTTTTTCAGAGTGTGAGCTTAAGCCATTTATTGCATAACAAACCTTAAATATTTAAGCTATACACAATCGGACAATTTTAAAAAGTTGTTTATAACAATGGTACCTCATCTTCTTTAATCAGATTCTATCAACTTCTTATATGACTCTTGAATGAGATTAACCTGATGGGATTCAGGTTTGACTGGGTTACAGCAGATTAAAGAGGAACAGTACAGAAGTAGAAGAAGGACTTAACTTGTGTGTCTCTTGTGTGTTTCACAGTCGGGCCAGTTCAATGAAGACATGATCCCTACAGTTGGCTTCAACATGAGGAAGGTTACCAAAGGCAACGTAACGATAAAGGTGCGCCTGACTGTATAAGAGGAACTCATTCATTATTAAATAGTATCATATATTCAGAATATTGTAATAATATGGTCATAGTTTAATTTTATAGAGGCTTTTATAAACGGTAGAGTTTGCCTCTGTTGTTCAAAGTTTTTTAAAGAGCACAAAGGACAGTGAAACTAGTCTTTTTCCCCGACAAAGCTGCGTATGCTGCAAGTTTTCAACATGTGATCCTTGATGGGGGCTGTTTCTGAAAGAAAATATGGGCCATTTCTCAACATGCAGTATATTGTGGAAATATCAATGTTAAATCACTGCACATTTGACTCAAACTAGGTAATGCTAGTGTCTATAAATCGACTAGTTGGTAGTTATGTTAGTTATGTGCAAAAAAAAAAGTAATTTTATTTACTTGGTTTGTTAAGCAAACAACATCAAGGATCACGACTGCCATCTAACATAGTTTTTTCACTGTTCCAACTTAAAAATATTGTGCCTTTTCTAGTTAACTCGTGTTCAGGGCCTGTGTGTTTTGTATATATAAATATAAATGCCTGATGCTTTCATCTGGCCCAAATAATTTTACATATCCTTTTTAAACACTGAAACAAACAAACTAAATTAGTTGCTAAGCTCAAAGTTGGCAAATCAAGGTCAAGTGCGAGGCCTCTGTGGATTTCATATGGTAGTGTTTAATGGCTGCCAGACCCATTCACTTTCAAAGCAAAATGAAGTGATCATGTTTTTGTGAAACTGAGAGTGTGCTGATAACTGTTTACTCTTGGGAATAATTATGCTTAACCACATTTGCAAAATATTGAACTGTCCCTTTAAGACATTTGATGAACTGTGTTTGTGCCATAGATATGGGACATAGGCGGACAACCTCGCTTCAGAAGCATGTGGGAGCGCTACTGTCGAGGAGTCAACGCTATTGTGTAAGTCTGAGAGAATAGCCTTGGTCACTGTAGAGCTACTTTCTAACTTGTATCATGTGACATTTTGTATTTAATCTGAGGTTATTCTTTGTCTCTTATTTTTATTTTTATTTTAGTTACATGGTAGATGCAGCAGACCGAGAGAAGATAGAAGCGTCCAGAAATGAACTGCACAACCTTTTAGACAAACCACAGCTACAGGGGATCCCTGTAAGTGCCTCTTATTGATTTCCAAAGGTCAGGGGGCTGCAGTGACGAGCAGTAATTACGCTCGCAGTTTGTAATTATACAACTTTTTATAGCGTTTTGTGACTCAGTTTGGTCACTTTATGGTTTTCAATATAACCCAACCATTTTGAGCCACGTCATGAAACTCAGAACCCAAATTGTTCCAATTCAAGGGCTTTTATTTAAGTATTATTTAATATAAAATAATAGTTATTTGAAATATGCTTGATCTTCTTTTTAAAAACTGATGTAACAAAGAAAATTAAAGTCTTACTAAGACTTTCACATTTACCTCATGGAGTGAGAGCAGGTTGAGGAAAGTCTAGAGAGGTGGAGGCTTTCTCTGGACAGAAGAGAAATGAGGGTTAGCAAGACAGAATACATGTTAATGAGAGTGATCCAAGTGGAACAGTGAGGTCACAGGGAGAAGAGGTAAAGAAGGATTTAGGTTCAACCGTCCAGAGTAATGGAGAGTGTGGAAAAGAGGCGAAGACGTGTGTGTAGCAGGTTGGAATGGTGGAGAAAAGTGTCAGGTGTGTTGTCTGATAAAGAAGAACCAGCGAGAATGAAAGGAAAGGTTTACAGAACTGTAGTGAGAGCAGTGAGAATGTATGGTTTGGACAGTCGCAGACAGTTGCTCATGTGAGATGTTTTGGAGACAAAGTTGTTGAGGCCAGGTTGAGGTGGTTTGGACTTGTTCAGAGGAGGGACAGTATTGTTAAAAGGAAGATGAGTTTAGAGCTGCCAGGCAGGAGGCAGAGAGGAAGATTAAAGAGTAGGTTTATGGATGTGGTAAAGGAGGACAGGATGTAGGGGATAGGGCTAGATGGAGGCAGATGATTCTGGTGCGACCCCTAAAGGGAACAGCCAAAAGAAAAAGAAAAGAAGAAGATTGAATTTCTGAAAGCTGCAATGTTAATATTAGACTGCAAAGAAAAAAAAACATGAGATTATATAAATTATTATAAACGTTACCAATGTTACCTGATGCTCGGCTGCTTTATGCTAACGACAACATTTACGAATAGCAAAGGATAACAAGATTCTCAACAGAGTCAACTATGTAATATTACCAGTATATCTTTACTGTTGAACCAGGTTCACAGTCGGTTTTGATTTTGATTAATTATTCTGTTTTTCAGGTTTTAGTTCTGGGAAACAAACGTGACCTGCCCAACGCTCTTGATGAGAAGCAGCTGATTGAAAAAATGTAAGACAAATAATGATACTGTGCTGTGTGTATAATTTTATTAACTTAATGAGAGTGTTAAGGCTAGTGTTAGCAACATTTTTTCTGTGTAAAAGTCACAAACTTCATACATTAGCAATCGAAACTAATGGCAGATCTTAGGAAAAGGGTATGAATATATTTGTTTATGTTTTCTGAACCAATGTGTCCAATCTTTAAAGTAGACAGAAACTTTATCTTTTGCTTTTTTCTACAGGAACCTGTCTGCCATTCAGGATCGAGAGATCTGCTGCTACTCTGTCTCCTGCAAAGAGAAAGACAACATAGGTAACGTTAAACTACAAAACCCTACATGAATAAATATGTTTACTGCTCATAACCAGCTGCTACTTCCATAATAAAATTTATACTATGACAATGGCTTGATCTTCCATAAATAAACTCTCAAATCTTTATGATTGCAGAAATAACATCATTATTTATATAACTGGTTTTGTGTGCTCATAGTTACCTACTATAAAAAGCTAAACGTGATGAAAACTTGAGGCTGACAAAAAGCTGTCTATTTAATTCCATATTTTAGTTTTTGCAATTTACCAGCATGGTTTGACCAGTGATTATGCAGATTTACTCAGATTGCTGTCAAAGTGGAGCTTTCATAGGATGTGATGTCCCACAAACAACATATTGCATTTATCTATATTGTTATTGTATTATATGTTTCAGTAATTGTGACCAAATGTAGTGTGCAACCAGAGAAACCTTTTACTCAAACAGGACATTGGAATCTAGCAGATCGTATCATTATCAGACTACTCAACATAGTCATGGCTTATTGCATGGTATCTTTTATTGCACGGCCCTCACACCAACACATTTATACGAAAAACATCTGCTTTAACATTAATAGTTAACATCTTATTTGGGAATAGTCAATCAATTCAGCAAATTGGCATGATTAAACAAAAACAGTTTTTCATACCTCTATCACCCTTCTCAACACTTCAATAACATTTCTATCATATTGCGTTTATAATAGTCTATTTTTATTTTATTTAATATTTGTGTCGAGATAGAAAAAGATAACTGGTCAAATAAACTTCATCGTCATTTTTGCTTTAGGCACATTTTTGCTCATTTAGTGGACAAGTATGTTGTCCCTAATAAACGTTTCACAATATTGGTGCACTACAGAATTCAGTCGCTAGTTTACGAATCCCATTACCCGATTTAAAGGTAGTTTGTGGGCCTTTTTGGTGGCTTCTGGTGATGAAAGGGTGGACTGCAGTCACACAGCTGCAGCAGGAACATGCTCTTTTCACTGAACACATTTAGTAGAAAAGAATGCACTTTAAAATCTTAAAAAAAAACACGTGCTCACAGAGAAACGGCACTGTGCTTCTTCTTCATTGCTCAGTTTGTCCTCTTTGGGTAGCTGTACGAACAGGAAGTAATAGTTCAACGTATGTATGTAAATGTTTTTACTGAGGTGTTCCAGTTTGGACAACCATATACCACCACATTTCACCTTTTACCGTCTATTTTCTCGTAGATATCACACTGCAGTGGCTTATCCAGCACTCAAAGTCACGACGGAGTTGAAAGTGAAGCCCCCCTCGCCACTGTCCTCCTCCGGTCGCAGTTCTGGCCTCAGCCCCTTAACGGTCATGGGTCTTCTACAGCCCTTCCTTCCACTGCCTTTGTGAAGTAATCCATTTGTCTGCTCACTACTGTCTCCACACGCTCCGTCCACAACACTATCATAAAACCCTGTACAGCACCCCCAGCCCCACCGCCCCAAACATCGGAAGCTCGATTGTTCATACCCATCATGCCTTATTGTCTGTTGCTATAGACTCATTTTCTGTCACGACTTTGGTCTTATTTAGGGATGCACCAATCTGATACTAGCATCTGATACTGGCCCTGATATACTTGAAAATTATGAATCAATAATTTCAGCCTTTCCACAAATGGAGTTGAAATAAAGTTACTACAGTTAAAAGTCTCTCCAAGAAGCCAGTGCTGTCTTGTTTTGTGCTTTTCTGCAGCAACACAAGCAGCAAGCAATGTAGGAAAGAGACAAATGAGGGCGAATGTGACCAATGCTGTGAAATAATGACTGTTACAATCGATTATACACTTTAGACATATAAATACTATAATAAAGACTATAACTATACTGTCGCTTTTAACACACTGGGGAAAACTAGTGAGGCCCTCATTAAGATAAGAGAAAGATTGAGAGATATTGGCTTAACACATTTGCGGTGCATCCCTAGTCTTTTCACTTAAAGTCGTAGTCACATGGATTGCTCTAATGAATTGTTTCAGATTTCTATGACATTTGGTGATTGTAATTTATTTAAAAATTTTTGTTAGCCAAATGATAAAGGCTGCTTGCTCTATTACCTTAAGAAATGTAGCTTTTGTTTTGTGCTGGCATTTGAAGTTTACACGTCGAGATCAGTCGAACTGTATGTGGCAGTGTTTTAAAGACGAGAGTTTTAAGTGCCTGACCAGACGGTTAATGCTTCTGAAATAAACTGTACAGAGGCAAGAGTAATCCCTTGATTATACTTAAACCCTGCCACTCGACAATCTGACATTAAGTCATCACAGAAACGCATAAAGTAGAATGATGGTACTGTACAGATAACACAGATAAAAAGGGTAAGCAGCCTGAGGAGGTGTACAAAGTGACCCCTTGTGTTTGTCTGTTGAATGCTTGAATGCTGTTTATCGCCCAACAAGTGAGTTTTTAAATGTAGCAGGACATTTGTGCTGGTATTAGGCATGTGTTTCTCAGATTGATAAGAGAAATTGTCTTTAACTTTCCAAACAATGTATAGGTGTGCTGCTGTCTCTCCTAATCCTTCTTTCGCTCTGACAGAACAGAAAGCCACTGTTGGTCAGATCTGTCACAAATCACATGCTTCTGTACTTAGTCTCCATGTGAAGTGAACAGTTACATTCACATAGAGAAATATGACAGAATACAAAGTACAACCCTGCTCAATACTTTGAGAATTAGTAACGGTTATAAAAGTGAGTGTGCAACAATGTACTCTTGTCACACTTTACAGTTGCCATTCATTTGTTTGTATTAAGTGAGGGTGACCCCATACTAAGACAAATAAAGATCAATGCTTCAAACATAGGAGACTGAACAGGCTCACCTCTGCAAATGAGAGACACATTTCAGTCGGCAGTTTAAAAACTATTCAATATTTGATATCGACGTGATCTATTTTAGTTTATACTATCATATGCATTAGGATGCTTTTAAGGCTTCTTGTCTTTGGAAACCCATTTAACAAATACTAGACAAAAGTTAAATCAACAGAACATAGATGTTGTTAATATTAGTTTTGTTAAATAATTACAACATATAAAACTTTAGGCAGCTGCTTCTGATCAGTTGTTGCTAGTGATTAAAGCTAAGTTAATGTTGTTCCGCTAACACACAGCTAAATTGACACAAATCCGACAGCGACAAATGGTAAACGGAGACAAATTCTGAGAGCACTATTTTCAGTGAGTATGAATGTGCACTATTGTTACACACTTTTTAGTCCAAAGTGCACCACAAGAAGAGCTCTAACAGAAGTATGTAATTTGAGACACAACTTTATAGAGTAGAAGTAACAAGAAATACAACTGGATGTGGTAAAAGTGTATGTGAATTAAAAACGGACATAAAATACATTTAAATGGATAAATATACAGGAGAAAGTGGATGTGAAGTGATTAAAAATGACATGCATTTGGAGAGTCATTTTTGTTATTTAAGCCATTTTTCTTTTCTGGCCGTAAGGAATATTTGTCACTTCCAGCCGTGGTACAATGTGCACCCAAATGGAAATATGTGGCGTATCAATATTGGAGGTAGAAGTGACAAGCTGAAGCTTACTATAATTAACAATGATGGTTTTGGCTGAACGGCTCTATCTGCAAATTTAAGCTACATTTCAGCCAGATTTAGCCAGAAATACTGAAAATGAGCACAACAAAGGAAATCAGTTTAAACACTTTACCATTTATTGGATGTGTTTTCTTTTTTTCTATAGAATTTGCATCATTTTTTTGGGATTGTTAGCACAATAATGGAGAAAAAAATAGTTTTATTTGGTGCACATGTTCAAACTACGGTTTTCAGGTTGTACCACAACAAAATGAATGACCAAATGTTACAAAAAATCACTGTTGAAGGATAAATAGCCCAAGTAACAAAAAGTGATCTTTTTTTTTTTTTTTGCATAGAATTACATTTGTCAGTTTATCAATTCACATCTGTTTTCATCCCACCTACTTTTGTTTCACATGCACTTAAGCCAATTATTTGTGTTCCAGCTCTCAACATAGGTATAATAATTTCCCAAATTTCCTTGAGCGTTAAGAAAATGATGTGATCCTGACATTTTTTTTTATATCATGTATGAATCCACCCTTTACTCGGTCAGTGCATCTTTAATGAATTCCCGTTTTCTGTTACAGTAAATAGGTCTTGGTGGCTTCTGCTTTTTTTCTGTACGATCCATCTCCAAATCCATTGTGCACTCTCGGTAAACCTCACATGGTCTGTGTGTTGATTGTTGTAACCCTAAATAGCCATTGTTGGGACCACAGCAGCAGTGAGGGTGACAACGTGGGTCATTGGGGAAAAGCTTTGTTACCTGTGTAATAATAATAATAATAATATGTCCAAAAATACTATTATGATAGCCTATTTGCAATTTGTATGTGCATGTTGCTAAATCGATTCACATTCAATTGCAGACTTTGTAAATAAAATGTAAGCATTTTTATTCCAACAAGTGCTCCTGGTGATGTCATGCATTATTTGTGATTGCTAATTAAAGTTTGTTTTTATTTTTAAGGGTTTTAAGCCTGGAATCCATATTTCTTGTTCATGCAGTTTACATGTTCACCAGGAGATGGCGGCAGAGGGTTGTGGGAAATGACAAGAAAAGGCGAGGCACACATGGGTAGTGGTTTCTGGCTAAATTTCACATTCATAGAATAGCAACAAAGAACATTTACAAAAATGATTTTGGAAGCATAACATAATGCTTAACCTTAAACAGGTAGAAAATAAACTGGGCAATTCCTACCGTTTTGTTTTTACATTAAATCCAATTCCATTACTTAATTTAGCTTAATTCCATGTCTCTAAAACAACTTCATTTTGTGGGAGAAAGGGGAAAATCATATGCAACAGTTTGGCGGCATATATATCATTTGTTTATTTTTATTTGATTTTGTTTTTCAACTGCACCATTTGGAAAATCGACTTTTAATCACAGGAGGTCACATAATATGGGAAAGGGGTTAAGTTCTCTTTAATATAGTTTCACCAGATTTTAACATTAGGCTAAGTTCTGTTCCATTTTCTTTTACTTTGTTTTTTTTACAAGTATTGTTTCTGTCGCCTGGCCGTTCAGACCCATTACATTTTTTTGTTAAGCGAATGTACCGTACATTTCCAATAGTCAAAAAAGTCATTAGCCAACAATCAATTTGCTATGTGTGTGTGCCGTCTGTGAGTCACAGGATTCTTTGGAGTTTATTATGCTTGGCATGTACAGAACGCCACATAACACCATACGGGGAGCCGAAGTTATACACGGTCCACATCAAAGACTGAGATCTGCCTGATGACAATAGCTTACACATTGCTGGAATTGCACAACCAAAATGTAGGTTAAAACTTATTTAACTATACACAAAATGCATATTGCCTAAAAGTAAACCACACATATGGCTATAGCTTTTAAGAATTCTTGCTCCATCTGAGGGCAATTAACACAGTGGCCAACATACAGTGAATAGATGAATGTGAAACACTGCTCTGCTTTTGTTGCAGCGGTGGGCGTTCAGATGGTGTTCTGTATTTTCCATTTAGTTGCCATTGTTTTTCCAGCTCTCTTAAAATGTGGATTCCCAAAAAAAAAAAAAAAAATTCTATTGTGCATTGACACGTACGCTGGAGCGGAAGACAAGCTTGGGGATCTTGGGGAGTATAGTGCAGACATGGGGGCAGTAAAGTGAGCCCTGTTCTCACAGCTGGACAAGACTGTCAGAGCTCGTCTGTTCAAACACCTTTAATTAATCTGATTTCATGAAGGCAGCTGCGGGCATTTATAGTATGCCAGGGCACAAGTTGGAAGGTGTGGACAGATCTGGGTGTGATTCGATGAACTCCGTGGGTCACTGCAGACTTGGGATCCTGAGTGTGTGGTTTATAATCACAGTGACCCAGAGAGATTTAGCTCTACTTAGTACCTGCAGTAAGGGTTTGTTCTTAGTGTGAGGTCAACAAGACGACCCTAAGGTGTGATAGCCCGTTAATGTAGTTCCACTCCATTAGCAATAGGCTCATTATGTAATACAACTTGTTTTGCACTTCCCACCTGTCACTGCTACACCGTTAGTTTTTATTCTTTCAAACAAGTCTCTATGAAAGAGCATTCATCACTAGAATTAACAAGCACAACTATTAAACGATGGAATATACTTCCAGACATGATTCACTCTCTCAGTCCAATTAATGACCTAAACCTGGAGTTAAATAAACCCTGTGTAAAGTCTTACCGGTGTCTGCTTTAATGAGGACAGCTTCCTTCAGAGCTGTTCGTGATGGAATAACCAGACTGACATCCGCAGAGTGTGTTTTCTGAAAGGACACAGGAGCAGTTTGAAATAGAAAACACATTAAACTTTCAGTCTGCAAATTGGCTGCTCGTCACACAGATTTTTACAGATTTAAGCTGCTGTCACGTTAGAGGACCAATTTCCTGCTCACAGTGCTGTAACTTGTTTTTTTAACTTTCACTTTTTAAAACCACATACTTTTTTAACCACTTTACAACTTCTGCAGCTCAAAACAATTCCTCTATGTGGTCAGGTATAATCATTAAACATAAAAAAACACTTGTGTTTGCCCATTTTAGAAATAACAGACCATAAAATCCACTAAAGTTCCATTACTTCCTTTTCCTGTTCCTAGAAAATGCATAGAAAGAACAAATTGAGTGCTGTTGGACAATTTTCTGTTTCTAAATCTATAAAGCAAACTTCTATTTCCAGATCTACTGTATAACATAGCTAATAGCTTGTCCCTTCTTGGCTACCGTAGTTGTGCACAGGTGGAATGTGAGGTCTGCCATTACACTTTTTCCCATTTGATGCCGCCAAATACAATACTGCACCTTTAACCCTTTCATCCCTGTATACAGCCCACTTTTTCACCCAGTCTCGTGAACATGCACCCCCTATTGGCACAAAGTCATATTACAGGCCCCCCAAAGGGCACCTTCTGAGTCTTCTGTAATACAGCACATTGGGTCTTTGCCATACCATCATTTTAGAATTTACACTCTAAGTATATCTTTTTGCAAGTATAAAGTATATTATATATTACATATTGTCCTTTTATCCTGGCCTTGACTTTATAGTCTTTTTATTTCCTCTTTAGCAACTTTCCTTTCCCATGTTGGAGAAGGATTCAGGTTGCATGTTGGGAACCAGCTGCGTGTCATGTTTGATGGGATCTATAAGCCTCGGTTGCATAAGACACACCTAAGCTGCTCCACAGTGGTTAAATGATCCGTTTGGGGATTATGACAGTGGTGCTCCTGCATCTGCAAACACTTCATCTAGGCTCCTGCGAACACCATGACTGACACTAAGCAGTATGTGTGGAATGTCACATGATTAATAAAGCGCCGCATGGCACATATCAGGATCCTTTATTGGTGCACACCCTATAAAAGACATATGGTTATGCACACAGCCAGTAACAGAGCACTTTAATAAGGCTCTGTAGAGGAACATGTTTCTCAACTCAGCTGGTAAACCACAGCTATTTACTGAATTTTATCACTGCAGATCCACAAGCGACAGCTCTGAGCTCAGGTGAGGTTTAATTGCTTAAAGACTACTTTTACAGTGTATATGGTTGTGTATGGTATTTAGCAAAAATCTAATAGCACATTGACACTTGAGACATTAATTAGTGAGTGCTTTAAATGTAAAAGAAATTCTTGGGATAAACCTGAATCAATCTTTTTTCTGTTTACAGTATACAGCTATAAGGACTCATGCTCATAGGCTTTAGGTTAAAAATGCAATAGTTCTGTTTATTAGGGACAAGTAAATAGTTCTCTAGTTCTGTTCTTCCCTTAATGGCACATTTGGTTACTATGGTTATTCTTTGGTTGCACTTGTTCTCACTGCCGGCCCTGAAGTTTGCACTACAGCATGACGGAGGATTTTACTGAAGAAGCCTCTAGTAACATGTAAATATATAAATGTTTTTTATGGTTTTACACTTGCTCTGATAAATTGATTGAATTCAGGAACAAGAGTTTCTATTTTCCAAAAAGGTTAGAAACTTTTTACACAAAGATGAACCGTATACTGTATAAAGCTGACAGGTAAGAGTGTCAGAAATAATACCTTTTAGTCTTTGCTTTCGGTCAAGAGGACTGTGGTGTCAAAGGTAGCCATTGTCTCTTGTGCCTATTGTGGCTGCAATCCCCAAACCCCTGAACCCAAAGTGACTGAGGTAGTTAAGCTCCTAATCCTCTTCAGGGTGCTGGAGGGTTCATGGGAGTTTTCCCGAAGAGTCCACATGTGCTTTGTGAATCTGGAGAAGGCATTCGACTGTGTCCCCCACGTCATCCTGTGGGGGGTGCTCTGGGAGTATGGGGTCTGGGGCCTTCCACTAAGGCCTGTCCGGTCCTTGTACGACTAGAGCAGGTGCGTGGTTTGCCTTTTGTCACCGGTCCTGTTAATTATCTTTATGGACAGAATCTCTAGGCGCAGCCAGAGGCCGGTAGGAGTCCAGTTCAGGGACCACAGAATCTCACCCCTGCTTTTTGTTTATGATTTTGTCCTGTTTGCTTCATCAAACCAGGACCTTTAGTTTGTACTGGGACAGAGATGAGGAGCTAGAGGACTGATGGATCGATATATGATAAACATCATTCTTTAACCTCTAAGTGTTTTTACATAAGATATCTTTTCATTAAGTAATTCAGGAACTGTAAGAGACTACTTTGAAGCTCAACAGGCTTTGGTGTTGCACCAAGTAAAAGTTGAATATTTACTGCCTTAAGAAAACCAGTTTTTGTGTATCAGGTTGAAAAATTTGTGTTATATCTTAAGTAAAGCGTGAATTTCTGTTTTTTCTGATGACTGTAGAAAAGCTGCTGAGACTTCCAAACACAATAATTCCATTTCCACTGAGAGTGAGTGTAATCTGCCAGGTTCACTCTGTTATCCGCTGTCCTCTCAGATTGTCCACTCCCCTGTGAGCGCTTTCGTACGCTCACCTCCCCTCCTCGCCCCGACACCCGCACTCCTCACATTCCATTAAAAATCACTACTTCAGCTCCTGGGGCACTGATCAAATAGGCCGCCTAATGCATTTCTCCTCCGTTTGGATTTTTTTCCCAGTGTACCTCCTATTTACATATAGATTGAGTATTTATCAGTCTGCATTTTAAGGCAGATTCACTGTAGTCCACTTTATTAAACCATGTTGGATTGATGTATTTTTAATGAAAGGTTGATGTAGAGGAATGTAATTCTCTGAATGAGAGAGTGTATTGGTTTGTGGACTGAATACTAACACAGATTAATGTTTGTTTAGGACTCTGCTTTTATTTCCTCACTGTAGGATGTGTTTTCAGCTACTGTACTACTAGAAGTTTCTAATTGGGATGCACCAATCCCGCTTTTTCAGTACAGCTCCTGATCCAGGTGCTCTGAGTATCTGCAGGTAACAGATATCGATCCAGTCTAGTCGTATTTTAATATAGGCATGTAAATAAAGACCCTTGTATTTGTAAGACTTATTATGTGGGTGGGGATTAAAAAGTAATATACAACATGTTGTTGTAATAGGCTAGTATGATCCAGAGGTCAGCATTGTCAGCAAAGGGTAGTATAATAAAGGAAGACACTATCTTTATTGATGGATTTTTAGGGATTGTAGCGTCAGTGTGTTTACATTAAAATGAATAGAAAATGAACAGCGGCTTTTTGTCAAACCTCATTGATGTAAATTATATTTAGTAAAGATGGCAGTTCTTTCTCTGTAATGCTCAGAGGGAGGGGCTGTGCTCTCCCTGCACTGTTATCTTTGTCTGAGGGACACAGATGGACGGTGGCTGCTCAACGTGCGGGCCGTTGTACTTAATAATAACTGAGTAGTTTATAATAAAAGTAAATCTCAACACCGCTGGTTTTGACTCGCTCCATCTTGTCATGTTTTTAAAGAGAGTCCTGCTGCTTCCTCAGAGTACACACAACAGAGTTACACAGATCAAGCCCATTTATTTACTCCAGTGACCGATATCCGGGCCAGTTTTTTTGTCTAAATCGGGACTAGCTTCCGGTCCGGTTATTGGATCAGTGCATAGTTTCTGAAATTGTTGCTTTATGTTAGGGCCCAACCGTTAGGTTGGGCCCTAACATAAAGCATAAAGACATAACATAACATAAAGGTCATTTAAGGTCAAGATATTATAAATTGTGATTATTGTGATTATTGTGACTATTACCACAGTTTTAAATTAAAGCTTGTTATCGGTTGGACAAATTTACAAAACAAGCCCTCATGGACTGTCATATTTAAAACATTAAGAATTTTTATTGTTTTCCCTATGAGACAAGACAAAACAGAGAAGTATTTTTTATCCAATCAGTCAACAAAACAAAAAGACTTTCATTTTGACAATTGATAAGAAAATGGGGTGTGAATATTCTTACAGCGATAATGTATAAATAAAACACATCTATAAATCCTGTTGTGCCTATGTGGCTATAGTGTCATAGAGTTATTTTGTTTCACTTTATTGTTAACCTGACTGTCCTGTTGTGAAAACCTTCTGAAGGGCTTCCGCACATGGGTTTACAACAACCAGACACTTAAGATGAATACTGGTCTGTGATGTGGTGGACCACCTGCCGCTAACTGCCTACCACCAGGTCACTTTATCCAATCACAGCAGCCATGTTCGTAAACCTGCTGTGAGCTGCCACTGACTGGAGAATGAAGCATCAGTTCTACTGCATCAGATATTTATTAAAAAGAACTAAACTACAACACAGCATTTTGAGAAAAGGATAACTAGGTAAATTATACAATGTAATAAAAATAACACAAGAGAATCTAATACAAACTAAGCTACAATTTGACTAAAATGAGTTTATAAAAAAAGATCAACAGCACAGTGATTTGAATAAATAACAAAAAAAAAAAACAAGAGGAAACCAATTTTTTCAGTGCAAACTGCATATATAAAGGCCCCGCCCTGACTGAAGACTTGTCGGGAAAATGCTGTTTTGTTGACAGCGGCTATTAATCCTAGTCAAGATATAACTCAAACTTTAGCGTTAACGTTTGTGAAACACAACCCACCAGATGGCGCCACTATATTCAATTTTTATCCCCATGGCATGTGCCTAATGTGTAGCCTATTATTCAACTTTGTTTTGTAACTGCACACAGATGGTGTTTCAGCGAACTTAATCAGACTGCACTGTTCTGTTCTTTCCAACGGAACAGTTTCCTTTGTCAATGAACCTGTTGACAACATAATTATAGGCTTTGTTGAAATGGATGAGTTAAGAGACTTGTCTTAGCCGGCTGGCATGTAGGCTGCTTGTGGACATTTATAACACAATAGATTAATACTATACTATAATATATTCTAGGTCATCATTTAGCAACATGATACAAGGTTTTAAACATTGTAAAAATTGTACTAACACACACACATGTTCTATAACCGCAAACTCATTCAAATTGGCCTGAATTGTTCATGAACATATATTATGGACTACGGGAAGTCCTAACAATACACACAATACAAAGAGATAAAATGTGTCTGTACTGATAAGTTGTCAAAGCCCCACAAAGCGTGTGCTCACTCCGCTGCAGCCTGTGGAATCTGTTTCTCTTTGTGTGTGTGCAGCAGCTTCAGGTATGAGCTGACAGGAGGGCTTTATCCTACAGTCAGCGTGATGGCCTTAGGTCCAGAATGGCTGAAAACCCTGTGAGATGTGAATGCTTAACAAAAGACAGGCAAAGATAATGTAGGCTGTTGCATTGGTATGTTATGCATTAAAATATAACCACTTTTGCTTATATAAAGAGATTATTACATGCATGCAGTCTGGGGGCTGGGTAATTAAAACAACCGTGAAAATGGAACTTCTTTAAAATCGGGAAGAGAGAGTGGAGAAATAGAGGAGAATTTGAACGAGCGCAGCCTCTGCTTCCACGCCCGCCCTCTCTCTCAGGTCAGAGGGTCAGTTTGACTCATTTTAAACATACTGCAAAACTACACACTGTCATCTTAAATGTGCGCTGTGTAAAATTGGACTTAGAACCTAGCGGAGGACAAACTGAGCACTGCGAGAGGAGAAGCACGCTCAGGTTTCTTTTTAAACAAACATTTCTGCATGGAAGGCATTTATGAACCTAATAGCTTTTTATGTGTTTATAGTCATTGCAATGGCTTAGAACCAAAATGGCACAAATGTTTTACAGTTATTAATAATAATAATAATTATATTTGCCATATTTGGAGCTGACTTTGTTAAATAATTCTAGTCTTAATTCAAAGAGATATAATGTACATACAAACAAATGACAGAGCCATTATTAGTGAGTGATAAAAATAAAATATGATTTGTATGAACTCCACCAGGTTTAGCCTTTGGTTTTTGATCAATTAAAGAATGTTACTGTGATTTTGTGGCTGTAAAACAAGCTGACCAAGAGCTTTTAATTTCAAATTTCACCCAAATATCACGTTGTACTGGTTCTGTTTGTTCATAGACAGCAGTATGTCCTTGCACTTTTACCACAGGATGTCGCCAAAATACCATAGAACTACACATAAACTTTAATATAACATCAAAACTGCCTTTTCCCAAAAAATAATTTAATTATTATGTTATTTTAGATTATATACTGAGCAAAAATTTAAATGCAACACTCTTGTATTTGCGCCCAAAAGACATCTTATAGTAGTAAATCTTTGTTCAGTATAATAGCAAAGCATGACATCCAACTTCTTTATCAGAGCCCGTGGTCAGATGAGGGACAGATGAGAGGGACAGATGTTCTTGGTGGATGAACAGACAGCCCGGTGACAGCTGGTCTCGGACTTATTCCTTTGATATGAGCACAGCCTCTCTCTGCAGGTAGACGGCCTTGGCAGAAAAACACATGGCTCATAGGCCTTACCTCACTCTGATCTTCTGCCAACTCACCTTCTGCAGGTTCCCAATAACTACCGACCATCGCGAGTTTATCCTTGAAGCGTCGCATGAGCAGCACTGATGGACCTGTCGTATCATCCTTACATGAGAGGAGATTTGTGATGTGACCCCCAATTTTGTGATTGTTTTTGGTTCATTTATTTATTACAAGAGGAAAAAATCTGAAGAGCCATCTGTGGAAAGACATGATTTACTCGTACAATACAAGCAGCAGTTTTCCCTCTGGGTTTAGCTTCATTATAAAAACTTTGCTGATGAGAAGCAGCTGTATCGTCTTCCTCAGTCGTAGAAAGAGGAAAATAGGTCTTTGGCAACTTTTATCCACCTGTCCACATTCGGAGGGAGAAATAAAGTGACCGTCGAGTCTAACTAATATTAGATACTGATTTCACCATGACGTTCTCTTTCCTTTCTACAACACGTTCATGTTTTCCACTGAGTTCTTTGTGTGACTTTAATGGAATGTCTTTTTTATTTTATTTCAGCAACACGCCTGCAAACGCTTTCCAAGGGGCAGTTTTGCTTTAGCATGTTGTAGTTGAAACATTTCCAAAGCAAACTTTCCACAGACTAATTCACTTGCCGTGGCTTCTCCGCGCCTGCTTTGCCTATCCCAACTCATCAACGTGTGATGGTGTAATTAACCGAGTGTTTGAACGACTAAAAGTGCTTGGAAACACAGGAAAGGAGATGAGGCATAGCAATCACAACTGAAGAAAGAGTTGCATTCTTCGCCGCAGTTAGCATGTCCTTCACACTCGCGCCGCTGCCAAGTTAAAAGCTTTCTGAGAGCATGATTAAAGGTTGCCTATGGAACAACAGTGGCGCGCTGTGTGCATGTCATTGAGCGCAGGGTCCTTGTGTTAAAGAACATGATGAAGCAGGGCAGGAATGCAATTGTTTCGCAGGAATGCTGTTCCCTTGCTGTTGGCTGTTGTCTCTGAAATAAGGACAAGTTGCTATTTGCGGCTCACTTTGACTTAAAGTCACTGTGCCAGGCAACAATGAAGGTGACACTTAATAGAACACTGTAGTCAACAATAACTTGGTGTCCTATAATGTACAAGACACTGTTTTCAAAGACAGCACAGGCGTTACTGAAGGCTGGATTCATACTCCAGTCATACTAAGTCTTTAAATTGTTATTCTCAGATTGTTTTATTAAGAAAACAAGTTTGGGTTTAGTATTTTTTACATCCTGTAACTGGAGTGACGGTGTATTCCCTGGACAATCAGTTTGTTCTTTGCATGTATTTTTCAAGTGACTGAAAGCTTTAGTGACACATGGGGGGGTCTGAGGCCAGCCGGGGATTAAACCGGCAACCTTTCTTCTTGCTATAAGACAGGAGTGCCAATCTTCCACCAAATGACACCAAAATTTTGGATCATTTTACACAAGAGACAGTTTTTGCAGGGGCACAGGTGGTTTGAAAATTGCATAATTTGAATGTGAATGTTATGGAGATGTTACGCAGTATAAATCAGTCAAATTACTGTATATCAATGGTCACACAGAGGTCACTTTGTCACACCTCAATGTAGACAGGCCTCTTCACACAAACAAATCTGGTCTAACAAAAGCAGATGTGAACTGAGACTATGTATATCCTATTTAAATTGTCTCAGTTACCTCACATTACCTTTGATACAGTGCAAATGCCACAATGGTTTGTTTAAAAGCAATGAGCCAGTTTTCACAGATTCCAGTAGATTTGACATAGGTCCACCAATAGTCCTCAAATTAATGAAAAATTGTACACTGTGAAGTCAAAACCAAAAAGCGCATGGCTAATTAGTTGCAAGGCTCTGATCTGATATTTGTTTTGGGTATCGGCATCGATACTAAATAAAATTCTAGATTGGGTATCGGTGATAAAATGCCAATCTGACGTAAAATTCCTGCTGGGCAATTTAAAGGTTTACGGAGACATGGCACCTTTAACGCTTGCTTACCGCAGCTGTGAAGTCTGTGACATCATGCGCTAGAAACGTGCTCTGTACTCAGGTAATCCAGCTAACAGCATCGAGCGAGCCAGAACATCAGCAACTGTAACACTACAAATTTTATAAAGCTGGGGCTCGACACCCCTCCCTATTGTCACAGAGTCAGATCAGGAGGTGGATGTGCACAATTATAAACTTTGGTCAATGAAAATAGCATTTTAAATCCACTTTAGCAAAAGGCTATCACAATCTGTGTCTCTGCTGCTGCACAGACCAGTCCCGGACCGCGACGGTGCTGCACAGGCTTAACAAGTGGGACTTAATGAGCGCCCAACAAAAACATGTCTGTGTCTGAGGCTGAGCATTACTCTCTCCAAAACAAACAAAAAGTCACGTAAATGTCCCGTCACCAGTGGAGAACAGAGTGAATGTGAGCAGTAATCTGTGTTAGCAAAGAGGCTAAACTTTAATTTAATAAACTTTAATAAAGTTCTACTGTTTAAGGGAAACTTATTTATTTATAAACTTATAAATGGACAAACGTTTGCCTATATTTTAAATAAATATGGGACGGTTATTATTTACTTAGGGACTGGCTTTCAGGACAGTACTAGGACGGTGATGAAAAAAGTTAGTCTGGAGCCCTAATAATGAACTTTTTATTACAGTTTTGCCAAACAAAAGCATCACAAACGGCTAACCACTGTTTCGCTTGAATATCTACATATATCTATATATCTATATATATATCTATATATCTATATATCTATATATCTATCTATATATATCTATCTATATATATATATATATATATATATATATATATATATATATATATATATATATATATATATATATATATATATATATATATATATGCTATTTTGGTCAATTTCAGCTGCTTTATTTTTTATTATACATTTGATTTTGAAATTTGCTCCTAGTAAATCTATGGATTTACTAGCTTTTGCTTTTGTACTCGATTTGATATTCTTGTAATTTTAATCTACACTTAACGTAATTTCTGCATTTGTTATTTTGATTTACAAGGTTAGGAGGTTATTGTTCATGTAGAGTCTGATGCCTTGTACAGGGATGCACACCGTTTATTAGGTAATTTAGCACATTTAAGTATTGGATTGGTACTCGGTATCGGCCAATACTGAATCTTAGGTATTGGAATTGGTATCGGAAGCAAAAAAAGGTGGATTCGAGCAGCCCTACTAATTAGCAGAATTTAGTACAGTGAGCACTGTACTAGTACACTAGTTCTTTAGTACACTGAGCACTAAATCTAGTACAGAAATCCAGTAAATTGTTGTGCAGTGAAAGTGCAGACGTCTAAAGACCAATGAAAACAGCTCAATGGGATTCTACCATAACTCCGTTGTAGTCACCACTTCCGACTGGGTAACATTACTCCCTACAATTCGAAAAAAATTTCCTCCTTGTATAAAGTGTTTTAGGGATTTTTCTTCTGTTCAATTTTATGACATACAGCTGAACTACTTGACAGCTCTGACTCTAAACTGCCACAAGCCCTGTGTCCTGCCAATATGGGGACTCATGTGTCTTATGTATTATAGTAAAAATCTTTACAGCATACATTTAACTTCAAACTAACAAGGCCTACTTTAGTAATTACTCCAATAACACCCTCCACTTCCTGTTCTTGTGTGCAGCACTTATCAGTAACACTACCCAGCCACTGCTGAAGTTAATATGACCTCAGCGACTGGAAGGCTTCCTCTCTGTTCTGTCCGAAAAACAGAATAAAAAAAGGAAAGAAAAAAAAGAAACAGGAAACATGCTAATATTCAATGCATGTAAATTGAGTTGACACTCGGAAAAAATTAATAACATATTCCAGTAGAGTCAGAGGTGCTTTCACTTCTCTCACTTCGACTACAGCAGACTACTTCTGAGTAAACAGAGAGGGAAATGATTGTTTGTCCTTGTGAATTGGGCTATATTTTTATTAGATGGACATGATTCTGGATTTGGTAAACAGAGCTGCGAAAAGCAGAGAGTTTGTATATAGGAGTATGGAAAGGTGTTTGCAATGAATAATCACAGCACAAAAAGAAAATTAGTTTGGGTTTGTGCCTGATGTGAGATAGTTATATTTGAAATTAGGTTGGAGTTCAGCATGTGGAAAGATTTACGACACAGCTAAATACTGTCAGTAGCAGTAGTTATATGCATTTTTCAGAGAATATGAATGAACAGAGAACAAATGATAACACAAAACCCTTTTTTTAACCCATAGTTAGTGGTTGGGTGAAGCTATTTATTGTCAAACAATAGTGTTTTATAATGACAACAGAAACTACCCAAATGACCCTGATCAAAAGTTTACACACCCTGGTGATTTTGGCCTGATAACATGCACACAAGTTGACACAAACAGGTTTGAATGGTACTAAAGGTAACCATCCTCACCTGTGATCCGTTTGTTTGGTCAAAAGTTTACTGGGTTTCTGGGCTCCTGAGAGACCCTTGCATCTTTTTATCCCAAAGACCCACCACAACCTCTCCATTCAAATAAACTCATCAACCATTACACAGTCCAGCTCAGTGGGTAGAGCGGTCAAACCGTATGCGGTTCTATTCTCACTCTCACCAGAGTTTATACCGTCGTTGTGTCCTTGGACAAGACACTTAACCCACCTTGCCTCCAGTGGCTGTAACACTGGTAATTACTGTAGAACAATGTAAGTCGCTTTGGATAAAAGCGTCTGCTAAATGAATAAATGTAAAATGTAAATGTTGCCAGCACCACCAGGTCCTGTAGATTCATCCTCTAATACAGGACTCTCTAAAAAAAGTGGAGTGGCTGTTTCAAGATGCACAATAAGGAGGCACTGGAAGGAAAATGTGCTGCTTAATCAAGAAAACCATTACTACGCAAATGCCACAAAGCATCTTGCTTACAATACACCAAACAGCACAGAGACAAGCCTCAAAACTTGGAACAAAGTTATTTGGCGTGATGAAGTCAATATTTAACTTTTTGGCCACAACCATAAACAATTGGAGAGGAGTCAACAAGGCTTTCTTTCTATGATGAAAGGTACAGCATTCCTCCCGTGAAACATGGAGGTGAATCTCTGATGTTTTGGGGATGTGTGAGCTACAAAGGCACAGAAAAATAGGAATGCAGCATGTTATCAGAAAATACTGGAGGAAAATTTGCACTAATCAGCCTGGAAGCTGTGCACGGGATATACTTGGGCCTTCCAACAGAACGATCACAAGGCCAAGTCAAGCTGTCATTGGCTACAGCAGCATAAAGTGAAGGCTCTGGACATCTCAGTCTCCTGACCTCAGTATCATTGAGCCACTCTGGGGAGATCTCAAACGGGCAGTTCATGCAAGACAGTCCAAGAATTTACATTAACTGGAGGCTTTTTTCCAAGAATAATGGGCAGCTTTACCATCTCAGAAAATAAAGAGCCTCAAAAGACTTCAAGCTGTCATTGATGTTAAAGGTGGTGTGACGCACACAAAATGTGTGGTCCCATTTTATTTAGTCGATAATGTTTTTTAGAATAGCACTTGGCACCAATTTGATGTTCAGAACACATGTCAATTTTAGTTTTGGGGTGCGCCACTTGGGGGCAGTGTGTGGGTTGTGCTTCAGGCCTGGGCCTCTCTCTCTGAGAGTCTCGCGCAGTTTCCTCATTCTATGAGCAACACTGCACAGAACAGAAGCACCTGTATACTGTCTCATCATTCCTCCTGTTTCTACAGGGTATTTTCTGTTCGGGTCTGCCCCCTAGACCGGACCCGTAACAGAAACGTGGGGGCTCATCCGGGATCGATGACATCACCTGCCTATGAGAGTCGTCGATCCAGTCACCTCTGAACCCGTGAACCGGCGGCTGTGCCAGCGTGCTGTATAACTGAAAGAGAGGGCCAAAGCCAGGACTACCGGCCAAGGCTTCAAGTTATAAGTGACGATGGAGGACAGCGAGAGAAAGAAGCTGGTATGGACGGTGAAGAAGGACCTGTTTCATCTCACAGCCGATGAGCTGTTTCAATTAGTGAACAATATCCCCAGAACACAAGACCAAGACCCAACTACACTGGATAAACAAGATGAAGAACGCTGCATTGATTACATATGCACCTATATGAACAGTAAAAGCCTGCTAGAGCTTGAAGATCAAGGTGTGTCACAATTACTGCACCTTTATGATAAGCTACTGGAGATCAAAGAGAATCGTGGTCAAATCGAAGAGACTGTTGAGGACCAACATAGTAATGTTTGTGAACCTTCACCAACTGACCAGGCCCACGTTGGTATTGATTCAACCCCACAAGGTGACAGCCTAGACTCTCAAATAGCAAAGTTACTAGCCAGCTATGACAGCTTATACAAAAACTTAAAATGAGTGACACAACGTCCCCAAACCACATCCAGACTTTTGCTGACGAAGATAGGCAGCCTAATAACACCACCTACAGTGCCCAATACTCGCCTCATCCTTCAGAGAGCATGATAGCGTTAAAAGATCTGCCACTATTACAGAGAAAAGAGTTCAAAATACAGGGAGGGCAGATTGGCGACAATACCTCTGATATAAGTTATAGTAGTATCAGTAAACAAATTGACCGAGGACTTAAAGAAAATCACACAGAGAGTGAAATAGTCCAGGCTGTGCTACGCATCATAAAGCCAGGCATCTTCAAGGAAATGCTGACCAGCAAGGATGAAATGTCCATAACAGAGTTAAAGAGCTTTCTGCAATCACATATGGGAGAGAAAAGCACAACTGAGCTGTTCCAAGCGCTCATCACGGCCAAACAACATGAACACGAAACGCCACAACAGTTTCTCTACCGAATGATGGGGCTGAAGCAGAAGTTAATTTTCACATCAAAACAGGCCGACAGTGACATAAAGTATGAGGCTCAAACTGTCCAGAATGTATTCCTGCATACTGTGTACCAAGGTCTTAGTGAGAAGCACGAAGACATAAGAAGAGAGCTAAAGCCTTTGCTTTCTGATCGCACAGTCACTGATGATTTACTCCTGAGACAAATGACAAAAACCACAAATGAAGAGAGTGAGAGAAAAGGCGATTAGGCCGTTCCACACGCCCAAAGATGGTGTATGCCCATAGTAATGAAGTAGAGCCTGAGACTGTTGCCAAACCCAAGTCTAGTTCAGACTCCAAAGCCAAAGATGAGCTTATTCGCCAACTCAGTGCTCAAGTCCAAACCCTGACAGAAGCAATAAGTTCTCTTCAGTCAAAGACAAAAGAGACAGACAAGCCATGCAACCACCTGAGGAAGAGTAAATATGGTTGCCCTGATTGTGTTGCAAACCACCGAACTGATTGCAGCCACTGTTTTGTTTGTGGTGAAGAAGGACACCGTGCAGTAGGGTGCCTGAGAAGAACTAAAGGACGCAAACAAAGGACACAACAGCACTCACCAGCAATACACTACAAAGAGGACACACACGCAGCTAATACTGCTGCCTGTCATTCTGCTGATGTGATGTCCAGCGTCACAACGAGTTGCAAAAATTCTTGGACAAAAATGCCTGCTCAAGTGTAACCTGGATGGATATGCTGTGACTGTCCTTCTAGATACTGGCGCCCAGGTCAGCATTGTTGATCGGTCCTGGAAACAGACCTTTGCGCCACAACATAAAGTACGTCCACTCTCTGAACTATTAGGGGAGCAACCACTGAATGTCACTGCAGTCAATGGTGAGCCTATTCCATATGATGGATGGATTGAACTGTTATTCAACCTACCTAACAATGACAATCCGCACCTCACCATCCGTGTCCCATTCCTGGTCAGCAAAGTCAGCCTCCCACGTCCTATATTGGGCTTCAATGTTATCCAAGAACTTATTCTGGGACAAGAAGGAGGAGTTGAAGTCATTACTGTCATTGCAAAGCTACTGAAAGATGCCATGCAGATTCATACTGATCAGGCTGAGGCCATTGTTAACTTTATTCAGACCGAGAACTCACACATGAACATGCACAAATTCGAGTTGGAAGACAAGGCGCTGTCATTCGCCCTGGCCAAGTCACTCACATTAGGTGCCACATACCAACAGACTTCAATGACCCTTTCGCACTGTTTGAAGTTAATGACCCTGATTCCAAACTTGAGCAGCTCGACATAGGTGATGGACTAGTCAAAGTTCACCACACCAAAAGACCTTTTGTTGAGATCCCAGTATGTAATCACACTCAGCATGACATCACATTGGACCAGCTCACAGTACTAGGGAGTATCCAGTACATAGATAGAATAGTGGCAACAGCAACCCATACTGAACATGAAAGTAATTCATCCGAATGTGTCAAAGAAAAGGAACAGGACCAAAATACAACCGCTCCTCGGCTGTGGCACCCACCAGTGGACGTGAATCATTTACGTGACGACCAACAGGCAGTGGTCAGAGAAATGCTTTATGAAGAGTCAAATGCATTTGCCAGTGATGAAAATGACATTGGATGCATCCCAAGCCTCCAGATGAATATCGCACTCAAAGATGACATTCCCGTGCAGAGGTCATATTCGGCCGTCCCCAAACCACTCTACAAAGAAGTCAAGGAGTACATCCAGGACCTCTTAGCAAAGCAGTGGATCGTCAAATCAAGGTCACCATATGCTGCTCCAGTGGTTTGTGTGCGGAAGAAAGATGGCAGCCTCCGTCTTTGTATTGATTATAGGCTCCTGAACCAAAAGACTGTTCCAGACAGACACCCACTTCCCCGTATCCAAGATCTCATTGACACACTGGGGGGCTACAGCTGGTTCTCTATTTTGGATCAGGGAAAGGCCTACCACCAAGGCTTTGTAGCAGAGGGTTCACGACACATGACAGCATTCATCACTCCATGGGGACTGTACGAGTGGGTGCGCATTCCCTTTGGACTCTCTAATGCCCCAGCTGCTTTTCAGAGAAGCATGGAAGAGATGCTGACCTCCTTAAGAGACGAATGCTGCATACCATATTTAGACGACATTCTCTGTTACTCAAAGACATTTGAAGAACATGTTGAGGTGTTACGCCGGGTCTTGCGTGCCCTCAAACAGCATGGGGTAAAACTCAGGCCCACTAAATGTGAGCTCTTCAGGAAAGAGGTGCGCTATGTCGGACGTCTGGTTTCTGCCGAAGGAGTCCGTATTGACCCCAAAGACCTGGAAGCCATTAAGGCTTTAAGAGACAACACCCCAAACTCTGTTGGAGAGGTTCGTAAGCTCCTGGGGTTCCTCAGCTACTATCGAACCTATATCCAAGATTTCTCAAGAATTGCCAGACCGATGTATGAGCTTCTAATTGCAAAGAACCTGTCCAGTAACCACATGGCACACAATTTAAAGAAGACGCCAAAGATAAAGCGAATGCAGATGCCATCAAAGACACCTATTCGCTGGACTGAGGAGCACCAGAGGGCTCTGGGCCAGCTCATCAATGCCCTGTCAAGCCCACCAGTTCTCGCCTACCCAGACTTCACCCTTCCTTTTGTGTTACACACGGATGCCTCAGAGCAAGGTCTTGGTGCTGTACTGTACCAGCGACAGGAGGGTAAGCTGCGAGTCATCGCCTATGGGTCGCGAACATTGACACCTGCAGAAAGGGGCTACCACCTTCACTCAGGTAAACTGGAATTTCTGGCTTTAAAGTGGGCCATATGTGACAAATTCAGAGACTATCTTTACTATGCATCTCACTTTACTGTCTACACGGATAATAATCCACTAACCTATGTGATGAGTACAGCGGCTTAACGCTGTTGGTCACCGGTGGGTCGGTGAGCTTGCTGACTTTCGCTTTGAAATAAAATACAGGCCAGGCAAAGCTAATGTAGATGCAGACACCCTGTCCAGACTGCCATTGGACATTAACAGTTATGTGGAGGCCTGCACGAAAGAACTGTCCAGAAACACAATCCAGAGCATTTGGGATGGTAGTCGTGTGGCAGAGTCAAAAGATGTTGCTTATGTAGCTGCACTGGACCTGTCGCAAAACAGTTTTTCGCTGCCTGACTTACTCCCAGCCATAAACCATGCTGAGCTTGTGAAAGCGCAACAAAATGACCTCATTATTGGCCCAGTCCTAAAGCTCAAAGAGACAACCAAAACACTAACTAGTGACATTAAAAGCAAAATAAGTGGTCCAACTAGAAAACTGCTGTTTGAGTGGGACAAACTACAACTTAAAGAGGGCTTGCTGTTTAGAAAGACTAGTCAGAGATGCCAACTTGTCTTGCCTGAGTTGTATCAGCCAACAGTCCTTAAACTCCTTCACAATGATATGAGCCATGTTGAAAATGAGAAGGTATTGGCATTAGTCAGAGACCGCTTTTACTGGCCATACATGAAGCGAGATGTAGAGGCTTATGTAACAAGAAAGTGCCCCTGCATTAAAAGCAAAAAGCCTGTCTCCCACATTAGAGCGCCCATGGGGAGCATTACCACCAGCTCGCCCTTAGAACTAGTGTCAATTGATTATCTCCATTTGGAATCTTGTAAAGGAGGCTTTGAGTACATTCTGGTTGTTGTCGACCACTTTACCAGGTTTGCTCAAGCCTATGCAACCAGAAACAAAGCGGGTAAAACCGCAGCAGAGAAGCTTTTTGAGGATTTTATTCCCAGGTACGGCTACCCACACAAACTACATCATGACCAAGGGAGAGAATTCGAAAACGAACTCTTTAAAACCTTGCAGTATTTAAGCAAAGTGGGACATTCACGTACAACACCCTATCATTCCCAGAGCTATCCTGCAGAAAGATTTAACCGCACTCTTCTCCAGATGCTGCGAACATTGGGATCAGAGGAAAAGGAGAGATGGAAAGACCACCTGACACATGTCGTGCATGCCTATAACTGTACCAGGCATGAAGCCACAGGTATGTCGCCATTCTATTTAATGTTTGGGCGGCACCCGCGATTGCCTGTGGACATGATATTTGGTCTAAACTCAGAGGAAGACCCCAGTACCCCTCGAGGCTATGCAGAGAAGTGGGCTGCGAGGATGAAGGAGGCGTATAGAATTGCCTCTGAGAACAGCCAACAGTCAAGTGCAAAAGGAAAGAAATCTTATGACAAACACATTAAAGGTGCTGTTCTTCAAAGAGGTGACCGTGTCCTGGTGCGTAATCTAGGAGAGAGAGGAGGTCCTGGAAAACTGAGGTCATACTGGGAAGACACAATCTATGTTGTGAAAGAGAGGATTGCAGATGGACCTGTCTACAAAGTGACACCTGAGAATGGAGGTAATAAAGTCAGGACACTTCATCGCAACCTTCTCCTCCTAGTTAATGACTTACCAGTAAACTTACCTCAGGCATCTTCAAAACAGCCACTAAAGAGAGACTCAGACCAAGCATACTTAACTCCAGAAAGACACCTTACCCGAGTTAAGAGACTATCAAAACAAGATCAAGGACTCAGTGACTCACAAAGGAATACATCTTCAGATTCAGAGGATGAACGTGTCCAATACTGGGTAAGAATCCCACAGCCAGTCACAAGAGCACGACCTGTTAATGAGCTTCATGAAAACAGACCAAACACCACAGCTAGAGTAGGACCAGCCAGACCTACCCCTGCAAGAGATCTGAGAGGACACACTCCTGCGAGCAGACATACTCTTGAGATTGAATCAGTGAGAGAAAACAGAAACTATGTTAACACCGAGCAACAAGAACTTTGCACAGAACATCTTGAGGCTGAGGACAGTTCACACATTATACCAGGGCCTGCGGAGGATGCACAGGCTGAGGCCAACCAGGAGGACTACAGTGAACCAGCTGACCCACAGCAACCTGCACAGGTTAGGAGGTCCACGCGCACGAGGAAACCGCCTCAGATGTTCACATATGACTGCCTGGGACAGCCCTCCCTTCAGCCATCCTACCAGCTGCCACCAGCTGTCAGCTCCGTAGGAGCCTTCATGCCACCAGCTGTACCTGTCTGGGGAAAGGACTCAAACCCAGTGGTATATCACACACCATACAGACTTATTCCACAGCACTTCACGCACCCACTATATCCATTCACTCCACCCGCACATTACACGGCACAATTGTTTTCTTATTGATGAACAATTAAGACTGAGATGCATTAAGACATGGACTTTAAAGAAAATTTATTCCTTCATAACAGTAGTGAGAGTTAAGATAATTTGATTTGCAAATGTCCGGAGTCATTTTCTGTTGTCAGGGAGTGTGTGACGCACACAAAATGTGTAGTCCCATTTTATTTAGTCGATAATGTTTTTTAGAATAGCACTTGGCACCAATTTGATGTTCAGAACACATGTCAATTTTAGTTTTGGGGTGCGCCACTTGGGGGCAGTGTGTGGGTTGTGCTTCAGGCCTGGGCCTCTCTCTCTGAGAGTCTCGCGCAGTTTCCTCATTCTATGAGCAACACTGCACAGAACAGAAGCACCTGTATACTGTCTCATCATTCCTCCTGTTTCTACAGGGTATTTTCTGTTCGGTCTGCCCCCTAGACCGGACCCGTAACAGAAACGTGGGGGCTCATCCGGGATCGATGACATCACCTGCCTGAGAGTCGTCGATCCAGTCACCTCTGAACCCGTGAACCGGCGGCTGTGCCAGCGTGCTGTATAACTGAAAGAGAGGGCCAAAGCCAGGACTACCGGCCAAGGCTTCAAGTTATAAGTGACGATGGAGGACAGCGAGAGAAAGAAGCTGGTATGGACGGTGAAGAAGGACCTGTTTCATCTCACAGCCGATGAGCTGTTTCAATTAGTGAACAATATCCCCAGAACACAAGACCAAGACCCAACTACACTGGATAAACAAGATGAAGAACGCTGCATTGATTACATATGCACCTATATGAACAGTAAAAGCCTGCTAGAGCTTGAAGATCAAGGTGTGTCACAATTACTGCACCTTTATGATAAGCTACTGGAGATCAAAGAGAATCGTGGTCAAATCGAAGAGACTGTTGAGGACCAACATAGTAATGTTTGTGAACCTTCACCAACTGACCAGGCCCACGTTGGTATTGATTCAACCCCACAAGGTGACAGCCTAGACTCTCAAATAGCAAAGTTACTAGCCAGCTATGACAGCTTATACAAAAACTTAAAATGAGTGACACAACGTCCCCAAACCACATCCAGACTTTTGCTGACGAAGATAGGCAGCCTAATAACACCACCTACAGTGCCCAATACTCGCCTCATCCTTCAGAGAGCATGATAGCGTTAAAAGATCTGCCACTATTACAGAGAAAAGAGTTCAAAATACAGGGAGGGCAGATTGGCGACAATACCTCTGATATAAGTTATAGTAGTATCAGTAAACAAATTGACCGAGGACTTAAAGAAAATCACACAGAGAGTGAAATAGTCCAGGCTGTGCTACGCATCATAAAGCCAGGCATCTTCAAGGAAATGCTGACCAGCAAGGATGAAATGTCCATAACAGAGTTAAAGAGCTTTCTGCAATCACATATGGGAGAGAAAAGCACAACTGAGCTGTTCCAAGCGCTCATCACGGCCAAACAACATGAACACGAACGCCACAACAGTTTCTCTACCGAATGATGGGGCTGAAGCAGAAGTTAATTTTCACATCAAAACAGGCCGACAGTGACATAAAGTATGAGGCTCAAACTGTCCAGAATGTATTCCTGCATACTGTGTACCAAGGTCTTAGTGAGAAGCACGAAGACATAAGAAGAGAGCTAAAGCCTTTGCTTTCTGATCGCACAGTCACTGATGATTTACTCCTGAGACAAATGACAAAAACCACAAATGAAGAGAGTGAGAGAAAAGGCGATTAGGCCGTTCCACACGCCCAAAGATGGTGTATGCCCATAGTAATGAAGTAGAGCCTGAGACTGTTGCCAAACCCAAGTCTAGTTCAGACTCCAAAGCCAAAGATGAGCTTATTCGCCAACTCAGTGCTCAAGTCCAAACCCTGACAGAAGCAATAAGTTCTCTTCAGTCAAAGACAAAAGAGACAGACAAGCCATGCAACCACCTGAGGAAGAGTAAATATGGTTGCCCTGATTGTGTTGCAAACCACCGAACTGATTGCAGCCACTGTTTTGTTTGTGGTGAAGAAGGACACCGTGCAGTAGGGTGCCTGAGAAGAACTAAAGGACGCAAACAAAGGACACAACAGCACTCACCAGCAATACACTACAAAGAGGACACACACGCAGCTAATACTGCTGCCTGTCATTCTGCTGATGTGATGTCCGCGTCACAACGAGTTGCAAAAATTCTTGGACAAAAATGCCTGCTCAAGTGTAACCTGGATGGATATGCTGTGACTGTCCTTCTAGATACTGGCGCCCAGGTCAGCATTGTTGATCGGTCCTGAAACAGACCTTTGCGCCACAACATAAAGTACGCCCACTCTCTGAACTATTAGGGGAGCAACCACTGAATGTCACTGCAGTCAATGGTGAGCCTATTCCATATGATGGATGGATTGAACTGTTATTCAACCTACCTAACAATGACAATCCGCACCTCACCATCCGTGTCCCATTCCTGGTCAGCAAAGTCAGCCTCCCACGTCCTATATTGGGCTTCAATGTTATCCAAGAACTTATTCTGGGACAAGAAGGAGGAGTTGAAGTCATTACTGTCATTGCAAAGCTACTGAAAGATGCCATGCAGATTCATACTGATCAGGCTGAGGCCATTGTTAACTTTATTCAGACCCGAGAACTCACACATGAACATGCACAAATTCGAGTTGGAAGACAAGGCGCTGTCATTCGCCCTGGCCAAGTCACTCACATTAGGTGCCACATACCAACAGACTTCAATGACCCTTTCGCACTGTTTGAAGTTAATGACCCTGATTCCAAACTTGAGCAGCTCGACATAGGTGATGGACTAGTCAAAGTTCACCACACCAAAAGACCTTTGTTGAGATCCCAGTATGTAATCACACTCAGCATGACATCACATTGGACCAGCTCACAGTACTAGGGAGTATCCAGTACATAGATAGAATAGTGGCAACAGCAACCCATACTGAACATGAAAGTAATTCATCCGAATGTGTCAAAGAAAAGGAACAGGACCAAAATACAACCGCTCCTCGGCTGTGGCACCCACCAGTGGACGTGAATCATTTACGTGACGACCAACAGGCAGTGGTCAGAGAAATGCTTTATGAAGAGTCAAATGCATTTGCCAGTGATGAAAATGACATTGGATGCATCCCAAGCCTCCAGATGAATATCGCACTCAAAGATGACATTCCGTGCAGAGGTCATATTCGGCCGTCCCCAAACCACTCTACAAAGAAGTCAAGGAGTACATCCAGGACCTCTTAGCAAAGCAGTGGATCGTCAAATCAAGGTCACCATATGCTGCTCCAGTGGTTTGTGTGCGGAAGAAAGATGGCAGCCTCCGTCTTTGTATTGATTATAGGCTCCTGAACCAAAAGACTGTTCCAGACAGACACCCACTTCCCCGTATCCAAGATCTCATTGACACACTGGGGGCTACAGCTGGTTCTCTATTTTGGATCAGGAAAGGCCTACCACCAAGGCTTTGTAGCAGAGGGTTCACGACACATGACAGCATTCATCACTCCATGGGGACTGTACGAGTGGGTGCGCATTCCCTTTGGACTCTCTAATGCCCCAGCTGCTTTTCAGAGAAGCATGGAAGAGATGCTGACCTCCTTAAGAGACGAATGCTGCATACCATATTTAGACGACATTCTCTGTTACTCAAAGACATTTGAAGAACATGTTGAGGTGTTACGCCGGGTCTTGCGTGCCCTCAAACAGCATGGGGTAAAACTCAGGCCCACTAAATGTGAGCTCTTCAGGAAAGAGGTGCGCTATGTCGGACGTCTGGTTTCTGCCGAAGGAGTCCGTATTGACCCCAAAGACCTGGAAGCCATTAAGGCTTTAAGAGACAACACCCCAAACTCTGTTGGAGAGGTTCGTAAGCTCCTGGGGTTCCTCAGCTACTATCGAACCTATATCCAAGATTTCTCAAGAATTGCCAGACCGATGTATGAGCTTCTAATTGCAAAGAACCTGTCCAGTAACCACATGGCACACAATTTAAAGAAGACGCCAAAGATAAAGCGAATGCAGATGCCATCAAAGACACCTATTCGCTGGACTGAGGAGCACCAGAGGGCTCTGGGCCAGCTCATCAATGCCCTGTCAAGCCCACCAGTTCTCGCCTACCCAGACTTCACCCTTCCTTTTGTGTTACACACGGATGCCTCAGAGCAAGGTCTTGGTGCTGTACTGTACCAGCGACAGGAGGGTAAGCTGCAGTCATCGCCTATGGGTCGCGAACATTGACACCTGCAGAAAGGGGCTACCACCTTCACTCAGGTAAACTGGAATTTCTGGCTTTAAAGTGGGCCATATGTGACAAATTCAGAGACTATCTTTACTATGCATCTCACTTTACTGTCTACACGGATAATAATCCACTAACCTATGTGATGAGTACAGCGAAGCTTAACGCTGTTGGTCACCGGTGGGTCGGTGAGCTTGCTGACTTTCGCTTTGAAATAAAATACAGGCCAGGCAAAGCTAATGTAGATGCAGACACCCTGTCCAGACTGCCATTGGACATTAACAGTTATGTGGAGGCCTGCACGAAAGAACTGTCCAGAAACACAATCCAGAGCATTTGGGATGGTAGTCGGTGGCAGAGTCAAAAGATGTTGCTTATGTAGCTGCACTGGACCTGTCGCAAAACAGTTTTTCGCTGCCTGACTTACTCCCAGCCATAAACCATGCTGAGCTTGTGAAAGCGCAACAAAATGACCTCATTATTGGCCCAGTCCTAAAGCTCAAAGAGACAACCAAAACACTAACTAGTGACATTAAAAGCAAAATAAGTGGTCCAACTAGAAAACTGCTGTTTGAGTGGGACAAACTACAACTTAAAGAGGGCTTGCTGTTTAGAAAGACTAGTCAGAGATGCCAACTTGTCTTGCCTGAGTTGTATCAGCCAACAGTCCTTAAACTCCTTCACAATGATATGAGCCATGTTGAAAATGAGAAGGTATTGGCATTAGTCAGAGACCGCTTACTGGCCATACATGAAGCGAGATGTAGAGGCTTATGTAACAAGAAAGTGCCCCTGCATTAAAAGCAAAAGCCTGTCTCCCACATTAGAGCGCCCATGGGGAGCATTACCACCAGCTCGCCCTTAGAACTAGTGTCAATTGATTATCTCCATTTGGAATCTTGTAAAGGAGGCTTTGAGTACATTCTGGTTGTTGTCGACCACTTTACCAGGTTTGCTCAAGCCTATGCAACCAGAAACAAAGCGGGTAAAACCGCAGCAGAGAAGCTTTTGAGGATTTTATTCCCAGGTACGGCTACCCACACAAACTACATCATGACCAAGGGAGAGAATTCAAAACGAACTCTTTAAAACCTTGCAGTATTTAAGCAAAGTGGGACATTCACGTACAACACCCTATCATTCCCAGAGCTATCCTGCAGAAAGATTTAACCGCACTCTTCTCCAGATGCTGCGAACATTGGGATCAGAGGAAAAGGAGAGATGGAAAGACCACCTGACACATGTCGTGCATGCCTATAACTGTACCAGGCATGAAGCCACAGGTATGTCGCCATTCTATTTAATGTTTGGGCGGCACCCGCGATTGCCTGTGGACATGATATTTGGTCTAAACTCAGAGGAAGACCCCAGTACCCCTCGAGGCTATGCAGAGAAGTGGGCTGCGAGGATGAAGGAGGCGTATAGAATTGCCTCTGAGAACAGCCAACAGTCAAGTGCAAAAGGAAAGAAATCTTATGACAAACACATTAAAGGTGCTGTTCTTCAAAGAGGTGACCGTGTCCTGGTGCGTAATCTAGGAGAGAGAGGAGGTCCTGGAAAACTGAGGTCATACTGGGAAGACACAATCTATGTTGTGAAAGAGAGGATTGCAGATGGACCTGTCTACAAAGTGACACCTGAGAATGGAGGTAATAAAGTCAGGACACTTCATCGCAACCTTCTCCTCCTAGTTAATGACTTACCAGTAAACTTACCTCAGGCATCTTCAAAACAGCCACTAAAGAGAGACTCAGACCAAGCATACTTAACTCCAGAAAGACACCTTACCCGAGTTAAGAGACTATCAAAACAAGATCAAGGACTCAGTGACTCACAAAGGAATACATCTTCAGATTCAGAGGATGAACGTGTCCAATACTGGGTAAGAATCCCACAGCCAGTCACAAGAGCACGACCTGTTAATGAGCTTCATGAAAACAGACCAAACACCACAGCTAGAGTAGGACCAGCCAGACCTACCCCTGCAAGAGATCTGAGAGGACACACTCCTGCGAGCAGACATACTCTTGAGATTGAATCAGTGAGAGAAAACAGAAACTATGTTAACACCGAGCAACAAGAACTTTGCACAGAACATCTTGAGGCTGAGGACAGTTCACACATTATACCAGGGCCTGCGGAGGATGCACAGGCTGAGGCCAACCAGGAGGACTACAGTGAACCAGCTGACCCACAGCAACCTGCACAGGTTAGGAGGTCCACGCGCACGAGGAAACCGCCTCAGATGTTCACATATGACTGCCTGGGACAGCCCTCCCTTCAGCCATCCTACCAGCTGCCACCAGCTGTCAGCTCCGTAGGAGCCTTCATGCCACCAGCTGTACCTGTCTGGGGAAAGGACTCAAACCCAGTGGTATATCACACCATACAGACTTATTCCACAGCACTTCACGCACCCACTATATCCATTCACTCCACCCGCACATTACACGGCACAATTGTTTTCTTATTGATGAACAATTAAGACTGAGATGCATTAAGACATGGACTTTAAAGAAAATTTATTCCTTCATAACAGTAGTGAGAGTTAAGATAATTTGATTTGCAAATGTCCGAGTCATTTTCTGTTGTCAGGGAGTGTGTGACGCACACAAAATGTGTAGTCCCATTTTATTTAGTCGATAATGTTTTTAGAATAGCACTTGGCACCAATTTGATGTTCAGAACACATGTCAATTTTAGTTTTGGGGTGCGCCACTTGGGGCAGTGTGTGGGTTGTGCTTCAGGCCTGGGCCTCTCTCTCTGAGAGTCTCGCAGTTTCCTCATTCTATGAGCAACACTGCACAGAACAGAAGCACCTGTATACTGTCTCATCATTCCTCCTGTTTCTACAGGTTAGTAATGTGAAGAGCACAAAATATATAAATATGAACAGCATAACATCTTGGTTGATAATAGTTTACAACTTGTTTACTCTAAGTCAGCTCGAACAAAGCCAAATGGTATGGGTATATCTCAGTATTGAACTAGCTACAGCAGCGTGGCCACGAGGTCTTGCATCAGCGGCGCCCTTCCCCACTAGCAATGTGTATGATTTAATGTTACTTTTACTGCAATTATAAGAACCGGACAGAGTTAAAATGTATGTAATTGTTATGTCAGTGTTTGAAATTACAGTTTTGGTAATGCCAACAATATTACAGTTTGTGCTATTGTAAGTTTTTGTATTGAGTTAAATATAAAAAGAAAAAATGACTAATGTGCAGACCGTTTTGTTGGGTGCTCTGAATGTAATTTTGGTTATTCTTCAAAGAGTATTTGCTTGATCAGCTGGTAATATCTTACAATTATATCTATAAAACCAAATGCTATTTTTGTTCAAAATCACTATTCACACTGGAGTTTTCATAAACAATATAGATGCCTACAATGCATAGTTTTGGTACCATTACGCCATGTAATCGTATTTTTGGTATTTTGCTTTAATAAATTCTATGAGCGACACTGCACAGAACAGAAGCACCTGTATACTGTCTCATCATTCCTCCTGTTTCTACAGGGTATTTTCTGTTCGGGTCTGCCCCCTAGACCGGACCCGTAACAGTGGCCATACACGGTATTAACAACTTGTAAAGTCTTTGTCAGAGTCATTTGGGTAGTTTCTATTGTCATTGTGATTTTAAAAGAGTAAACACAGTTGTTTGACAATAAATGGTTTAACAAAACCACTTACTATGAATGAAAGAAAACTTTTTTGTTATCATTCATATTCTCTGAAATATGGCCAAACAATTACAAATTCAGCCAGGGTATGTAAACTTATGAGCACAACTGTGTCTTGTCCTCCAGATGTTTTTTCTAGAATAAACATCTAATTAAATACTGCAAATATACAGAGCCATACAACTATTTTGTTAGCAGTTGGATCAGTGACCTCAGATCCAACCACAACCATTGTTTGAAGGTTCAAATCCACAATTGTGGTACCTTGGACAAAGTCAACTTCTTACATTCTTTTGACCTTTGTCACCTCTACTTTGGAAACCTTTTTATAAAACTGCCTTGGTTTCTTGGTTGGATCGTTTGGAGAAATGGTTAACCTCTACAAATTCACACTTTACCAGAAGGCCTCTTCAGTACAATCACTGCCTGCCCTCCAAGTGGATACTACAGCTTCTTCAAAAAATAAAGTCATGTGCAAAAAAACTGAAAATGACAACATAGTATTTTACTATGACACTTGAAAGTCAGTTAGAGCAAGCTAGCAATTTGGCAACAGAAGTTAGGCAAACAATTTCAATAGACAAAAGGAAAATTCTGCCAAAAACTTGTAATACTTTTGGCTAATTGCAATTAACGGTGTGTGTGTGCTGTCTGTGAGTGGGTAGAGAATTAGCTAGTTGATCAATTTATAGCTACAAAATGCAAGTCACTGGATACTCAGGACTATGTTATGCTGGGCTTTTACAGAACGACACTTAACACCACATTGAAGTTATACACAGATGGTTTTATCTCTGTTTCTTCACAAGAACTGAGATCTACGAGATTAGCATAAACATTGATAATGCCACAAGAGCTACATTAAGATAAAACGTACTTCACAAATAAAGGCACCAAATCTCACAAATACATATGACTTGGGCAAAAGTCTGTCAAACATACTTCAGTAGAACTGAATCAATAAAAATAATAATTTTATTAGCCTCAAACCTATAGTTGACATGCATGTACATGCATGGACAATACTGCTGCATTTGTTTTTTGGAAGAGTCTATGATATCTGAAACTATTTCTATGTTTGTTACAGTCATAGGGGATGACTATAAACTGTTAAATTGTAATTATTATTTTACCACTAGAATGCAGAGTCTTTTATCTGTGGTATCTGCTTAAAAGAAGGACTTGATGGTATTTTCCTACATTTTGATGTGACACTTCTTTTGTTTGCCCTTACACCGGCTTGACAAGTGGAATGTATTGTATGACATTCACAAGTTTTTCTTCCACGGCTTATTGCTTTCTCATTAGGGCTCTCTGGAGTCGACCTCCTTGTTTGCAGCCGCGGTGGTCTCCTGGGCCGAGACATGTTGTCAGCTGATGGAGACATGGCACCTCGGCCTCTCAACAGCCCTCCCTCTAATCTCTATGCATGAGAGCAACTCCTGGGCCATCTTTGGGACTCTGGAGAGCATTCCTGCAGCGGCTGGTCATTGAGCCGTACCCATTGAGGTGGGAGAGCATGGGTTTGGCAGCCTGTCGCGGCCTGATGGATGGCCTGTCTAACTTTATCTGAGCAGGATGGACACTGTGCTGGCTGGGGCCCACAGATTGTCACTGCTGACGGCTTTATCGGGGGCTGACGTATAGAGCTGTCATCCTCTCAGGCCAGGGTTCCCAGGCCCTCGTTGTCCTGTATGTCACATAGAGGTGGGAAGAAACCAAATACAAATTCTCAACCTTGCTGTTGCCTTTAAACAGAATCTTCAGGTATTTGTATAGTACATATTTATTAGAGGTGGAATGTATAGTATATGGTGTCATGGTATTTGTATCACACTAATGTATCATGAGAGGGCAATAATCTGAAATGCTTCATCTAACATTTCTTTCTATGTACTTTCTCGTCCTACAGTTTAATACAATAATTTGCTAATTTTACTTTTTATAACAGGCTTATGACTCATCAGTTTGCATAATAAAATTTGGATCAGTGCACTTGCCTATCCATATCACCTTGGGCCATTGTAAAATCTACAACTTTATTCCAGAAACACATGTGAACTGTTCAGACCTTTCTGCTGGAGATTTGACTTTAATTAATCATTCTTTCCTCTGTTTTGCTACATTTAGCTACATGATTACACTTGGCCACTGTTTCTGTTTCTGATCAATCTAGTGCTGAAGTTTAACCCAAGCCAGCAACTTTTACATTTACATTTTACATTTAGCAGACACTTTTATCAAAAAGAAACTTACATTAAGTTTCTATTTACCCGTGTTACAGCTGGAACACCACTGGAGGCAAGGTGGGTTAAGTGTCTTGCCCAAGGACACAACAACAGTATGAACTGTGGGGAGAGCAGCCTACCTCAGGTTAGAGGACGACCGCTCTACCACTTGAGCCACTGCATCATTCCTTACATGCTAAAAAAATCACCTGTAAGCAAGCATGCTCTCCCCGTGCTTAGGTGGGTTTCCTTTGGGTACACCAGTTTCCCCACCAACGTCAAAAACATTCTGGACACACCCTGGTGTGGGTGCCGACAAGTTTTTTGCCCATGGGAATAAAAACATCAAATTAAAAGGAAGAATGAAGCTTGACTGTAGCAGCAATTTTTTGCCCAATGCGAGTTGCCACTGTTGGCCGGACGTGTTTCCCAAATGAACAGTCCAAATATTGTGCTTACAAATCTATTAAGCCAACAATCGAAAACAAATTAAACACTTATGTACTGCCTGACACGGTCCTGAAACAGTACGCTCCACTTTTCAGCACCTATTCGTGATACAGATGTTGCTGTTGTTGATATTGGGATAAAGATAAATATGAGGTATATTGTCAGCCCCTTCTTTACACATGCCTTGCTTTACAAATACACAAGGACAGACCATGCTGCCCTGCTGCCACACTGAGACCCCGCCCCACTGGATGTCTGCCCCCCCACACACACCCAGAGACCCCTGCTTTAACAGGCTTGTCCTGATCCATCAGATCCTCCGTGGGACACTGTTCTAAGAGGCTCTTTTAGTTGCCAAGTGCTATTAACTCCAGATGAGGCCACCATGTTCTTATTTCACATATTGATAGGCTTTGAAAAGATGCTGCTTAAGCAATTTCACATCAAGTCCACTTGTGCTGTGTGGCCTTTTGTTTTGATCTCGCAAAACTTTCAAACCCATTAAAGCTAAAGTGTCTTCAGCCACTACAAAGGCTGGAAGTGGACAAAAGGAAAAAAGATGGCAAAATGTCAGCCGTCTTTGGAGCTTGTCATGAAACCTCTGCAGAGATCCTTCTTTATTGTTACTTTGATGAGGTGAAGGAGCAAGATGCAAAGCAAAGTCGAATCAAAGGCCTTTATTCAGCTTTTCTGAACTGCTGTTTAGTCCTATACACTGCAGGCAAAGAAATGCACCTCAACACCTAATGGTTTATGGCTCTTTACAAAAGGATATCTACACTGTAAATGTATGACTGCCTTGTAACTTACCCATATATGGCTGCAAAACTATTATTTACACATCATCTTTGGAATCTGTGTTAAAGATTTGTGTATGTTTCAGGTATTATAGAGCGTATGAAGTATGATAGTGTTTCATAAATGGCAGTTCCTCTTTATTACAAATTAGGGTTGTAATTACTGATTAACTGTTGGGATTTACAAAATTTATAGACAAGCGGGAAAACGAAGTTAAAGTCCCATTCATCTTCTTCTGCTTATGTGGTGCTGGGTCGCAGGGGCAGTCTAAGTAGAGATGCCTAGACTTTCCCCCCTCCCTAGACACTTCCTCGAGGTCTCCGGGGGAATATCAAGGCATTCCCAGGACAGCTGAGAGACAGTACTTTCAGCGTGTCCTAGGTCTTCCACGGAGCCTCCTTCTGGTGGAACATTCCTGGTAACTCTCTTTAGTAGGCATCCAAAACAGATGCCCGAGCCACTTCAGCTGGCTCCTCTCAATGTGGAGGAGCAGCGGCTCTACTCTGAGCTCCTCCAATGGGATTGAGCTCCTCACCCTATCTCTAAGGGAGCGCCCCGCCACCCTGCGGAGGAAACTCATTTTGGCCGCCTGTATCCAGGATCTTATCCTTTCTTCACCCAAAGCTCATGACCACAGGTGAGAGTAGAAACGTAGATTGACCGGTAAATCGAGGCCTTTGCGTAACAGCTCAGCTCCTTCTTTACCACAACAGACTGGTACATCGACCGCATCACTGCAGAAGCTGCACCGATCTCTGTCAATCTCACGCTCCCTCCTTCCCTCACTCGTGAACAAGACCCCAAGATACTTAAACTCCACTTGAGGAAAGAGCTCTCCACCAACCTGAAGGGGCAAGCCACCCTTTTTTCCGACTGAGAACCATGGTCTCAGACTTGGAGGTGCTGATCCTCATCCCAGCCGCTTCACACTCGGCTGCAAACCGTCCCAGTGCACACTGAAGGTCCTGGCTTGATGGAGCCAACAGGACAACATCATCTGCAAAAAGCAGAGACAAGATTTTGTGGTCCCCAAAGCAGACTCCCTCTGGCCCCTGGCGGCGCCTAGAAATCCTGTCCATAAAGATAATGAACAGGACCAGTGACAACATGTATGTTACCTGCAAATATCTCCTTGTTTAAAGAAAGTGTCCTACCAATCTGCGCCCTCTTCAACAAATGTAGTCCTGCTAAACAGTGATGTATGCTAACACTTTAGATTCTACAAGAAATTAGTGGTAACAGGTATGATTGTGCAGTCGGATTTTGGACTTGAATTATCTTGGCTAATCCTAGCAAAACTTTGAGTACCCTACCAAAACTCAGTGGCAAAGACTGTTTAATAGTCAGAAGAAGATTTGTTTTTTAGTTTAGAGTAATCGGTGTTTATCAGTTTGTCTATAGATTTTTTACAGTTGGAGCTTTGCAGGATTAATGAAACTATTTGAGTCTGGAGGTACAAACTCTACTGATAAAGATGTCCAATAGCAGTGATGGTGATAATACATTGTAAGTTATACTGTACATTAAAATTAAATGTGGGAACGATTATAATTTTACTGTTAGAATAGGTTTTATAAAAGCAAAGGTTTGTAGGTAGAAGCAAAGGGCCAAGATGCTAATTATGTCACTGTAAATATTGAGTGAGAGTGTGGTAGAGCTGTTTAAACATTATTTTGCTCCGCGGTGCACTGCTTTATTGCTGATTGAGACTGTCCTACCTGACTACAGGGACTCGTTAGAACCACTCAGCGTTTTCACCCCAGCTCAGCTCATTTGCAGTTTACCCATGAGGCAGTGACTGCACCTCTTTCGACGAAGACTATTTATAAAAAGCAGTTCCCGTGTAAACTATTAACAACCCAAGTCTATTTTCATTTTCAATGCTGATATCAATCAGAAACAATGGTTTAATAGAGAGAGTTCTTAATAACAACCACATAGTCAGGTATTGTCCTAGACAGACATGGTTTAATCATAAAAGGAGCTAGAGAGATTACTTAAAATTGTATTAAAATAAATTATTGTTAACATGAATGTAATTTAATCAGCATGACTGTCATTTCATTGTTCCTTAAAAAGACCATACTGTGGTTGCAGTGTTTTTACAGTAAATCAGTATATACTGCACACTGCATCATGGCTGAAACTAAATCTTCAGTTACACTCCAATGCGGTTTACTTAACAGTGACGAATGTGTTTTTCTGCCAAAGGAAATTACATCATGAACAAGTGAGCAGGCACAATGTCATATTAAGTTTCTCGTAATATGTAACACCCATAGAAAGATGAAATGCAAGTCGCTCCTCCACAGCAGGACACTATTCCAAATGTACAGAAGACCAAATGTTCATTCACAATGTTCAATGTTCAAGACTTTACAAGTATTTTTAACAGAAAAATATTATGTAATTTTGTTGAATTCCATGACAAAGGATAACTAATATTTATGTGATACATATTTTATTTTTTTCATTCCTGTTTAAAAAACTACTCACCTCCAAGAACAGCCGAGGGACTTTTTCAGATTAGAGCTTATCGTAAACAGTTAGCTGCAACTTCAGCGTCATCTCTGGAGAATGGAGTTACATTAGTAACTCCATGCACCATTTTGCCTCCCTTTTCTCTGTTTACGTCTTTCTTTTTGAGCTGTTTCTCTGTTTTATTGACAGTCATCACTTCCGTATTGACAAGTGTTGTAGACCAATGGGAGCGCTCCTTTTTACGGAAGCAAGCATGTGATTGGCCAAAGCCCCTGTCTAGGAGTGAAAATTCTATTAAAATCCTTAATAATCAACTCTAAATGACATCTTAAGGTCTGTTTTTTCACAGATGATTCCTATTACACAATGACAGTTTGTTATTGTTTTCACAAGCGCAACCAAAATTAACAGCCCCATGTGACTTTGCAGCAGTTTATCAGTTAATGAAGTAAATGGCAGTTGAATAGAAAGCACCAAGAAACCGGCACAGCATCTGATTGATATGAAAATATTTTTTTTAGAAATACAACAGAGATGTTAATACATCTTTTTGGCCATTATAGTTAATTTGAAACTTTTGTTGTAGATTACGGATTAACTAATAAGACTTTTTAGTGTAAAAAATGGAAAAGTAAAGGAAGATGCACTAAAATGTATCAACCCATTATTTTTGTTTATGCTCTATTGCAAAATTTGTGGAATAAGAGTCATGTGAAGAAAATCCCATGTGACATGGCTCTATGCATCATAAATGCATTTATAGATTTGATTTGGGGAATAAGTAAAGCTAGTTAGTTTGTAATCTCCTTACCCCATAGCACTGAATGTGTTCCTTATTACCAGAGCGGGCCATCTTGAAATTGAGTTCGACACCGCTGCCCTACACAGACGATTTGTGGCCTCTCAGTAATCATGGTATATCGTCTTCTGCATTTCAGCACAATCTCTCGTATGCTTTGTCATCTGAGCGCACACACATATTAGCATTATGCCCGTCCTGTCTGAGTCACTAAGCCAGTACATTATTATCATACATTTATAGCTACTCTCTGTCCTTCTCCTAAACCTGATATACAAACCTGGATTGGACTTTGAGCATCAGCCATGAAGCATCCCGGCATGACTCCAGTCATAAAGCAGTGTACGGCTGAGAATGGGGCTTGGAGTGTCAGCGAGAGTCAATCCAGGCATGCGGGGGTCTTTCCTGTGGCCCCCCCTTTACTGCTCTGCTTTCCATCCAGACTGAATCCCAGGCCTTTAATAGTGTGTAATCTCTTAAGGGCCTAAGATTTATATGATCCGCCTCTAAAGACCAGACCAGGCCTATTGCTCACTTTGTGGAGAAACACTGGGAGCACGAGATCTCAAGTGCTGCCCTACACGAACCTGCAATACTTCCAAGAGGAATAGGGACACCATTTTTCACTAGAGCTTTAACGTTATGATGTACTGTCCAGTCTTTAACACATGTGGACAGATGGCCATGATCCTGCAGATTCTATAAATCCAATGAATGGCTGTATTGTTTGTGCCTTGTGATGGTCATTGTAATGATTCAGTCAAATGTTAAGCAACTTTTATAGTAGTAGATTTATAGTAGTCATCAAAATGGTCCCCAGACATGAAACAAGGGGGAAAAAATAGGTTTTAATGTGCTCAACTTGCCAGAAAATGCCAAAACAAATAACTGCAAGAACAAAAATATTTCAAAAAATACAAAATTAAATTCTGAGCATTTTATGCAAAAGACAAATTCACACTAAATGTATACATTTTTAAGAAACCTTTTTAATAAGTAGCTGTCAAACATATTACTTCAAAATTATGTTTAAATCATAACAGAAAAATCTTGTGCTACTGGTCTCTAATGTCTGTGAAGGTTGTCTTGGTCATCCAGGTCATCTTGAAGAAAAGGTTAAATTTAAAGCATCTGGACTCAGTTTAAAAAGTGAAGACATTTTATCTATAATTCCATGAGACTTTATCAAATCTGTGATCAACTGGTAAGAGAGCTGAGCCTAAAACTAACTCTGGCCAAATCTTATTGGACCAGGCTGTTCTGGTCTCATAGTTGTTACCATGAAAGGGGAGCCTGACTCCTGATGGGAGAGTCGTTAAGCCTCTTAACAACTCTTGTCTGTAAAATTTTGAGGTAAAAACTATTTAAACTACTATAAAAAAACTATTTTTTTTGTAAAAATATTGCATAATAATTTTAAATGATAATCTAAATGTACACATTGAGAGGAGCCAGCTGAGGTGGCCAGGCATCTGTTCTGGATGCCTTCTGAATGCCTCTCTGGGGAGATGTTCCGGGCATGTCCTACCGGGAGGAGACCCCGGTGAAGGCTTAGGACACGATGAAGGGACCATGTCTGCCTCAGGAGTGGATGTGTGTGAATGGGGTGAGTGGAAGCACAATGTAAAGCGCTTTGGGTGCCTGAGAAGGGTGCAGGAAAAGCGCTATATAAATGCATGCAATTTACCATTTACCATATACCATGTCTCTCGGTTGGCCTGGGGACGCCTCGTTATCCCCCTAGAGGAAGAGTTTGGGGAGGTGGAGGTCAGGGTGTCTTTGCTTAGACTGCTGATCCTTGATTTTGTTCACCAAAGCAATAAATGCTTGGAAAATATCCCCTCCTTGTGTATGCCTAGCCTGGCCAGCTGCTACTAAATATTTTCATATTCTATACAAAGAAGTTAGTCTGGTTACTTGAATTCAATCCAAGTGTGGGGTTTACAGGCATAATGTTAACCAATCAGAAAAACACAGGACATGTCGCAATAAAAGGTGACACTACACAGCCAGTTGTGTAGTGTCTCAACAAGGACGCCACGTTAGTGCTGCTCACATGGCCAACAGTAGAGCGGACACCAGAGCGGTTTCATTGTTTTTATACCTTGCTGGTTATTGACAACCAAGGCAAGAGCAGAAAAAACTGCCACTAGGGAGCAGTGTCCGCGATGTTGAATGTTTTGGCGTGAGCCAAGTCACTTGTGTATGACCGGGCCAGCAAACCACACCCTGCTGCAGACAAACGACTTGTGATTGGTCCGTCCACAAAATTGCTGAGGGAGGGATTCGCTGTGAGAAAAGAACCAGCTTTTGATAGGAAACGATCTGGTATACAAGGCTAGTGTATGCCCCTTTAAAGGCAAAGTTGTTAATATCTCCTCTTTGGTACTCGTTAAATAGCATCCTGATGAAAACGCATCTTAGATGTTTTGCACAAATGTCCTCACCATGCCTTGTTGACAGAGTTTCAGGACAACTGGGTGTCCTTGATCGCTATTATTATTTCAAATTTATTTATGAAATCCTCATAAAGTGAGTTGGCAACCTTCGAAAACGCTTCCTTCACTAACTCACCATCTTTGAATGCTTCTTAAGTTTATCTAGTATGTGACTTACTCGATATGATGCAACGGTGGCTGCTTTTGCCCATGTATTTGGTCTTTTAAATAGTGACTGATGTGCAGTTGAGATTGTAATTCCTTAATCTTACTTTTTTGTAGGTCACTTTTGGTTGGAAAATCCCTCTCTAATGATTTGTTTGCCATTTTGAAATGTCTCTCCAGGTTTCCTTATAGTGCTATTGATATGCTGATTCTGCATATTAAACACACAGGTTTTGAATTCAACATTGTAAAAAAGTAATTGTCTTGCCATTCTGAATAAAAATTATCTATGCAGTATATCTGTGAAAGTTCTCAGTCATCCATTTTACTCAAACCTTTTCTTCTTGAAAAATTAACAGCTTTCTGATGCCAATACTGCCGGACGTCATTTAGACTACAGTAGGGACACTATGTATGTATATTGAGCTAATGGGCACCTTCTCGTTTTTTTTTTTTTTTACCTCAGCGCTTAATTGATTGCGGCTTATCTGGCCTGATTGTTTTAATTCACTGCTGTTATATAAGTGAACCAGTAGATGGCAGTATGTGACCTCATTGAGAAAATTTATTGTAACAGTAATCGATTCTAAAGGGAGGCCAGCCCTTGAGATCGACCTGTGATTATCAAGATCAACTGGTTGGGCACCACTGTAAAATCCTACCTTTTGATTATTACATAAATCAACAGGCTAAAACACAGCAAAACTTACAAGTGCGTTCAGGCTTTTAAGTGTCGCTTAATGCACAGAGACACTTTATCACCCTGGGCAGGTGAGGAGTTGGCTCGAATGATAAAAGTTGGGATGAGTTCTTTGTGTCTGGCTGAGGTCAGGCTCATGTTGCTGCAGGTGGCGTGAGATAAGGCTGAGGCGCTTTGTGATGACTTTGACTGATCTCCAGATTACATCTTGTTCTATTATATTGCTGCTACTTTGTTACTTGTACCTTACAGACATGGCACTGACGGGGCGCTTTGTAAATGAAACAGCTTTTATCAACCATAGCTATCCGATGGAATAAGATGACTGTAAGAAGTATCAGACTCTGCCCCTGGGGCAATTACAACTCAATGAGTATGGCATAATTTATCTATTCCACACTTTCAACTTTACTAGGAGTCAGTTCCAATGTGACTTCATGGAGAAATAGGAGATTAAAATGTATCCGTTCAACAATAGGCTACCATGAGGCCCCCTTCAGAACTGTTGTTAAAATCTGTACTAAGTGATCAGATCTAATGGTGTTAGACTTAGTGCAGGGTGCGAAAGCTCTAAATGTAATCTCAGTGCATCTTGAATGAGTCCAGAGGGATTGGATCTACGGGAAATTTGGAGGTGGCCTTCATGTATCCAGACTGAGAAATTCAGATCTATGAAGATTGCGTATAGGTATGTGTTCTGACTTGCATTGAGAGACCTCCTACATCAGTGACATTGCGTTTTTTAGTGAAGACCCCCGTCATTATAGTAGAACATATATACAACAATACTTATTTAATCATATGGTGCCCTAGCTCAGGCAGTAGAGTGCATACCAAATACGCAGGGAGGAGATCCAGGTTCAAATCCTGCTCAGGTCATTTGCCCAATGTCACTCCCCTCTCTCTCACCCTGTCTACTATCTATCAAATAAAGACAAAAAAAAAAAAAAAAATTGCAAAAAGATCAACAGAGAGAAAAAATTATAGAAAATTGTACCCCCAACTTTCATTTATAATTGTAAACACTACAGGACGTAAAGTGCTCTTTAACATCGTAATAGTAATAGCCATGGCTGTATCACTAGAACTGGATAGTGAATGAGTAAAAAAAGAAAACAAATATGGCCGCCCATCATTTTTAATGGAAATTGCTCATTGGTGCAGCACACCCAAAAATATTCTTATTTGTACGTTATTTCTGCGTTGTGCGGCAGGCGCACATTGGCACTCGCTCATGCGTTATTGTGTTCCACATGTATCGTTCTTTGGGTAACATAGCAATTTGTTGCTGCATTGTGAAATTAACCATTGGTGTGATAAAGGTCTTGTGGTATATAAAGGGTAAGTGTGAAACAGCAGGGTCTTCTTTTTTGTTGTTACAACTGGCCGCTTTATTCAGCACTTTATTGAATGCACCTGAAGTGAATGTCAACCATCCCCATATTTATTTGAAATTCAGGTTATTTTTTGTCCATTTAAACAAATAAACTTAAATAAAGTCCATTTTTACATTTACAAACAATTTTACAGCACCCGGGAAGGAACATGGTGAGAAAAAAAAACATTTGTGAGATACCGCAAAACGTTCGTTGCTCTGAGATGGTTCAAACTCAGGACAGCAGCCTCTGTTTAAAGTTAAGCCTCTTTGCTAACACAGATCACTGCTCATATTCTTTCTGTTCTCCAACGGTAACAGGAAAATGATGATACTTTTAGCCTGTTTTGGAGAGAGTAAAGCTCAGCCTCAGACACAGACTTGTTTTCACTGCGCGTCATTAAGCCCCGCTTGATAAGTCCACACAGAGCCGACTCAGCCCGGTACCGGTCTGTGCAGATCCACCTCCTGAACTGACTCTGTGACAGAGACAAGAGGTAGGTGTGTGTTTTGCCCCAAAGCCGTCCCGAGGAGCTTAATGAGCCCAGGACAGCATTAGTTTTGAGTCCTGGATGAGGGAGGAAATGGGAAGCTGTGCGGGTCCGGATGTGGCCCCTGGGCCGTCAGTTGATGTTCACTGTAATATGCTCTCAGTAACTACAGGTAGTAATTAAGTCTTCAGAGATAAAGATGGATTGAAAGGAACAATATTCAGATTCAAAACATACACATTCACATTCCCCTGATGAGATTAGTTTTTAGTTCTTTTCAAATCATTGCATCATAAACCCCACTCCTAAAGTGCTTCTTAAACAACAATGGTTCTAAATGCTGGCCGCTGATTACCCATAGACTGAGTAAATCAAAGACACTAACCAGAGCCTAGAATATTAATCTAAACTTAAAGGTAAATATAATATTTATTCTCAATATTATTTAAGTTTGAACATGGAAGAAAGTGCGGTGTGACAAAGCTGATTACTGAAGCTTAGGTCATGGCTTCTTAAAGACCCTTGCTTATGTCCTTCCCTCTGGACACACCTGAATGCTCAGGAACAACACATGCCATGACGTTTGCGTTTATACGGAGGGTTGCACAGCTGCTGAGGATCAATTAATCAAATCCTGCTGATTAGCAGCACCTGGATGCAACCCACCCCTTAAACGCAGCTCACTGCTCAGATGCTGTAAAAGACATGGCAGAGGGTTGAGAATTATCATTTCAACATTTATAGTGTGAAATTATGAGACAAGAACATATTTCATCTCTCTGTCAAATAAAATATTAAAATGTTAACCATTTGAACAGGGTTCACACACGCTGCAAAGTCTCCTGAGAAACAAGTGAAAATACCAAACAACCAAGGATTATCTGTTTGAAAAGGCAAATAGTAATAAATATTTACCAATCCTGTATATTGCATACAGCTGTGCTCATAAGCTTATATTTTTATTTGAAATTTTTTCAGAAAATATAAATAATTACACAAAATACTTTTTTTTACTCATAGTGGTTGGGTGAAACCATTTACTGTCAAACAAATGTGTTTACTCTTTTTAAATCATAATGACAACAGAAACTACCGAAATAACCCTGATCAAAAGTTTACATACCTCAGTTCTTAATATCGTGGATTGTCATCTTTAACATCAATGACAGCTTGAAGTCTTTTGTGGTATCTCTTTATTTTCTCAGATGGTAAAGCTGCCCAGTTCCTGTAAATTCTTTGGCAGTCAAGTACCTGCTTATTGTGCATCTTAAAACAGCCACACCACATTTCCTCAGAGTATGTATTTCAGCTGAAGTTATTTGTAGTTTTTTTTCTTTGCATCCTAAACAATTTTCCTGGCAGTTGTGGCTGAATTTTTTGTTAGGCTACCTGACCTTTTCATTTTCCACTTAGAGCTTGAGCACTTGCTGGCATTTTCAGTTCCTTGAATTTTTTTTTTATATCACTTTCCTGTTTTATACAGTTCAATTACCTTTTCCCACAGATCCTTCCAAGGACTCAGAATACAGAAACGTCAGTGCAGCACTGGATGAAAGATGCAAGGGACTGTCAGGAGCCCAGAAACTTACTGACCTTTTAAACACACACACTGATTACAAGGAAACAGATCATAGGTGAGGATGATTACCTTTAGCAGCCATTCAAACCTGTTTGGGTCAACTTGTGTGCATGTTATCAGGCCAAAATCACCAATTGATCAAGGTCATTTGGGTAGTTTCTGTTGTCATTATGATATAAAAAGAGCAAACATTATTGTTTGACAATAAATGGCTTCACCCAAAAATTCTGCCAGGGCATGTAAACTTATGAGAACAACTGTATAACTTTCCTTAGTGTAAAATATCATCAAAATATGAGTGTAGATTGACTAACATAGTGATGTAATTTTACCTTTTGTCAATGTCAGCAGAATTTCATACTTAGCAAAAGGCTTGTATAATGCTGAGGTGAAATACTATCTATAAAGAGTGAAACTAAACTAATACATGTTGATCTGGATGACAACATGTATCTATGCTAACAGTAGTTTTAGCTTTATTGTAGATTAGCCCCTTATCTTAGCCCCTAATCACTTTGATTATAGAAAAGAAGCCTTTACTATAGGTATGTCCATAACATTAAACATTAAAGTACTGATTCCTCTCATCTTGATTGCCTGCATCATCTTTCCTTTCATGAGGTTTTATGAACTGGATTGTTTTTCCATTTTTCTTTGTTTTGTTGGCAGTTCACCATCCCAAGATTTTAGAAGTCTTTTTTCTTTTTTCAAGCCAAACCAAAATGCCAAACAGATGCCAAACAGTCTCCAAATACAGGGTAAAATGTGGTGCTGTCTGTTCTCCTAGCAGTTTTTATTTAACCTGTATTTAACCAGGTAAGACATCAAGAACATGTTCTTTTTAACAATAAGGACCTGACAGAAGAGACCTCTCTTGAGGGAAAAAGTAACGCAAGAAAAAAACAAAATGTGTATATAAGAGAGGGAATAAAACAATTAAAGTTGTTTTATTCTAAAATTCTGAACTGCTTCATCATTAAACAAATATGAATTGTGGCTACATTAACATATTTATTTGTCTATGTAACATTACATTTTATATAATGTATCTACATAGCTGACTGTTAAATTGGGAGACTGACTTGGTTGAGTGCCCGGTCAGACAGTGCCATCCTCTGCCAAGGTGACCTGTCAGCACAGGCTTTTACAGCGGCCTGTTGTGGCCTGACACGGCCCTGGGGAGCTGTAAACGTGTTAACACCATGCTCACTGGGAGCACTGGCATTACTGAGAGAACAAGAATAGCCACCTGTTCCCATCCTGTCTGGGACCACTGCCCTCACTGTCCCCAAGGACCCCCTACAGTCCACAGACACAGCACTGAAAGGAGAGGAGGAGCTCAACAAACACACCACTGAGGTCTGTTTACTGCCATGTGGAGGCTTTTAGTCAAGGCTATCAGACAGAGCCCAGCTAAATCATTAGCTCAAGAAAAAAGTAGATGGACAACCAAAATTACTGTTTGTGTTTTCTTTGCATATTCAGATTTTTATTTTTACTCCGGTGTGAGCAATATTTTACATCACTGTGAGTTTGATCTCCCCTTCAATGTATCCTTGCTCATGTCTCCTCACCCCTTGTTCCTCAGAGTAACATTAAGAGTTTTGCGACAGCAGTAAAGAACTGTAAACAAAAAAGATAAAGACACAGCTATGCGTTGTGTTATCAGTCTGTATATATTACTTTCTTTACTGTGTACTTGATGTCTGACTTGACTTACTTAATTTGCTAATTTTAAAAAAACTATATAGTGTCCCTTACAACTATAAAAAAACACATTGTGAACCATATTAAACCATAATATATTTGACCCACTATATACCCTATTGAAACCCTATAACCTACTGAGGCATAATGACAGCAGCCAAAGTGCAATGTTAGGGCCTGGCTACAAGTATTTTTATAAACAAACATTTTTGCGCCTCTCTCTCAAACGCAGATGAAGTTTTCAGGCTGTTGTTTTTTTTATTTTTTATAAGAGTTTTATAAACTCTGGATGCAGCAGGGACGTGTAATTGGACCATACAGAGCTTTTAATATATTCGCTGACATCATGACTACTGATGTGTGAACCGTGTTTTTTAAATTGGCGGCAGTAGCTCAGTGGGTAGAGTGGTTGTCCTTCGATTCCCGCTCTCCACACAGTTCAAACTGTCGTTGTGTCCTTGGGCAAGACACTTTGCCACCTTGGCTCCAGTGGCTGTAACACTGGTACTTACTGTAGAACAATGTAAGTCGCTTTGGATAGAAGCGTCAGCTAAATGAATAAATATAAATAAATGTAATAAAACTAATTTCATTTTATTACAGAACATTAATTACAGGTGGTTATTACTTCAGCACATTGTCGGTTGAAAATCTGCCCAAATAGGACTTGTTTTTTCTGCTTTATACTGCAGTGAAACATTTAACAACAATTCTATTCTGTATTCTGTTTTTTTAACTTTCAGACTCACCGTCCCTGATACTTTTGGATGAATTTTGCACAGCTAAAGCAAAACAAACTCATTGTGCATGCTCTAAATTTTCCTCTGTGGTTTATCGATAGGTTTCTAGCTGAGTGTTTACTGCCATCATGTGGTGTGGAGAACTGTATTGTGTTTGTAATGAGACTTTAAAGGAGTTGGACAATCAAAAGTAGTTTTCTATGGTAGCCCAACATGGACATTTTTAGCTGCTGCTATACCTTAAACATGGTATTACTTGCGATCTCCAACCCTGACCACTAGAAGCCATTTAATCCAACCTTATGCAACCTTAAGTCTAGCCTAGCACAGCCTGATGTGAGGAACTCAGTCTGAGTCAGTTGTCGTGCGTCACATTTAGGCGACCTAAGTCCCTTGTTCAAAACAGTCACAATGGCGCGCGGGACTGCTGAGAGTTTGACTGCCTCTGCTCTTCAATCAGTTTTAAATAATTAAGACAACTTTACGTTTATGTTTAAAACCTTAACAGGAGACAACAGTAAAAAAGATTAAAGATTTTTCACGCCATGTTGGTTTGTTTACTTCTTTGTAGATTTTAGCCTAGCTAACGTCATGTCCGTGGCAGTTCCGATTGGTTGGCCCTTAAGTAGCTTTGACCCGCATTGAGAAAAAAGAGCTGGCATTGAGCTTTTTCAGACTCCTCGCTGTCTGGCTTGCCAGGCTACCTTAAGTCGCCCGAAAGCATTTCTCATCCACCGAGTCCACCACATTAGAGTTGCTTATAATTATGTTTTTGCAGATCAATAACTGTCGTCTATGTGTCACAGTTTTGACATTTTAATAACTCAAGAGAGAAGCGGCCAGAGCAGATAACCCGGAGGTCTGTGGGGAATTAAGAGATGTGAGCTCGTAAAGACTCATCATGTTTCACACAGACAGCTGCCATAACACAGATGTTTCTAAAGCCACGGCCCGTAACATCCAGGTAAACACTTCTGGTTGATTTTGAAAATAAAACTAGTGACTTGTATTTATCTTATGCACAACGGCTGATTGTAACAGCGCTCCAGGGTATTGTAAATTTAGATGAGGATCAGGATTTCCTCAGTGTTTAGTTGTTTATTATCGCAGCCTGTTAACGTTACCATTAAGCTTTTTGTCAGACTCCATTATGACTGTATAATTTATCTTGTGTTTTTTCAAGTACTCAGCAATTAATGTATGCATCCTTTATGAAAGCTGGAGTATTTAATCATCCTGTCACTGCTGAGTTTACCATAAAAACAGTTCAGAAGTATGGCTGTGAGGGAAAGGGTGCAGTTGGTGTCAGCGTCACTGTAATCCCACGTTTCGAGGCCCGTGTCACTGCAGCTGTTGGTGGAGGCCTTCGTTTATAGCCCATTACCTCACCAGAACCGGGTTATGAAAATATCATCACTCATTATGTGTGTGCGTGAGGACAGAGGGCGGCGCTTCGCTCAGTGCTAAATCTAGACTGGTGATTGATCCTCCCTGTTACCACATCCATGCACTTCTTTGTGTGATGGAGGAAACATGACAATACAACAGTAAAATCACAATTTAGTAAAAATTGTCACACACCTTAATTCAGTTAGATAATGTAACCAGACAACTGTCTTTCTCTGAGTTTTTTATGCTTTAGAAAGAATTAAGTTCATAGCACAATTCACGTTGTATTCATAATTACTAACATTCAGACTTTGTTAAAACAGAAATAAACGGGAGTAATGTTAAACCTCACTGGTTTGTCACGTTAAATGCTAGTATTCACGCAATTATTTGTGAATCACAATGCATTTTTTTCATTGTCCTTTCAGCTGTTTCCTTTCAGGGACTGCCACACAGATTATTTATTTTATTTGTGAACAGCAGAGGAACAAAAACTGCCCTTCATGTATAACACAAAGCAGAATTTTGACTTCCTTCATCCTCCACTGCATCAAGTACCCTTTTTAACCTTTATTAATAATATCAGAACTATTTGGTGGTTTGAAGACACTGCTTCTAAAACACTGCAAATGAATGCATTGTGACAGAGACGAGACAATACAAGATCATTTCTAATTAATATTAATAACACAATTTTTTGTTTAACAATCAAATTTTCTACATCAAACTATTTTAATTGACAACAGAACTGTTGCACTTAAAAATAGTTTCCTCTAAATGATCTTTTTTCAACACCTGTCATGTTTAGTTATATCCTCTAAAGAGAACAAAAGAGTAAAAGGATTGAGGCCAAATGGACCCAGGGGTGAGAGTTAAACACAAAACAGAAAGGTGCATGACAGCTTAAATACTGGCTCCATTAGGAAATCTGTTTTTTCCAAACCAGATAACCCACACTTTCTCTTAGAACATGCTTTAGGACTTTTCCCAAAGTGCTCTTTCATCACTCTTTTTACTAATTAATGCCAGTTATATCACTGCAGTATGTCACATATTGCCCCTTAAGTCAAGTCTGACCTTTGGTGTTAAACTCTGTCCTGGGAGACTTCACTGGAATCAGAGTGCAGTATTTAGGAAGCTTTAAGTTCACTAAAATAAGGGTCACGTAAGTGTCAAGGCTTTAATTCTTCTGTGTGCAACCTCCATAAACACCAGTAGAAGGCACGTGGGCTGGCTGCTGGTGCTGGATGGAGGAGTAGTAGACGGTCCAGAGGAGGGAGAGTGGATGTGTTGAGGAGTGTGGATCGAGCAGGAAACAGGGCATCTACCGAGCACAGAACGATGAGCTGAGCAGAGCAGTAGAGAGAATGTACCCCAGTGCTCCCCAGAGGCTGACACAACAATTTCAGGTGGCAGAGTTTTATAGGTGCACAAGCAAAAGGACGCTTGGCGTTATGATTTTGTGTGGTCAAACACACTTCAGCTCAGTCAGAACAGTCTGTACAAGTAAGTATAAAAAGTAACAGCTGGAAGCATCTTATTAGGTAACATGACTATGAATGGAGCATTTCTGAAAGAGTCTCTCAGAAGTAAAGGATGACAGAGGTTCATGAATCTGCAAAAAACTGTAGAATAACTTTGTAAAAAACGTAAAACTGCAAAATCTTAAAAATATCCTATGCTGCAAATTACGTTGGTGATCTTCAATTCAAGCAACACTGCATAAAAAAATAAATAAATAAACAGGCCTGATTCTGTTCTGAAATCACTGCATGGATCAGGAACAGTTTCAGAAGTCTCACTGTCCACTGTATCATTCACAAATAATAATCATGCTGTCCAAAAGGAATTTCAAATTGTTATGCATCTGACCATAGAACATTTTTCTATTTTGCCCTTGTCCATTTTAAATGAGCTTTAGCTCAAAGTACCAAAACAAGGGCAGGTTTAATACACTTTATAACCTTTAGACTGCATTAGACAATCAGAGTTGTGAGTTTGGAATCTCCCACTGAGAAGTCAGGGTGTTAGCTGATTAAAGATCCAGCCCATGACCTTGACTGTGAGGCAGTTGTGCTAACAGTACACTAAGCTAATATAGAAGTAAATATACCAACTATAAATAATATCAAAGTTAGAAACATAATAATTTCCATGATAGAACAGTATTTGATTCTTGAAAATAATGGTGCAGAATTATTGGCATTTGGATAATGTTAAATGTCTGAACTTTTTAAGGTGAGTGCCACACCTTGGTTTGAAGTAATTTCTGCATTTAGGAATTGGGTCAGTTTTACTTTTTGTAATAAGAGCTGGCAGAGCTATGTTGTTGGATGTGTGTCATACCTTTAATACGTAACTTATGCTTTCATGTGTTTATAGTACTAATACAGTCCACATGTTCAAAACAACTGAGGAAACTGCGAACAGTCTAATTTTCAGGTCTGTTATGATTTATTCACTCACCATTCCCTCACAGGTAATCAGGCTGCCATTTGTCTGCACTTGAAAGTGTCTAGCATTTTAAACCGCAACATCTCTTCACACAATGGAAGACAAATGGGTCCATGGTGTAACTGGTTTTATGTACCCTGTTGAATTTGAGTCTACACATGCTGGAAATATTTGTGTAAAAAATAAAAATGAATTGGAATTCTTCTTCTGTTGAAGGCCTTTGGAGCCAGTTTATGCTGCTGTGTTTGAATGGACACTAAACCTGGCCGGTTTAATTACATGCCCTACATGTATACATGCAGGAAGTTATTAACATATTTTCCCTTTACACTGGAGTAAATCTTTCTCAAAACCCAGGCTTTGTTAGATTTGTCTACGCTAGATTTTTTTTAGTTTAGTTTTTTTACAAACCTTCTTTTACACGTGTACCCACAGCTACAGCCAGTGTGAGTGTGTACCTACATCAACAGCCAGTGTGAGCGTGTACCTACAGCCAGTGTGAGTGTGTACCCACAGCTACATCCAGTGTGAGCGTGTACCTACATCAACAGCTAGTGTGAGCGTGTACCCACAGCTACAGCCAGTGTGAGTGTGTACCCACAGCTACAGCCAGTGTGAGTGTGTACCTACAGCTACAGCCAGTGTGAGTGTGTACCCACAGCTACAGCCAGTGTGAGTGTGTACCCACAGCTACAGCCAGTGTGAGCGTGTACCCACAGCTACAACCAGTGTGAGCGTGTACCTACAGCTACAGCCAGTGTGAGTGTGTACCCACAGCTACAGCCAGTGTGAGTGTGTACCCACAGCTACAGCCAGTGTGAGCGTGTACCTACATCAACAGCCAGTGTGAGTGTGTACCCACAGCTACAGCCAGTGTGAGTGTGTACCCACAGCTACAGCCAGTGTGAGTGTGTACCTACAGCCAGTGTGAGCGTGTACCCACAGCTACAGCCAGTGTGAGCGTGTACCTACAGCTACAGCCAGTATGAGTGTGTACCCACAGCTACAGCCAGTGTGAGTGTGTACCTACAGCTACAGCCAGTGTGAGTGTGTACCTACAGCTACAGCCAGTGTGAGTGTGTACCCACAGCTACAGCCAGTGTGAGTGTGTACCTACAGCCAGTGTGAGTGTGTACCTACAGCCAGTGTGAGTGTGTACCCACAGCTACAGCCAGTGTGAGCGTGTACCTACATCAACAGCCAGTGTGAGCGTGTACCCACAGCTACAGCCAGTGTGAGCGTTTACCTACAGCTACAGCCAGTGTGAGCGTGTACCCACAGCTACAGCCAGTGTGAGTGTGTACCCACAGCTACAGCCAGTGTGAGTGTGTACCTACAGCCAGTGTGAGTGTGTACCCACAGCTACAGCCAGTGTGAGCGTGTACCTACATCAACAGCCAGTGTGAGCGTGTACCCACAGCTACAGCCAGTGTGAGTGTGTACCTACAGCTACAGCCAGTGTGAGTGTGTACCCACAGCTACAGCCAGTGTGAGTGTGTACCTACAGCTACAGCCAGTGTGAGTGTGTACCTACAGCTACAGCCAGTGTGAGTGTGTACCCACAGCTACAGCCAGTGTGAGTGTGTACCCACAGCTACAGACAGTGTGAGTGTGTACCTACAGCTACAGCCAGTGTGAGTGTGTACCCACAGCTACAGCCAGTGTGAGTGTGTACCCACAGCTACAGTCAGTGTGAGTGTGTACCTACAGCTACAGCCAGTGTGAGCGTGTACCCACAGCTACAGCCAGTGTGAGCGTTTACCTACAGCTACAGCCAGTGTGAGCGTGTACCTACAGCTACAGTCAGTGTGAGTGTGTACCTACAGCTACAGCCAGTGTGAGTGTGTACCCACAGCTACAGCCAGTGTGAGTGTGTACCCACAGCTACAGCCAGTGTGAGTATGTACCTACAGCTACAGCCAGTGTGAGTGTGTACCCACAGCTACAGCCAGTGTGAGTGTGTACCCACAGCTACAGTCAGTGTGAGTGTGTACCTACAGCTACAGCCAGTGTGAGCGTGTACCCACAGCTACAGCCAGTGTGAGCGTTTACCTACAGCTACAGCCAGTGTGAGCGTGTACCTACAGCTACAGTCAGTGTGAGTGTGTACCTACAGCTACAGCCAGTGTGAGCGTGTACCCACAGCTACAGCCAGTGTGAGCGTTTACCTACAGCTACAGCCAGTGTGAGCGTTTACCTACAGCTACAGCCAGTGTGAGCGTGTACCTACAGCTACAGCCAGTGTGAGTGTGTACCTACAGCTACAGCCAGTGTGAGTGTGTACCCACAGCTACAGCCAGTGTGAGCGTGTACCTACAGCTACAGCCAGTGTGAGCGTTTACCTACAGCTAGGTAGAGGTAGAGTTTAGAAATTTTGAGATGTCCATGATTGTCTTGAAGCGAGGCAGGCCTCTAGGCGCATGATGTTGTAATCAACCAGTCTGTTACACAGACCTAAAACTATGATGAACTGCCACATGTAAAGTATTTTTCTTTTCACTCAGTTTTCACATTTACAGTGAATGATTATAACTCATGAGGAAGCACTTACCACAAACTGAAAGAAAAACAGAAAGAGGACAGGGTTCAATAAAACTGGTTCCATGAATCACATGCATCTTACCTGACTGTGGCCATACCTTGTACATTAGCTCAGTGAGATACCGCCGTAACATTAAGCCATTAAAATGTCTCTAATCTCACCTTCCTCCTGCAGCTAACTTTGAAATATGACTCTATAATTCTCTACTCACTCAGACGAGGTGAGGGGAGACATGACCTCGGGCACCTCCTCACTGCGATGGAACGAGCGTGAGTTTTGTTATCACACACTAGTTCATTGCATGCTGGAGGTGCCCCTCTGCGGCTTCATGTGGGCGCCACTAACACTCACTGTACAAATCTGTTCTTTCACACGGAGCTTCTACCTGACAATCTGAACAGCACCTGTGGCCTGGAGCAGGTAGAATTTCACCACCCAACATGGCATCAGCTTGAAAAGACCACCCACTCCACAGAGCTGGTCTGAGGAGCTCTGTCAGTCATCAGACTGTGGCTGTGTCCTGCTTGTTGCTGTTGGTCTGCACATGATGTCAGCGACCACATGAAGGACTGGTGTGACTACATAAATGTCCAGATGTTCATATATATGTTCACTTATACTGATCTAAACATGCTTTTACTACGGCTCTGTACATTTAGTAGTGTTCTTGTTATGCAATTATAACAAATAGAATTGTGATGTTAAGGACGGGGAAATATAAATATATATATGTTTTAAGTTTATAATTATTTAGTTTTATTCATTCAACACTATACAATGCATTTTTTAACCAATAACTTATACACACACACACACACACACACACACACACACACACACATTATATATACACATTTTATTTTACCATAGTAAATTGCATTTTGATTTATTTACAGTATGTCACTTACTACAAATTTGGGCACGGCCACAAAGGAAGAAGCCTTGAGTAAATGTTGGCCCTAACCCTAACTTTTCCACTTTGAGCATCTCTTTAATCTCACCAGCCCACTGTTTGTGAAGGAAGCAGAGGCTGAGGACTTAGGATCACTCATCCTTCACCTAAGCTGAAGTCACTCAATTCAGATAATTATGTCTATCTTGGATGAAATGCCTGAGCTAACAGTGGATGGAGGTCTGTGACAGAGTCTCCACCTTGCCAGAATACTGGAGAGGAGTATTCGTCCCAAAGTCAAACTTGAGGTTGAGGAGGAACAATGTAGTTTTAGTCTTACCTGTGGAACATTAGACCACAAGGGTTCATGGGAGTTTCCCCGATCAGTACATTGTCCGGACTCTCTACAGGTTATTACTCATAGAGTAATGTGTGCAACTTATAACCAATATGGCATTACACAAGAGCACTCCACAGAGCAGTTTAAGGAGTTCTGTCAGTCATCAGACTGTGGCTGTGTGCTGCTCTTCACTGTTACATGGTCTGCACATGATGTCACAGACCACATTTATGCCAAGCGTAACTTCATGTCCCCATCTTTTATATTGAATTCAACATGCTTTTGCTATAATTTTGTTGGGTTACAAAAGCCTGAGTGCTTTCTGTATTTTCAGCTATGTTGTTGTCAAAAATAGAATTCATGTAAATTGGATCCAGCTGCTCGCTCATCACAGTATTTGTGTTCAAAATGTTTGTTTTGATGATGATAAGATGTGTGGATAATATCTTCCTCTCATGATCTCATCCCAGTCCAGAGTGATTAGACCTCATGTTTTGTCCAACCTACACTGAAGACACTAGACGCTCATGTTTTGTTGTCCTGATGCATCTTGATTACAGAGAGAGCCGAGCTTCTTTCATCTACCCTGTGATAAAGCTGAAGTGCTGATGTCTGCTGACAGACTGTGAGCTCACATCACTGTAGACTCATGACAGTTATACACAGCGTCTTTGTTTACTTCAGACACTATCTGTCTGTCTGCTGCCATTATTTCACTAAGTGAGTGACACGAGAGGCCTTTCTGTGCAGAGAAAGAGACACTCACATACTGGCAATGAGAAAAACCCAAATAAAGAGACGAGCTAAACTGTGTAGGTACTGGCAATACACATCCTCAACAAGAAAAGAAAGGCTTTCAGGTCAAAAGGGATCATCCTCTTAAAATACTGTTTGCATTTTGTGTTGTTTTGTGAATTTCTTTAATAAAAATTGTAACAGTGAATAATGCAATAATGTATAAAAAAGGGTGTACTCACAAAAAAGAACATAAAATACCAAAATATCAGATTACAATTTTTCCATACTAAATTATGGCCTGGTCTTTCACTTTTTTAGTGAAGTAAAGTTGCCCTGGAACCTCTTCCATTGAACCTGATTTCATAACATTAATTTAATTACATTAAGATTGTTTCATCTCTATCCATTTCTGTATTTAACTGTAGTTGATAGGGATCAGACTAATTGTTTACAGTAAAAGTAAAAGAATTAGAATGGCTGCGCAGGCCATATTAATATTGACCTATTTTTGCATATTAAACAACAAGTCATATCTGGCTCACAGAGTAATAATACTGTATAATTGGCTTTATAAACCATTATCTTAATTATTTTTTCTTTGGCTTATTCTATTTAATACATGCCAAGTCTTTCCATACATATGCAGAGGGAAGATATTAAACCTAATGCTGTTGTGGAACTTCATGTTCATAGTTCATGTTCATAGTTCATGTTCATGTTTGTAATTGCACTAGAATACTTATATGGTCCATGTACACAACACAAAACTGTGTTTAAAGGAATCTTTGTTCATTTGATGCACTCAGCTCTTGAAAAGTGTTGCAGGTTATGCCCATCCTGACCCTAAAGGGGATCTGTAACACCTTGTATAAAGTTGTGTATGAAGACAACAAACATCTCCACACCCATAATATAAACTAATCAGCTCCATATACCTTGAACATACAGGCCCTACATGTACAGAAACGCATTTTGTTTATCTCACTGGGTAAAAATGAGATCCAAGTTTGCTTTACTTTTGAAGAACTTTAGCCACTGTGTTTTTTTTTTATATTTCTACGTTGAGCTGCTGTGATAGCCTCAAAACATCTCTCATGTTGTACTTTTGAGTTCAGATTGTGTTTCTCTCAGATCTAGGAGCAGTGCCAGGCACAACTAACTCTGGGACAAACGGACACATGCATAAACCTGCACATGTAAGTATTCAATATATCTACAATGCACTCACGGAACATGCCCAAAGCACTGCAGCGCTTTTTGAAAAATCTAATTATAACTGTCACAAGCAGCATTCACTGTATCATACTCCAGGAACAGAAATATTTATGACACAAAACAAAAGCCACTTTGACCTTTTCAAACTGACAAGCTCATTCAGCCACACCTATTATGTGGAAATGGTGCCAGCATTAATGGGAACCAACTGGCACACACTAATTTCTGTGGCATTATAATTGTTAATATTAACCCCAAACGAGACATGAGAAATGAAAATAGTATTGGATGTTTGTCGATTTTGTTTTGTGCAAAGCAGATAAAAAGGGAAAGAGTGATTTCAATTTCAAGAGATTCCAGCCAACAGGAAATGATGCGCCCCCCGCTGTTGTTGCACCCTGCTGGTAGGCTAATAGGCTGGGAGTGAGTGACAGGAGCGAGTCACGCCTCCTGCCCCTCTTGTGCTGCAGGCTTGTTAGGATACACGGCTTTGTGCACATGTCAGGCCCTGAGTGAAAAGCAGAGGAATGCCAGCATTAAATATGAATGCTACAGACATACATACTGCATTAATAATAAATGAGACGGTACCTGGAGTAATGAGGGCCGCAGCCGCCTTCAGTGTTGTTGTAGAGCTCACGTCCAAATGTAAAGCCAAGAACAGTTCTGGGAGCATTGGGTCTTGCATGGTCTGTTAACCCGTGACATTAATCTGCACTGAAGGTCTCCAGTCGATACAAGGGCCAACTGCTAAGAGCTTTCTGTGTCTCTGCCTTAGTCCATTTCTAGCTCAGTGGACTTGAGTTGTGGAGTGTCCTTGACAAGTTACTGAAATATTGCGGTGTCTAAAGCGGCACTGGGCAACATTTCTGAATTTGCACCCACTAATAGACGCTAACTGTGACTGCACTGCTGCAAACACATATGGAACTGTCATGTACTGTATAATGTGTATCTTGTATACATAAAAGGTACAAGTTTTGTTCATTTTGGCAGCATATGTATTCTCAGTAGTTGGTAGAGTGCCCTGTCGCTCAGGTTACAATGGAGTATAAATGAAGTTGAGTATGTGGTGAGCCAGCCACTTTCTGTCAATGAAAGTTTATTTTGTATGTCAGGACATAGACTCATGACTTTGAGAGTAAAGAAGAGAGTAAAACATTTAACCTTCATAGCAGTGCACTGTATCTACTGTAAATGGCAAGTTTAATCCCAGTTCTTTTACTTTCGTCTTTAGCTTGACCTTTTAATACCTGTAACTACACTGCCACAGCCACAGCTATAGATGAGAAGTACCAAAGTGGTCCAGACATGCCTGGGCCTATACTGTACCGCCACAGTGAACCTGCCTAACGTGGCCAGCCAAGACAGCAATTTACTAAAAAAAGAGAAACATAATAGATTCCCATGTTTGTAAAAAAAATCGGAGGTCAGTAAGCAGCTATCTAAAAGTGAATGGTTGTTTGTTACTGTCTGTCTCTAAATGTTAGCCCTGTGACTAACTGGCCACGGGTGTACCCCGCCTCAGGCCCAAAGCTGCTGGGATAGGCCCGCGACCACTAACGGGACTAAGCAGTAGAAAATGAATGAATGCACACATTAAGTACAGTATTAAAACTAGTGGCAGGTGACAGTCAGTCCCAATGCTCTAATGAGGCAGTTGTTTGGCTGGTCATTTGTCTCAGAATTGTGTGACTGAGGCCCTCTAAGTTAAAGATAGCATTTTGATCCCTGCTTTCCAGGTTTAACTAAGTGCCCTTGAGCAAGATGGTGTGAAAAAATGTCATGCTTACCCGCTTCAAGAACTGGCAAAACAGCAGCAGTGTAAAGATGGCGCAATAATCTTCAGATAAATCTTTATGGAGATAAGGTTAGTTAGCTTAAGTTAAGAAGAAGGACCACACACCTCAAACTCTTCCTGTCATAAAATATAAATAGCATCTGGTGTTATCCTTTCATTGTTCTCTTCTCTCGTGCACCACCCTCCCACCCTCCTTTACTTTTCCCTGCCTGTTAGGTACAGCTTGTCACCCTCAAGAAAACACCGCCTTATACTCATGCCTTTAATTCCTAATCGCCCAGAATGTCAAGGTTGTGGTCCGATACTTGTTAACAAATATTCAACGGTTTAAATTAAGGAAATTATTATTTATTTATTTTGTCTGAATTAAGTCTGAAGGCAACCAAAAAGTTCTGTTCTAATTTTGTGTTACACCAAAAAGATTCAATGATGCAATCCTATACTAATCTCTTTACTCTTAGGCTGTTTATTATTATCACATTATAGACAATAAAAACTTGACTGTGACTCAAACATCTTTAAAACCCTGTTGCATAACCACAAAGAAAACACAACCAGGGTCAGAGAGTGACAGTATGATTTATGATTCTGCCTGTAGCGGACAGTCTGTTATAAGGGAACTCCTCTGTGTAAAGAAAAAAAAACTACCAAACAGTTGTCTTAAGTGTTCAAAAGATTAGACGGCACTGATCAAAGAGGAATTAGTGCTGTCAGACTGGTGCTTATCCCAGTTTTGAGTTTGGTGTTACATAACAATCTGTGCATCTGAATTAAAAACATACAATAATTGTGGTTCATACGTACAGCAGAGTGATCACATGCAGAAAAAAAATTCTTTGATGCATCATTTAGCCAAAGTTCATCTAAAGTTCTCACTTGTTGACTTAAATGTGAAAATAACTTTAGGATGATGTGCAGCATAAATGGCAGAGACAACCCTTCATTTCATAACTGAATCCATTGTTTTATTACCCATACTCAAATATGCCAGTCATTCAGGATTTCTTTGTATAAATCTGAACTAATGTATTTGAAGTCCATCATCATAACATAGAGACATTATTTTTGTTATAATATTGTTCTGTACTCTCTGTCAAGACATCTCTGTTTAACTGGTACAATCGCCAAGCACTTTCATATTTCAGAGTGTGTCATAAATTTCAATCAAATTATGATCTTGGCAACCAAGCATCGAGTTTTCCCCCTCATCTAGGTTCTATACTGGCCTACCTGTGGCGCTCACCTGTCACCTGTCGAGTGAAGACATGGGAAGCGACCTTTATACAACAGGGTGTCCTACAGTATGTAGTGGGGACTTCACTGGATTCAACCCGTCTTTCCCTCTAGAATAGCCACTGGCCGGCGTGATATGATATTTTCCGAACTGAAGGTACGGACTCCTTCCCTAGCTCCTTTGAGCTACAGACTTTTGTCATGAACTTTAACACTTCCCTCTTCTGTGCGCTAATATATTGTCCTTTTAAACTTCACAAGGATTTTAAACAGGAGTTTACAGACTTTGTGATGGGCTTGACTTTAAATTACAATTGCTTAATTATTAGGCTATTGGTGACTTCAATATTCATGTCTTTCTAAAGACTTTCAAGACCTTCTAAATCACAAACAATGAACCGACAAGGCGCACATGTCCCCCACCTTCTTGGCAGAAGATAGTGCCTCCAACACTCGAAGGGAGGGGGGGTCCCAGACCATCCAAAACTGTCTGAAGGTCCCAGGGAAGCACTACCTGCCTGGAAAGGGGCCTCACCCTTTGTTCACCCCAAATGAACCGCATAACCAGTTTGACTACATGCCGAGAAACGTCCAAAACCCTTATGATTGCGGCAGCAAACACCGCCAGAGTCAATGCGGCATGACTACTATTCAGGAGTGCCTGTAGAAACTTCAGGACCACATTGATTGAACAACGAGAGGGGTCCCTACACCAAACGGCAAAGACGCGCCAACGAGTGCTGTAAGCCCTGGCCATGGAAATCACAGCAGAGAAAAGCCCTATACTCGTCAGCCTCCCCCTCTCAACCTCCAGACCAGTAAAGGCCGTGACTAAAGGTCCTGCGCTACAAGACGCAGGGACAGGGTCAGCAGCGGCGACAGTGGGGCGGGATCCCACAGATGTGTCGTGCCACTCACACCTCATGTCGTGCCGCTCACGTCTTGTGTCTATCTCCTCAGGCGTGAGGACAGACCGCTCATGCGTGAGCCTGTCCAGACAGCCTGCTGTAAAAGCAATGTTGCTAGCCAAAACCACTACCTTAGCCGCATGTAGCAGTGATCCATCAGTGACGCCGTCAGCCTGTACCTCTCCAATGGTAGAGCCGGCTTACCACTCGGCCATCGGTGAATGATAGGAGCAGACACATCCTCACACCGTCCTCAGTGGCTGGAACACCGATTAATTCGCTCAAGCCCTCCATGTTGCAGTAGCCCACATAGCCCCGGGCGGGGACTCTTGCCGAGATCGGGGTTTGCCACTCTCGATTGGCATAGTGGGCGATGGGCATCATCAGAGAGAGAGAGGGTCTGTGACACTAGCCCTATTAAAAAAACAAAAAACAAAGCACTGCAGCACTCAATCTCCTCAGGGGAGATCAAGCCAGGCAGGGCAAGACGACCGCTGCAGCTGATGCCGCCATAAGGCAGGTGAAGCAGCAGCCATGGCTGCCCTCGGGCAGCAGGAGGGCGTGGGCGTGGCAGGAGCGGAGGTGCCCGACACAGGTGGTGGGTGGTCTTGTGCAATCCATTCTTCTTTTCTACTTTGTGAGTATAATCTTTGCTCTTTTAGTGTTCTCAGAGGAGCTGAGTGAGGGGGTTTATATAGACCCTGAGGCTGTGCCAGGACGTTGGCATGATTGGCGCGGTGAATGCGTTGATCTGTCGCAAAGTGATTTTTTTTACACACGTATATCAGATCACTTTGCAGTGTTGTTGAATGTGTTGTTGCCTATCTGTGAGGTTACATTGTGCATCCCAGCGGGCCAGGTTCACACATTAACTGTGTTTTGGAGCATAATCCTGCTGTTTCTCCTGAATGTAATGCAGTCTTTGAGAGTTTTGAACAGGTGTCTTTTCCCTTTTTAACTAAATTAGTGGCACAGCTTTGGCCATCTCACTGTCTCCTCGACATTGTACCTACCCGCCTTCTTAAGGAGGTATTCAAAAGTCTTGGGCCCTGTGTAGTGGATCTTATTAATGTGTCTCTGCTATCTGGTTGTGTCCTAGCTGTTTTCAAACATGCCGTGGTACAGTCAGTTATAAAGAAGAGCATTCTTGATCCTACTGATCCTACTTGATCCTCTTGATCAAATTTCAGGCCTATCTCAAAACTCCTTTTCTTGTCAAAGGCTCTTAGAGAAAGTAGTTTATTGCCAATTGCAGTCATATCTTGAGAGTCACAGCATCCCAGAAAAATTCAAGTCAGGTTTTAAAACACTGCACAGCACTAGAACTGCTATTTTAAACGTTTTTAATGACCATTTATTTTCTGATATTGATGTGTGGGTATAAGGGGTTCCCCACATAAATGGTTTCGGTCCAACTTATGCAATAGGACATTTTCCAGCTCCTGCGTCTGTTCCTAGACTAGGCTCAAGACTAAAGAAGGCTTTTTCAATAGTAGGCCCCAAACTGTGGAACAGTTTACCACAGCACGTTAGAAATGCCCAGTCCATTGAGCATTTTCAAATCTATGTTGAAGACTTACCTTTTTACTTTAGCATTTGGAACTAGACATCTTGATTTTTATTTTATTTTTCTAGTTTAATCTACTATCTATTTTCTTGATTTGTCACATTTTATATTTTTTCAATGTATATGTGTTCATGTCATCATTTAATTATTTTATTTCAAATATGTGCAGCACTTTGGTCAACTTCTGTTGTTTTAAATGGGCTTTAGAAATAAAGTTTGATTGATGTTGTACTTGATATATTATAAATTGATATTTATTTTACTCCAAAGAAAAAAAATGATCTTGAGATGAACATCACAAATAATAATAATAATAATAATAATAATTATTATTATTATTATTATTATTATTATTATTATTATTATTATTATTATTATTATTATTATTATTATTATTATTATTATTATTATTATGTGAAACATGTCAATATGTCCTCCCTTCTTTGTCTTCCAAGCGTTGTTGTTTCGTTTTTAAAGGTTGTTCTGTCTAAATGTCAATCCACTAATGTTATATTTACCAATTCACTGAGTTGCTAAAACCATCTTGTTTATTCAGAATTTGACACCTTTTCTTTTGTCCACTGAAAATGTATTGTGGTCTGCTAAACTTCTGTTTAGATCCAGATGAGAGCATATTTGAGTACAATATTAAGAAGAGGTGTGTTGATATGTAACCATAACAGAGCAGTGAATGAGCGTGCGCTGGTTGTTGTAAATGCTCCATCAGTTGGGGGCCCTTTCCTGAATGACCTAGTGCAGAAATCACTCACATCACCGGTTACTCCTGGCAATTAAAAATGACTGACCTGCAGCCAGCAATCTCAGTCTTGCACAAAACGTCGCCCCGAGCAGTCCGCAGGGCCTGGACTGTGGTGCGCTCTGGTCCTGAAAACATGTGGTGTCCAGATGTGGACGCAGACCTGATGCGGTGCAGCACATAGACAATGTGCAGTGAATATGAAATGTGCAGTGCTGGTTGCTACAGCCCCAGTGGAGGCAGCGTGCGTTCACCTTAAGCAGATAAGAGAAAATATAGACAGGTCTGTTACAGAGTTCTAGTCTACAGCAAAAGCTCTGTTGCTGCAATGGTCTCAGTTTTTTAGCCACAACGAGAGCCGGGACCAGCTCCACACCAAAGTACCAAAGCTGGCCGCAGTGCCTCAACAAAGCCAGGAGTCTGAGAGGGATTTAGTGAGACAGACCAAGATGTGTGGATATTCACCACTGTCTACTTTTAATGTTGTGTGTGAGCAATTGCTTTTTCACAGCACACTGACACACACACCTGTGACACTGTCCCAGCCTCACAGCTCCGGGATGAGGGCATGTGGACTTCGCTCTCGGGAAGTGAGTTAAATGTTAATATAAGCCATTGCTATATTTGTGGGAAAAATCCCAAATCAGGACTGAGACCTATTTGACTGGATCCGGCACCAGGGTAAGTTTCTTAAAGTAAATGTTAATGTGGCCTTTTTTTATGTTTAATTATGATTTATAAATAAGCTTGTTGAAATGGCCCATTCATTCATTCATTCAATCATTATCTTCTGCGTAGCCCGTTAGAGGCCGCAGGTGACTGGAGCCTATTCCATCAGCTTTGGTCCTGAGGCGGGGGGTAGGCCTACACCCTGGACAGGAGTGCTAACCACTCTGCTAAAATGGTACACAAGAAGCTATAAAGCACTCCTCATAACAACATACAGTATGTTCCTTTACCTTTTTTCCTTCTCGATGCTGTGTGAATACTTTATTAATATTCTCTCTGTGTTCCCCCACCTCCAGCTTTACAATGATGCATTGAACTAAGCTTATCTTTCTCTGAGTTGTGTCATAACAACACGTGTGTTTTGCTTAAATCAACCACATCTGACAGTTTACTTCGGTGAGATTACTTAGCATTAGCATTTCCTGCGTGTCGTAAAAGCAGCCCCTGATAAAATACAAAACGAACAGATTAAAAGTGTTATAGTCTGTATCAATCCTATACAATCATCTGAAAGCTCGTGGTGCACATGGTCCTAACAGTATATAATATACTAAACTATTGTTACAGAGAAGTGTAACATACACTATTTTCAAAATGCGTTAGTTCTAAATGGTTTTGCTGCTCGGCTAGGTGCTGACTTTTAACTTGTGTATATTTCATAGATTGTAAATAAAATATTTATTTTATATTTATTATATTATATTTACACCACATCCTGACCTGGCGTGGGATTTGAGCGTACCCTACGTCCACGTTCAGATTGATAAATGCCAAAGAATGTGCGGAAATGGTTTTACACACAATTTTTTGCCTTAGCACATTTGATAAATGAGGGCCATTCCCACCACCAGTATATACGCTACAGGGGAGGTCTAGCCTAAAATCTACACTCTGGAGCTGGAGTGTAGGTAGATACTGATCTGGAGATCTGGCTGGAGTCCACTAGAGGACACGGGCCCGATGAACAGGCAGGACTCTGCTGGACCAAAGCCGGTAGAAGAAACTGGTAACTGGACCGGGTTAGCAGGACCAGCAACAAGCACTGCTTTTTCCCAAGTAAAAAATTCAGTTCTACAATACCTTCAGTTTCTGTTCTAAAATTCAGTTTTCTGAGCCCCACATCCGTGGCTTGGCGAGCGCGTTAGATATTGAGCCAAGATTTATAGAACTGTGGCAGTGGTACTGTGACCGTTAGGCTACAGTAGGTGGACTATACCAGGGCAGGTGAAGGTGCCCCACCCGTTGTCACTGGAGCTGACTGGAGCAATAGGCAGGTGCAGAAGAGTCTCAGAAAAGAGGAGAAAGAGGGGTGGATCAGAAAATGCAGTGTGAACATGATGCTCTAAAGCAGGGGTCTCCAACCTTTTCTCCTCAAAGAGCTATTTTTACAAAAAAAAAATGGCAGAGAGTTACTCATGTAGTATTTATTCTCATCGCTTATTTCAACAAAAACAAAATTTATTTTGTTTTTCAAGGACCCTGAAATTTTACAAAATGTTGGTGTCCACAACTTACATTTTAGTAAAACATCACAAAAAACATTTAGATCATCTGCATGTGCATGTTCTAAATGTATGTGCATTTGTTTCCTGTGTATCTCACACTATAAAACGAAAACAAAAATGCTGTGTGAACTAAACAATGCAATTCTAAATGCACAGATACTTGTGTATTCAGTCAGATTACTGGCACTGACGGAGTCAACAACAGAGGTGTATTGTGTAGTGTATATGACGCATATATGATGCTTAAAAGGATCTGTGCACTAATCGTCCCAGTGGGTCTTTCTGTAAAGACCTGGAAAGTACAGCGGGGAGCAGTCAGATGCTGTCCCAGACTTTATAGCCTCAGATCAGATCTAACTCTCATTTTAGCTCCGAGGCTAATGTCTGTGGCAGCTACTGACTGCTCCCCGCTGTACTTTCCAGGTCTTTACAGAAAGACCCACTGGGACGATTAGTGCACAGATCCTTTTAAACGTGATAACTCAGACTAGAGGAACAAACACATGCAAGACCGGGTTTGGGGGAGCTCAGTGCGGGGCAGGAGGGGCAGTTGTCCCCCGAGACCAGAAGAGAGTGGGAGTTTAAAGCAAATCACACTGCATTTTCTGATGAATCTCTCTTACTTCAGTTGCGGCTCAGAAAGCTGAATTGTAGAACTAGAACTTGGAAAAAGCAGTTCCAAACCAAAGTAATTCAGTTTCAAAATATTAATTCATTTTCAATTTACTGTAATACATTTACAAACCAATGCATTTGGTTTCAGATTAGGGTTTTTAAATTCAGTTGTTAAAAAGCATTTATTCAACTTGAGAAATTAAGAGTTGTTTCTGTTGTTATGATTTAAAAAGAGTAAAAACAATTGTTTGACAATAAATGGCTTCACCCAACCACTAACTATGAGTAAAAGAAAAGTTTTTGTTCTATCATTCATATTTTCAGAAAAATGGCCAAAAGACAAATCACAAATTCTGCCAGGTTATGTAAACTGATGAGCACAACTGTATACTGTATGCTGGATATTATTCAAATATGTTGGTACCAGTACTAAAACTGAAACTTAATACCAGAAACTGAACAATACTTTTTTGAACTAATATAATTTTTTTTTAAAAACAAAACATTTACCGACTGAGCTTTTTGGTCAGTGCTTTAAAGGTACTGACGTTTGGAACTTGGCCCTTGCTTCATTAGTATGTGTATGCATTTGTGCATTTTAATATCTTGACAAAAAGACACTTTAAAGCACCACAGAACCAAGTTGTATAGGAAATTTGTTTCAAATTTTCCTGTTCCTACAGCTGCACAGAAAGGCCTTACAACAGTGGTAGAAAGCACTTTAAGGTTTTGTAAAGGTTTAGGTTTTTATGAACAATATTTTGATAGTAATAGGATCTGTCACTGTCAAAGCTGTGCCAGACAGAAATGTAGGAGACAAAAGGACCTTATTGTGATAGTAGTTTTAATTGAAGTTGTGAACGACAGTGATAAAAGTTTGGGTTACTGCCCTAATACGAGCTGTGTCCTTCAGATGGGAACGGGAAAAGCTTGTTTTGCTTCAACTACTTTTAATATTTATTTTATATAAGACTGAAGGGTACCTTAGGTGATCTTAAGCTGAAGATAGGAGCAATGTGAGGTGTGAAATCTGCAATATCTCCACTCGATAGATATCACCAAAAATGCCAAGAACCTCCTGAAAACGCATTGGTTGTTTATGTATAGTGACCTATTTCATCCTTCTTTCTGAAGACATTTATAAAACCATTCATAAAAAACAATTGCAGCATTTCTCGACTAAAAGAAGTTGATGTTACATCTTGCATAAATGTCCCAGAGCTCAGAGTGTTTCAAGAGTACAGTACAATAGTAATGTGGTGGCTGATTTGTATTGGCAATATGCTCCAAGACCTCAGTGAAATAAAGAGCATTTCTCCATCTGCCTGTGTAAGTGTGTGGAGCTGAACTGTGTGTGTTGGCGCTTTCTTCGGTCTGTGGTCTAGGTTTAGTTATTTTCTAGGGTAATGGTCGCTTTGGGATGGAGCTATGTCAGCATTCAAACTCCGTACTGTGTAATATGGAAATAAAGCTGAAGATTCAGAGCCAAAAACTCTGAATTGGAAAAGTGTAGGCTGCCTTAAGGATATTTACCTGTGGTGTGCCGCAGGAAACACTCTACAGCAATGAATATTTATGGTGGAGGTCGACAGCATGTACTTATGATAGATAGTTTGGACTCTTAAGAGAACATTTTCCGCAACAGTATGTATCTTTTTACCTGAAAGACATTTTTGATGGGCGACATGTAACATGGAGTACAGCTCTTTTGTCAGATATCTAACTGTGCCAAACAGGAAAAGCTTTTGCAAGAACATGTAACTTACCAAGAATCTGTCACATCAACACAACTTGCCAAATCCCATAAAAATGAAGCAATCCAAAAAAAAAGCATTTATACGTTAAAAAAAACATGGTTTTAAGATGTTACTGCTCTGTAAATAGATATTATATGTTTCCAGAATTACAGTGTGTTTTTCACAAAGATACTAATGGTAGGCTGTAGGTCATCACCTTTACTATGTTCCATCTAATAAAAGTTATTTGTGCTTTGGGCTTTTATAAATGATACATACATACAGTTTATATAATTTATAAAAGCCATCTGCCATTTTTTCTGACTTACTAAAAAGCTTAATAGGTTTTGAACCTCACAGACTCCAAACTTATGTTGGCATATAATAAATAAGTCTCTCAGATAATGTGAGCTAACTGGCAAACAGAAAAGCCCAAATATTTTTCACATCAGGGACGGGGTGGCTAGTCAGGATGAGGGTAAGGCAGCTGTACATTGACTTAGGCTGCTCACCGTTTGAACCTTCACTGACACTGCCTGTGCACAGTTCCCCCTCCTTCTCTTTAGCTCTGTCATTGGTCAGGTTTGTTGAGCCGCCGTATGATTTCTTGTCTGTAAATGGCGGGAATATAAAACTAGATGCGGTGGATTCAGAGAGATGGCAGGCGGTCAGGGAATTAAACAAATGCTTGTTCTGTGCAGCCTCGTAGGTTTCTTTATAGGAATTTTGTTAGGCCTATGTTTGTAACGCCAAAGCAACAACAATTAAACGTGTTCATTGAGGTCTTTTTTCGAGCGCTTTAACCACTTGCCATGGTGTAAAACAGTTGGCAAAATGAGCAACACACATATCTGTGGCTTGTGCACCGTAAATATTTACTGTAGATGTTTACCGTTATCCCCACGGCCTGTCCCAGCGGAGGACAGTGGGCTGTGAGCGGCCGGAGACTGGCTCTACAGCTCGTATGTAACCACCCTCGTGCCAGTGCCACTGTTGTTTTTAGTGCACATCTGAGCTGTGGTCAGCTGGAGTTTATGAGACCAGTTAAAACTGAAGCCCAAATTAAAGGGTCTATGCTACATGAAGGATCAGGTCAAAGGTAAAAGCTCTTGCTGCAGTTTTAGGTCTGAGCGCTTCAGTCTCTTTCTTGTGGACGAGTGAAAAGTAGCTCCCGTCAGAAGTCTGTACAGGTTTTTTTTTCTTCCTGTTGCAGTATAGTATGTGCCTTCAATTGTTCTAGTGATGAGTAAACGTGGTTCCGGCTGTGAGAACGCTGTTCAGGCTATAATAATTACAGATCTTTTTCATTTTTAAAATGTAGACCTAAGTCCTGATTTCAGAAAATATAAATATTTCACACAAAGGCCTGTAAAGAGGCTAAAGCTGCAGCCTGTTGAGGGCAGTTTGTCAGCCTCTACATCTCTGACCTTAATATTGTAGTGATCTGTTGTTTTTTGGGGGGGTTTACTGTATTTATAACATTATTTTCCTTTAATATAGTGCTTAATTACAGTCTAACCTAAATGTAAACGATTGTAAATAATGCCCATGATGAATCTGCAGTGACAATATAATGCTTTTTAATATTTTTATACCTTTTGTTATTTTATTCATGAAATTGATTTTTAGTGGAAGATTCAATAAGGGCTGGTCTAAGACATACAATACCTGGGCAAAAATTTGACCCACCTTGGCCCTGAGTCACATTATGGATTTTAAAGCAGTTTGCAAACAAAGACAGCTAGATTTAGATTTTTACTTGTTTAAATCACAATTTTACTTTTTACTCTTGTGCTCAGCCTTAAACTAAGATTAAGGGTGCATGCCAGTCTATACCGTGTCTGAGCACGTTACACTTTAAAACACAGCTTATGGCATTAAAATAATGACAAAACAATAATAAATACAACCACAAGCAGTTTATTTGAAGTCAAACGCACTTTTAAGTTAACTCAATTTTTAGATGCCTGCTCATTCTGCTCATGTGAGGACAGACCTTACTTGTGGAGGAACTTTTGGCAGATTGGGGGCGGGACCCATAGGAGGCACTGGCCCTCCTGTGATTGGTCACTTTCCAGAAAGACCAGCCCCATGACCTCATCAATCTCTTCAAGGCAGACGCTAAAGAAGCAACAGGTGTAGCTCGAGTGGTCAGTTAGTGAATTATCCTAAAGTTTACTCATTAAAGTAGTTTTATTGTGGTTACCACTTAAACATGTATGTACATGTTCCTACATATATCCTTATAAAGTGACCAACTATAGACTTTTTGAGCAACAATATGCTTTGCAGGTAACTGATGAATGCTAACAGATTGAGGGCAGGACCCACCGGAGGCACTGGCCCTCTGCCAAAAGTTCTTCCACGAGCGGGCAGGTCTGTCCTCACGCGAGCAGAATAAGCACACAAATCTTTCCTCACACGACCAGAATATCACACGGAGGGTGCAGCAGAGCAGCGAGAGGTGCGCATGAGCAAACTCGTGAGCGAGCAGAGAACGTTCACGTGCGTGTGTTATTTTCTTGCGCATAGCTTTTAAAGTGTGGTACAGAGAGTTAAGAGTAAATATTTATGTGTGTGAATTTAAATTAACTGCTCGTGGTTGTATTTATTCAGCCTCTTGAGTTTTGTCGTTATTGTGACGGTATAACGGCTTGTTTGGCCAATGTTAGTGCTTCCTGGGATTTGGCACCATCGGAAACAGGGCATTTGCAGGGGACAATGGCACAAAAACGTTACAGCAAACGTGAATGCCACATATGCTGTTATGTGCGTGTGCTGCTATTTTTTCCTGTCCTGCACAGTGCACATTGGCCTGATATTGGCTTTTAAATAAAAAAAACAAACTTTGACTAACATTTATTAAGGGTTAAAATAAATCAAGTATATCCGTCAGATTACGGACAACTGGACGCCACATTAGTCTATGTTTTCCACTCCACCCTTTGCAGACATTCCAACCACGTGGCTGCGTCCGTGTATCATATCTCTGATCTCCACCCAAATCCCCACGGAGAAGGTTTTCATCTCTCTTTCTGATAAAAAAAAATCTGAACCAAAACAAGACATTCTGATTCTCTTCAAAGGAGCTTAAGAAAATCTATAACACGTTTGGGCGGGGCCTTTCATCAATATCACATGAGGATCTCGGAGCGTTCTCATGTAAAACCGTCGAGGGGGTTTTGTTGTTTTTTTTTGCTGCAGCTTTACCCGCACAAGGGAGGCTTTGGGGTACGGAGCTGTGGGAATGTGGCGGCAGAAGACATAGTGTGGACTCTGAAAACAAAGTGGGTCTTGACAGGCCAACGCTGCCACACAACACAGGATTGTTTTGCTCTGTCTTTAGTTGTCTTTTATGTGTTGACGTTGGATGACAGTGGTGTTTGCACTTAGAAAACTTTTGCTAAAGATTCCCAACGGTAAAACTGTCCTCGGTTTGGGTGGAAACAAGTTGTGTAAAGGTTGCTCTATTTGACCCACAGCTATTTTCTGCTCTAGTGAATTCAGGAGTGAGGTTGTATTAGAATGTATTGCACCAGGCTGTTTCTAATCACTAGTTCAACCAGGTACTGCTGAACAAACATACAGCATGCAAAAGGATTAAAGAAATACCCCTCAGGTACCTGTTCCCATGTGCTTTATCTTGTAATTTCACAGACATTTTCAGGGATGTTGCCTTGTCAATCAATGCATTTGGTTCAACAACTTTGACTCAAACTCTAACATAACATGAGCTTACCAGTTGCAATAAAGACTGTAAGCATCCACAGTCAAAGATGGCTGTTTATGTTCAATAGAACGTTGACTACGCATATACTAAAATAGTACGGTAGTAGTGTTTCGATTAAACATACTGTATACTTATACAAGTTTGAAACAAAAATTTCTAATATAAAACCGATGAAGCAAAAAGATTTGGATGATCATTTGAGACTCATGGTTTTAGTTGTGTATTGCAGAAGCCTGAGGGAAATGGGGTAATGTGGGTATATGTGTGTATTAAAAAGCAGCTTTTCACTGGCATTTTCCCAAAATGTTGTTTTACTTGCCTTATATTCAGAAGAGAAATAATTTTGTCTTCTTATTATCCAGTACAAATATGTGTTATACATATCTGAAACTGCAAACACATAATGGCTTTAGCCTAATGTTGGCTAATTGAAAAAAACAAAAACACATATGAGATCTAGAATTCATCAGATTTAATTTTGCAAAAAAGTTAACCAAAAACATACTCCCTTTAGTTGGCTGACAATGCATTGTGGTATGCTTAACTTAACATAAGTAGATTATTCTGAATATTATTTTGTATTTAAACATTCCTTAACAAGTTTCAATAGGACCTTTAGAATTTGCCCAGTCCACCTTGATTTCAGTTCTTTTCAAAGCCATCAGGCCTCACAGGTCAACTATTATCTGTGGGCTCAGAGTTAGCTGTGGCGCTCATGGACAGCGGCCACACCTGTGTGTCTGTCAGTGCGCTGACCTCTCCACAGCCCCTGGGGAGTACACAAAGACTTGCACTATGTGACCTGCCACTCAGTGAACAAACAACTCTATTCATCTGCGCTCGCTCTGTGTCGGGTTTGTCCTCTTTCTGCTTCTTCATCCACAGAAGTGACAGAGCTCAAAAGAAGGTCATTATCTGGTGCAGTGCTAAATGAGCCATCGCTGACAATGATGATAATCACAACAAATCTCTCATTACAGGAAGCTGCAGTCTGGTGGCCTACCCCAGGTCTCACAGCCTGCACACACTGGCTGTTTGACCCAGAACTGATACTTTTCAGGAACCGATATGGAAGGAAGTTTTGAGGCTCTGTAGAAACAAAGTAAAGAAAAGTAGCATGAAGACCTCTTGTGTTCGATTGGCTGTGAAGGGACCTTTTCTGTTGCTTAAGACTTCCTGCTTCAGAACACTTCCTGGTATAATCTTCACGCTTGGCTTTGCACATTGTCACGTTGCACATAACACACAAAAAGAGCAGCACATGACCACAAACTGTATTCTTTTCTTCCAGACTCTTGTGAGCAGTGGTCATGTGGCTGTGATGGACAGTAGTGTTGGAAAACTTCAGACTGATCAGACTGAGGTCAGTTTTCTTTTAAAGATATTTGTTAAACAGAACAGGAAGCACATGCAAAGGCCAGGACTTCAGATGAAGGATGATGGAGGTGACTGGATGTAGTATCAGTATAAGCAATTTGATCAAATCAGAGCAATGCCACACTGTTTACTTTAGTAAGTAAGGGTAAACCAGATGTGAAACAGATGTGTCATTGTTAAATCTAGAACAGGCCCGTAACTGACAGTACTGACACATCATTGGTACAAACATACTGCGGGTGCAGGGGGAATTGCATTACCAGGAGAGGTACAAGATCTAAGAGAGTTTGTGAACTTATAAATCTTGTGATATATTCTGTCTGTCTTATGTTTAAACATAAGATAGACACGACTATCTTGCAATGACAAGCATAAGAAAAGGGCTTAGGTCTCCATCTTTTAAAGTTTTGGCCTTGTCTCGGTACACTCCTTACTATTGTGGACACTGCTCTCTTTAAATGTGATGAACAGGAATTGGTATTTGCAGAATTCACACTGAGGCTCAGGCATCTGAGTTGCTGACCTCAGTCTGGGTCCCATCAGGCGTCTGAGGACTTGAGACCAGGAGGAGGGAGGGGACTACGCTTCACCCGAGGAAATGAAGAGGCAGAGATACCCACTCCCCACTGACCCTTGTGTCTTTACATTGTCACCTAGTGTGACCCCAGAGGACCTGGCTGTGACCGGCATGTCTCTCAAAGGGGCCCCTGTTGCGTGGTTCACATACTCAACCTGTCGCACACGTTGAATGTACACTGTGGCACTTTCAGATGAATGTGACTGGTAGGATGTCTGCTGTCTTTCAGAACGGACATTTCCTCTTTTAGTTTGGACCATGACAAAATAACACCTTTTGTGAAACAAGACAGACCCACCAAGTGTCACAAACGCCAGAGCACAAATTAAGACATTTCAAATGATCATGTGATGAGGAGCTCTTGGTTACTTCTGCTACACCTGTCAGTCAATTGAGTTTAGCCCATAGTCACATAATACTACTTTATACAGTATACATCCATGTCATTCACAGTTTGTGTATGTCTTTGTATCGGCTCTGTCTTTATCCCCCAACAGGAGGTAGTAACACAGGTGAGGTGGGTCAAGATGCTACACTATAAACATTAATTGGGCAGCTCAGCTTTTTGGGAATTGGAGGATGTATTAGATGTGTATGTGTGTGCAAGTAAATGCAATGCAGTTTGGGAAATACGCAGTCTTCCCTCGTGACTGTGCTACAGTACACAGAGCCTTTCTTTTAAACTTCTATGTGAGAGACTAAAACAACAAACAACAGTTTAGCCAGCAGCAGACTAGAGCTCTGCAGATCTTTCTGCATCTTCGACTGTCTACAAATGAGTTAGTATCACTCTATATCATTCTCATGTATTTATGCTGCGCCGCTGTCCAGCTCTAGAGCATGCTCAGTCCATTAGTCCAAACTTAGTCAGAGTATGCTGTATACAAGCCACAATAGACAGATGTTCTGCCGGAGTTGGAAAAAGCTTTTATGTTAAATTTTTATGGTACTTGATATTGGTCGGAATCTCGCTCACCCAGATTCCGTCTAAGTCATACAAAAGCTGACAAACTTCTAGTGTGACCTATTATGTGCATGTGCACGCCACGCAAGATCTTTACATGACTGATTAAAAGTCATGTAAAGACCTGTCTTTCACACAGGTGTTAAAGTAAGCTCTGGGAAAATGTGCAACATGAAATCGACCTTATTATAAATTAATTAATGATTGTATACGAAAGTAGCCATCTTTATTATTGTGAGATTTTACCTTAGTGCCGTTTAATACCAATTGTAGCACAAGGGATCCAGTTAGATAATTGAATCTACCTATGAGCATTGTCCAACTAAGCTGCATATGTAATGAGTGCATGGTGATAACATCAGTAGTTTTTGAATAAGCAGCACATTTTTTCCGTCACATTCCAACCTTGAAGTAACTGTACCATTGGTCAGTCTTTGTTTGGAGAGCTGTAAAACGGTGATGATGAACCAGCTCCATGACTAACATAATGAGTCAGGTTAAATAAACTAAGTATAAATGGCTCCTGTTGCGGTCGAGTGATGGGTACGGGCTCGGCCAATAATGTGACTCCTTGAGTAAATACGCAGTCATTAGCCACTTCCTCCTACTCATGCTCTGCACCACCATGAGCACTTGACCCTCATAAAAGTGATGAACAGTGTGTAACCATGCTTACTGAGGTTAACGTGGAAAAAGCTTGAATGGTTGGATGGTTTCACAACAGACAACTTTGTCCTGCTGGCTCATCTCGTACGGGCAAAGACAATAACTCTTCAGAACCATAGCTATCTCTCGGTGCCTCCTTCAATCAGTATTAGTAACAGCTTCCGCGGTCTTTAGTTTATGAGGGGCTTTAAAGTCGTCCGATAGCAGAGTAGCTTATTGCAGAGTAAACATGTGACATTGGTTAATGCACAGCGAGCAAGGTTTTATGGGGTTCAGCGTAATGCTACACCACAAGTTAGAAGGCATTAACTCTGCTCGTGTGACTTTAATGGGAACAAGGGAGAGGAGGTTCCACACTAACAACACTTTCTCACTCGGGATAACAAGTGTGTTCAAATATTTGCCTCCCTCCTTCAGCAAAGGCACACACTTCCCTTCGGGAATCTGCTAACAATAACTTTTATAGATTTCTCTTGTCAGGGCATGGCGTGGTTTATTGTTTTGTTGGAGTTTGTTTTTGAACATTAATGTTTAAAACTGAATTTTGCAGCATGCAACACTTCACAAAGCGAGATCAGGTCTGTCCTGTCTGTGTTTAATCTGTTGCACATTTTACACTCATCTGTTTTACTCCCTGACTCTGCTGTACCCTAAATGCCTTTTTTCACATTACTAATATTACAACAAATGACATCCCATTTATTAAATTTTCTGTTACGGTTACTATTACAACTGTGCCCTATGCTTTTTATAGTATTTGCACTTTAGGGGTTAGCCTACTTTGGACGATGCTCAAATGGAATCTCATGGTTGCGAATAACAATGACAATAAAGAACTGAACTGAATTAAACCAAGGCAATACACCATTGCAAAACCCATTTTTGGTGCTTACCAGATGTACTATTGGGCAACAACACAATCTAAAGCTGAAAAGACACAAGGATTTAGTTAATGGCCTCATCGGCTATGTATATATTGGACACATATCCTGATTTAAGGTTTGAGACACAAAATTAAATGCAGTAATTACCCAGTGTACAATCTGTATATTGCAACCACCATAAACTCAGTGTTGAAGCCAGAAAGAGGCAGTCAGCATTCATTAATGAAACTACTTCTAAGTATATAAACTCAGCACAGTCTGACCAGTGTTGGAGTCCCAACTGAAAATGGGTAGGATTTATGACTGACATGTAGATAGAACTTACCGGCAGAGAAGCCTTTAGCCTCAAGGCAGCAGTTGTTGATGGTTGTAAATTTCCATAATCCCCGCCATTTGACATGCACATTGTTGACATTGCTGAGGTGAAACCAATAAATATTGTGTCTACTGCAGTCATTTGACCATCGACCTCAATGTAGTTTGTATCAATCACAAATAAAGCTGTTTGATATCTTCAAGTGTCCCACAAAACGGTGCTGTAACTCGTCAACATCAACTGTAAACTTTGCAAAGAGACTAGTTTGGTGGATATTTAGGCAATGCCACATTATGATGAGGCATATCATTAACCTTTGAAACAGTTTTGGATGTGCTGTAATGTTGTTATTTTTGGTCACAATATGCATATTGGACATGGGGACATGTCAAATGATGTCATACACATAATCAAACAGAAAGGAAATATGTGTCAGAAAATTAAATGTTTTTTAATACAGGGTTCTGCAAGTGTGCTATGACCTATACCGTTTGCCTGGTTCCTAATATAAAAGTTACTGCTTGCAGTCTAAAATAAGCTCCAGTAACTCTTCTTTGAAGCTCTATCTGTTATCTATAGACTATTTAAAAATTCCACCATAACCTCGAGTCCCTCAAATAGCACACAACCATTTCCCCAGCAGTCAATAGAAATGCACTTTGTAAATCTTCTGTGATTTCACAAAACTCTTTCACTTTATTTTATTGAAACCCCGCTTCTCATTTTATTTTTCCTGTTTAAATGCACTTCCTTGCAGATCACATGTGGAGCAAGGTCAAACCTGGCACATGGTGAAAACCCTACCATCAGTCTGCTTCACTCATTTACTGTAGGCTGATGTGGTGACAGACAGTCCGCAATGTTCACACCTTAATTGCAATCTATCACTTTAATGGAGAAATAACTTAACACTTAAGCCAGCAAAGACGGAGTATGTCGACCTCACCTGATGAAGTAGTGTGCGGCGTTGGGCTGGGAGGCTCATTACGGCTCACATGGGGCACAGTGTCATAACACGACTCATAAAAAACATGGCCGTGGCAGCTGTGGGGGCTCGCCGGCTCACTTACACAGGCATTATTCAAGCAGGGGGTGGTAGCAGCGCTATGGTGCCCTGTCTGTCACGCTGCAGGAGGGGTCCAACCTGGATTTTTATAAGGGTACCAGGGGCCCCTCTCACACTGGCGTGGGAAAGGACCATCGGGTTATGTGCAGGGTTTTATGGAGTATTGTCTGAACGAGGCAGAGGTGGAGGTCCAAATCCATGACCCCCTTCCACCCAGAGTATACACGTAAGAATCCTCATTTATCTCATCATTTGGGCTGCAGATTTGAGCCTTTTCATTAGAACTATCTCAGCCCCTTTCAATGTGAATATACCATAAACAATTATCAGTACATGGTGTATTTAAACTGAAAGGGCTAACATTTCCAGACAACTTTTACATTCATGCAAGAAACATAATTTATCAAATCTTACAAATTATTACAACAAATTACGTCATTCTTTTCCCACAGGGTTGGAAGATAGAACTAATTTCTCTGTTCTTGCGGAGTATGTACTGGCCATTTGTCAGCAAATGGTAAAGTTGTTTGAAAATTAAATACCACATTTGTCAAATGTGTTTTAAAATGGACGTTGGGGAGAAGACACGATTGCTCCTAAGCAAGCTACAGTTTTGTTTTTTTGTAACAAAAAAGTCTGAGACTGGGACTTGCTTTACTTATACTTATGTAAAAAAAAATATTCTTCAAAAGGCACATCAGACGCCTAAAACAAAAGTTGAAAAGCAGAAGTTACTTGACTTATAGTTGAGGTGGGACTTGCCAATGCACAGCTTAGTAAACATTAAACAAAGACTACTGCTGCCTTCAGTAACAGACTGAAAACATATCAGCGTTTGGATTTTTTTGTTTTTTCTCCTTTCTGATTTACCCTTCTGGAAGGTTTTTGTGGGAAGGAACAACAGGGCTTAACATTGTGGCATCCAGTCAATAGAGAGGTAGTATAAGACAGGTAAAATTAATCTGGTGTGTCATTACAATAGGTATATTAAATATAGTGTTTGATTAATAGATTCTTAGTTGGTAACGTGGTTGGTTATATTCCGAACAGAAATCTTCTAACAACACTGTTCTCTGTCTTTCTTTCTTAATTATAACATAAATAAAAGCCATAATGTATGTGTTTGCTAGGTAATGGTTGCTCATCCACTTCCTGTATCAGATATGCCCACTCAGGATGTATCATATACATGTTTGTAGAATGAGCAATGCACTGAAAAGCTCTACAAATCCACATCACAGAGACTGCTGAGGGCTTTCTTCAGTGATTTACATTTTGGTTAATGAGTCAGCTGTGACCAAATATGAAGCAAGAAACCATTTGGAAGAGTCCACTAATGTCATAAATGAATGGCTTTAGATCTTATTTACATTTTAACTAAAACAATATCCAAAGGTTAGGAATTCTGTTTAGACTGTTTTTATTTTGTGCACTAAGGCCACATCAGTGTTTTTGGTCATATGCTTGCAACTTGTTTTTAATTGTAATTTTTTTTTTAAACAATGTGAGCTTGCACAATTTGGTAACAGAAATTAAGCAGAGCACAATATTTTCAATCGACAAAAAGGGGATTAGTTACCAAAAATGCAAATTCTACATCAAGATGATTACCGGCAACCAACTGACTACATGCATGGAGTGAGTGGGTAGACATTAGCGGGGGCTCCATATTCAGCTGTACTATATATACAAGAATTTAGCCTACACCAGCTAAAGGCTACAAGCTACAAATCACTGAATAGACTTGTACAGAACACCAAATAAACACCACATGGAGTGACCAGAGTTATACACAGATGGTTTCAGGACCCCTGCTTCCTCATCAAAGATAGTAAAACAGAGATTTGCCAGATCAGCACACACTGCTGAAGTTGAAGAACTTAGATTATGGTATGCATGTTTCTGTTACAGAGATTATTACAATCCATATTAGGCTAAGTAACACTCAGCAACTTGCACAAAAATATGTGAAGGCTTTAGCTCAGGATGACCAGGATGAACATGAACTTTAAAACTGTGACACTTTGATTTTATAAACGCAAATGAAAGGAAAGAAACTTTTGCTTTGTTCCTTAAGCTCGTTAGTAAATTGAAAACTTGAAAGCTGGAGAAGGGACGCTTAGCAATATCCTCACGTTTAAGGACGTAAATGGACCAAACAGAATTGCGTTACAGACATATAGAACACTATTGATCTTTTCCAATTGGTTAAAACTGCCGTAACCATGGCAACTCTGTGATAGACACACAGACAGCAAAGTGCGCTGCTTTGGGTTTATGATTGGCATAGACGGGACAATCGGGACAGGAAGAGGGGAAAACTAGGACATTTTAGTGTTTTTGCAGATATCCCCAGTACATGGAACAGTGGGCTTAAAAATGGGACTATTTCAGTTAAAACGGGATATATGGACACCCTACTATAGCTTCATAGCAGTCTTGTTCCATAAGCAAATTGTAAATATAAAAGCAGTCACATTATTCGAGTAGAACTGAAATACATCAGAAGAATATTGACTGTTAAACACAAAAGACAACAGAACAAGACAAAGTTTTTGTTGCCTCCTCTAAAGTGTTTACTTTAGTCATTTTAATTTGTACAGTCAAATAAATGAAAGTGTTTTTTGCTACATTGGTTGTGCATTTTATATATATATATATATATGTATATATATATATATATATATATATACATATATATATAGAGAGAGAGAGAGAGAGTGAGAGATGTTGCTTGTCAAGAGGTCCATAAAGTAGAATTTCCAAAACTTAAATTCAGCCTGGATAGCAACTGAATTATGGTTAATTTTCATGTGTTGAAATAATCATAACAAATAAACAAAAGTATAAGTGGCCTTGCTTCCAGTGTCTGGGCACTGGTGTAAGAATGTGTGAGGTCAGAGAGTCCAAAGGTACAAAATTATTATTACAATTATGTCGGATAAGGTTTAATAATCACATTTACATTTCATTTTTATAACCCGTTTATGACAGTCTGTTAAATCTAATATGTGACTGGGATTTAATAAAGTATTTAATATCCCAACATTACCGCTAAAAGCCAGCAGAGTCTAATGAGCCGTCACTCGGCAGAACGAGCCGGGAGAAGACCAGCCAGCATATGTTGTGGCAGGTGCCTTCTCTCAAAGCTTCTGTCACATATGTTCACTCCATCAGGGCTTAACATTTCACTATGGAGCGCCACTTACTCTTCCCAGGACGGAGAAGGGAAAGCCTCTCGCAGCCACCTGTCAGGGTTTTGAAGTATGTATGAAAGAGTATGATGAACTTGAAGAAGCGTTGCTAGAGGACTTTTCTGTAAATGTTGCAGCTGCAGAATTGAAAAGGGTCCATAAATTTTCAAATAAAAAATTATATATATATATATAAAAGATCTCCAGTCTTTCCTGGAAAGATGTTTGTGGGCTTCTTCCCACTGGCTTTGACATATCCTAAATACAAACACACTCTTTTTCATCGGCTGATGTCCTTGTTTCATTTACCAATTTAGTGTTTAGTGCTTATTTGCAGATTCACTTTGCTGACTGTTACTGTACAGCAGTTTGTTTCTTCATATGATATGATATGCTATGATTGGCTAAAACAGTTCGATCTGGCGGAGTCAGGTTACCTAAGGCACACCTGTGCTATTCATGCTCTCTAATCAAGAGCCACACCTGTGAGGTGGATAAATTATCTCAGCAAAGGAGAAGTGCTCACTAACACAGATTTGGACAGATTTGTGAACAATATTTGAGAGAAATATGCCTTTTGTGTTCATAGAAAAAGTCTTAGATATTTGAGTTCAGTTCATGAAAAATGGGAGCAAAAACAAAAGTGTTGCGTTTATATTTTTGTTCAGTGCGTACATTAACACATCAAATATCTAAATTCATCTCAAAAGTCAACCATTTAAGATTTAAAACCAGATCACTGTTGTAAATGTGTCTTATAGTACTTGGTTTAAAGGAAAAACTAAAGTAAGTCCATGTTTAAATCTTAGTGCATTGCAAACCCTATGTAAGTTAAACCGATTTCAAATTTGTGGGTGCAATGGGAGCCCAGTCACTCAAAAAAGTTTATTGGCCCAGCCTCTTGGATTCTAGTTCTCTGGGCATCATCTAACTTTATAGGTCCAAGAAAGACACAGTTACTGATAGGAGCCTAGGTTCTTGGTAGCTCACGATTACCAAAGTAATAATTCAAAACAGAAAGGAGAAAAGTCAAAGTTCTTGTGGAGTATTCGGTTTCCTCTGAGAAGTTGGACATAGCTGGGCGAAAAGGCCACCCAACAGTCAAACAGGAACCAAAATCAAGCCATGTGTGGTATGTCAGGACAAGCAAGAAGCACTCATTTAAATGTTGCTGAATAACATGTTCTGCTTCTCAGTTGATAAATAAGACTTTCCAGTTCCCTCAGAGTTCTAGTGGATTGTTTAAGTGCACAGTTCCACCCCAGTCCCATCTGCTGACATGTATTACATTGAGATAATCCTGCCAACTGCCACCTCACATCATTCCCTAAACAATCAGAGATGTCCCCCGTGCTGTTCATTTATCAGCATTGCATCACGGTGTACATCTGGGACCAGTTGTTTGTGGCATTTGCAGCGTCCCGACGAGTGGATGGAACCCGAGACACCAGGCCTTCCCATGAGTTCACAATGTGTTCTGCGTCCCCTCGCTCCACCAAACCGCAGCAGATGTTACTGAGTGCAAATTTGTAAATATTTACTCTGCTGAGAAGGCTGTATAAAACGGAGAGAGGTGCGCTGAGCATGGCAACACTGATGGAGCGTTCTGTCCTGCGATCAACCGAGTAATGGAGAAGCGCTGGTCATGTCGAAAAGGTGATGTCAGGTAGTAACAGAGCACATTCAGGTTTCATATAAAAAGCCTTGGAGGAAGTTTAAATCCAAATCATAGGACGCTTTGGGTCATTAGCTCTGGTTTTCACAACTGGCTGTATGCTTTGTGCTGCTCACAGCCTGGCACCACAGTTAGAGGAGTCATAGGCTGTGTCCGAATGCACTCCCTAGTCCCTTACCCCTCAATCACTGTTGTTGCACTTAATAGAGGAATATATAGTGCACTCAATTAATGATTGGTTTTGTACACTGCACGGCTGTTTTTCTGTCGCCGTTAGTCACGTAACTTTTACATACATGTAATAAAAACTCAGCTAAATTCCACTTATAATGCACTTCTGTAATAAATAACAAGACTTTAGTGATGCAAGTATTAATATAAATAACTTTATGCATTTTATTTAACAACTCTTGTCCTATTAATGACCAAACATGACTGGATAATTGCATCTCTTTTATGCCTCAAGAGGACAGCTCTCATATGTCTGTCTGTATGATTTAAGGTAAGCTAACATTAGTGATTTTACATCGTAACAGTTTATTAATAAAAAATTACGTTTCCACAAAAAGTCAAACTTGTCTCTAACTCATTTCATTCAAACCTGTTGTGTTCAGTCTAAAGACATGTCATGTAATAAAGTATATGGCTACACCTCGATTCTCTCTCTCTGCTCTTCTTTAAGATTTTTCACACATCTTTACTTGATTTTATGGCAATTGCATTGACTTTTAAAAGTTTTCTTTAAACGCTGCACCTGTGTGACATTGCTGTTTATGTAGCAGACGCTGTTCTCTTGCCCCCAGCAAAGTGGAGACCCAAGCCTCTTTGGGGATCTTCTCTCAAACCATGAATAACCAACACAATCCCAGGTCACCCAAATGGTTTCCTATGTCATTGCTAGCAGGGGAGATCGGAGACAGTTGCAACACTTTTTGCATTTTCTTTGATTTCTCAGAGACTGTTTATGTTGAAAAGACAACATTTAAATACATTACAGCCACATCTGTCAGCTCCAGTCACACTTTTGTAACATGTGTATGTATATAATATTATACCAATATGAGTTAAATAGTTAAATTCAAACAGAGGACAGAAAAGTTTGTTACTAGTTTAAATTAATGGTATGTAGACTATGCTGAGTGAAAAGGATGAACAAACACATTTTCAAGAAACAAGTTTATAACATTAAAATAAAAAAACATATAAACTATATATATTATATATATATATATATATATATATATATATATATATATATATATATATATATATATATATATATATATATATATTATATATAACACAAAAAATTAAATAACAATGAAAATAACAAATATTGATTTGGAAGTCTGAGGAACACAAACAAAGTGGTTCAGTTGTATTATTTTCTTACTTGTTTTATTAATTCCGCAATACAAGTGCCTAGAAAGGACAAACGGAAATTACACAGAGCAAACTGAGAACAGAGGACAAACTGAACCAAACATGCATTATAAAATATGTTTTTATTAATGTCTAAAATCCCAAGATTGTTATGTTATTTCAATATTTTGTCTGCCAGAGTCCCTACACTGGCAGCCAAAATAAAACAAGCTTTGTCAGCCTAACACATTCTAGTTTCACATGTTAGTAGCTACAATGCTTTTTAAAATGATATGGCTTAACATTTATTTACATGAACAGTTTAGACACTACAAACACCGACACACAAAATACTGACGTTGAAAAAAAAAACTTTATTGGAATTAAATGTATTTTTGTTTGTAGAAGGAATGGTCCACTGTGGCTGATTTTTCAAAGATAGGAAGATCAACTAACTAAACATGTGCTGTAGCTCATTTTTTATTTGAGTTGTTAGCAATGTTGCAACTTTCCCCGCTCTCCCCTGTGTGGTTTAAAAACACCGCCTAACATTCAAGCCGTTAGATCAGACTCAAAATACAAAAGACATGCCAAGACTTAAAAAATGTATTTCTTTGAGTCTTAAGCTTAACCGGTTGCCAGTTGATGTGTCCCATGGGACTGGGGTCAAAATGGGCCTCTACCCTTTACACTGCCTTCACTCTAAAGAAGATTAAACAGGCACGTTCCACCATATTCTGGACGCCAGCCATTACCACAGCTAATTGCTAATTATTTGTTTAATCAGCAAGAAAAGAGAGCTTACATTTAGTCAAAGCAAGGACTAAACTGGTGTGTGTTATTTTTTAAACACTGGACTGCCACTTTTCTTGTTGCAAGTCCACATCCTCTTATGTCTGTAAAATACTAAGTCAATAGTGAGATTCCTTGTACAAATAAAGACCTTATCTAAACTTACATTGTATGCGTTGGTAACCGCAAAACTCAAGTGTATGTTGTTTCAGAGAAGAGCTTCTACATGTCTCAGGAATGCTCCGAGCATTGCTTAAGTGCCTCCGCGGTGTCAGGCATGATCTTGCATGTAGTGTCCGCAAAGCTGGCAGAATTCCTTTGCCTGCCAACATGGCTCTCCGGGAGGGAATAAAAGCTTTAATTATACATGATTGGAATGATCAGACAAGCATATGAGATTAGGAAGTGCAGTGATCTTCCGTGTAGCAGTAGCAGCGTGTCTATGTTGGTACAGTGAGTCTCATTAGCACCATTCTCGCAGTTGGATGTGGGTTAACAATCTAGCCGCCGTTCACGCTTTAATTAGCTCCTCTGGATCCCGGCACTCCCTTCTTGGAGCGCAGCGGCAGGGCTTCACTACCCGGGCCCAGCCTCGCCTCAGCGTGCAAGGGGTGAGCCATATTGATTGTGCTCCTTTCATGATAAATTCTCTTTGTGCTATGGAAGCCAGTTAGTGAGGTTTGCAGGAGTGGAGGGACCTTTTTCTGTTAGAAATGTTTAAGTAAGAAATATATGTATTGGGTGTATCACTGGAATGGTGCATGAGGAGAATGTGAGCAGGTTCTTTTGTCCAGAGTCAATGAAGGTTTAAGACAGAGTTTTGGAGGAGGGTCAGTAGTAGCAAGTGTGGTGCATTCCGCCTCTACAGTCTAGTATATAGAAGGTTTAGTGAGCCTGGAGGAGCTCTTTGGAGACTGACCTTATACACAAGGTTTGGGTTACGGTTAGATCAACCTTGCTATGTAGTTACTACTACTAGATCATGTTGCTTTTGGCTCAGATCAGTATACCTACCACCATTTCATCTTTTGTTCATAGAGAACTTTTGAATATCAACCATTAGACTAAGGAGAACTATTGTAAATATTCTAGACCCAGTAATATCCCTGAACATTATAACACTAACAATAAAAATAGAAAAGTATTTAATTAAAATACCGAAAAGTTTTTTTGTATTTCCAATACTGAAGCATTATTTATTTTGAACCTCTTGAATCTTTGCACCACCTGAATCTGTCAGACACAAAAATAATATACAATTTTTTCCATTTTTTTTATTAGTTATTCTTAAATTCAGTCCCCACCAGACATAACAAATATTTATGAATGAAGAATTTTTTTACTCCTTAAATTCCAGGTTTAGCAAATACATTGTGTTTATTTGTGTTTTGATAAAAAATAATCCATTGCATTCATTCCAAGAATGCAAATTTGTTTTTTTGGGTGGGTACTATCCAAATCTGTCAAAAATGAAAAAAAAAAAAAAATTAAACAGAAATCATTTTGGAAAGGTATTGCATTAAAAAACAACATTCTGAAGACCCAGGGACTATTAAAAAAGGCATATCTAAGACTTAAAAATGGAAGTAACCTTTAATCTTTAATTCACCCCAAAATACACAACCTGCCCCAATTTTATGCCACTTAGTTATGAAATAATAACATTCAAAAAACAAAAAAAATGTTGAGGGACCCAGGAAGGTTAAAGTAATTAAATCACTGTGATTAAGGTTTGCAGTGGAACAGTGCAAATCCACTGCTTTATTTAAATTTTGAGGCAATAAAAGGTTAGGTTTAGTGTCTCATTAGTTTAAACAGTACATATAATTTAAAACATAGGACCAGGACCTATTTGAAGGGATCCAGCACCTATTTCAGGAAGAATTCATTCAAGTACAGATTCATGTGTCCCAAAAATCTGAACTGACCCTTTTGTTTTTGAATAAATCTATCTCAGGCTGTGTAAAATGCCTATTTATCTGTTAAATAGTTTAGTTACTATGATGCAGCTTTTTATAGCAATACACTCTTCCTTCTTGGGGCTTTGGGAACACAACCCCAAAATATCATCTCTGTGTTCCCTGAATGGACTTGGTTCTACTTTATGTCCAGAGGTTCTATACAAGCAGGGCCCACTGTTTACATTATTGTAGACACCTTTGTTAATGACAGAAGGCCATGCCCTGCTGGTTAGAGCCAAACGCTGACAGACCAAACATGACTGTGTCAGTGGGCTGTAGAAAGGTGGTAGTTTCCAAAAGTGGGAGTGAAGGGGTTAAAAGGACGCTCGGGGAGGTCACACACGGGTGCTTTCACTCTGGTGTAGGGTGTCTCCTCACAACATGCCAGCGTTTATTTAGCACCAAGCAACAAGTTGTAGAGCTACTCAATCTCCTTGGCGGCAGCGAGCGGCTTCTCCTTCAGAACGGGCCACCCTCATCTTTGTGGCGTCTTCCTGCTCACTTGTCTGTCTGTCACTGCATTAAACCGTACGTTTGGTGACGTGGGAAGCCCCTTATAGACCACCCCTACAGTTTGTCTGCCCAGGCTAAGTGAGTAATGTCCATCTGGCATTGGTGTCAAAAACATACGGTGGATTTGGAGCAATCATTGCACAATGCATAACTACAGTTAATTAAATGTGTGGCACCTGTCTGTAACTGCCTATCACCCTGTATTTTTCACCAATCAGAGCAAAGCCATGTTGTTAACATTAGTATCAACATAATGGTAGACTGCCAAACCTAAAACATGTCTATAACTGCCAGTACTGTCTCACAATTGGTCCAGCTGGTCAGAACCATGGTGTAGTTGAAATCCTATAACTTTGAGAAGGACAAGGTGGCTTCTGCAACAACTGTATCACAAACTTGTTGAAATCCATCTTGTCTTGCTTAGGACATTGCCAGTTCTTGCAAACGGCTGCTGTTTAGAACTAATGGCGTGGCAGCACCAGGAGTTATGGGTGTGTTTTAGGTTTGACAATGAAGCAACAGTTATAACATGGTGCTGCTCAGAGACCTGGTGATATGTGGTTCTGAAGAGGTGGTTTATCCTGTAGCTTCCAGGTTTTGCTTTCTATACAAGTCCTCCCAGATGGTACTGTGTAGGAGAAAATGTGTTCATCGTACAAATGAATGTTACATAGGAATCATACGCAAAGATTGTAAAACAAAAACATACACATAATAATTCACACTTACAAGCCTTGTAGTCATTCTTCCTAATCTGAATCAACTATTTTACCATTTCACTAAATCATTTCTAATTCTGCACGTGCCAGAATAGTCATCATGTGTATGTGACTTCTAAGGACCAACTGCAGATGTATTAAACTTATGGTTACTAATGGTTCCCTTTAAATATTGAAGTTCAAAAATACTCCGAAAGAAACGGGAGCCTCTGATGAACCTTCAGGTTCTCTGCACATTCTGGAGCCATTTCAGCAGATGGAACCAGATCTGGAACATGCCTCCGCAGAATTGACACTCCCCAGACTCCCTCCAGTCACCGATCTTCAAAATGAGCTATAGTTTCCAGATGACCTCTGCCTCCATATTTAGGACTATATTCAATATCAAAACTGTTAACATATTAAAGAGTATTTCATCTGTTGCCAAGATTGTGGACTAAAGACATAACTGTTTTAAAATAGTTAAAAACCAGCCAAGCAGCTTGAGTCAACAAATACAGAAGCACATTAACAAGAAAAGTGACAGCTGATTCCCCTAAGTTCATAATGTTGTTGTGTCCTTGAGCAAGACACTTAACCCACCTTGCCTTGTATGATTGTGTAAGAATGTGAATGTATGTGGTGATGGTCAGAGAGGCCGTAGGCGCGGAATGGCTGCCACGTCTCTGTCAGTCTGCCCCAGGGCAGCTGTGGTTACAGATGTAGCTTACCATCACCAGTGTGACTGTGTATGAACGAATAATGTAATAATAATAATAATAATAATGTAAAGCGTCTTTGCGTCCCCAGAAAAGCGCTATATAAAATTGATATAATAATCATTCAAGACTGTTTAGTTTTGGAGGTTTAACTGAAGCGTGGTGATGTTTGGGACACTCGCAGCGCCCCATCTGGAAGTCTGATTAACGACTGGCAAGGTCAGCTTCTTCACTCTCCGTTTGCAGACAACAAGCAGAGGTTTAGTGTTCACTGTTTCCAGCATGCTGCTATCAGGACCGGGTTTTTGCCGCTTCATGGAGCAGGCCACAGACCCTAGAGTTCGATAATGATGTGCACCTGGTTATGTAACCTGATGTGATCTGTTATTTTAGAGACAGTCAAGTTCAGATAATAATAAAACGTGGTAATAATGGTGGTGTGATGCCATCTCTGTTGTTGGCCTTAAAATGTTCAGTGAAATTCAACATAAAGTTTATCTTTATTGTCTTGCTTGAATTGAATTGTAGTGTATACTGTACAAAAGATACTTTCACTAATGCCTGCACAATTTCAAAATGTAGTCAGATAGTTGTGCAGTTTCTAACACACAGCTCTCTGCACAGATTCATTCCAAAACTGAGCAGCAACAGTACACAACATGATCTTTCACCCCCACTGGTCCAAAGGGGCCAAAACAAAGTAAAGTCAAGATAAGACCGAAGAAAAGGGACGCATGAAATGACGCAACTCCCATGACAAAACAGGAGTTTGAACAAGATGTTCAATAAAACCAACCCCACAAGAAGTTTGTGTTTTATGTTTGATTAACCATCAAGTCCATTTACATTGAAAATTTGACACATGTATCAGAGCTAATTAATACTCCTGTACGGGACAGCCAAACATGACACTGAACAAAGTCTCTGGGACTAACTACACTTACATTGCCATGGCAGTGCTGCATAATCGGACTAAAGCTACTCCTCGTGTTGCTAGTTTGGCAGCCTTCCCTGAGTGGGAGCATATCATCTCTTTTTGTTTATATTTTTCTTGTCAAATACCACTGCAATAGAAGTTTAACATTGTTAATAAATATCTCATTGCCTTCCTGACACTGATAAGCCTATGACCCCACATATGATTTTAAGCACCAGTTATCTCATATCCTCCCTATTTCCTTCACATGCTTTTATTGCAAACCTGTTTTTCTTGCTCAGAAATTGCACCTCATCAGTAGTTTGCAGCGAAAACACACATTTTCAATCAAGAGTTACATATGAACCCTATTTCCACCTGATAAGCTGGTAATCGACCAGTCACTGTGGATTTTAAACTGAGACCAGTCGAGGCCTGTGAAAAATCACGAGCAAGCCTTTGTCTGATGAGAAGCAGATGTACAAAAGGAAAACAAAAAAGTCAATAGTAAAGATGATTTACTATGTGGTATAACCCCTGTGGTCACATGACCTGTGTAAGTAACATAGAGTCATAGCTGGCAGATAGCAGGGGGCCGATGAGTAAAGGGTTTGTCCAAGAGGCTTCGAGTGTGAGTGATAGAAGAGGAGCGTCATCCAATCACAGGCCAGGGATGAGTATGTCTGTAGAACATCATGAGAGCCACTCCCGTGTGAGTCTGCATTGTTGTATTTGTACAATTACAATATGCATAAACTATTTAGACATAAGCTGATCATTTTGAAAGATGAAAGATGATTCAGTGAGACCTGTGCAGTTCCATTACACAAGAACCAAACCAGTGACACATGAGAAAATGGGCTTAAGCGTGTTAACTTAATGAGCCACAGATGCAAGTCAGCTGTTCATCACCCCAACAAGGCAAGTCACAACAACACTGTGAAACACATTAACTAACTGTGAATTACAAAACTGAAATGTAAATAGCAATAAATAAACCAGAGCTTACACAAAGTAATAAATCAGTTCAAATTAGGAGGAATTTAATCCTGATTATGTAATATGATTATACTACTTCATATTACAATATGAGTACGATTACTTGACTTACACTAATCTGTAGAATACCAACAGCAGTGAACAAGAAACAGGAAGGGTCTATGCTCTGTCCAATCACAATCTAGCACCAAGGTCTTATAATAAAAATTATGGATTAGATTTATATAGTAAATTCCACAGTACTGAAACGGCTTTGGTCAGAGTTACTAATGATCTGTTGATGGCTTCTGACTCTGGTGTGGCTTCCATTCTTATCCTTCTTGATTTAAAAGCAGCTTTTGATACGGTTGACCATAGTCTATTACTCGCCCGCCTTGAACAAGATTTTGGTGTGTCTGGGACAGCTTTGAAGTGGTTTAAATCCTATTTTACTGACCGTTCTCAGTTCATTTCCATGGGCGGTTTCAAGTCTGAGATTAGCTCTGTTCTCACTGGGGTTCCTCAGGGCTCAGTCTTGGGCCCTCTGCTTTTTAATATTTATCTGGCACCACTTGGACATTTGTTGAGATCGCTTGGCCTTCATTATCACTTTTATGCTGATGATACTCAGATTTATATACACTCAAAGCCTGGTGAACATCTTGATGTTGACTTTTTGTCTGGCTGTGTTTCTGAGGTAAAGGAATGGATGAGTACAAATTCTTTGTGTCTGAATAGTGGCAAAACCGAAATTATGCTTATTGGTTCCCGTCAACAAATTTCAAAAGTTGGTTCCTTATCTTTGACCATTGATGGCTCTATCTTGGATACTCAAGCTAAAGTGAGGAATCTTGGAGTTATTTTTGATAACAGGCTTTCATTTGATTCTTTTGTCCAGAGCACAGTTAAATCATCCTTTTTTCACCTCAGAAATATAGCTAGACTACGTCCTATGCTAAATTTCTCAGTAGCTGAAAAGCTGATGAACTCCTTTGTCATCTCTAGGATAGATTACTGTAACGCCCTTCTAGCCGGAGTCTCTAAAGCCACACTTAAAAAACTACAATATGTACAAAACTCGGCCGCCAGGATATTGACTGGAACCAGGGTTTGCGATCACATCACTCCAGTTTTGGAGTCCTTACACTGGCTCCCAGTCAGATTCAGAGTAGATTTTAAAATCATGATGCTGACATATAAAGCATTACATGGCTTGGCCCCTTATTATTTATCTGAATTGTTAACCTCCTATACCCCAACTCGGAGATTGCGTTCTGCACAATCCAACTTGTTGTCTGTTCCTCAAACACGCTTAAGATCTATGGGTGACAGGGCCTTTTCTTCATATGCTCCTGGCCTTTGGAATTCTCTGCCTCCTGATCTTAGGGAAGCACAGGGCTACGACATTTTTAAAGGTAGACTTAAGACTTATTTTTTTAAACTAGCATTTGATTGTTGATGTTATTTTATTGTTTTAATTTTTAAATTAGCTTTGATTGTTGATGTTATTTTATTGTTTGAGCTTTGTATTGCTTGTTTTTGTACAGCGCTTTGAGAAGTTGCCTTTAAAGGCGCTTTATAAAATAAAGTTTATTATTATTATTATTAGTGCCTTTTTTCCCAATGGACCAAGACACTGAAAGCACTCACAGTCCATTATTGATTCACTCCACAGTCAAACACTGTATATATAATGTATATTTATATATTTATATATATATATAAATATACATATATATTAGGGGTGTGACACAAGACACAAATTCCAGAAGACGAGACACGAGAGGGTTCACAAGACTACATTTCTCCACTATTAAATCTATGATTGTTCTGTCTCTCTAATCTCTTTCACCATTTCTTAATTCCATCAGAAAACCAAAATGTTGTCACACAGGTGATTTAAAAGTGGCAGGGGCATCCTGAGACAAATTTTACCCTCACTCTCCATCCGCTGACATCATGAGACAGCTTTTCACCTTGACAAGAAATGCTTTTTACGAGTTCTTGTGGCATAACATTTTGTCCCCCCCTTATATAAACGAAGAGATCCTGCTTTGTTTCCAATATGAATGGTAATGCAGTTTACCTGTTGCTTTGCTATTATGGTTTTGTGTTGACATTGAGCCTGTAAAGAAAATATATTGTATAAAAAAAAAAAATGAAATTATTGATGAATATTTTTAGTCATATTACCCAGCTCAGGATGTGACTTCTGTTTGTTTTCTGATTGTTTTATCTTCTGTTTTCTCTTTACAAGTCCTGTAGAACCCAATTGCAAATAAGTGCTTTTTATTTTTTCTATTTTTTTACAGATGAAAAAGATGGCTGTGGTCCAATTCTAAATTAATTTATATTAGGGGATTTTAAATAAATCTGCACTACTTACTCTGTACAATTCCATAATTGTGCCATATTTAACATACTATTAATAAATTTGAGGGTTGACATACAAAACTTTCTTACAGCCTAAATTTATTTTACAAAAAGTGCACTAAAAGTGATCAGTAATTGTCGGTATAGAGATCCATCAAACCCATTGTTTATAAAATGTAAGGTTTTAAAATTTTATGATTTAGATGATATCAGTACTGCTCAAATTATTCATAAAGCTAAAAACAATCAACTCTCTAGATACATCCAAAAATGTTCACAAATAGAGAAGAGGGTACAACTGAGGCAATAACATAATTTAAAGGTGCAGTGTGTTCGTACTACACTGAAAAAAACATTGTATTACCAGAAAAGGTGCAATACTATGTAAGGGACTGGAATATAATATAACTTTACAACAATTTAAAAAAGGCCACTCTCTCTGTCTTCCATTTTATATTTGTACTAAGCAAGGTAGAAAGGTTTGTAGAAAATGTCAAACTCTTATTTAACAGTCTGAATGAACAAACCCACCAGTACTGCTTTTGGGTTAACGCGGAAGTGAAAAACCTAATTTGCTAATAATGGATGCTCTGGTGTATTTTAACTGTTGGTAGAAAATGAGATCAACCAGCCAAAATGGGTTATGTTTTTGACTTGTGTTTATTGCACATGGGTAAGTCTGACCCAATGGATGAAACCTAGAGTTGTTGGTTTTCTACACAGCAAGGTTAGTCAATACTACACATCTGCCTCATTTTAGTAAATGCAGCTGTTTAAAAGTTATTGTGTTGAGAAACTGTTAAGTTTTTAGCTAAAAGCAGTGTTGGTACAGGGGAAGACTATTGAGACATGCTTCAAATGGTGTGCATCTGGCCTTCAGCAATCACGCAAATCTAAGTCAAATACCCCTATTCCCATCATAGCACAACAAAGCTTTTCCCAGCAGCCACTTGGTTTCGTGCAGAGTCGAGCGCCAAAGCCTTTACCCACAGCAGACAGGACTCTGGCTCTTATTATCAGCCATTGTTTTACATTTGTCTGCCTTTTGTTTGGAAGAGGAGAGATTAGGGCTCACCGCAGACGACGCAGGTAAATCCTCAAAGCTGTGCCCGCAATTAAGATGATTACACAATAAGATCCACTCACAAAATACACTTGTCTTATTAGCATTTATCTCAGGGGATAGAAGTGGAAGCCCATGGGACATGCAGGTAATTATGAGGACATGATAGGTGTAAACAGCAGCCGGCCTCACGGGACACAGCTCACACGGAGTTCACTTGAAGACGAACAATCACAGTCAAACAGAAAGTCAGAAAAGAAGTCTGGTGTGTTCCATGTACAGCCCTGGTCCCATTTAAGTCCAGCACCAAGGTAAGAATGAAATTATTAGTATTTTAGGCGCCAACATGGTTTATAAAACTGCGCTGTAAGCTGTTCCTCTAATTTACACACTTGTTTTAACTTATGTTTAAAGGCACGTCACACTGACAGATTTTGGCTGTTGTTGACAGGCTTGTGGAGGTTGTATGTTGCCAAGAGTAACGGGAGAAAGATGACCAATCTCAAAATTGTCAGAAATTGTTGTTCAAAAATAATAATAATAATCTTCTCTAATAATCTTCTCTATTTTTATGTAGGGCTTTTCCACCTACTGTTGCACTCAAAGCACTTTACATACATTAAGCTATTTACCAGTGTTACAGAACTTCACTGGAGGTAATGTAGGTTAAGTGTCTTCCCCTTGGACACAACAACAGTATGAAGTGTGGGGGAGAGCGGGATGTTATGATGTTTTGGGATGTTTTGAGCGGGGATCGAACCGCCCACCCGCTGACTTTTTTTTTTTTTATATATATATAAAAAAAACTTCATTATAGTGGCTAAACATTTTTTTTATGTAATTTTACCCAAACCTTTATTACATTTTGACATGTAGGATTAATTGTTTCCATTTACACCAGTCACCAGTGAGGTTTTAAGACTGATTTTACATTAATCACTGTACTATGGTTGTGTGGGCTTGTTAGTAGTTTCTGAACAAGTCAAGGCCCAACTGGTTCCAATAAAGTCCAGGCTGAGGCCCAATTCATTCAGCCTCATATGGAAGTGGATGGCGTTCCCTCACTGTTAACTATTACCATCTCTACAAACACGCCTCTGGGAATCAGTGCAGTTATGTCCACAGCCTCTTGTGTTTTCTCATGTAAGAAAGTGGAGTCCAGATGAGACTAAAAAACAATTATGCATGCTGTTACCATAATATGTTCTTGGTTTAAATATGAAAAATTTTACTGACTCCTTTTACATTTTTGTTTTTCCCGTTCTGTGCAGAAGAATATTACATAACAGATTGAAATAACCATACCTCTTTCATTAAACTATATCTGTAAATCAAAACTATGCTTCAACTTTATTCATCTTTATGGGTGAACTGTTGACCTGGCCTGAACCACAGACAGCCCACATTCCCAGTATAAAGTGCCGGAGTGGAGGTAATTAGACTACGCACGCTGCTCGTAGTAAACACAATAGCGTGCAGTGGATCGACCATGAGTTGTTTTGCTCCTCAGCCATGACTCAGATAAGAACCAAAAGATGGTAGCTTTGATAACTTTCTGTGCTCCCAGTAAGATTTCAAGAACGTCAGCCTGGATGGATTTGGGGTAAACTGGAATCTCTGCACTAACCAACATGTGATGCAGAAAGAAAGAAAATATCAACTTTGAGATATTTGCACCTGCAGTCAACCAGGAATATTGCAAGTTTAATCCACTCATACATTTATGGGAAGAGTAAATAACAACAAATCAGTTGTAACCACATTTAATAAGGGATCATGAGTAGACAGAGCTTTCATATTTAGTTAGAGCATTTCATTTCTTTATATGTGCAATGCCAACACAATTAAAGCAAAGAAACATGTTGTGTGCATTACTATTGTGCAGTTGTGAGTGGACCATTTAATGACTAGTACCACCAGTACAATCTTTGGCATCAGTATGTATACACCTCATAAATTCATCTCAAAAGACACAAAAGGTGCTCTGTTAAATTGAAGCACATGGCCAATTTGCATAAATCAACAGGTACAATAGTCATGGTAGTTTTCTTCCAAAATGTTTTATGTTACAATAACAAAGTAAGTAGGAGGGCTTATTTTCATCCTGGTTCAAGTTATAAAATTGGGTTAATATCTCAGTCAATATGTTTATTAAGCATCAGAAAACTTAAATGACTGCCTTAGTTTGCATTTTCTAAAATGCATTGAAACATCTTCGTCCATATGTAATGGCCTTTATTCAAATTTCTTTTATTTGAGCAAACATGACCAGTTAATGTGGCTCCAGTTGAGTTGCTGGGCAATTAATTGCATATGACCTAGTCGGACTGGAGATGGATGTTCTCCACATGCTTCCGGCACAAGAGAAAAAGGTTCACATTTTGTACTGGACTTTGGAGCAGACTGTAGGTGCACTAATAGTTCAACTTTCTTTCATAAATTCTATTGAATTATGGACAGAATTCCAGTTAAAGAACCTAAACGAGATAGAGAAAAGCTCAACGAACTTGTGTGTAAACCTACTGAGTGTTTGTTTCTGGCATATCATCAGCTAAAGCCTGATTTAAAAACACAAATAATAATTAAACATATCTTTGTAAAAATTTCAAAAAGTTGAATGAAGCTGATTTGTTGAACTTGCTGATGGTGTTGAATGATTGAGTTTCCTGTGAGAGACAGTGAAAAGCGCTTTTGTTCTGTGGGGTTTTGTGTATTTATTTGAGTGAGTGTGTGAGTGAGTGAGAAGTAGGCAGTAAGCAGACTCGGGTCTTGACAAGTCTCCAGCGGTGGCACAGAGCAGTGGAACAGACTCCAGAACTGTCACAAAGCGTTCAGCTGCCACCAGTTCACAGCCCCACATCCACCTCAGCCTAAGGTTGTGAGTAAACTGCACAGATATAGCACAATGAAATATGGATGAACACAGCGTCCAGAATCAAATCTATCAGCAGAATATTTTTAAAATGTGGAATGTCGGTGTAACTCAAGAGAAATTCTTCTTTTCAGATAAATTATGGTAAAATGTATGAATAGTTTTATGTAATACAGGAATGAAACAGCAAACCAAAAGATGCAACACTTTTATTTTACATTTTTGTTTGGGGTATCTATTCATAAAGCCTGGCAGGAGGTCTCTGGGAGACTTGATGACCTATTGGACCCTATACACAACACCAAAACCCAAAGGTCTATTGTTGGTCTGGTCCTTAGTCACACTGGAAACCCTAACACTGCTAATGCTAACAAAAATTATAGAGAATAAGACATAATGGTGGAGATGTGTTTCAAAACATACAATCTTTTAGACTTGGTGTTTTCATTGAAGAGTGAAACTGCTTGAATGAAAACTCATTAATTTTTATTCACTGAGTTTTATTGAATGAGATTGCATTCTCTGTGTAAATAAAACAATATGCAAGAGAATCTCACCATCTTTATATGCCTTTAAATGTCTCTTTTGTCTCTTAGTTGACACATTTGAGGTGTCTTTGGAGTTGAAAGTGGGTTTCCATGTTTATACTTGGTATTTTAGGGATTCTATTAACATCACAATTTCAATACTTAGTTACATTGTTCATCCTGAAATTCCCATAAATTTAACATAGTAAGACAAGACTTGGTTACTGTGTTTGTTTTTCTGCTCATCTTTCTGGTTACATGTGAGTCATCTAAATACTGGGTCATTTCTCGTCCCCTTGTCATGACCCGGCTCCCTCTTGCACTTGACCCTTTTATAAACCTCCATTGAGCTTCTTTTGGCCAAAGCTACTGTCCGTACGCGCCACATCTCATGGTGATCCCTCCCCACCACCTTCTCCTTATTCATCAGTCTCTGTGAATACTAAGTGCTCTTTTATAGCCACCATAAGGGCCCCCATGTTGTCATCCATGGCCCTTTTCTCTAATCATGTTGCCTTGTTATGCCTGCACTAGTGTTTCTTTACATCTGTTTCTGATTCCTCCGGGGGGAAACAGCAAAATAAATGCGCCACTATCAGTAAAGATTTAGAGCAGCGTTGTAATTTAGATGCAGGGATTTAGGATCCAATTTCTCCTGTAAAAGCATTTACTTTGACCAAGAGTAATGGCCTGCCCCAGACACTTTATTTCTTCATTTTGATCAATGGTGTCTGTAAATAGGTTGTTGTTTTTTTCATAGTTTTTTTGGTATAGTTTTATAACACATCTCCAAAGTTCAGTCCAAAATGTAAAGTTTCGCAATTTGACAAAAGTGGCTGATTTTCTCCAGAACAATTTACAAAATATATCCACACAATCATATCTGCTCCAACATCTTTGCCAGACTCCTTATGGTGAAGATAAATTACACTCCACTAGCAGAGAACTACATTCTCGTTTATTTAGGATTGTATTCTAAATGGACAAAAAAACTGCATAACTTATTGTAAATATTGTATCCATAAAGCAATGAGAACTGTTGCTTTTAATTATAAACGATTGTAATAGATGAAAATACAAAACACAATCACAGCTCGTTTTCTGATAAAGAAGTGCTCCCATTGGTAAAAAAACGGCTTGTCTAATGACGTTTTAGGAAGTATTTTGCTGCAGATAATACAGAGAAAGTCATCATGTAGTGTTTAACGAGGCAGCAATAATTGTCGTGCTGGCGCTGAAGTTGCAGCTAAATGTTTATGGTAAGCTCTAACTTTCAGTTTGGTGTAAAGTATGAGGATTTTATGAAGAAAAAAGTTGATCCAGGTTTTACTTTTTTAATTAAAGAGAAGTAAGAGAGGTCTCACTGCTTCTTTTGGGTGAGTGAAATCTGAAAGAAAATTGGGTAGTGGAGCTTTAATTGCAGGGCTAACATTTAGAGACGTACACTTAGGGACCATTTACTCACCATCCTTGTGTCTTTGGACGGTTGGAGGAAGTCAGAGTACCCAGAGATAACCCTTGGTGGCCCACGGAAAACATGCAGACTCCATACAGAAGAAGGCCCTTTTTGCGGTGAAGCAGGTGCTAACCACTCTGTGGACTGTGCACCCACATTTCTATGGATGGATTATGAGATCTGAACATTGTACTTCCACATCTGCTCTGTCACCAATTCCATCAGTGGAATTACAGTAAAATATATTGTTTATTGTCTTATTATCTATAACATATTTTTTTCTGTTAAAAAAACTATTTTTGGTTCCCTGCATCCTGTGTGGGGTGCTCCGGGAGTGTGGGGTCCGGGGCCCTCTGCTAAAGGCTGTGCGGTCCCTAAACGACCAATAAGTCAGACCTGTTTTCGGTGCATGTTGGACTCTTTCTAGGCGCAGCCAGGGACCGGAGGGATTCCGGTTTGGGGACTGCAGATTTGCAGCCGAGTGTGAAGTGGTTGGGATAAGAATCAGCACCTCCAAGTCCGAGGCCATGGTTCTCAGTCGGAAAAGATTGGCTTATCCCCTTCAAGTTGGTGGAAAGCTCCTGCCTCAAGTGGAGGAGTTCAAGTATCTTGCTCATAAGTGAGAGAAGGATTGAACGGGAGATTGACAGATGGATTGGTGCAGCTTCTGCAGTGATGCAGTCAGTGTACCAGTCTGTCGTGGTGAAGAAGGAACTAAGTTTTAAGGCAAAGCTCTCAAGAGATAGGGTGAAGAGCTCAGTCACTCGGGAGGAGGAAGCTGAGATGGCTCGGGCATCTGTTATAGAGGTGTCCTGCACGCCTCTCTGGGGAGGTGTTTGAGGCATGTCCTACCGGGGAGAGACCCCGGGGAAGACCTAGGACACACTGGAGGAACTATGTGTCTTGGCTGGCCTGGGAACACCTCGGTATTCCCCATGAAGAGCTGGATGAAGTGTCTGGGGAGAAGGGGAGTCTAGGCAGTACAGGACCACTTCATACCCCTCAGGCCAGCACTGCACTTTTTAGAAAGACAGGAATATCCCACAATAAAAAGTGAGCATTAAAGGGGCTAACTTATATTATCAATGGCAACATCATACCACGGTTACAGTGTGATTTGTTGTACATCCTGACTACATGCAGACACTACACAGCCGTCGTCCTGTGATTACACATTCTACACTCTCGTCCCTTGTGTCTTCACTAAAGTTACTCACTGGCTTTTTCCCGTGAGTCTTTGTAAAGGTCAGAGTGCCATGTGATAATCAGCGACAGAGGAGGCTGGAATAATACAAGGTCTATGTGTTGCGGACCCTGCTGTGCATCAGCCAAAGTGACAGTGAAGCGCTGTCACAGTGAAAACACTGTAGAGCTGCAGAAACTCTACCAACTCAACTGACTTTACTCCTCTGACCTTTAACTTGACACAAAACAAGCTAGAGGTTATTTACCTTGGGGTTGGAACAGCTGAATGACGTAAATCACAGCCTTCTTCCACCGTTATTTACTAACAGTTTTGACATCTTTTTTTTTTTTTTTTTTTTTAATTGGATAATACTAAAAACAGGGGCCTATTTTATGTTCCTTAGCGGATTAGCATTGTTTTGCTTGGGGTGTCTTGGATATTTCCGACTTTGGTACAGCTCAGCTCATTTTATCATTAATACTATTTTATCAAGTTATTAGCCATTTGAATGGTGCCTCCCGAGTGCTTGAGCCCTTTAAGTCTGGGGTCTTGGTCGCTGGGTATACTCTATAATCAAGGAAAATAATTACACACTTCCTTATTTACTGATGACACGGTGCTCAGTCACAGATCACATGCTGCTACATGGTGTTGCGTGTGAAGCCCCTCATTGGCTGATGCGTGTGTCACTTCATGTTTATATGAGTACAAAGGCCCCGGAGGGGAAACTAAAGTAAGATTGTGTGACACTAGATGCCAATGCTACACGTCGGAATATAGGTCCAAAAACATATATAGCATCTGTTGACTTAGGCAAATTTGCAAGCACACACGTTTTCTGGGTTGTGTACGGTATTTGTCCAGTCCTGTTCTGTAAAAACCATAATGTGTGATAATGTATGTAATACATATATTATACTAGTTGCTCTAATGCTAGCCATAAATGCTTACTTACCTATTTGTCTTGCTCCTTTTTTCTTAAATCAATACTCTGGCAAACTGAAATGGGATATTGGTGAGACTGACAACCACAAAAGAGCCGTAAAAAAAAAAGCATAAAAAAAAAAATTTCCGACCTCGTTGAATTTGAAAATTTGCAGTAGACTTTGAGGAGTCTATGTATTTTATTGTAAAAAGTTGCATAGTGTTGCTTTAACTGTTTATCTATTTTGAAAGCATTACATGTATATATTTAATTTTGCCAATGGTGTCACAGTGGCATCAAGTTAAGTCCTGGCTCAGTGGCGGCAGTAATTGTGCCGAGCAGTTGTTGCTTTGCCACATGTACATCTGTATTTGATGATGCTTTCAAGCCAAGTTCAAGGTAAGGTCACTACAGATTACAAGAAAGGTCATTAATTTTATTACACTCTGACAACTGTTTTTTTAGAGATTTATAGCCGTGCCTCCTACTGAGTTGTTCCTGTACTGTACCACCCTTTATTCTGCCTCTAGATAATGTTTGAACTAGGAAACCAAAACCTAGTTTACACTGACTTCCGCCCTGGCCACATTCACTTCACCACAGCACAAAGGGCCTGCAGCCAGTTACCACAGCATCCTGCACTACAACCCGCTGTTGAACAAGTGTGGCTTCTAATCCTCCCCGGAAAATGTGCGATGGGATTCAACAAAGCACTGTTCCGTCGGTGGGCGCCCCTCGCCAAACAAGCAAGTTCAGATGACATCAGCTTGTTCGTTTTAATTATCCTCTAATCCTCTTTGCTTTGAACAAGGCTCCTGCTAATCCCGGTGCTAATGGGCAGCTGTAAGCGACAAGGTTCAGGCTTGTTGGGATAATCAAGCAGAGGATAAAGGGTGGAAAATCTACTCAGGAAGGAGGTGGTTTCTATTACTTCTCAGTGATTCTGAGCTCAGATAAAGCGGATATGAATGCAAATGGGAAAAAGAGGTGAAAAGTACAAACCTGTCTCTGAGAATTTTTGTTTAATATTCTCAATTCACACACTTAATATTGCATTTATTTAGTATTTTTAGGTTCTTCTCTCATCCCCTCAATATAATTTAACCTTGTCTGTGGAGGTTGTAGGTAATCAAGGCCAATTTTTTAATCAAAAAAGGGTTAAAAAGGAGTTATTTGGGCACAGTTTTTGATGGTAGAAAATTTTGTCTCACATCCAAAGGACATTTATCAGTCCAACTGTTTTTTTAGCGAAAATATTATGACAACTTAGTAGGTCCAGGTTCTATTTTGGTACCCTGCCAGACTCTGGACCTCTAAAAGTATGCTGTGGGATTCTACTGAGAAGTTAAAAACAAAAAAGTTGCTGCTGTTATAGACAAACTCTGACATCTAGGTCTAACGATTCAGGTCTTGTCAAAGTCACACCAATGTTAGAGTTACATTTGTTTCTGCTTCAAAGACATGAACATCAAAGGCAAACACTTACACCTAGTCCATCCCGCCCACCATGTTTTAGTTGCCATAGTAATAATCTTATAATTCTTCATTGCATTAACCACAAATTAGCAAAACATTAAATAGTAAGAGCTATGATAGGGCTACTTCTAATTTGGAATAACTAGTTGAGTGTTTCAAAAGTTCTGGGCATTTTCACTTTTTACAAAGAAAGGTCAGTTTAGAAAACATACTAGACTGATGTTCCAGTATTTCAGAAGATGGTTATTTGCTCTGGTGTTAACCTTATAAAGCCATGAAAATGGAAAACATTCTGTTCTGACCACAAAGCTATTAAAGTCCAGTAAGGCACAGGAATGTGACCTGCTGGAGGTTTTTACTTCACTGATACAGTAACAGCTGTATCCATTGTCGGAGCAAACGTCTGAGGGATGCTCGCTTTTGAAGTGCACAGAGCCAGAGCCAGTCAGTCTCCTCAGGTCAAAGTAATTACAGAGTGCATAAAAGACAGAGGTCACAGGTCACTGAGAAGTGCTTGTTGTGGCCGCCGATTAGTACCTGTCCGCCTGACCCTGCTCCAGGCGCCTATTCACACTGTTCACACATTACTAAAGGAAAAGAAAAAGTCTTTAACCAACACCAAGATAAAGTTCACAGAAAGAAGAAAACACTGTCAGTTATCTGTTGATTTGGCCTTGCCCTTTAAATTTTTCTTAGCATAATGTTAAATTATGGTATCACGTCTTGACAGCATTTATAGATTGGTCCATGGTGTTTAGTATAGCAACCATCCTGCTACACATGTTCTACCACATTACTAAGATTAAAATAGAGAAAGAGAAAAAAATTTAACCTAAAGCTTAAGTTGTTCATGTCTTCTTTGGAGCAGTGATGAAGTCCATACCTCTCTCAGTCCTGCAGCATGACGGCACAGCTGCCCATGATAAAATGCTGCACCATGTGTGCCATTCGTGAGGTGAATGTGTGGGAAAACATGTCAGTGTGTGTGAGCGCTTACAGGCCATGACCCAAGATTGTCCCAGATACCAGCAGTTGTTAGACAAGTGGGCATTTAGGACATGAATAAATCAACATGAGAGCAATACAGTCGCTACATGTCATTGGCTCTCATTATTGCGTCTAAGTTCTTTCCACTGACTTCAGAATATTACTAATTTGAAGTATTCAGTTTGTGCTAATGCATGTAACAACGTAATCATAACCCAGAATAAGGCCTCTTTTTGACAATTTGGCTTCCTGAAAAATTCCAGATAATGTGGATGTAGTACACAACAAAATTATGGTGGCAGCAGTGGAGTCTTTGATTAAGATGAACATCATTGGGAGTTTTAATGGGGGTTCACCAGTCCAAGATGACATGTTCAATATTTGCTCTGTTCGCCTGTTGCTGGATATGCAGAGGGTAAATCATATTAGGAATATTATGTCATGTCATAATATATTAACCTTGCGCTCTAGCTGGATTCTCGAAAGATTTCAGTATTTACAAAGCCATGCAAATCCATCTTAAACTGCTCCAAGCTACGTAAGTATTTGCTTCTGAACCGAGGCCAATGATGTGGCAGAACTGACAAGTCTGGGTTTTAGGTCTCAAGATGTAGCGGCTGATTTACCGTTACAAATATAAACAACACGGCACTGCTCTGATTGGATAAAACTGCAATCACTCACAGATGATACATTCAATCTCCTCCAGGTAGTTGTTTAAAACGCTTTTAATGGGAGTCTTCCCACATGGTTCTGTGGAGTAGACAAAGTACTGTGGAGCAGTTCTAGAAGTAGTCAGGTTAATATATATGTCATTATGTCATATATTAAGCCAGACTGAAGGAGTAAACATAACAGTTGACTGCACAAATATTGTGGTTATTATTAAACAGATAAGCCACCATATGTTTGCTCATGAAAGCAAAAATACAATTCAATTCAATTTGACTTTATTGGTACATTTAGTTGGTAGAACTCTTTAAATAAGTTAAAAAGCAAATTTATTGATTTAGACTATATCTGCCAAAGGAAGAAAGGATTTCTTGTGGTGTACCGTCCTGCAGCTTGTCTCAGATAGAAGAATAGCACCACATTTTACTATGTAACTGTGAGTGACATCATCCAAGTTTCCATCCATCACAACGTAACGTTAGTTACTAAGCCACAAACAGACAATGTTGCTATCATTAAATGGCCAAACTATAATTTAAACACATTAAAACAACAGATTGTGATGAACTCAGTGTGTGACCTTTGAATAATAAATACACTCAAACTACATTTATAAAACATAGTTTATATTACATTGTCCATATAGCCACAGTGGATAATGTTCTTATCTTGCCCATTAGCTTGTCCCGCCTGACGGTGTGCCCAGTAGGTGACAGCTCCATGACAGGTTGAGCAGTGCAGCTGAGGTGTAGAATACAGAGTCCATTTGTATGCAGTGCTCTTTCCGCAAGCTTGGGACAGATAAAAGACAGTGCAGGTCTGGGCCTGAGATGAAAGCCTTCATCACTCAGCATCCACCACAAGGCTGCCCACCTGCTCCGAATACCACACAGACAGATCGCTAATGAGATACCTGGATGGATTAGCACAAAGGAGGCTGGGATACTGTATTTCATTAAGGGTTTACTGCTGGTTGGTTGACTCCAGAAGAGCTATGGTATTGAACAGCATTGACATGTCATAGATGCAGGACAATGAAGTGATTATCTGTCAACCGGCTAACGCTGCCAAATACCGGCCATGCCACGCTGATTGAGTTGCTATCAAATGCCAGGATCTTTGGCCAAGGGGAACAGGTGGGAAGCCTTATCAGGGCCACAAGAAACCCCTTCCAAGTTGACATTTATTGCGCATTCTTATCTCCTATAATACTGCAGTTTTATTTCAGCAGCTGTATGGGATAATAGGCCATAATGTGGTATAATCCAAAGAAGGCAGTCTGTAAAGGTAATTAACTGCTAATTGGCCACTGACTTTAACTACTCCAGACTGTACATTCCAAATCACGTGCTTGAGCAAATATTTTATAAACAATCTTAAGGGAATTTTTAAATTGGACATAGTTTCCTCTTAGCTTTTAAAAGCGTTAAAGCTTTTTAAATTATTAGATTAAAACAGATTGTCGCAAAGAAAATGCAAGCTTGTGCCAAATATTTTCTCCTTTTTTTGCTAATCTTTGAGATAGCTCCAGCAAAGTTGGAATTCTTACGTGGTTAAGGTAACGTTAGGGTGTAATTAGGGAACTATCAAATATAGCAAATGTTTTATCAATCTATTACAAACCTATTTGGAGATATAATTGTTAAAATATTGACTCAAAGTATCCAAATATATTTCAGTACAAGATATGTATTTCTTGAAATAAATGTCGTATTTTTTGTGTCCTTTTAGCTTAATTCTATTCTATACCATTTCTTGAATCAGTTTTTATTGCTGAGTGAGAAATGCTCTTTTTAGTAGTAAATGCAATTGCAAATATATTTATTAAGCAGATAATTAGTGAGAATAGAATTTTATAAAATCAGATTAATGTTAAATAATGAAGACAATGTCTAGTTTATAAAGAGTGCAGAGCCATTATGAACAATAAATATTAGTACTTGTTGAAGCTGATATAGTGTGGCTGTTTCTATTAAGTGTCTAGTTCTGAAGATGAAGTATAAAACTCCTGAGGTGTGGCAGACATGAACTTTATTTTCAGGGAGCTGCAGGTGAAGCTGGTCCAGGTTCTTCTTCGTCACACTCACAGGTTTGACACTGGTCTAATCTTCATGTAAGGGCTCCACAGTGGTTCACAGGACGTCCTGCTCTTCCTCACAGGCCACACAGACACATGAATGTTTAACCATTAAAACAGAGAAATACATGTTTCTGCAGTAAGTAAACAGACTTTGAGACTCTACATCTGACTAAATACTTCTTAATTCTTAAAAGTGGATCTGAGAGTCGTCTAAAGCTTCATCTGTGTCCAGAGCCCACTGTTTATTTCATAAACCAGTTCATGTCTAAAGGTAAATGACAGTTCTTTCTAAATGCTGCACATTTGCTGTAGGTTTCTGGCTTTACCACTGTTTGATCTAAAAGATCATTTATACCATTATGAATCTACAATTTATTTTATGTGTTATCTGCCTTATTACAAGATAGTAATAAGGCTTTATTTTTGTGTAAAAAAAGCTAAAATATTAACAGTAGGAGCTGAAATAAACCTTGTTGTAAAAATAACATGGGGTGCGGCCGAGAGGATCTCTCTGTTTATGGTGTATGTCTGTTTTTAGTTATATTTCAAATAACCTATATAAATAATATATAAATAACCCAATAAGTCTGTTATTTTAAATGACTCTAAAGCATATGGTGATAATGAGGTGTCAGTAATGTAAATGTATGCATATATAAAATATACAAAGATTTATTTTGTAAAACATGTACAAACTTTATTTACTTCTGCAATGCACTTGAGTTGCCAAGGGTTATAATGGCCCTGCACCTTCTGTTTAGTCCATTAGGCTTCATCCAGGCCTCTCCCTCTCAGCAGCTCGAGTCAGAGGGGACATGCTCGTCAGACACTTTCTAAAAATGAATTAGAGTAACTCCCGAGCCCTCTGCCATTCTCAAAGAACATAAAACATTCAGATTGTTTTTTATTTTAATTTATTTTTTTGAAAGGGGAGGGGGAGAGGGGATTGAGAGACAGGTAGAGATGGTTGGTTGGGGGAGTTGGGTGAGTAGAGAGTCACGTAGAGATGGTTGGTTGGGGGTTGGGTGAGTAGAGAGTCACGTAGAGATGGTTGGTTGGGGGAGTTGGGTGAGTAGAGAGTCACGTAGAGATGGTTGGTTGGGGGGGGTTGGGTGAGTGGAGAGACAGGTAGAGATGGGGGGGGGGTTAGGGGTTAAAGTCTTTAAAGAGTGGTTTATCTAGAAAACCAGTTCCACACACTCTTTGGTTTGTCCATTAGTCTTTGCAGCTCGTCCAGCCTGTTCTCCATCTGCTGCCTCTGCTCTTCTGTCTGCCTCAGAGCGGTCTTCAGGTCTTCTGTGGTCTGGAGGACAGCTCTCTTCTCCTCCTGCCACTGGCCCTCACGTAACTCTAGCTCCTTCAAAGTCTCGTGCCATTTCGTTGACAGATTATTTTTCACTCTACCAACAGCTTCAAGGAGAGCTTTGTATCTTTTAATGACCCTAGTACAGTCATTGTGCTCAGTGTTCAGACGGGAATTCTCTTTCTGCAGCATCTGTTCAAGCTCCTTTACTTGAGTCTGGAGGGCCTGTTTCTCCTCCTGCTCCTTCTTTAGCTAATCTCGATGAACGTTGTTGGCTTGGATTTGCTGGTCTTTCTGCTCCTTTAAATTCCTCCGAAGATTAGTGGAGGTACGCCTTTGCTTTTGAAGATTGTCCTGGGCCTTTTTCAGACTCTTCTTTGTCTCCTCCAGCTCCTTATTAAGGGCATTTTGCTGGGTCTGGTTCTTCTCCTTCTCCTTTTGTAACCGTTGTAGCAGTCCATGGTTGGTTTGTATCTGCTCATGGAAATTGTCTGTTGTCCTTTTAAGCACTGTTTTAGCTTCCTCCAGCTGCCTACTAACAACAGCATGCTTGGTCTCCTCCAGCAGTTTTTTCATGGCATTTATCTGGGCCTGGTTCTCCTCCTTCTCTTTGACCAATTGTTGTTGGAGAAGTTTGTTTGTCACATTTAGCTCCGTGTTGACAGAAGTATGCTGTGCTAACTTCTCCTCCTGTTCCTTCACTGTCTGTTGCAGAGCCTCGTTGGTGTGGATCTGCTCCTGGAGGTCTTTTTGTGCTTTTTCAGCAGTGGCCTTTGCTTCCTCCAGCTGCTGTTTGAGGTCCTGGTCCAGCTGGGACTCTTCAGGTGATGTTAGTCCCTGTGAATCCACGGCTGGTGAGCAGAGCTCTGCCTCAAGGTTGAAGTCCTCATAGAGACGCTCGTCGTCCTCTGATGTGTAGTCGGCCCAGGGCTTCATGTTGAGTTTTTTGTCGGCTGGTTTGTGCTGCATGCGTCTCCGTCAAAGTCTGAAAGGTTATGACTGACCCTTCCAGGTTACTTCTATTTGAAGGAAATTCTCTGCCTCGTGACATCACACTCGATGACATCACGTGGGCATTCAGCCAATATTCTGTTGCTATGGTGCTATGGTATTTGTTTGTTTTTATATTTTTGTATTGGTCCATCATTAATATTGTGAATTTAAAATGACTTTTCTGTTTTACAGTGTATCTGACCTGTACACAGTAAAACAAAAACGCTTTCAGCCCAGGAATTTTATGTCAGACCAGCCCTTATTGAGTCTTTAACTGAAAATCAGTTCAATGAATAAAATAACAGAAGGTAAGATAACTATGAAAAAAATAGGTAAAAAGCATTACATTGCAGCTGTAGATACATCTGTGAATGTATAGACCTTAATACAGCACTATATAATGTACTAAAGTAAAATAATCTTACAAATACAGTAAAAACCCCAAAACAATAGTTCTCTACAACATTTAGGTCAGAGAGGCTGAGCAGCTCATTCGCCAAGAGCAAAAGTCACTAAAAGAAGGATGTTCATTGTAGATTTATGACCCTTACACACAGAGATTGTTCCAGATTCTCTGAATTTTTGGACAATACTATGCACTGTAGATGATGATAACTTCAAACTCTTTGCCATTTTTCTAATTTTTCTCCACTATTTTTTGCCGCAGCTTTGGGGGAATACCCATCTTGACTTTTAAGAGACACTGCCACTCTGAGAGGCTCTTTTTTTACCTAAGCATGTTGTTAATTGACCTAATAAGTCAACATTTGATATGTTATCTATGTTGTATTCTGAATAACATATTGAAACCTCTACATCATTGCATTCTGTTGTTATTCACTATTTGTACAGTGACTATTTGAACGTTTTTGGAATCGGGTTTGTATAAACAACCTATTCAACATGTGGTGTGTATCACGTGGACCCTATCATAGGGTATATTTAGGGTGGACGCAAACCTCTGATCTGCTGGGTGATACCCACCCCTGGACCCCACCCCTGGACTCTGCTCCAGTATGAGGACCCTTAGCTCATCTTTCATCTTCCTTGATGTTGGCTGAGGTCCCATCCACCTTACACACACACACAGAGGACACTAGACGCTGTCAACATAAATGTTTTTTGTGAATATTGTTTGTGTATTTATATGTATTTTTTCAACTGTCCTGGACATATTCCTGTCCGTCCTGGGAGTGGATCCCTCCTTCCGTGGTTCTCCCTGAGGTTTCTCTTTTTTCCCGGCTGTTTTTTTTTGTTTGGGGTAATGTGGAAAATGGAACTATTTAGGGGTTTATTTTCAAATGCTGCGGCTATTTCGTGAGCTAATTCATACTCATCCAGGTTGTTACGGGCTTGTCCAATGGCATACATCCATACCCCATCATTATTTCTACCTCCTCCAATCAGTGATTTCTTGAAGTTCTTTCCCAAAGTGTGCACACACTTCAGCTAAGGTTCTGTCATTTGGTGGGGTTGATGCGAGTCTACAGTGTGATTTGTGTCAGAAATTACTTACCTTGGACTCGTCTATGTCAGTGTAGACTCTGAGAGTGTGTGATTTAGAGTCCACTACCTTGTATGGGCCAGTCCAGCGAGGTTCGGACCAGTGTTGTTGGAAGACTGTAGATCCAGTCTCCAGGAGAGATCTTTTTAATTACATGCATTGTTTCATTCATTCATTTTTATGCATTTTTCATATCCGTGATTCAAATTGTCCAACCTGTTGAGAAAGAGAAAAAAACAACATACATACACAACTGAACTTTACCATGGGGAACTCCTTTTCCTAGGATCCTAGGCAGATTCTTCCACCTGACACCTTGTGTCAAGTGTCGAAACAATCAACAATGCATTTATTTGGCCAATAAACAATGCTTTTCATATTATTCCAGCTGTGAAAAAGAGACTTGGTCAGATGTGAGTTAGCTGCAGAAAAAGGATCATTCTTTTAAAAAGACATGATGAAGTATACAGAGCAGGGCAAAAACAGTAGCCAGAACCAAGGTCAGGATGAACTCAGAGGCTCTGCAACATAAGTTACTCACAGTTTGGTGTGTTCTGAGCTAAAAAATATGAACATATGTACAGTATCAAAAATATTGCCTAGAAGAGTAACATGTTATCTCAGTGTCGCTCATCTCCATCTGAGAGAGGGCAAAAGGGGGTTACAGTTCACACATCCACACAGTGTTTGTAGAACTGTCCAAGTTCTAGTCCAAGTCACAGTCTTGTCAGGACCAAGAGGTAGTTTAGTCCAGGTCGTGAGGTCATTTCAACAGAAGCTGTCGGCTTCTGGGCTCAGGCCTTTTTTTCTTATTAAAATTTTGTATTAATTTGTTATGTTTTGGATGCTACAGTGTATTCAGGGATCAGGAAAAACCCTGTCTGTGATTCTTTGTTCTCTTTGTTCTTGTCCCCCATCTTTGGGAGCAGCTTTCACAAGTTCTTTGATCTTAGTTTCTGTTCTTTTGGGATTTTTGTATATTTTACAACACAATATCCACAGTTTTCTGTCAATTTATCACACTTAGATTCACACACTCTATTTTAATACTATACATACATAATGCCAGCCTAAATACTCAAACTTTCTGACCATTCAGACATTCTGGTCAAATATAACTTTCTAACTATTCATGGCGGGATGTTATCATAGCTCTCTCACCTAAACCACTTTACAGGAACAGTTACTGTCTTGAATGGATTAAATACCTTCAGTCCATGAGTGAATTATGACCCTGACTTCTGAGGCTTGTTAGTCTGATATATTTGCTGTTTTGGTTTTTCAAAAAAAAATTTCAAATGTCTTTACAAAGCATCTAATGCTAACTCTGTGGCATTAAGTTACACTTTGTCAGGGACTCTTTTCTTCCTGATTGGCTCGTTTCCGCTATAACGAAATGACAACTTTTTAAATGTAGCCAGGATGTAATATAGGATGCAATATAAGGATGTCACAGCCCATCTTATGCTAACTCTGTCACATATCTGGCATTAATTGTCTCATTATATTTACTGGTCTGTTTATAATAACAAAAATCACTGTTTGTTTCTCAGTTGTGATCCAAAGTACGACATACAAAAGCACTTACACAAAATCTATTTCAGAGTACTGCACCACGTCAGCAGCGGGACCGAGTGAGCCCTCTGCAGAAGCATGCCCCTCTGGATGTGGGAAGCTCTGACAAAGGTCATACCATCAAGTTCGGCAGCACGAGGCCCTGTCACAGACTGAACTCTGTCTGTCTGAAGGATGTGGACAAGTGTCTTCTCTTTCAGTGAGAGTATAAAACAGGCGGGTGTGCCCCGCCTCAGGCCCAAAGCTGCTTGGATAGGCTCCAGTCACCTACGACCCTTAACGGGACAAAGCAGTGAATAATGAAGGGGAAAAATTAATGAATGTGCAGGAAAGAATCTATGACTAAATAAATATGTATGTCTGTACATAAACATTGTATATTGTGTCATAACCCGGCTCTGGGCCATGACAAAAATGGACTCCACACGTACAAATATACAAAGATAGTACTTTATTTTAAGATAAAGTTAACTAATAGTAATTTAAAATAATAATTAAGTGTGTTTATCAGTAATCACTAGTGTGGGTGCGTGTTTGGTTTGAGTGTTAATGGTGTGTGTAGTGTTGTATGATACAAAACCAAAGAACAAACAAAAGACAAGGTGATGTTGTCGCTGGCAGCCTGAGGAGAGAGCCCGAGAACAGCTGTAGGCTGGATCTTTAATAGTTGTGGAACGTCGGGCCCACAGCTTCACCTGCGCACAGACATGCAGACATGATCAATCTATTCCAAACCACGACCAGAGATAGGGGTCGTGACAATTGCAATTAAAAAACAGCATGTGGTGGGCTGAGACACCCTGTTGGATCCTGTTGGCATGACTCTGCTGTTCAGGCAGGTGCACCACAAACCCTGTTTGGTACGGCTTGTCCTGGGCTCCATCACATCCAGAAAAAAACCTGGCAGGCGAGTGACAAACATCTGGAGAATTTCATTCTCTTGTGACAGGAACTGTAACTGTGCCTTAAAAAGGGACAACAAGCATTGTTTAGATGACAGAGGTTTATTTGGGTGTGTGATTATTTCTGTAGATATATGACCTACCTGTCTCTGTTGTCCTGGCAGCAGCTGAGCTTCCCCTCAGTCTGTCCTCCTTCTTCAGGCACTTTCAGAGCTCTCCTCTACAGGGACTCAAAATTTTCTAGAGCTGGAGTCTTGAGAAGAAAATAAAATAAAAGACATGTCTTTAGTTTTATTGAGCTTAATTTTTATGTTGGAGGTATTCTAAATGACAATAACAGTGACATAAACAATAATAAGATGAAATGATACAGCAAGGTTACATTTATATTGTCCAATCTCAACCTAATGCAAAACTAATTTAGTACAGTTATGGTTCCTAGAAACAAGCAAAATGTCATATTCTTTTCTGTGCAATAAATAAGATAATAGTGAGTTTTATTGTGGAGCTTGTCACTGACGTGTTCCACAATGTTTAGGAGCACTGCAGCTGTCTAGATATTAGTTACATCATGTAGTTAATTATATATCATACAAAGTTAGTTCTACCAATGTCTAAGGAGATCTTTTTATTGCTGTGTCAGCACTCAAGAGTCAAATATAGTTTACTCTCAATAAAGTTTCTCAAACAATAAACTTACAGAAGTGTAACTTTCTTAACTTCTCTATCAACATTATGCCAGTAAGTGTCAACGTCTTGTGAACAGCTGTCTGACGCTTCGGTAACCAGCCAGAGCAACCAGGACACTGACCGCAGTTCTCCTAATGGCCACTAGTGTCAGTAACTGTTAGGTTTTTCTGAAAATTATGTAAAGCCCCTTTAACATTTTTAACAAGAGCACATTTTGTTATTGTTTTAAATATACATAGGGTTAACAGAAACATGAGGTGTTCTTAAGTAATGTTTCTTTCATTTCAAAATATATACTGTATATGTTTTTATATTTCAGATGTGTAATATTGAATTTAATGTTAATGTATTGTGACATTTGATTATAGAATACAAAGCCAACCAGGATATTCAAATCTATTACAATGCAAATTGTTCAAATATTTGAACAGATTACAGGAAAGCCACAATCCAGTAGCACTGCACACATTCTGCAGATATTATTCATATTGTGACAAAATGTAATATGCAGTATCAGTATTTCAGAAAAACAATATAGCTGTTTGAATTAATTTGTTTACATCTGTCTTAAACAAGTCATGCAAAAAAAGAAAGAAAAGAATCAAAATATGGCATCTCCACTTTTGCATGAGTTGACCAGCTCCGCATCAGTTCCACATTAAAGCATGGTTGCCATGGCGCTGGACAGCAGCATTAGCATGGCTCTGATGTGGCACATGAAACAGACGCCCAGACTTCTTTGAGCACAGCCCACTGTACACACTACCATCTCAGTCTAGACTCAATACACTGGCACACAATCTTTATCTTTAACTATGGGGTTGTTACCATGGTTACCACATACTCCAAACCAGGGTCTGTTACTCTCCACATAGCTGTGTGTCAAGGCCATGCTGCCTTAGAAATACAGTGCGTCAAGAGAATGCACAATGACAAGGATTGAATAGTAATAAATGGAATAACTGTAATTTGTTCATTTTACTTAATAGATGTTGGAAATTGCAATGGCTGCCGTATTTTATACTTACAGTTATTATGTTGCTCCCAACCTCAGAATACCCCAATAATTTAAAAGTCAAAGTTTCTCTCCTGTTTTTATCAGATATTCTGTCTGCCTGGTTGCTCTCCTGAGAGCACCACTGGTATGCAGGAGAATTTCACTTTTCATTTCCCCTCCTAATACCCTGTGGATCAAATAGTGACATCTCGGCAGCTATAGCTTCACCTAACCAGCAGCTGAGGGCAGTTTTCAGAGGCAAGGCTTGATCAGATAAGACACTTAGCTTTTGTGTTGATTCAATAATGTCTTGGATGAAGATAAAGTGGTCTATTTCCAATACTAAAGAGTACCTTACTATCCAAGTATTTTAAATAAAAACACATTGTATATGCCCTGATGTTTGATGCACTGATGGCGCAATAAAAATGTTCCAGACATAAGTACTGTAAATATAGATATATTGTATAAATATAGCTATAAGTGGCAAACATTGGTCAAACTGTGTTGCTATTTTAGATGGAGCCCTTTAGGAAGGACGCCAAATTAGAAGCCAATTGAAATATGGCCTAAAAGGATTATCACAACAGCAACACAATAGAAAATAAGGTGTGGGTCCAACAGACTATTTTAGTCATTGTGGCAAAATGGACGTGTGTGCTAAATTTTGTAAGTTTCTAAAAAACTAAAATTTGTGTGGTTCCATTTAGTCTGTAGGGGGCATTATTGCACCAATTGGCAATTTGACTATTGCGATGTGCTCAGGCTAAGGCAATGATTGAGTGACTTCAATTTGAGATAAATGGAACATTGTATGTGTGAGTTACACAAATTTCTTGTTTGTCAAGCCAAAAAAACAAAAAATCAAAACTGTGCCGTGCCACAAGCTAATTGTTAAGAAAATGCAAAGAATTTGAAAAACTTTTGATGTCACACCTCTCTAGGTAATTTCAATTGATTTTGATGTCCTTCTATCTAAACCCATTGGATGGACTTGTTAAAGCACCACTTTCCAGGACTGGCAGTTTCTTTGCTGTTTTTGTTCGTATTTTTCCCGTTAGACCTCCCCCAACACCTTCAGCGTAAAAACTCACTGGTGATTAGCGTCCCCCTGCCCTCCTCTCATCCCGATGGACCATTAGCAACAGTTTTCGCTGCTGTTTTACGCCAGCTCTGCCACAATAAATGTCTGAGACTGACTGGGGCGAGTGTTTATGTGTGTAGTGTCATTAAGCAATTTGTTCCTCATGAGACCCGAGACTCTCGGAAGACTTTTTAAATCCACGAAAAACAGCGGGCTGCCGGCCATATTTTGCAAGGCTGTTTTTTCCACTAAGAGGCGCCAGAGAGGTTTGGGACAGACCCCATTCACCGCGAAATGAGCCATTGTCAAATGGTCAATCCAGGATGGCAGCCTTCCCGTTTGTCATTGGCCATAATTTTTTGGCTTGTCTTGATTTTGTCAAGCTGTTTACCAAATTTTCAGACTAAATTATGCAACAATGTAGACACAGATCTTTAAAAATACAAATGTTCAGAAGCTATGAGTACTTTGCATGTTTTAGATAAAAAATATCAATCATAACTTGGAATTGTGTTGTTGAATTGTGAATTGTGAATTGTGAATTGTGAATTCCTGCATAGTAATATATATATATATATATATATATATATATATATATATATATATATATATATATATATATATATATATATATATATATATATATATATTACTATGCAGGAATTCACATAGCAGCTTGAAAGCTAAGCTAAGCTTGTAAACTGTATTGTTCCTAATAGACTTCTGAATGATCTTTGTGTTTAGTGTCATCAATGCATCATTTCCCACAGACAGGTACATTTCCTTATCAATGGACAACTGGTGTTATCTAGTTGCTTGTCATGTAAATATCCCAGCAGGAAGTCCCCCTCAAGGCTGAAGCACAGGTACAACTAAGAGGATTGTGTGTGTGTGTGTGTGTGTGTGTGTGGGATCGAAGGAAGTCCGAGTGGGATGTGCATGACAAAAAAAAATTATTAAAAATGGGAAAAATGGGTTGGCAGCAGACCAGAGTAGGAGACATATTCCCTGGTCAAAAGTCACCAACTGGCATGCTTAATTCAACTTCTGATGATGTCTCTAAAGCCAAAGTGCTGATTGTTCTTAACTAATCACTGTTTGTTATTTGTTATTCATTTGAGAAATATGAAGAAATGTTGTAATATACAATACATATACAATATTTTGTAATGTCTAAAAAATAAAAATACCATATCATGATTTTCCAGACATGGGCTTGGCTTATTTTTCCAAATAGCTTAAGTATTGTCTTATTTTATAACGGCCTATTTTTCACCATAACACCTAACTACTGACTCCAGAATTTGAACAATGTATATTGGTCATTATCTGTTTTTTTAAAAATGTATTTTCCATTAGTGAATAATCACAATAATCACATCTATGATTTATGTTTCCTTGAAAAATGACATTTAATGTTCAATAGAAGCTAAAAAGAGGAGCTGTTTTAGTAACTTCCTATTTCTGTTCCTACAACTGTTTTAATTCTAAAGTTTCCATTGGGATGGTAGTCATTAAGACCAAAAACTACATACCTTTAATCAATCTAGAAAATTCCCCTTTTTCAAATAAATTATGTTAGTTTTAAAAGTTTTTAAAATATAAACACTTAACAGTGTTAACTCTTATCTAACGTTAGCATGTCTCATTTAACATTAGCGTCTCCAATATAATAAGCCTTTTATTGATTTAGAGATTCAGTGGGTAGAAGAATTATCTTTCTGCAAAATCCAATAATATTGCTGCACCATGTCAATTATAGCCTATTGCTCTTTAGATATTTTGCTACTAAATGATCTGTGAGGTTATGTATAAAGGCTCTAAATTCCTTTTGTTGATTAATATTGTAATACCTGTTCATTTACATATGGCCACAATAAAGAACTGGTGCATCTTTCTCCCAGACTACAAGGACTTATTTTGAATCTTCTTGTGGATGTGTCATCTGTCATCGTGTGTCTTTGTCTAGTACAGACCTCCATCACTGAGGTTCCTGTGAGTGTGCGGCGGGCGGCATGCTGGGATAGGGGGATTATCTGATCACCTGTTCCATGCTGCATTCCCGCTGCAGGTGGTGTTTTCCTTTTTCAGAATGCCCTGAACAGCAACTTTTATACAAAATAGACATAAATATGTCCCACCAATATTCCTTTACTGTGTGTGTGTTGCTTTTACAGAACAAATCCGACAATAGAAATGTTATAGCCCTTTTTATGCTCTTTTCCATTATATTTCTCTCACCAGTATCCTATGTCAGTCAGCTTCGTGACCCAATAATGCTGTGTCATTATGAGTGACAGAGCAAAAGAGCAAGCCATTAAATGTTCTGTAAGAATAGCCGACTAGCCTTGACAAAGACATACATTCATTAATGTATTATAAGAAATGAATTTAAGAACAACCCCTCTGCCCCGTTCCAACAGTGGCCACTTAAGGTATTGCAGCAAATGTTTGGTGCTTTAGAAAGAGTTTCCCCATGTAGTAAGCATTGATTGTTCATATAGTGGATATAATCCGCTCATTGGTCCTCTATTTACTGATATTGTTGTTACGATTCGGCAATAAAATGGGCGTTACATCCAGGATTTTTTGCTTTTACGCCATAGTAAAAGAATAGTTTTTAGATAGCGTAAACGGACGTAATAATCAAAAATTCTGTTCCTTTCAAATGAAGGCAAAAAAGGGCCCAAAAAAGCTTACTGTTTTGTCCAATCTTTGGTTGATAAAGCTTGAGACAAAATGCATCCGGCTGTAGCGCCTGCACTATTAGCCACACAACAAAGAAATATACCTGGAATACAAAAACTTTATGACTCAGGATCCAGGTATATCCCTACAATAAAAAAGAGGTTAGTGCCTCCTAAGGCTTTTTTATCGGTTAACACGTCACTCATCACTGAGGGACCCTGTTGCCACCTTACATTAGCATACATTCCTTCAGGTGATTCTCACTAGAAAACTTTTAAATGCAAAGGTTGACTGTGGGCTTGTGCCCTCAGTCCTTACCTCCGAGACCACACTGTGCTGCAACAAAAGATTCTTTCATGTTTTTTGTATTCAAGCGGGAACAGTCTCTATTCCCCGAGGATATCCACAATCATGTTTCTGAAGTGCCTCATTTTCTACTGTAACATTTGCAAATATAAAACTGGAATTACAACAGATGCTATAAAGATTTCGCCCGTTGGCAACTATTTCACTGATGACTTCTCTTAGCTTAGCGCATTGATGCCTTGTGTTCTTGTTTGTTTTATGGTCTATCAGCTCTATAAAATGATACACACCCCTGGGAAATTTCCAGCCTTTTAGTGTTTTTAACATCAATTCATGGCCTCATTTTTGTAAAGCTCTAACTAGCTCTTCATCCATCCTTCAGTGTCATACAGCTAATGTTTTGTAAATGAACAAAATGCATTTATTCTCTATATTTCATTAAACACAAGCAGAACCTGTGACAATAAATAGTGAGTCCCTAAAAAACAGAGCAGTTCCATGTTCAGAAAGCTGGGAATAAACCAGAAAGTCTGTTCATCCAGCCTCTGGCACCAATAAAAAATGACCAAAATGTAATGTATTTATATTAATTATTCGCAACTCTCCCAGTTTCCAATACAACTGAATTGATTAAGAAACACATAATTTTGTTGCACTTGTGTGACACCAACCCATATCAATCAGTGGAAACAATGCTGTCACCCTGCCATTTGTACCATATCTTTTGTATTTTTAATTTACCCAGATGAGATATTACTCATCTTCCAAACAGTGGCTTTAACTCAAAGTGATTTGAACTGTACGCTTTTGTAGTAATTTTCCAAGTCTGTATTTCATACCCTTCCAGGGTTTGTTAACTTATACAGACTCATTCCAGTAATGCTATATTTAGAATTATTCACAAATTGCATTCACATGTAAAACAAACAAAAGGACTGGGTATACTTTCCCATTTTTCAACATCAAAAACCCTTTAAAGTGAGTCATCTTAAAGTCCTGGCTTTGTTTAAATGTTGCGCCCAAAGACACACAAAACGTTCCTCTTTAATATGAACTAAATTGAACATCTTAGTCACTCCAGTGTGTGCTCTTCTTAGCTGATCGTCACTCACAATCTGGATTAGAGCCGGGTCTCTCTAAACGTAGGCCTAGTTTTTTCCGCTTTATTTGACTTTTATGAAGAGTTTATGAAGCGTGCTTGCCCTGTTGTCAATAGAGCCCAGGGTAGACTCATTCCAGATCCACCCTTGGAACAAAGTCATGTTTTCAACGTGATATTCTATGATTTAATGACCTGGCAGCCCTACGACTCAGTGACATGCATAATGTTGTCTCTTCATATTGTATATCCTAATTACATCTAAACTCCTGAGGCTTTCCTTTCCCCAAACTCATCTGCTAGTTTGATCTTCGATTTTAAAAGGGTGTTTTCCAAGTGTGATTCACCCTTGCGTGCCAGAAGTCTTGGTCTGGATGCCAGCGAGCAGAACAACCACTGGAAAACCCTCTTGTGGTGACACTGCCAATAGGTCACATAAGGCTTCCAAAAACCCGGCCAAGCTTTGGGAAAAAAAAGACGTCTGTGGTTCTACTGGTTCATGTAGAGTTCTTTTTTGAGCAAATAAAAGTTGAGTACAATGTCCTCCCAAACAGCACATTTTTGACAATGCTAAAACTATTAAAGAACATGACAGATGGTATTTAGGATACTATACAGTATTCAAAGTATCCTGCTCACACATCTTGATAGAAAGTGACACTAAGACTAATTACAAATTCATTAATGGTAATGACTTTGTCACCTGGAGTTCTGGTGGAACATGTGCTAATGGACACTTACTGTATCCGGAGGATGAAATCTGATCATGATCTACTTTCCATCTGCGGCTGGTGTTTTGGAACAATAGTGACACTTTGTTATTGTTGCTAATGGAAAAGAGGGCTTTCTTTTGATGGAAATGTGCGACTGGATATAATCTATGTGGGTAGATGTTTTATTAGACAAAGTTTTGGTTTATTTCAGTCAATAACAAAGAAAGAAAAGAATGCATTATTTCCATTTAGAACATACCTTATTTAAACCAAAAAGGGGTCCAGACTTATTTTGCCTACCCCTTTTAATTCATTAATTTTATTTCAAGATGTCATTCATAAGAAAGTATACATGCAGCAATAGTTGAATAAACTATGAATTTAATGATGTGTTACTCTGACTATGATAAATTTAAATGTATGCCTCCCTAATCAAATCATGTTCATCAACAGAGAACACTTCCTTTCAGCAAAAAAACAGTGGGCTAACTGATTAGCACCATGGAATAACAGCATTTAAAAGGCAAATAATCAAATACGAGTACATATTTTGACATGTTAGTTGTTTATCAGGTGCAATTCAGGCTACCATTACACAAAATATAATTTAGATTTTTCACCAGTTGTGACATGACAGCTCTGTTGTAGGCTATATTTAATGATAGAAGTCTGGTTGTCAATTTACTGAAGCATCTGATGCGTCACTTTAATTTTTTTCTCTACTGTAAAAACGTTATTAATAGGCACAACGCCACAGCCTTTTCCCAGAATTAATATTGCACAAGAGATGAGATGTGGCAACTGCAGGTGGGCTCAAATAAATATACATTAGAACAATCTATACATTATCCATGCATAGCCTTAATACTTTATACTAATACATAGCCTGCACACTTGCTGCGTTGCTGTGGTTGACTGTACTGTACATGTGTGCTATTGACAGCAGCAGAAAAGAATGGTCTCAACTTTGGCCCTTTTTGTAGAAGCAGGTCCAGTTATCATGCAGAGTGTAGGGTCTTACAACTAGCCCGTTGTTTTATTTTATGGGACATTTAACTTATGCCATGTAACTTTACTTGTTATTGTAAGCTAATTGTATTTCATTATTAGGCTACATATAACTATGTTAATGTTTGTACCTGCCCCTACATGGATTGCACACAAATGTAAACATGAACAACACTTGAACTTTTGATTTGACTTTATGAAGAAACATGGATCCCTGATGACTAGGTTGTCATACAATATTGACATAATTCCAAATTGTTCTATATGGGCTTTATGCCAGTTTGCTCTGCTCTTCTCTCCAGAATCCTCCCACCTGTGCTTCCTCCCACCACCCAAACACATGCATGTATAGGTCAATTGTCAACTCTAAAGTGTCCCTAGTCAGTGAATGTGAGAGTGAATGGTTGTCTGTGTCCCGACTGGCCATTGTCCAGGATGCACCCCAGCTTTAACCCCAAAGTTGCTGGGATATCACTCGTGGCCCCTAAAGGGATTAAGCACAAGAAAATGAATGAATGAAGGTCTAACATAAAAAATAAAAGTAATAAAAGCATCGGATGCTTTTGGAAATTAACTACCATATTTCTATCATTAGATATGGCCTACAAAAGAGCTGTCATGTCACAACTGACGTAATGTCAGAAAATAAAAATAACTTGAAATCAGGATTCTTGGTCAGCAGATCATTTATTTGTTATAATTCTTTTGTGTAGCTATAGTCTAAAAATGACACCAGATAAACCCCAAACATAATATGTACGCTACTCCACTGCAATTCACCTTTTTAAAGCTGTTTAGTCCGAAGCTTGTATATTAGGAAGTGGTCTATATTTATAATGGCTGACTTTAGTTAAATAAATTTGTCGTACAAAGTTGGAGAATGGTGCAAGGAAAAACTCTGAAAACAAGCATTTTCATTTGTAAACTTGTACATACATAAATTAATTATACTTTGTACACGGATTACATAATGTATGTAATTGGTGGCACGGGTGCAGAGTGATTAGCATGCCTTCCTCACTGCATGAAGGTCCTGGGTTCAAATCCCATCCAGGGCAGGGCCTGTCTGTGTGGAGTTTGCATGTTCTCCCTGTGTCTGTGTAGGTTTCCTCCAGGTACTCCAGTTTCTTTTACAAAAAAAGACTTGTACAATAGTCTTTATAAAAGCCCCTTTTCTTGGGGCCTGTACTCCCCGGCAAAAGACATTTGTAATCCCAGTGGGATGTTCCAAGATAAATTAAAGGTTAAATAAAAAACTGCAAGCGCTGTGTTTTTTAGCTAAAGCACCACACGTTGTAGCATCACACCACTAAATTAAAGCTCTTGATTACATGTTTTCATTGAGCAATTAGATTAGATAGATACTTTACTGATCTTGAGGAAAATTCAAGTTTCATTCAATTCATTTAGGAGGATGCATGTGAATAGCAGTGATGTGTGTTGTTAGCTACTGCACAGACTAAAATGGACGTCTCATTTATGCTCACTTTTCCATGTGGAATATTCCTGTCTTTTTATCCGGTGCCTCATCCTAAAAGATGCAGTGCCAACATTTGACATGCAGGGTGTTGCTGTTTAATGATACGAGTTTTGTTTCTAAAGCATATTTAAATTCCTCACTTTACTTATTTGAATATATCTGTTTAACATGTCACATTTGTGTTTATGCATATTCGCCATGTATGTTTTAGTTTAGATTTCACCTTGTGCATTTGACAATGCCTAATTGACAAATGCAACGTGGAAATGAGAGTGGATGAATTATGTGGCATTATGTGTGAATTTTTTATTCAACATCTGAAAATTCTCAAAAACAGTTTTTGAGTGCCCAGTAATTGTCTGGTTCATTTTAGAATGGGGTGTTATTGAAGACATCCAGAAACACAAAGTTGTGACCACAAGTCACTCCCATGACATCATATTAACACCTAAATGTGTAACATTTTATTTTGGATCCGGCATGTTTCTATCAGATTTCCATAGTTTATTGTAGTGATTAAGAATAAATCCAAGTGTGAATCCCTTTGAGTGCAAGCGACTTTAAATGATATTCACAATATTTCTCTGTTCCCAAAGAAATTAATTCAATCCAGGCTTTGGGCTTAGAGGAGCTGGCGCTGGGTAGTCTGCAAACGTACATGCAGAGCGGCCCAGACATGCAGAGCCCACAGGCCCTCCAGCGCTCTGGCAGACAACACAAGCACCTCACAGGAGTTTTCAGAGCCCGAAAACACCATGTTACCTAAGTCCTGTCACCCTCACATGCAGGCTTGCGTGCTATCTTTTGGGGAAAATGCGGGTTCATTACTGTCCAGATGAGGGACTTCAAAGACCACATGCAAACGCTACAATTGCACTTGATTTTGAGATAATTTCAGAATGACTGTACAAATCCATCCCGTGGACTCTTTTTGGAATCCTACTTGTAAGATTTATGGATAGTGCTTTAATGTGCCTGACACCTGATTCTCACACCTACTGTATCAGTGGCATCACAACAAAGAGAAACAATGAGTCAGCAGACATGGATTCAGGAAAGTAAAGTACAATTGGTTTCAACATTTCAAAATCCCCTTTCAATTCCCTGAATTCCCTTCACTTTGGGGTGGTGCATAAAGTCGCCCACTAATGTTTGGAAGGCACACCCTTATATTGGAACTGTAACCACAGCACAACATGCTGTAGCTTTGCAAAGTGGAAATATGGAACTTTAAGAAACATAGATGGCTATTACAACTCTTTAATATCAAACATTGCTGACTTACATGTGGGAGTCATAGTATGTTTCCTACTGTTGGTGGTTTGCCACCTCCTTTCTCTTGGTGCAGTCTATCTACTCAGTCTCTTTGGAAAAACAAGAATCATTCAATACATATTCATTAATTTTCTTCCGCTTATTCCAGTGAAGGTCATGGGAGACTGGAGCCTATCCCATTAACTTTCTTAACTTTTCTAACCACCTAAGAGGTGTCTAGTGCTCCAATCCTTTTACGTATATAACACATACTGACACAATAATAAAGAACCATCTTATTAATGAGAAATATAACTATATTTTATAGCATCTAAAATAATCAATACAATTGAGTTATTTCAGTTTTCTCCTTCTTATATCCCCTGATGAATGTATTTTTTTTTCACTTGCTTAAAGGCACCAAATAGAGAAAACCTTAATGTTTTTGTTTTTTCAGGAGGTCCATGCTAGATGTCTCCCTCACTTTTCAAAGGCCTCCTACACTCTTGGTTGTAGCCCTACTTTTTAAGTGTCATATTTGAAGGCTCACTATTCACTGCCCTTATTCTGATAGCCTCACATTAATGAAAGAATTATTTTCAGGTTGAAATTGGGAGGTTCTGTCAGTTGGGTTTGATGGGTGAGGCTGTGGAAAGGAAGGGAGTCTCCTGTCCTGTTGAAACAATAGTTAGAGAAGCCAGTATGAAGACTTTGTTGGATTAGTTCCCATAGAGAATACAGATAACTTTCATCACTACAGTGGACACTCCCCACACCTCTTTCAGGACTGTGCCATTCATTGTGAAAATTATCTAAAGTGAATTTTCCTGTTGTCTGGGTGAGTTTCATACATTTATCTGTTTTGACTTGATACTTTTGTCTGTAATATTTTAATAAATAAATGTGGCTCAGTTCCACACCTCTTTTTGGGATACAATGTTGAACTTTTCTGTTGTCGCTAATAATTAAATCTAGTACTGTGTCTTTTTGTGTCATACCGGAGGAACTGTTATAAGAAATAACCTTGTGCCCTAAAGTTAAGCAGGAAGTGAACCACAGCAAAAGGAAGTATTGGACTTACCCACTGGAGACATCCTCAGGAAGCCCCTGAAATGATTCAGTGGCAGGTCAGCAGAGCAACAGATAACATGTTGAAACATGGTCTGATGCAACTGAGAAAACATTGTATATGACCTTGATGGTACAGGCATTTTATATGTTTTCTGTGTAACTTTCAAGTGCCGAAGATAATCAAAGGTATCAAAACATTTTCTTGCGCAGCGTGGCCAGGCTACACTCATAGCTCAAAACGTCTGTCTGAGTGCTGTCTTTTGTCCTAATTCATAGTATGGTGTAAAGCACAACACTCACATTATCGCTTATCTTCTCTAAATACTTGTCCCGGGACAGGAAAGTTACATTAGAGGTTTGTGTCCAGCTGAGGGTACTGTGTCAGTGAGATAGACATGAATCTACTAGTGGTGGGAAAGTTGGCTCTTCTCAAAGATTTGGTCCTTTTGGCTCGGCTCCCTTAAAAGAGCCGGCTCTCAAAAAGTTAAGCAGCGTTCCTTTTAAATATAATAACTGCAAATTCATCTTGCTAGTTTGTGCATTCTTCTGTGATTGCCTGTCATAAATTAAATAAATGGCACAATTTGTAATATATGTATATATATATATATATATATATATATATATATATATACAATTTGTAATATATATATATATATATATATATATATATATATATATTACAAATGGGCGGCAGTGGTGTGGTTCTGTGGTAGAGCGGCCGTATTTCAACCCGGAAGGTAGTAGGTTCGATTCCTGCTCTCCCCACAGTTCATACTGTCGTTGTGTCCTTGGGCAAAACACTTAACCCACCTTGCCTTTTATGATTGTGTGTGAATGTGAATGTATGTGGTGATGGTCAGAGAGGCCGTAGGCGCAAAATGGCTGCCACGTCTCTGTCAGCTGTGGTTACAGATGTAGCTTACCATCACCAGTGTGACTGTGTATGAACGAGTAATTGATATGTAAAGCGTCTTTGCGTCCCCAGAAAAGCGCTATATAAAATTTATGTAATAATAATAATAAATAATAATAATAATACATTTATATATATATATATATATATATATATATATATATATATATATATATATATATATATATATTAGGTAGTTGGTAGCCACTTCATTCCATAATATTTGTGGAAATATTGAGAAGTCAAATGGGCCAGCTGCTGTCAACTTTAATTTATTCATGCTGGCATTAAAAAAAAATTAAGAAAAAGAACGTAGAGACTAGAGTTTAGTGTGACATATAATATACACGGCACTCAAAGTCTAAGTGATGATGTAAACGAAAAGCAAACAACACTATTGTATAAATTTATTTCACAAATCTTATACTTTTTCTCTAATCAAACAATTTACTTTGCTATAACTTTCCCCCCAACAACTAATAACTTTTTTCAAACATCTAACAAAACAATTTTTCATGTCACGTGTGTTTTTGTAACCATTTCTTTTGACATTTTCAGGAGGCAAGGAACACTTCCTCTACAAAGACCCAAACTAAGCAAAACTATGGCACTCCTCCCATTAATATGAAAGTGATACTAAATAAAGACAAACTTAAATTATGTCAGGAGCAATGCATCATCAAACATGTGTCTCACAGCCCTTCCTTTTGCCTGTGACCTCTGTGAGAATTGTCCTGGGATTGATCTCCTTTATAACTACAGAAAGAGTTTCCAACACCCAATTATAGCATGTGTGAAAATGGTTTTATGCTACAAATGAATCGAAGTGTCCTGGCTGTCTGGTGATGTAATGTACTTTTTTGTCCCTTGAGCAGCACAACACAAACTTTGTCCTAGCCCCGTACCTCCCTGAAAGTTTGGTGTGAAGAGGAAGTATGACACATGCTGAGTATGAATCATAAATGACCCACCTAGTGGACTTTTTCATTTTTTATAATCAGAGCCAGTCCTTGCCTGAGTGAAATCACCATTCAAACATTGGTAGATGGATTATTTGTTCAAATTTTAGCACTCCGCTACACGGTGACAGCCAAGAAAAGACCCCAGGCAGCCGGCCTCGCAGAACAGAGGTGTATTGAGAATCTCAAAGTGGCCAGGCTAATTCTCCCCAGCCTTATGTCATGACTTGTGATTTTATTCAATTACACAGTATTTACCTTCACGTAATGTCAACACTAATATAGGGCAGTTGTGGTGGAAATTAACTCACCTGTTCCTCAATACACACATTATTCTGCTCTCCCCTCACACACAGTTTCAATGGCACAGAAGGGTATAGCACTCACTCTGGTGTGGGTTTGTTTATCCAGCTCGGTCAGAACTAGTGTATCCTGCCTATTTGATGTGTAAAAAGTGGAAGGAAATCAAAGCCATTTCCCTCAAGTGGGCTCCAATCTGGTCGTTGTGGGTTGTGGTTGCTTGGTGCAGAAGGACCAGCAGTGAAGTATCACTGAGTTTGAAAAGTGCACCATGTTCCGTGAGTTGCCAAAAACAGCAGAGGAAACGGTTGTTCAATGCTTAGGTTGACCATATGTTCAAATTTAAACAGAACTGTTCCACATTTAAGGTCTTTGTCCCGTAATATGTCCCCATTTTGAGTGCCTTTATTAAATAAATGAAAAATAAACTTGCACACTTTGGTGTATTGAAAATTATTTGACAGTTTGTGAAAAACAATCCCAAATTTGCCCTGGCTAAGGCAATTTTACCAGCTGAGAAATATCAACAAATCCACATTGATTGGTTTATTTATGCCACTTAACCATGAGGCTTGTGCTAACTGAGCTAGTCTTTGAGAATATTCATAGCTTAACCTTCACCCACAAATAAGTCATTCTTTCTTATGGGATGCACCCACATTTGCTTTGAACTTCCTCTACAGTTAAAGCTAACATTGCAAAACACAGACATGATATACGAAGACACTAGCCTGGCTCCGCCCTCCTACGTACTTCCGCTCAATTTCATTTCGCTTTAGTACTTAGTCTGGGATCGCTGTATATTCTTAGGTTTCCAGAAATCAATTTTTTGTAGGACCAATCAGCGAACAGAGGGAGTGACTTGTTGTTTCCAGTCGGTTTCGGCGAATGACATATCTCACGACCACACGTTAGCGATTGGCTATGGCAGATCCTGAGTGACTCTGGGCAGATCCAATAGTTTTAAACTTCAACAGAGTTCCCGCATTCAAGGAAGTAAACGCTTGTCAATGGAGCGAGGCCAGACTCTATGTACAAATGAAATGTACGAGAGTCTGGTAGAACCAGGCTACGAAGACACTGCGTCCGCACCAAATTGGACTGGGCCCTTTCAATGTGCATTAGTGATGGGGCCATTCATCTGCTGAAAAGGGTAAACAAGTGGGTCAGAGCTGAATTTTGCCCAAGCTGTCTCTCAAAAAGAAGATAAGTCCTAAGGAGCCTGGAGCTGCTCCAACCGGCGCACAATCCAAACCAGGTGAATTACATTACATCAGTGAATTAAATTTCTTTCAAGTAACTTGCCATTTGATTTTACTTTTGTTTGACCATTATCACATTATTTGGTAAAAAAAAATAAAACCGTGTAAACGTTATAAGCTCTCTCCATGTATTTGTTTATGTGTTGGTCCTGCCTGCCCTGTCTAATATGGCAGCGACGCTAACATATCACATTAACGGGCTGAAGTAGCAAAAGCTAACGTAGCTAAAGCTAACTTTCATGCTGCAAAAGCGAAGGTGTATTGTGAAGCTATCTATAAATGAGTCATGTATTACCATTAGAGGTGTGATACCAACTTGAACCAAATGCTTTACAATTTTTTGCTATTTTTTGTGATGACAGCAGTTAATTTTTGAAAATATAAATTACATCTAGCCTATATTAAGCTATATATAGCTTATTCCCCTGGTTATTTTATGTGTCGAAAGTTGAAATAAATTAAAGCTATTTACCTCAAGTTGGATCCGTGAGTTGCCAAAATCAGCGGAGGAAACGACAGGTAAGGGAAAAGGTTGTCCAAGCTCTGAATTGTAATCTCCAATCCAAAGGTTTGCATACTTTACTTCAGCCCAATTAGAAAAACCCTCTTCTGCTCCAAACTAATTTGTTCATTGCTTATTTAGCTAACTCACTCACAAGCTGGAAACAGAAAACTTTAAAATGGTTTAATTCTGTTGAGAGTTACTATGAGTGATCTAGATATGGCACTTTTCTTTTCTCATTTAAATGCTAATAACTTTGAGAACATCATCTACAGGAAAGTGCCGGGAGCAGAGCTTTTCTCCTATCTGCTCACAACACAAGGTGAACACCTGCTTGCTGATTTCCAACAAATTACTCAGTCATGTTTTTCACAGCAAAAAAGACACATTTGACTTTGATGGCTTTGGGTGTGCCAATGTAAAGTTGTTAGTGTGACAAAATAAGTTGCAGAGCTAATACTAGTATTGAATAATAGCTATAAATAAGCTAATGTTGGTAAAGTCCTGGACAATCTGGAACAAAGACATTATTTTTTTTTAGAATGTGTTAAATGTTTTAGTCAGCAAAGAGCTTTAGAAACAGACTATAAACAGAGCTTTTTGTATAATATAGATGCATTGGAAGTCAATGCAACTTGTTAGCAAACAAGCTAAGGGTTAACGGGTAGAGGTCAATATGGAAAGCTAGCTTATGTTGAATAATACACATGACAATAAATCTCTGTTTTGTAAAGTTATATTACATTTGGCTTCTTGAACTTGTTAACTTCTTGTGTAAGCTAAAATAAAAATATTCAATTTGATAGAAAGCTAACAACTTGTAAGTTGTGCTAAATGCTACCAGATAAATATTTTGAGCAATAACTGCATATTTATTGTAATTAATGCTAAGATTTTGTCTTTCTGGTATGAAAGCACAAGAACACACCAAATTATTGCTACAGCAAATGTTTTGAATGCAGCAATGCAGACCTTTGTTAATGTTTCAGTTGTTGCCAAACTGGCTTTATTGTTCTTTACTTAATGATAAAATATGTTGCAACGTTAATTTTGAACTCATTTGAACTACAGGCAATGTGTTATATACTGCAGTCATGTTTTAAAAATCTTTTTTTTTTACTTTAAAGTTATTTTACCTGAATTAACTTTTAATAAAGTTTTCCATTAAAATTCTGTAGCTTTGTTAAAGATTTTTTGCTGTTTCTATGAAGAACAATATATAAGTTGTGGTTTTTGAATATAGCAAAACCTGTGTGGCATGTGTTCAGCGACCCAAAGTGTACTGGAAGCTGATATACGTTACACAATAACTTTAATGAGCTGTGTGTAAAGAGAACATGGTGTCACACTGAAACCATCGTTGAGTTGCAGATTATTGTCTCTCAAATGCTGATCCAACACCTGGCAAAGCCTCATGCCCTACAGCCAAAGCCCCACAAAGAGAATACCTCCTGTGCACAACATTAAAACAGCTTCATACACCACTTAGATACATGTCAACAGCAGCTCAGAATCATGCACTGGCAAGATTTCTATCACCAATATTACAGTTCATGCCGACTTACAAAGATGAACTTCTTGTGAGTGATGTACTACCTCAGATTCTCTTCAAGCAGAAAGTGTTCACACAGAACGTGCAAACAGAAGGACGGCAGATTTTTGTCTCTTGTGGAGCGTTTGACTGTGTGAGGAACCTGGACGACGATGGAAAAGCTAACAGCCATGACTTTACTGAAAAGGTGGCTCGTTTTTTTAGGAGCTCTGGGACCAAGCCTTTTCTATTTGACTTGTGCCAAACTTAACTCTAAAAAGAACCTTTAAATGAAGTGTGACCGGCTTTGAAAAGTCACAGATTTAGAAGGAATAAAAAGTTGAATTGGACAGCTTCCACACCTAACTTTTTAGTGGCACTGTGCATGAAGGCCTGATAATACAGGTGTGAAAGGACAGTGAATGGAATATGATTAAACAGGCAAAAAAGTTTAATTTCCTCAATGAGCTTTAGAAAATCTCCAGGCACTCCTCCGTGACTTTGACGTGTCCAATCAATGTCTGAATAGTGGACAAAATGAGGGATTTTAATAGACATTTTACCATACTATCAAATTAATTCCACTTCCTTTTTTCAGTACTGACCATGATAAGACTTTTAATTTCTGATAACTTTGACCCAGCAATCATTACATTATCTGAACAGTGGGACACTAAATGGATTGGGTGAATATTGAATGGCATGTTGAATATTCAAAGTGGGTGTGATAAAGATGCAGTTGTAAAACTTTTTATATTGTGAATAAGAAAGTTATTTTATCCCTATTACACCCTGGAACAAAAACTTACGTAAATACACAGACTTGATAAGGAGAATTGAAGCACTTCAAGCTATCTTAAGCACAGTCCCGTGTGTGGGTGGCTGATGGTCCAGATTTCTCATTTAAACACACAATAGGAATACAGATAGTCAGGAGACACCTCCATATAAGGTAGTGCCACATTAACCTGGCCAGCCGCAACTCTGTTGCTATTCTATAAAAGAAGTTAGTCTGGTACGCTGTTACTTGTGTTCAATTTCAAGGGCGGGGTTTACGGGCATAATGTTAACCAATCAAAAAAACGCCGAACTTGATGCAAAAAAAGACGCACCATACAGTTGGTTGTCAACAAGGAAGTCATGTTAGTGCTGGTCTACATGGCCAGAAGTAGAGCGGACACCAGAGCGGTTTTATTGTTTCTATACTTTGCTGGTTATTCAAAACTGAGAGCAGAAATGAACGGCCTCACGATAGCAGCGTCCGCCATGTTGAATGTTTTGAATTAGCCGCACGAGCCGAGTTCCTTGTGACTTGTGATTGGTCTGTCCACAAAATCGCAGAGGAAGGGATTCACTGTGAGAATGGGACCAGACCATCCTCCTTTTGAAAAAAGAAAAATGTCTGGTTTACCAGGCTTTTTATATATTATTTAAAATAACTGGTTCAAGAAAGAGCACCAAGGTTACGTGTCTCTGAACCTGAATCAGACACAAACCTAAAAAACAGTAGAGTAGTGCAGCAATACCAAACCTTTTCTGCACCACGGACCACTTTCATGCATACATTTTCCATGTTTATCAATGATGCATAAATTAACATGCATATTTTAGAAATATAGTATTTGTATTTTATTTACTTTAGTATGTGGGCATAACTTAGAGGTACATGGAAAAACTGAGTGAGTGAACTGTGCCAATGAGCGGAAGTCATTTTGAAAATAAACGGCACTAAAAATATTTAGTTTTGAGTATAGAAAAAGATCCACAGCCCAGTTGGGAACCCCTGCTGACTTCGACATATCACATTTTTTTCACGGGTGCTACTCCAGTGCTCCATTATAGAAAGGTCATTTAGAAACCAACAGAAATAATATACACAAACTTAAATCATCTTAAACAGTAGATAAATAAATAAAAACTCTCTTCCAATAAAATGTGTATGGATAAAAAAATATATTTTTTTAATTTAAGATTTTAGAAAACACTTTTCTGTGTCTCTGGAGAATACTGTAAGCAGTATATAATAAACTTGGCACACATCTGAGCGTATTCCTCACAGACATTCCTAGCCCTGAGTAGTGTGGGCAGTAAATCATTCAGATGGGCGGCTCAGCTCATGCTCCCTGCCCGCACGCCCGCCTTGTGGGTGTGTTTAAGCGCATCCACCTGCTCACGCCTGCCGCCCGCCCCTCTCCAGTCACTTTCGAGTCAGGAGCCACAGCTTTGGAGCGCACAACTTCAGCAGAGGAGCACTCACACGCTGCGAGCCTGGACCGCGCTCTTTCTACCTCTCCACACACGGGACTTAGTTCCAGCGCGAGACTTCTCCCACGAGATGGTGATTGCTTTCTAGCCACAGTGTTTCGTCTTGAATTGCAGAAACAGTTGTATGTTAATTGTGTTTTATACATATATAAATTTTCTTTTTCGTTTGGACTGTGGAGAAGCGCGGGGAAAGAGGGGGATATTACAGTGCGCGCAGGTACAGCGTCGTCCTGCTCTAAACGGGATCTGAAGTGCTCTTTTGGGATTATTTTTTTCAGTGATTTTAAGGATTGGACTTTAAGTCATTTCCACACATCTGTAGCAACGAGGTAAGTCACATGACCTCTTCTCTTCGTTTTCTTTCTTTTTTTTTACGTCTTTACCAGTTTATTGTACCTGCAGCTACGCCTATCCCATTTGTCTCCACCTATTATTCGCAGCAGCCCTTTAGCCTATATGATTTTAACACCATACTAATGAATGTGTAGGGTGTTTTTGTTGCCACTCTTCATTAGTGGCGTGTATTTGCAGTTGAGTGGCTCTAATTCCACACCAGACTGTTTACAGTTCTGTCGTCCATGTGTAGCCAAGGCTGCCAGGCTGTTACGCACACATCCACTCCTCAACACTCCTGCATTTATAGCTCGGACAGAAACAATTTGGATTGTTTCTCATGCTATTATTTTACATTTGTCTACAAGTGTAGGGAATGCAACAAAAGAGTGGGTTTCTGTTGTTTCCAATGGCCACCAAACTGTCTTTATTATCCTTTACAAAAATGAGAAAAGGAGATATGTGGCAACATTACTGTACTCGTTTGAACCACAGCCAACATGTGATATTCGGTAGTCGTGTCTATGTTTTTGAAGGAATTTTATCTGGCATTAACTCCCAGACACAAACAATGAATAAATTGACAGCATCCCTTGGTGTGACATGCCTTTTTTTCCCCCCACAGAAGGTGCAAAGCGATTTCCACACGTTTTGTAGATTTCAAATGCAATTATCCTTTCATTATGCCTTCTTTTGTTTTCATTTTACACCATGAAATGACTTTATGACAGCACATACATAAACACCATTCAAATAGCCTTGTGCTGGAGCAGGAATAGGCTCTGTTTTGTGTTTTTAGCTCGCTGTTTGGTTTCATCCACTAGTGCGAAAGGCTCAGGCCACAGTCTAAGAATAAACAGCTGGATGCTTAACAAATAGTCAGTAAAAATCTGGGGTTTAAACAGGTGTTTTTGCTCATAAATGGACTCCAGCAAAGTGTGCTTTGAAGAGTCTGAACTGAGGTCTTTGTAGTAGAAATAAATTGTACTCTGGAAGAAAGATTCTAGAAAAGCTGTGGTTGTTGTGAAAAAAATTACAGAGTGATAATAAAAGACATAACGGTAGATACATAAAGCAATTGAAAACTGATACTAATACTTAACTAATATAATCATATATTAATAATCACTGTTTTTAATGTGGATTTAATTGCAAACAGCCAATTGTGTAATAACAATAGTAAATCATTTAGTAAAGATGGAAATTTACAATTACAATTATTTCTATTCATTTTACCACAAAGTTCAATTTGAATGGTTAGATGATGTATTCTATTGTATGTACTCTTAAGTTATATTGATTTACATAAATTAATTCAGTGCTTTTACAACAGTTATGTACTATTCATTTGTTTTTTTTACAGTTATTTACTGCTGCTCCTTTATATTATTTTACTGTAAACATTTTTAAGAGTGCACACTGCACTATGTAATGATCATTCCAGTTTGTTTTGTTTTTCGGACGTCTAAATTGAAATCTAGTCCCTTTAACATGAAAAGTTTCAATCTTCACCCAAATGATAAACCCAGAACAGACCATAATCATTTGCATTCTTTTTTAAAGGAGAACAGCTTAACACTTCTTAAACCAACACTACATAACTTTCAGGATGTTTTACTCCATAAAAGACTGTGGAGCATTCAATAGATATCTGGTACATTTAAGCTGTTGTGTAAATGTGTGCAGATGACATGGCTTCTGGTGAGATAAGGTGTCTTTAAAAAGGGATAACGCATTAAGGATATGTTGACCCATGCATGGTTTGTCTATAAAATATGATTTATTTCATGTCAAGATACCATCAAAAATATTATTGAGTTGTGATGGTGTAAAATGTTAGCTTACCGTAGCTTGTATAACATACAACAGCAAACCTCTTAACTACTCATGATGAGACATGGCACACAGTTAATTAATGTGAGATAGTTTGCTGAATATCACATGTATTCTTGTTCTCAGTGAAGTCCAGTGCACTTTCATATGCACCAGCATCACATGATTAACAGAAAAAGAAAACTGTTCATATAGTCCACTATAAAGTGATGCGGCTGCTGCCCTATCTGGTAATGGATGGGATTGGTCATTTATGAAGTGTCCAAAGTAATTTCTGTATTCTGCATCAGAGAATATAGACCAAGAGTTGTTAATCTCTGCTAAAGTGAGTGTAATGTCAAGATGTTGAGGGCAAGAGGTTGCTTGTTAGACACCTTTTGAAGTTGAGCTGTGATGTATGCATTCACTCATTATGCCTCTTCTATGGAGCCTATTACTTATTAGCCGGAAACTTAACTGATGACTCCAGCATGCATTGTCTCAACGTCTTGTAAAAGTTTCCCTGTGAGTGTTTTAGGTCATTTGTACCTCTTCCAGAAATCCCCTTTTGTAAACTAACATTGTGTTTTTTCAATAGCCGCGGTTATGTCTTGTGTTTTGTAGTAAGCATGAGGTTGCGGCACAAACCTGGTATTAGGTGAAGGCATAATTACAGAGCAACATCTCGTGTCATGGGCCAGGAATGTTTGGGGAGCAGAAGAGTGTGACCCGTTTGACACTCAGATACAAATATAATTCTTACCAAATGGAAGTGTGTGCAAATCGCTCCAAGCCTGGCATTGCTCCATTAGGACTCATCAGATTTCTCAAAAGAGGAATCTACTCATCTCAGTGCAGTGTCGCCAAATCTTGCTGGGAGGGGCCAGTCTTTTGACTTGTCACATAAATAACTAGCCAAAGACAAAACAACAAGTGGGAGGGTTGTGAAAAAAATGCCTTGCCTGATTATTGTGTTTGTCCTTTCAGATATATTTTTGTAAACCAACATTCGCACACAACTGGAGGTCGACCATGCGTCTGGACGGTCTGTGGACGGTACAAACCCTGCTGGCTCTGTCCAGTCTGGCCCTCGGGAACCTGATCAGTAATGAGCCACAGGCTGCACCCCGCGTCTTCATCTCCTTCAAAGGTAAGTCCACAATCTCTTTTATTAAGTGGAATATTGCTTTGTATTCCCAGTTGCTGTTGTATTTGCTCATAGGCACTTTAATATCTTCAGGCGTGTGTTTGTGCTGTGAATAACTGCAAATATTTTGGTTGTTTAAATGTAGAATACTGTATGTGGTTTTGATAAAAGCTGAAGGTTTTTGGCTAGGATTTCTTCCATATCAGTGGGATCTATGAAAGGTTTCCAGAAGCATGAAATGTCAATGTTCCAAAGAAAAAATTTGATTAGTAAGATTCCCCCGAAAAATATATTCTATATATATATATACACACACACACACACACACACACACACACACACACACACACACACACACACACACACACACACACACACACTCAGCTGTTTATTCAGAAGAAAGTTAACGTTAACCTTATAATAATAGACTAATAATGTCTACTCAGTAAATTTTCTGTTGCATAGTCGGAAGGACTATTTTCTCTGACCGTTGAAGGACCACTTAAATGGAGCAATAGTAACAAAACATTTCTAAGGATAGAAAGATTTTTTTAGCAGCTGTTCTTGTTACACTGCAGCACAAACCGCAAACAAATCACACCGTTCCCATCCGCTGCCCCTTCCTCTGACCTGAAGGCTGTGTAATATTCACCAGATGCTCCAACTGGACCATACTGTACAAATAATTAACAACTGAAACATCGACTGAGGGGCAGCGCGCTCCGCAGATATCATGATTTTTGTTTTAGCTAATCAAAAGCAGTATTGTTTCCTTAAACCATCTTTATTTCCAAATCCTTCAGCTGCAGACGGGATAATAAGGAGTGTGTAATAACTCCAGCCATTATGTGATTACTCCCTGGAGTGGAGGATGTGTACTTTATAGGGGGTTGTGCGTTCCGAGGGCGTGTGGATTAGGTGAAATGGGTTGCCAGGTTGTAGGGGCGCACTGTTGGAGAATCAGGGGAGGATTATTGAGCGCAAATTGCCAAGATCAGCCAAGCAGAGCCACGTTCCCAAGGCCTGTCCCTCTCGCAGATCAAGCCTTTGATTAGCATTAGGAGAAAAACTGTGGAGGCGGCGCCCCCTGTTTGCTTTGCGTTTCATTTCCCAGCGCTCCCTTGTACAAGTTGACTTCATTAAGTGGACTGGCACCATTCGCCGTTGAAGCCGTTTTCCTGCTTTAATCAAGTAGGATTTAACACATCAGTGAGCGCACATCCAGAGCTCAGCAGTTCTTCTTTTAAATATCTTGGGCATTTTAGTTGCACAAAACTCCTGTTGTGTACATTTTTGCTCCATAGGCTCTGCTGTGAGTTATTGGATGCTTTTGTATAGGTGCATCTTTGGTTGGCTGAACTTGACGAAGTGAATTTGAAAGCAGCGCTGTTCCGTGGCTTTACAAGAAGGCTGCAAAAAGCCAGGTTCTCTTGCTTACCTGTGTGTGTTTGCTTCTCCAGTCAATATGAATTTCACAGTCTACTGCTGCTGCGTCTCTCAGTGGAATGCACCCCCCTTTGCAGTTCAATATTATGACTCTCTCTTCCTTAATTGCTTTTTGAGAGGCCCATGTAGTCCTTACCTTGGCAAGCCGGCTGCACTTCCCCTGATGCATTATGATGTGTTAAGTTATTGCAGTTGGGGAGAGCAGTTTACCGCTCCACTTTAACGGCATTCAGAAAGACGACAGGTTTCAACACAAGCTGTTTTTTTTTAATGGGAGATTGTGTAAGTAAGTCTGAGGGAAAGAATGCAAAAGAGGGCTTCTGGCGTTTATAATTGTTCATCATTATGGCGGTGTATCACAACTAGGAATGAACTCCTAAAGAGCAGCCATAAAGTGTGAAGCTAAATACACGTTCCAAACTGATTAACACAGTAGCTGAGGGGTAAGGTTAAGCACCGTGACCTCTGTCTGGGAGGCCCTCACACCCCTATCAAAGCAGGTAGAGTAAATCATGGGACCTAATTAGTTTGCTTTTACGTATGGTCCTTGCTGTTGTGACCGAGGGAACGCCTTTATCACTAATCAAAGTCCTATGTGAGTGGGGGTGATTCCCAGTTTCATCTTAAGATACGATATCAACAATAAAGAAAATATCGATTTTTTTTATGGTCTATGATGTGAAGTGAAGTAAACTCATATTTACACTTAGGCCTACACAACTTGTAGTTGTATACAGCCATTGTTACATCCACACATTTTGGATTTTTGAAAATGTTCTTAGTTACTTGTTTGTTGATTGCTGATGGATGGTTGGTTGTTGTAACATTAGGTGGAAAAAGATACACATATTGCTATGAAGAGTTGTGAAGTGTCAATAAATGAAAAAAGTCCAGTTAAATGAACCAGTCCATTAAATAATTGCGCTATAACTGTTGTGCGGAGTAGCTAACATAAGCCCTCTTAACGCATGGACTATCCTCTGAAATCCTCCGGAACAGCTGCATTTATGCACTTTTTTTTTTTCAACTGGAAGACTGTTGAGCCACTTTCACACATCCACTAAGAACCGGAGCGTGCACCGATTGCATCTGTATGCCCTGGTTGTATGAATAAAATCTTCCACACCTGTACCTGATCCTCCAAGGACTATTGTGTCAAGACAGGAGCGCCCCGTTGTGTGAACATTTACAGTGTAGTCTCTGCGGTGAGCTGAACCCTTGTACTCTCTGCAGCTGTTTGAACTTTACTTTAAAGTGTTTGGTTAAGGTCCATGTTCCAATAACTGTTGTATCAATATTAGCACAATAATTACTGTCTCCTTGAAGAACCTGGCGCATTAGTTTGTTAGCTTTGTGTTAGCTACGTCAAGCTAATTAAGCATCATCCCCTTTTCTTCTCTCCTTCCGCTTATTTTATTTATTTGACAGGGACAATGCAGTCATACAAAGTTACAAAACTAATATTGCTGCTGATGTGATGCATAAATCATATGCATATTTGATGCAAATTAACAACTCTTGTCACTGGTTGGACTTTTGTTCTAAATTATATCGCAATATACACAACTATAAAAAGCATTCTCAGGACAGTCACCAAACCATTCTTGAGATGTGTGAACGTTAACAACGCAGCTGTTTTGCGGACTTAATCTGCCTGCACAAACAACGTCCTGCACAAACAACATCGTGCAGATTGTGGCCGTTCGAAATAACCCCGATTACGTCCACACTGGATGTGTGAAAGTGGATTTGGTGACCTAGTATATAAGAGTAATGTACAAACAAGCTGCAGAAAGTACATGTTTTCCACACTAACAGAACCAGTCACCCAAAAAAAACTTCATTAACCGCACATCATCAACATGCCAACTTCTGGCACTACTCAGGAAACTCTCCGGATGTCATTCATATATGACTCACCTTGAGGTTATACTAGGTCACCAAATCCACTTTCACACATCCAGTGTGGACGTAATCGGGGTTATTTTGACCGGCCACAATCCGCACAACATTGTTTGCAAGGATCCCTGTACTGAAATGGCCAGCCTGCAGCACATTTTGCGCATCATTAAGAGGAAGATCCAACAAAGAAGACCTAAGACAGTTGAGCAACTAGAAGCCTGTATTAGACAAGAATGGGACAACATTCCTATTCCTAAACTTGAGCAACATGTTTCCTCAGTCCCCAGACGTTTACAGACTGCCTTGTCCCAACTTTTTGAGATGTTGATGTCATAAAATTTTAAATCAACCTATTTTTCCCTTAAGCCCTAAGCCTATTTTCAAGACCACTGCTCGAAAAATGCATTCCCATAAAGAAATGGCTATATTTCAGCAACCATAAGGTGTATTTGAATAATTTTGGTGTCATTATAAAGGGAACATTTGTAGATTTGTTAAAAAGTGTTATCATATGAATATGTGTTACTAATAAAGAGAAAATGAAGATGGCACACAGCTAAAATGTATTATTTTTGCCTCGCCTAAAAAAAAACCCAGTATTTTATGATATGAGCTCTTTAGGATGCTGAATTCAAGACCATGTACTTCCTAAAATGTAAATAAAACATGTTTACATTATCCCTGCAAAGTATTAAACTGATAATGTGAAGCAGAATGAAACTCAAGAGATTTTAGTACAGATAAATTAGGCGAGCTTTCAAAAAAGCCCACTTTGGCCCACTTTGATCCAGTCTGATAAATTTCAGTTTAGTCATGTAAATACTATATATTTTATGTTTATATCACTAATGGTGTTTATTAAATACATTTTTGAGAATTTAAACCAGACTTTTATGTATTTATTTGTGTTTTCTGTCTCTATTCTTCCTCCTGACTCTGTGTGTATTGTGGATGCTGAGAGATGCTGCAGCTGGTGAGAGACGGTTCTCCGCAGCCCATTGGTCAAATTGAACATGTGATACCTCATTTGAATCCTTAGACGCGGGAGAATCGAGGGAAACTGTTTATTTCCTGGTCACATGAGCCTTGCTCCGATGACACATAAGAAAGTGGTCCTTGAGCCAATCACAGTCTGTGGCCAAAGCAGGGAATGCTGGGTAGTGCATCTTATGTTTTCTACACCATGAGAAGGAGTTGTATGCATGTCCATGGGCTCCTTCGAACAGGCAGCCACGGAATTACCCGGAATTCAGCGGACGTTGTAAAAGAGACTTGTCTTTCGTCACTACACAGCAAAGATAAGGTTCACTTTGCCCTCGTAGCTGTGAGAGAGCAGATTTTTTTTTGGCCTGTATCCGCTGCTGGGTGGTTGTAAAAGAAAATGATCCTAGCTTGCTATGCTCCGTTGTGAGCGTTAGCGTCTGCTGTGTAATTTGACACCCCGCTCTGCCGTCTCCGGTGAGGTGGGGGCCAGCTACTCCTAAAAATGTCGCGGCTTGTCAGCCTAGGTGGCGCTCTTCACACCTTGACTAAATATTTTTTTTTGGCTTCCCGTTTGGTCTGTGCTAGGAAATGGCTTGATGTTAGCGTAGAGGAGCTTTCCGTGAGCGTTTTGATATACGGCATGCCCATATTGTGAAAAAGTAAATGTAGTTTTTAAAGCTGCATTGTTTTTGACGTCACAGGGTCCCCAAAAATGGGGACTCACGGGTTTAACTGGTTTTAAAATTATACATTTTCTCAGTTTAAACATTGAATATGTTGTATTCTGAATAAAATATTGAAATTTGAAACCTCCACGTCATTCCATTGTGTTTTTATTCACAATTTGTACAGTGTCCCAACTTTTTTGAAATCGGGTTTGTAGACTATATTAACAATCACCATTAAATTTTAACTTATTTCTTGCAACTTAACTATGTCCATAATTGTGCTATACAGTATACTGTATATACATAGTTTGCACTTTTGTTTCTTTTCTTTAAGAACTTTTCAAGGACTCTCTGAGTATAAACCTTGGAAGTAGACTTTGTTCGGTCTTATCATTTCTTCCGCCCCATAAGTTGCAGGAGAAAGGGCAGAGTAGGCTAGAGTTAGCAAGAATTCTTCCCTGGTGAAGACTGCAAACAGTTGTAATCAATGACAGATGAGAAAGCTGAGTGTTTGGAGGGGATTGAGTGAGTCCATTCCACCATAGATAATCGCTTGACATTTTAAGGTTAGTTGAGATGAGACTGCTGTCGCCAGTAAACCCCAAGAGTCATATCTTTCTTGACAGATCACCTGCAACTGCTCACAGTGTGCTAGTGTCAGTTTTAACACGCTATTCAAATCTGAGGATGAGGTATAAGACATTTAGGAGGTGTGTTATTTGAGTTTGCAAAGCTGAGAATTAACATCTGAAAGGATTGTAAATCATGGATATATCCATTTAGAAATAAACTGATTTATGTGTATTTTCCAAGCCTCTCTCATGGAACCTCTTAAACGGTCCTAGAGTAAAGGCGCCGCCATGCAGTGAAATACGGCGAAACACATCCACCAAACCCAATGGCAACCTTACAAGTATTAAAGTGAATTTTTGATTTGGACATTTCATGTGTGGCCTTCTTCAAGTCAATCCATAGCATCTCATTGGGTTGAGGTTTGGGCTCTGACTTGGCCACTCCAAAAGGCAGATTTTGTATTTTTGAAGCCATTCTGTTGTGGAATTGCTCTGGTGTTTTGGGTTGTTGTCCTGTTGCATCACCCACCTTCTGCACAGTTTCAGCTGACGTACAGACATACTCACATTATCCTGAAGAATTGTCTGAAATACTTATGAATTCATCTTCCCCTAAATGATTGAAGCTGGCCAGGCCCTGATGCAGCTTGTTCGTATTGTAGACTCGTGAACAGAGATGTTTGCAAGTTCCAATGATGCCTTCAAATCTTTGGCTGTCATTCAGGGTTGTTTCTTTACCTCATTGATGAGTCTTTGTTGTGCTCTTGGTGGCATTTTGACTGGGTTCCTACTTCTTGGTAGAGTAGCAACAGTCTCAATCTCTCCATTTATAGTTTGTTTGCCTAACTGTAGATTGGTGAATTTATAAAGTTTTTGGAATAACTTTGTAACCCTTTCCCGCTTTATATAAAGAAACAACTCTTGATTGTAGCTCCTCTGAAGACTCTTTTTGGAAAGTCATGGCCCACATAAGCCTGTTCGTCTTGTTCACATCTCTAAATGTATTACCTTAATGAGATTGCAGGTGTGCTAAAACCTGACTCCAAATAGCTTTTTGAGGTCATTAACTCAAGGGTTTACTACCATTTTGAATATTGAATGAGTGTGTTCAATAAAGACATAAAATATCCAATTTTTTGTGTAATTGTTTTAAAGCACATTATTTTTGTCAATACCCTTGACTTAGATAAAGTTTAGATCACATTTTAAGACGTTATTTAGAAAAGCATTAAATTCCAAAAGGTTCACATATTTTTTTCTTGCCACTGTATAAGCAATGTTTATATGGAAGGTGTAAATGAAGTGACATCTCAGATCTGTAATCATTTCTTAAGACTCTGAGAATATAATGATGAAGGTGACACTGTGAATTTTCTCTTTTTTAAAACCATGCATGAATAATTTATATCTGAGCGGTGGAGTCTTGTCTTGTGTCACAAAAGAGCAGTGCCAATTAACACCTTTCACCTCTTCTCGCCTGGGTGTTAATAAAAATTGCTGGTTTATGAACTAGCACGGTTCATATATGCTCAGATCTTTCCCATAGCAATAACATCATAAGGATTACAGCCTACTCGCTCCTCCTCACTCCAGGCTATTTCCACAGGGACAGTAACTGGATGTGGGTCACCTGTAAGGGTTAACTTCAAGTCTATGTCAGGCACAAAAGGGTTAACTGCCATGCTTTGTAACATGTGCATTACAGAGAATTTATTACAAAGTCAGCATTTTGGCTTTCAATTCCTTGGCATAACAGAATGATGACTGTTGAAAATCCAAAGTTAAGGGGTGCGTCCATAATGTTGTTGTGATTAGTCAACATTTGTTATCAGTGCATCTTTGGGTTTGCCTCTTTACAGCCGTGTGCTTGTCAATGTATAAACTCTTATAACCGCTGTTCACACACTTGATTCCAGTGGCAACTTTCTTCTCAGCGCTCGGGCAGGTTTACATTAGTGAGGAGCTGCCAGTGTTATCAGTGCTGACCTCATTAGCACACAACACACTGGAGTCAGCTTTAAATGATGAAATTCCATGTGGCTTTTATGCCAAATTAAACCCAGCTTATGGTTGCGTTATGCATTTCTATTGTATGTTATTGGGTAAGGTCTTTATGTTTTTGTCATAAGATTAATGCGTCTTATATAGTTATATATATTGTATATATATATATATATATATATATATATATATTATATAGTTATATATATTGTATATATTAATTTTACAAATAAATTTGACAATAATAATCTCTACATTTCAATGTCAAATAACACCCAAGACACAACTATCATAGCACTTAATGTGGCAGATATCCCTCCTTTGAATTTTTAAATAATGTGTCCAGTTTAACCTTCCAATCACAGCCTAAACTCACAAGGTCAACGGCATTAGTGTGACTTTGGCTGGTTTGTCTATTTAGTGTAATTTAGAATTTTGAATAAATTACTTAAATGAATAAGATTGTGTTTGCTCACAATTTTAATTTTTATTCATAAAGTTACAATTAAGCATTATGGGCAGACATGAATGAGTTGAGCCTCTTTGATACAAGTCTTCTGAAGGATGTTAGAATAATCCCATTTGGACTTTGTTCTGTGGATTCATACATGCAATAAAGGATTTTTATTCTTTCATAAATGTCAGGATAGTGTTTTAACGAAGCTGGGTTGAGTGTTTGGGCGGATGGTTTAACTACAATGGCAAAAAATGTTTCAAAGAAGGCGCATCTGTACGTCAGGTATAAAGGTGAGGACATTTTGTCCCTCATTCAAGGACGAGCAGAGTTTTGTATGTGGTTTAACCAGAGTCTACTGTGATTAATCAAAAGTCAGTTTGCAATACTCCTTCATCCACAAATACAATGTCTGTAATTTCAGTTTTTATTAGTTTTCTAAAAGTTGCTTGAATTACTAAAGTAATGCCAATACTATCTGTATTTATGTCCAACATTTCCAAACATTGGAAAATAATGTATGAAGCCCAATTTTGGTGTTCTTTTGCTCACATTTTGTAGCCTATAATATGTGTCAGACTGAAGTCTAAATAATTTGCTTAAAGAAAAGCTGCTTTGTCACACACAAACTCTCTATGGCACATCCACCCAAGGACACTTCAACATTGTCTGCAGAAAGAACTGGACTCTTTGTAGAATTTTCCTATTATCTGTTGAATACAGTACTTAACATTTTGCACATATTGTTTGCATTTAGTCACATCAGTGGCAGCTTTTCTCAGCAAGGTCCAATGCAACAACTTTCTCTTTTCACTGCTAAAAAAAAGTGTAAATAATGGAAAATATTCAGTTCACGTGGCCTCTGCTCCCAGCCCACCTGCTGCAAGTATTTCTAATAACGTGCTTCTCTGTGGCCTTTTTGCATTTCATTTAGCCCATTCATATTATAGCAACACAGTGGAACCACATGACAAAGCCACAAACCACTGGCCTGTATTCTGGCTGTGATCTCTAATTACTGTTTGTGAATGCTGATCCATATATCCCCCACAGCAGCAAATAAATAAATAACTGACAAAGCCTTCAAAAACCACTACGGCTCCTCTGGCCAGCCCAGGTTATATTTAGTGTAAGACTCTGGTGTCCCTCAGCAGGCACACCACACTCATTTGTAGCACCGTGGTTAACCATTGAACGTAGTCGGGGGGGTGGTGACGCTGATTTGAGTTCAAACGCAGCTTGGTCTTGCACAGCTTGCACTTGGCTGTGATCTAGCTGTCAACAGTAGAGTGTTAAAAGGGCTTGAATACCCCAAAGACTGTGGTGAAATGCATCGTGGCATTTATAACGACAAAACTAATAAAGTGTACCATCTATATCAGAATACATACCAACAATGGCTGCCTACTTCTTATGTAAAGTATATTGTTGGTTAGCATGCTATGTCCACTTTTTGATGTCCCAAATGTATTACTAAACAAATTTGAGTTCTGCTTTTTAAATGAGAAATTAGATTAGGTTTTGTTTAGCCTTGTGCTGTCTCACTTCCAGGTAAATGCTAGGTTTTAAGCAGTTAATTAGCAAACTAGAATCACACTAGACACATAAAGTGTGTGTTTTACCACAAAAGTGTTCTACATAATGTGAAGGAAACCTTTGTGTACATCAGATTTCTCTAGAACTGAAAAAAAAAAAATTAAAAGTGGAAATGGTTGTAAAAGAAAGTAATTAAAGTTTAAAAACTTTTTGTGACTTGATAATGTGAATTGATATGACTAGTCAGGCTATTTGCCCTTTACATTGCCATAATTAGTTCACAAAGAAATAATTTTTATTGAATTCAATTTTGGTTTAAAAATGAGATCATGTCTGCTTGATTTCTGGCCCAAACAACAGAATATAATTGTATCTGTGTAGATTAATTTCAAAACATCCAGGTTTCTTTAATATTACAAAAAGGTTTCAGTTTCAGTGTTTATCCAAACACCATAATTTTAGAGTATATTACCACAATAACATATAGCAAATGTGCTTTCATTTGCATATAGTTTCCATCACTGCTCCTGTTTCAAGCCTAGTTCTGGATGTGTAAGTGGTCGACGGCAGTTGAATGGCCTGATGGTCGAGTGGTCTCAGGGTGGACAGGTCAATAATCGAGAATTGATCAACTGTCTGTGTGTGAGGCCCGTTCATTTAACCATTGGCCTGTGACTTATTGGTGACAAATTAATTAATTAGAATATATGACTACAACTATTACAGTGTGATTGAATAATTTGAATTGTTATGTATTAAAAGAAACAATCCATATATCATTGGAAGATGTTCCTATTCTCACCTCTTTCTGTCCATCTAGTTCTGTGTGGGACAGACGTGTGATGTTCCGAGAACATTGTATTTGAACCTTTCTGCACACTGCCCTTGATTCTTTTCCAGTGTTCTCTGCTAATAAAATCTTGGTCACCATGTCATCTCATAGCTGTGTCGGCCAAACATTTACACGGTTTTTACCTCCTCCCACCCGCTAACCCAACACCGATGCAGCGGCGCATGGAATATCTCTCTTATTCTGTTCTTCCAACATTTGTTACAATTGCACAATACTTTCTTTATAAAAGCCCATGAATTGGAGCCATTGTATGGGAGCGTTACAGAATACAGCAGCTTGGCACCTCACTAAACTTGAAGCTCATGCCATATGGCCGCAAGGTTGTAAAGAGAATGTCAGGCTTCTTGGGTGGTCTTTATGTTTGATACTGAGCTAATGGTATCTAGGCACATCTTTGGGTCGTCTTCCGCCAACATCTGGTCAATACTTGTTCAGATGGATTCAGGTGTTGGCAGGTAACAAGGTTCAGACATTTGGCCAGGGGTTTGTTGTGCTGAAGTAGACGCTGATTACATTTAATGCTGAGACTTTGGTGTATTTGGCACTGTCTCTTTAAACTTGGGATCTATTTACACAGACTGGAATAAGAGACCAAATAGCAGTTTTGTAGTTGAGTCTTCAATTTTCAAGTCCAATAGTCCTTGGTGTTTGAGTTACAATCTCAATTCCCCTAGACTAGTTCCAGCTGAGTCCGAGCCGAGTGGTCCAAATCAATTCAAGTGCAAGTTTGAGTTTAGTTACCAAAAAAGGAAAAAACTTCACAACACCCTTCATGGACAAGTGTTAGAGCTGTTTCACAGTTGAGAAAGAAAGAAAGCCAGTCTTGTGAATGTTAATATTCTTTTTTAATGAAAATCCTACAAATTATATTTTTAATTTCATATGGCTAATTTTCTTGTGTTAAAATGTTCAACAAACAAAGGTGGCCTTTTAGACACAGCTAAATTAGTTATATTTCATTTATTACACCATTGACCACTTTTCTCTGTGGGAAAAAGACTGCAAAAGTTCGATAAAAGTATAAAAATAGAGGCCCAACAGTGAATAGCTAGTGTACTGAAGGTGACAGAGCACCCTCTAAATATAGCTATAAAAATATCTCTGAATGTTTCGTGCTTTTGTGTCTTCCCTCTCTCTTGTCCAGCCTCAGCTTAGTGACAGCATTAAAAGCTGAAGGACCAGGCTGTTTGGGATTCTTGGCATGTCGGCGCAGTCTACTAAAAGAGGGCTATGGTGCGTTGAGCGTGCGGTGTTCCCTCTTCACTTGGGGTCTCACCTGTGGAGCTGCCTCCTGAGTCAAATTACGGATCCTCTTGCTGCTCCGCCTGCAGTGAAACCCACACTGCCTTCTTTAAAAGACTGAGGCTGCAGTGTTGTCTGTCCAGCTTGTCTTTCAGGGCCGTGTCTTCGAATCTGTCGACCCCCCCCCCCCTCAGCGTACCAGCCAAATAGTCCAGATACTTCAAGTCACTTTCCTTACTCACTGTCTTCTTCCATGTGTTTTTATTTACAGAAAAAACAGTGCAAGCTACAAACAGAGCAGAACTGATGCAATTATGTATTTCATGCCAATGAAGAATATGGGAACATTTCAGAGAGAGCTAAATGACTCCATATGTTAAACTAGTGTGCCTGCTAATTCACTTTGTGGGAACTCTGTTATGTGTAATTAGACTTTATGAAGATTTTCACTCAAGTGGAGAACACTGTCAGTCACTCTTTGTTGTGACACTTTTTTTTCGACATACAGTACCGACCAAGGCTGGTGCGTCTGGGTATGTAGCACACCTGCCCGCCTCCGAGACCTTTTGCAATGGCATCATTAAGATTTCCTGTGGGATTTGGTGTCTTTTCTCACCTGTGAAAACAAGGTATTAGCGCGGACTGGATAAACAGGTTGAGGACTCAGACCGGCTTTGTGTCCCCACTGCCGCTGGGGCTCAACACTGTGTGCTCTTAGCACCAGTGTTTCTCTTGAGGCAGATTAAGGTGTCAGGTGGAATAATAGCTCAGATGGATTAACTGAGTTCATGCTATGAGTTCAAACACATGTTTTCTAAAGAAACGGCGAGATAGAATAATGTCATTGTAGAAATATGTTGCATGGAAAACACTGACAATTAAGTCAAAGTATTATGACAATGAATGCATCTTAATACATGCTTTTGTAATAGTTGCGTTTGGTTGGAAGGTTGTCAAACTATTTCTGGTTAGAGTTTGCATGTTCTCTTCGTGCTTAGGTGGGTTTTCTCTGAGATAATAAAAAACATATATATAAACATAAAAACTCAATCAGTACTTGCTTAATTAGGCCATTTAATCGGACTGCTATCTTTGTCCAAGTTTCTGGCACCAGGGTGAATCAAACTGTTGGTTAATCTGAAAAAAGGTTTTGTGTAGCATTAAGCACAAATCAACTACTTACTACTGCTATTTTACTACATAATCATTTAGTCATTTGTGACAACACACAACCAACAAATGTGTTAGCTATTGACATAGTTTCTCTTTTATATTTCTACAAAATGGACAAGTATCACTCTGAACATTGGTTTTCAAAACTCTGAAGTACTTCGAATTTACTAAGATAACCTTCACTCCAAATTTTGAGTCATTATGTCTCAGTTTCTTGTAAAATATATAGGTTTGCTTCCGACAATGACATTACAGCCCGAGTCAAGTGTTATTATTTGTCTGTCTGCGTATACGTTGTTTAAGTTTTAGTCACCTCCTGTCAGTCACGCCATCTAAATACTCCCTTCAGCCGTGGTACAACTTATCCAGAAAGCTGCGAACTGCCTCGTCTTTAATCTTCGCAAATTATCCTTCCTCACCCCCTCCCTCTGCGCTCCCACTCCCTTCACTGGCTCCTTGTATCAAATTTAAAGCCAAGTGCCGGCATACCACTCTTTGAAGAGATCTACGCCCCCGTGCTTCCAGGCTGTGGCTGCAGCGCGACAGGACGTTATGCTTGTTCTCTGCCTTAAAGAAGCCAAGTCATCACTTGTTCACACTTGTTCCTCCCTTTAGGCTCCTTTTTCTGAGCTAAAAAGGCAGTCCTTGCTTTTCTGTAATTGGCTGGTGTGAGAATTTATCAACCTTAATGTCTCAAAAAAATAACTGCTTCTTGACATGTCCCAGCCAGTTTAGATTAGGTCTATGTCCAAGCATGTTTAATTCTTAGATGGTTGAAAGGTCAAGAAGAAGGGCAGAACGATGAATGGGCAGGTCAAAGTCACTGCCCCTGAAACTGATCTACAACCTCCACATCATTCCTCACAGTCTGTCAGTGGCAGATTGGGTTTCAGACGCATCTCACTGACCCAGACTTGGTCCAACCAATGTTCCTCTGACTACAGTATATCATGACTGAGCCCTGGTTAGATGTACTTTCAGGTATTAGGCCTTGCAAAATGCAAATGGTCTTTTGCAACATGTCACAGCACTGTCAAATTATTTTAATTTATAGGCCTTGTGTAATAGTTTACCTTCTCTTTAAAATATGCCAAAGTATGTAGTAATGAGATTCTTTTCATGATAACTGAGCCTCACTTCAAAATTACACAAACTTTTGTTTATGGTGGGTAAGTGTTTTTGTTTTATACTGCCCTTTACTGCATTGTCAAATTGCCATTGTAAAATGAAAGTACAGCTCTCCTTGAGAAAAAACAACATTGTCCCATTTGGGTCCTAGAAATATATATATATATCTTAAAAAAGTTAGTTTTACAGTGGATTGTTGCTATGAGTTGGTTGCACACTACAGGCCAACATTTGAAATTTTGTGTTATGCAAACCCTATTTACACTTAAGAAATAAAAGTCTTCCACATTTCTTTTTGGATCAATAGATTAGAAGTTATACCACTTATCAAACAAAAGTTTCAAATTTGTTTAACTTCAACATGATCTGATCTTGCAGAGATACCATAAGGGCAACTTCGGGTGCTGCGTGATACAATTTCATATTTTTCTTCAAATCATATTACTGCAGGATCCATTAGTAATATCAAAAAAGCCACCCATGAATAGAAGCTCAGATTAAATTTCATGTTTCATAGGGTTCCTAGTGTACTTCTATGTTACATGACAGCTTCACAGCTTCCAGTAACAACTAAATAACATTTTTGTAACTTCAAATCAACCTGTTCTGTTGTGCAACTTATGAAAAGGTGAATAGTTTTATTTAGCATTGTTGTTGCATGGTTATTAGTGCACATAACTAGCATGATTTTAGAGTTAAGAAGAATAGAAACTTAGATTTAACAAAGCCTCATCTTCCAAGGTTGCTTTAGTAATAATTATTGAAAACCAGGACTTGCCATGTGTATAATTCTACAGACTAATACCCACAATTACGTTAGGTATAGATAAGTCGCATAGAATAAAAATACTGAAGTTATTCTGCAATGGATTTTGACCACAGAGAAAAAGATGACAGAAAAGTAGTGCCAGTAGTAAGACAGAACTTGAAACAGGATACTAGTATAAGTCATTATATTTTTGTTCACCCAAGCATTTTAAGAGTAAATTGCAGTCAGCGTTTTAGCGGACTCTTCAATACAGTTCTTTTTCTGCATGTTTGCTCCCTGCTTCCCACCTCCTCGCTGAGTCAATAGCGAGGTCATACACTATTTTATTTTGCAATGGGGAAATGAGGCTGAAGACACACTGAAGCCCAGTGCACTTTGATGCTTTTGTACTAGTCCGTTTTTGAAATGCTGATTGGGAGATTTCTCTGTTGCTGCCTGTTGGTGGAGTAGGTGTTAATTGCGATGTGAGGGGACGGACTCTGGATCACATTCATTGAGGCCTGGCCGGGGCTGGCGCTGACCCCCTGAGAGGCTAGTTTTTGTCAATGTCCCATCCTTTGAGGCCCCCCTCGGCTCTTGTGCCTCTTCTTGATTGGGTGAAGGAGTGAAGAAAGCTTGAATCCTGGCAGGCAGATCCTGTGGTTGTTGTTGCTGTTCAACGTTGCCCACGCACTCTTCCCCCTCGAGAAGGTCCTATTGCAGCGGGCGTTTGAGTAGGTTTTTTCATTCACAGAAATGTATTCACACTCTGGGAGACCTGGGGGTGGGCGTCAAACTGGCATCGGAGCTCTTTTTTGTCAATGAATGTGGCAGACAGCATCCCGCAGGCCTTTCTCTGCACTGCCTATAGATTCTTCTGTCCAGGTCCAAGGAGCACTGCTGAGGAGCTGCAAAGGGTGGACAGCACTTGAGAAAGGAGGTGACAAATGAGGATTCTGAATTGGGGGGGAGACAGAAAGTCAGTGTACATCCAAACCAACTGTGGGTAATGTGTGTATTAAAAACTTTATAAAACTAGAAATTGCTGTCATGGTCCAAACCATAGCGTATGAGGGCTGAGGTTGGACTTGTTGAATTTTGCTGGGGTGTCATTAGTAAGATTTGGGCCAGTGGCTCACAGATTTTTACTGTGTGGACAAAGTAGATAAACTGGGAAAATGTGACTGTGTATCATCTGCAAAGTCCGATGTTGGTTGGATTGGTTGTATTGGGAATCTTGTTTTTATTGTTCACATGATTCTTGTCCCCCATCTTCACCTACAGCTTCACCAACATGGGATCACCTTTGTCCCACAAACAGTAATCTGATAGTGATGAGACAAATGCAAATGGGTTGACTTGTTGATATATTTAAAAACTTTATGCAAAATGTTCAAATTAGCCATGCACTTTTTGATTTAGATTTCACAATGCACATTTTTCTTACCTTGGTCATTGATTTTCCAATCCAATATAAGAAGAATATTGAATGACAGAAAAGATGGTACTCTTTATTTTAACCAACTGAAAGCATTTTTAAAGATTACAGTGGCAAATCTTTTCTATTGTCAGCCACAGGGCTGGCTGGATATTGGTATGAGACCCACATAACAATGTATGCAAACTATGAGTTTCAAAAGTAATGCTTTTTGCAATTCTCTATGCCATCATGTGTTGACCTTACTGACCCATTGTTTTTCAAGTTGCTTATTAAATAAGTTTAGATACTAAAGTAGATACATGTCAACATTTAGTTCTCTGTGCAGCTGAAAATGGAGCAATAATTGAGCAGTAGCTCGTAACTGTTCTCTAAGTGAAACATTATGTGTGTCTGCTTTATTCCCAGAATGCTGTATTTGCTCACTCTGAATTACCTGAGAAAAGTCTTAGCACTAAAGCCCAAATGTTCCTCTCTTATCTTTTCATAACCCGAGTTAGAGTACATGCGCACCATTGTTTTATTAATCTCCTAATGAGTAGGAGTGGTGTTCCCCTGTTTGCCTTCTTAAGCTGCTTGCTTGTTTTCCTCCTCAACTTCTCAAAAGGGGAGTTAATGAATACTTTATTGCCACTTTACCGTTTGGGATCTGAGCTGTTGTATTTAACTTTACCCCGGGGGGACGTCCTGTGGCGTTTCCCAGCAATTCGGAGCAACCTACTTTGCATTTCCTTTCTGTGGAAAGACAAACGGGCCTAGAGTCCGAGATGAAGCGCTCTGACTGAGGAAGGGGGTTAGGTTTTAGAGAAAAGGATGAGAGTGTAGGCTGAGGTTTCACTTGGGCGTATTTCCCCTTCAGGCACTGAATTAGGCCAAAATCTCTCTCATGGTCTACAATGTTGATCTGATTCTACTCAGCTAGTCCTCATGTAACTCTTGACATCTTCCTGTAAAAGACAGACAATAGTTCACAGAGGAATACAGATTGTAAAAGTCTGAGTGGTCTTGGATGAGATTTTTAGAGCATCTTAGAGCCTCGCATGCATCATTTTCTTGGCTTTGCATGATGTAATGCAACCATTGCACCATTTGTCAGCATTGTGGTTGTATTTCAGCCGTTCAACCAACTTCCCAACTCTCTTCAGGTGCTTACTGTCTGATATCATCGTCCAAACCGTAACAGTAATTTAACTCAACTGTGACGGCATTTGCTGTTTTAGCAATTGACATTAAATGACTTAACTGTGCTCTTTTCTGTCACAGTGCGTGACCAGAGCAGAGTTTAACAGGGGGTCCCAGTGCCCGCTCCTGTCACAAGCCGGACCACATTGTGAGCGATGGCTTTTTAATGGAGGCCTCGGAGCAGGAAAAAAAGGCTGTAGCGAGTGGAAGTGGCCCAGGAGAGCATTTAAAAGTCGAGCCAAAAGAGCAGCACTTCCTGTTTTCTTAAACATGGAACGAGCATTGAGTGAGAGTAATTGATCGGAACTAATTAGCAGAGGAGATAAATGATGGTTAGGTGAGATGCGGTGCGTTTAATGACACACTGTGGGTTTGGAATGCTCTGTGGAATTAACTCTGGAGTGTATCCCAAACCCACAGGCACTGTAGGCCTGAGTGGTTGCTCTGGAGTGAGAGAAAACAGTTCAGCGGGGTTGTATTGTAACTATTGATTGGCTCTTTTAAAAGACCATATCATACTTTATTTACTACACTGGGTAAATTAACAATGCTTTAAACAAAGACTTCATTAAATTGGGTGACGAGTCACAGCAACAGAAATTAACTGGCAACAATCCAGTAAAATGTTAGCTGGAATAAGTTATGTTAATAATAACACATTAGTACACTTATTAGCCAATTGTTTGCATCTGGTCTTAGCTACAGTATAATAAATACATAGTAAGCAGGATTTGTGAACAGACCTTGCCCCACAGCCCATCCTCTATTGTGTTCTTTAGTGAGAAAAAGTCAAATCCAGGTTACTTTTGGTGCTTTTAATAAACCCAAACCTCTGTTTATTTGATAGTCTTCTGTTGGCGCTGATTGGTTGAGCTACACACTAAAAATGACCTGTGATTTTCATTTTCTCCTCCCCCATGGTTCTCGGGGAATGACGGGTGAATCCTACCCTAACTATTGGTTTAGTAAGAACTATTTTCAAGTGTGGTTGTAAAGTGATGGAAAAAGCATTTGAATAAATGAAATACATCCCAAAATATCCTCTCTATATGTCCATAGTGCAAGACTCAAATATAGCAAGAATCATAATAGAAATGTAGAGCTGTTGTTAAGTCTGCCATTGGGATATCAACTGAATGTTCAAACTCAGCAAAAGCCAGGGAGTGGTAACCTTTGAGTATCTGATGTCCCCACTCTTGTAGTTGCATATTATTAGCACCTTATCCATATAAAGCCTTCTTCAGAGTCCAGAAGCCAAGTCCCAACTAGTTGCGTGGATAGATCCGGTGATGCTCCACAGCTGGGTCACAGCTTGGAGTGATCACGACTGCCTCGTCATCCCTCCAAGTCTGACTCTTGGCAACCTCTTCACCTGTCAAGAGAATTTACTTTCATGACTTAATCCAAAGGTGAAGTCTGGGCTCGCTTCGTAAAGACCCGTCACACACCTGATGCTTAAACTGTCAAGCTGTTTCCTCTCATTTGATTATTGCCTTTTAATTTAGCAGCTCATTGTGATGGAAGCTTTCATGACCTGACAAATGTGTGTTGAAACGCCTTATCTGTCTTTTTGGCTCAGAGGCTCGGCCTTACACATTGTAAAAAAGGGAGAAACTGGTTTTATTAAAAGAATGGCTACAGCTAAATGCTCCCCTTTTCAACTTGAAGCTGCAGCCTTGGTTCTAACTTTATTCCTTAAAAACTTGTTAGGAACCAAACACAGCCTTGAGCTTGATTGTGATAAATATCAGCTGAAAAGAATCGTCCTTCCCATCGATATATTATTGTTAACCTCAGCGGGCTGTGGAGAGCCGTTATTTATGATTCAACTCTCCTTCAGAAAAATCACTTGGCTGCTATAAAACACAATCCAGTAAAACAGATATACATCATATAAATCATTCTCCATATCATACAAACCTCACCGTCGTTTTAAACATTCCAGAGTCTACACTTCAAATTGCATGGTTTTACAGCTGTTCCAAACGCTGTCTTCCACGTAGTGCACAACTGTAGCTTGCTTGCAGAGACCTGTTGATAATGAAGCTTAAAGTTCAGTGTATTTGTTGCATGCAAAAAGTCTCCTTCGGGCTTAGCATTTCAGTTTACTTCTTCTACTTTTATCTTTTGAGTTAGTCCACTAACTTGTATTTCTTTATAGATTTTAATTGCCCTCAAAGGGAAAGTTCTGTGTCACACGTCATTTTGGCATTTGCAGTATTCAACACAGATTTATAGGCAATGTTAAGGTGCTCACTGGATCATGTCAAGTTGAAAACTATGTAAAGATACTGTATAAATCAGGTGCTTTTGAGGAGCAGAAACAGAGCTCAGCAGCAGATAATAAAAAGACAGGGTGTCCAAGGCACTCATGATAAGCAGTTATTTATTGAAAACCAACAGGTTTTATGTATTATGCTTGTTTTTCTAATACAACAAAACACTTAACTTGAAGATGTAATTTTAAATATTTTTTACAGTTTTGTTCTGATTCAGTTTTATTTAATACTTCTTTCTTATCTGTTAGCCTCACTAGCTACATGCAGTATGACCCGCCAAGTTTTGTCACCCCAAGCTCTGATGTTTTCCCAAAATCCCATAAGGAAACCTAGTATAATTCATTCCTATGTGAGAATGTGGGAGTTTGGTCTATCGGTCTCATTATCTTCCATTTACAGTATTTAATCTCACCTTATTACCAAATAATCAAAACCACCATTTGCCATTGTCCTACTGTATGTTTTTCCAGAATGTTGGCAGGCCTAGTTTGAAAAGAATGTGACCACTTATAATGTCGACACACAAATTTATCCCCTGCTGTTCCTTGCAGAGATGTGCCACACTTAATCACACAATATCCTAAATATTATCATTACATTGAACTCTTCTGGCTGTCGTTCAAGCACCACACTGCAGAAGAATACCCGACATTCTCCAGATAAACTCGCCTAAGGAAGCACATTACTCTCTGTTTGGACTTGTCACACTTAATTGCAGCATCAATTAAAATATTTTATTTAATTTTTTTTTCAGAGGGAGAGACACATGCCAAAAGGCTTGTTCCGAGTTGCGCGTTGCCTCTAGTGCTGAAGTTGTGTTGTTTGCTAACCAACATGGCTCGCAGCCAAAAATAAGAGCAATGAATGTGTCCAAATCAGTGCCCAGGTCCAAATCAGATTGGCACATTTATATGAGATAAGAGTAAGTGAGAGGGCTTTTTTTAAGATGAGAAGCGAGATATGGCTTGGCTGGAGGTGTATGGCTGTAGTAACAAAAACAGTTTCTAAACGGCTCAACTATGAGCCGTTTTACTGAAATGATCTGGCGTATTATCTCTGATCTTCCAGTGGCCCTCAGAGCATCTACTGTTCCCTAATGGGGCCTATGATAACATGGCGTATTAAATGCTTACACGCTGGAGCGCTGTTATGATCTATTTTGCAAAACAAGCCCATTACACTTGATCTTTTCTATTATGGGAAGGAACCCACCCATGATGGCTTTCATACTAGATTGACACATAATTGCAGAGCGCTGCAGGGCCATGCAAAAAGACTGTGAGAGCAATTTTCTCCTCAGTGCAATTGTTGTTTCCATTCCTCAAGATAATATTATTTTACTCAAAGCCAAACTAGCAGGTTCAGTTTTCCACAGGGAAAGGCTTCAAATCCTTTAAATTTTGGGGAATTGAATGTGTCTTTAAGGTGTGAAAAGTGGATGGCTAAAGTGCATCCTAGCTTAATCTATGTCTTTTAAGTGTGGCACTGTCAGTAAAACTTTATGGCAACATCAATTTCTAGGGGCTGTTGATGTATTCTTTTTGGCATCAGAAATACATTTACATTTATTCATTTAGCTGACACTTTTATCCAAAGCGACTTACATTGTTCTACAGTAATTACCAGTGTAACAGCCACTGGAGGCAAGGTGGGTTAAGTGTCTTGCCCAAGGACACAATGACAGTATGAACTGTGGGTTGAAAGACGACTGCTCTACCCACTGAGCTACTGCCGCATACAGCATTGAGGGTCACCTGAGGTTTGAAGCTTAGGTCTAAGTATTGTTTCCAGTCGATATCTGAAAAAATAAGTTTAGACTATTGGATTTGCATTTATGTTGGTACAGTCATTACACTGAATAGTCCAGCCTTAATAATATTCTGTATACACATTTGCATCTACAAGCTTGAAAATGGATCTAAAGTAGAAAGCATGTGAATGTACAGAAAATGGCCAGTCAAAGCTGTAAATCAAACAAGGAAGTTTTTTTTATTTTACATTGTTAAGTAATTTATTAAGTTGTTACAAATCTTTATACAAGACTAAAGACAAATACAAATACTACAAAAACTAATGCTTAATAGTGTGTGGTTATGGTGAAGTGGGACTAAAAAGTTAGTTAATAAAAGTCTATTCTTGCAATGCCAAAAATGCAAATTTAGGTCACACTTGTGTCTGTGCAATATTATTATGTGCAATATTCCACAAATATAATGCCTGTTTGATGTATATTTAAATTTTACAGTTCCATTTCCCCATTACCAGCAGTGAGAAACATATGATTCTTAAACCCAGTTGAACCCTTAAGATGGGCCCTCGAGGTGCAATGAACCACAAAGTGGAATGAGCTTCCATGCGCTCAATGTCATTTTCCCACAGGCCAATTCATATTCTTTCATAAATTATTACCTTTCCTGTTTTCTACTGCTGTCTTGCTAATACATCTTACATAAATGCTCTGTAAAGTGAATGAGTGCTCTGTCGCTAATGAAAAACCTCCCTGATGCTTTCTTCAAGGAATTATCATTGAGTGGCAGGAAATTTCAGCGGCCAGAAAAGCAAGATTTGCAATCCATACTTCTGACCCTTTTCAAAGTTCATTACACCCCACCAGTGCTGCCGTAGAAAGGGGTCCGCGGGGTCACCAAGCGGGATATCCTGCCTGTCAGTCACCCATCAGCTCTGGCAGGTGTGTCTCGCTGCTGCACATTTCCGAATCCCAGACAGGCAGAGGAAGACTGACTGGTCATTAAAATCTCACACTGAGGGGCCCCCGTTCGGATTTAGCCAAGGAGTGGTGTGTTTCCAGGGCTGTCAAGCTGTCGGCTGGTGCGTGCCTGTGTCACCTGGGGCGGCCCGGGAAACAGGCTTCTACTGGGTTAATGAGGGAGACAGACGAGGATGGAGGCACTGCAGCCGTCGCAGGGAAAGAGCGACTCTTTGTTTTTGTAGCGACAATTGGAGTTGACATGTCGAGGAAATTCATTGTTCTGCATCTGATCCTATCAACACTGGTACGGAAAAGACAAAACAGTCAACAGACGTTGATGGAGGTTACATGTGTCAGCAAGAATGACATCTACATTGAGTTTGTCCGTCGTGTTTTAGGGCACTGGAGAATTTTATGACAACTTTATAATGATATTGAAAGCCGATGCCTGCAAATACAAGAATTAAGCCGACATTTACCGTCTTCGTCAATTATCAGCTTTATGTTCATTCTAAAAAAAAACTGTAATAACAATTGCTTACATATCAGGGGCCTCATTTATAAAGCTTGTGATGAATCAGAGGCTGGATTTATGAAATAACTATTGGACATGATTCTGAACAGCCCATTCAGCTTTTTTTTTGTTTTTTAAGAACACATTAGTTTACCTGAACTTTACATCACTGAAATCTGGTCGATAAGGTGTAATCAATATTTTAATTTACAAAGTGAGAACCATCAAATGATAATCTGACTCTGCCAGCTTGAACTGCTCCATAGAACATACTCTGTTCCACAGAAACATCTGGAGGGCTCCTGTTGAAGCATTTGCAAAAGTGCAGGTACTTTAAATCAATATTTGTTCAGTGATTGGATTTATCAACCACAGTTTTATTCAATTAGAGAAGCTCCATATTATTTACATTCATAATAATTAAACAGTCACTACATCTTCAAACCTAAAACACACCAAGACCTGTCAGTGCTGCACCTCATTGGACACAAGTTTGGCCAGGGTTTGGTTTCGAATAATTTGCTTGGAGCAGTTCAAGATAAATTTTCTTGAGATTGTAAACTCACAAATCTTGTGAGAATCCAGCTGTAGCACAAGGTTAGAAAATGAGCCATAAGCTTTGAGTTTATATTCAGAAACGTATAACAACATATAGAATTCAATATGCCTGTTTGTCACACACAAGAACATGACATGTTCATTTAAGAAAGACATTTCTCCCTACTTTACTCCCTCCCAAGTATTGATTCTGTATTGTTCAGTGGAAAGACTGCAGTGTTTTTTGTTGTGTTACAGTGTTACAATACTCCTATTTGGGCACTTTGACAACAGAGGCAACTCAAAAAGTGTTCTGATCCAACTCATAAGGCCTCTCTAGTGTAAACAAGGCTTTAGTCTGACTTCTAGAAATTCTATTTAGTCTGATCTCCTTTAGACTAAATGTATTTTTTCTAACCTCATGAAAGACTGTTGCCCTCAGTTGTATACCCCAAGAGTGATCCCGCTGAGATACATGTACAGCAAAGCCAACTTGTTTGCTCCACTTCCACTTTTTCTCCTACCCCCTCCCGTGCTGCTCCCTCCCTTTACACTTACTCACCTCCCCTTGGTGTTTTTGCTTTCATGCCGGTCTCTAGTTATAAATGGCTGCGGCTCTGGGAGCCTTTCATGACTCCTCAGTCTTGTGTAGGGGAGTCCCTTTGTAGCCTTCAAATGTTTTGGGTCAAAGCGAGGCTATCAGGAACTGAAAAGAGTTATGGATGTGCGAAGTGCAAGTTTGTTATTGAGCTGATAAAAAGGAAGTCCTAAAGGGATAGTCTTTCATTGCACTGCAAAAAAACAACAACATAAATGTGGCCGGAGAACGTGGCCCTGTCAGCTAAAGACAAATGTTGTGAATAATCGCTAGGGCTTTTCCCACATACTGGAAAGAGCACTAGCGCTGACCTCTGGCTGCACTCGGCCTCTTTGGAAGATTGTGGCTTGTGACGGGCCACAATGATGCACCATTAGCTTAGATGAGGCAGGTGGGGATGGAGAAGCTCAAATCAGTGGATCATTATGAGAAGTGGGATGCCTATACGCGTGGCTTAACGGGCACCAATCTCTCTACAGTTTCCAACAGGCCTGTGCTTTGGACCGGCAGGATTTTCTCAGGATTAACAGTTGATTCCATGTCAAGTGTGCTATCCAGGAATAATGAGGCAGGGCAAGCCCTTTTTTACCTAACACTCCCTGTTAACAACAGCCCCAGGGTCATGTTCTTCACTGGGTTTATCCTACTTCTCAGTGGATATAGAGGTTTTCTGTGGAACGTACTGCTTATCTGTTCCCCAAGAGGTCATATCAGACAGCCGCCCTCCTTGAGTTTGGGCCAGTCAGAGATTTTTTGGTCCTAACTTATTGTCTCCTGTTTAGCTTAAGAGATATGTGATTCATGTGGACTGTCTTAAGTCTGTCAATACTCACAGCATGTAGGTTTTGGGTTCAATGTGCCCATAGCCAATGCAGTTTTTTTACAAATTGATTGTCATTGGCTTTTACAGCATTGCAAAAGGTTGCCTTAACAGCACTAAATGTCACCATATTCACATTTTGCATGTCACTATTTTGAATGAATTCCTGAAAAAGGCCACCAAAGCTGTTTAAACAGTAAATTTGTTTTTTAGGTAGAACTGCAGAATGTGTATAATAAGTACAGTGGTTTATGTAGTGTAAAACTGAGTTTAGTCCTTGTTTTATTTCTCCAAATAGATTTCTTGTAGACAGACTAGTCACACATACCCTCAAACCCTTGTAACAGCAGTCTGGAACAGGGACAGATAAATGTAAAACATCTCACTAAACATTTATACAGAGTTGTACTATGCTAAAAATCCCTTTCTGTTAAGTGTTTAAAATGTCCTGTCCCCCCCAGGGCAGCGTATTCCCCAGCAGCCCCTCATCTGGGTTGATATTGATCTCGCAGGAAAGGGGAGCCCTTAAGTGAATGTGTAAAAAGTGCTGCTAATCAATGATTGACAGTCAGTATTCGCCTTATCAAGGTCACTTTGCCAATTTAAGTTCGGAGCAGAACTGCAGGCACTGGAGTTGATGAACGAGGGGGAGGGGTGTTGTTTTGTCCCGTCAGTTTTGGCTGTACCACAGGGTGGTCACGCTCAAGCTGGGACTTTAATCAGAGTGGTACTTGAGCTCTGGGAACAGGACAGAACATAGCTGAAAGGAGAAACTGGGAGAATAGATTGATATTTGTGTAAAAATTTGAACTGTGCTCTATATCTTTACATACAATATATCAGGGACACTGTATCTACTTCCAGGCCTCATTTGGAAAAAAATGGTCTTTGATGAGTGGCATATCTTGTCCTCTGCTGAAGCTGAAGGTGTCCTTCTGAAAGACTGTTGTACAGTTTATACATTATGTCATTTTGAGTCCAACAAATCATTCTAGACATTTTTGCAGACATTTTTTAAAATAAAGAATTAGTCTCTTGTCTATGTGGATCTACTGGTAGATGCCATTACCTTCCATCTACACGCTAATAATCTTTTTTATAAAAAAAATTTAAGATTGAGACTGAACCTTTCTAACTGGTGCCCAATAGTCTTACAGATGGATTAACGATGTTGTTTTTTCTTTCTTGGCAGATTGCAATTCCACACCTCACGCTCCGACCTCACAAGCATGTGAACAGCTATGGTAGCTCTGCAGAAACATTAAACTTTTGATTGACTTCATTAAAATTTATAAAAGCCTTTAATATTTAGGCTTGATCTAAAAATAAATAAATAACAGAAGTAATGGAACCTCTATTGGGTTCTTTTTTCCCAGAGTGCCAAATGCAATTGCTACTGAAAACATAGCTGTGACTGATGGGTTTCATTTTCTTCCACTAAACACTACAACATTTTTTCACAAAGCACCTTTAACACTCTAGTCTATAGAAAAGCAGCTTCAACCGTAGAGGCTAAAGGCCACCATCTGCACAGTAGAGCATTTGATAGACCATTTACCAGATGCTGGTAAATAATGCCTTTGGGTTTGAGAAATAATTGATATTTTAGTAACTTAGCATGCCAATGGGTTTAAATCATAGTGTCGCTCTTTGCTGCTTGATTTATGTCATATCGGCTCGTTGTTGAAAGTGAGATTTATGCCCCTTGCAGTTTAATTTCAGCTCCGACAACTTGTGGAGCAACACTTCTCACCCCAATACTACCAAATCTCACCATTTAACTTTCCTGCGGCTGAATCCTTCAATGCATTTTGACAGACACGTTTCCGTTTTACAGTCCTAATAGGGCCCTGCTGAGCTAATGTTGATCACACTGTTCGCTAGTGACCTCCGTAATTTAGGTGACATATCATATTGCTGTCGGGTCGGAGCGGAGCAGAGGCAGACAGACGGGTCAGCCATAAACAGGGTAATTCAGTTTGTCTGTGAACATGAGAATAGAGCAGAAGTCACCGCTGATGTGAAAAGCATATTCCTGAGTTTGGAAAGTGTTGTTGGTGAAGTGGGGAATGGCCGAACTGATGGAGGGAGGCGGTTGGGATTTCAGGGGATGCTTTGGCAGCCTGACTTTCTTTTTCTCTCCAAGCGTTGAGGTTGTGATGGACACTGCCAAAGCAAACATGTCTGTATTCCACCTTGGAGGAACTGCTATAAAAGTTTCACACGCTTCTTGCTTTTCTCTGGTTCTGGAGCTTCCATCTGGAGTTACCTCATTACTTCGCTTTTGCAGTCTGTCATTTGGGCAGTTCAGACCTTGCATTTATTTATTTATTTATTTTCATTATCTAAGAATCAAATTTGAAAAAGTCTCTTGGAATTAAGAGATAAAAAGGCTTCGCCTAGAAAACAAAGTCCAGATGCCTTTGCTTTAACCTTTTCTTCAAGATGACCTGGATGAATGAAAACCTTCAAAGACATCTGGCCAGTCTTAATACAAAGGTGCTGTGTTTTACATCAGAGAAAGTCATCAATGATCAAACATTAGAGAAAGTTGTACTGTGGCAAATCACTCAACAGGAAAAAATGCGGCCATCTTAATAGTAAAATGACTACATGGCATTTAGCATGAGGTATTACAGTTCTACGTGTAAAATTTGTTCCAATTGTAAAAATTAATGACCAATGTAAATTGGGTAAATAAATTTTTTTGAAGCGTCTGATTCTAAAACATGTTTGCAGCAAGCCTGCACACACTCCAATTTCTATTGAGATTCATTCACAAGTCCGTCCAAATACATTACCAGATATAGTTAATTAGATATAGTTATATAGAGTGTGACTTCATACCTGGCATTAAAACTGCCCAGCTCAATAATAAACAAAGTATATATATTAATGTTTCTGTGTAAGGTTAAAGTGTTAGAAAGGTACGCCGTCAGCTTCATCCACGTCCATCTCCCATCGCTATCAGGCTGGTTTTATCAGTGTATACTGCTGCGAGAGATTACCAGTGACAAACTGGGATGGCTTAATCGGCTTGGTAAACCCGCTGAACCTGCCTCCCCCTCCTTTTGGTTCCCACTATCTACTTAACTCCACCTTACATGGACAGAGCACAGCGTGCCAAAATAACACTGACACAGATAAAGCATCCCGGCAATCTAGGCTAAAGATTAAAATGGAAAATGAAATATAAATAAAGCTGAATTGTTTTTAGACCAGGAAAAGAAAGGTCAGATAAATACGGTTCACAGAGGAATAGTGGACTTTGGGATTAGTTGATGCAAGGAAGCTCATAGTGACGTAAGGGATGGCTCCAAGAATTCTGCTTCACAAATTTCTGGAGGTCTATCTGTATATTATTGCTGTAATGAACTAGATTGAATTAATGGTTAACATGCAGCTGACAAAGTGCATCCCTGTCAGCTCCAAAACATATGATTCTATTAAACCCTTCTATGGCTCTGGTCGAGGGTTTGACCAAAATCACTTGTCAAAGACAGGAGACCCCACACAGTGATTTAAAGTGGTTCATTTTGCAGGTTTGGTTGTGTAGTGTGTGGTGTGCAGCCAGACGACCACACAAAAGCCAATTCCCTTTCAGCCCTGACTCTGTGGTAAACAAACATGGTGGACCATGGTTATACTTTAGAATAGGGGGCACATTTTATCATGAATTCATGAATTAATTCATGCAGGATTTATGCATTAGGCATGCATTAAACTTTAATGAATCACCAGACATGATCATTGATGAAGTGGAAACTTTCTGTTTTATTACAATCGCAGGTTTGAATTGCCAGTCATTCTGAAAACAGTCAGCTGTAAATTTGTTTTTTAACATGTTTTAATATCTGATGTTCTACCAAGATGAATGTAACATAATCACGATGTGTGAAGATGGTCAGAAGGTGAAAACTGATTCAGGTTGAAACCCTTAAAGTGTTTGGTCTGCTCAAGTCACCAGGAGCAGTAACAGAAACAGGATACTATTTTCTTGTGATATTTTTTGGTTAAAAAACTGCCAACAATAGTGAGTCAAAATAGGTTATGGTTTATTGGTACATTCTTCTTCTTTACATTCAGGCTTGTGTAAAATGTTGTTAGATAAAGAATATGATCATAACTGCAAACCCCAGAAACATAAATTAGTCAGTGGAGCACATGTTTCTCTCGGTCTTAAGGGAACTTATTATCTCAGTGTGCCTTTGAAAGCAGAAAAGAATGCAGCCCTTTAAAACCGCACCGATTTAGGATCAGCAGGCATCGGAGATCATCAGTGACCTTCTCTTGTAAGATTTTGTCTTGTTCAAACCTTGTGGGTTAGCAAGGTGATGTATTCCCATGGGAGACCTGGCTTAGAAATGGAGGTCTTTGGAGGACAATGTCGACAGCCCCCAGGCAGGGCAGCAGCAGAAAAGCTGTTTATAAAAAGGTAATCGCTTTCATTTCAGATGAGCGCTGCTCAATAGAAAGTGCGAGCGTGGAGGTAACATATTGTGACTCTGCTGACAAGTTCAGGGAAATATGGGATTTGTTTTCTAATCCCGTTTCCTGTCCCTTTGGCTTGGGAATCAAGAGTACGTTGGAGCTCAGCACATCTGCAACCGTCCAAGAGAGGGATGGGTAACAGTTGTCTTCTGCTAAAGTCCATCCAGGTTCAAACAATCGGTACCAAGGCAGTGCGAGCCCTGATATAGGAGAATGGTACACATTGTAGCTATGAAAATGAGAATCAATAACATTAGGGTCTTATTAAATTAAGCTAAATTATTTATGGATCCTTTTTAAAATAATGCCTTTGTAGTACAATCCTAAAATGGTAAATAAGATTTTTTTAATGATGACAATGTTGTAGTTTATAATAGTGACTTAAGTATCTTTAACATGTGCGCACATATTAATAACATTAAGGAACATTTCCTGTGTTTGCGGTGTGGTGAGTGTGCATCTTTTCAACATCAGTTGTAGAAAGGTCCTGGTAGAAAGAGGGTACTTTCTAACAGAAGCTTCCTGCTGACCCTTAACAAACATCAGATAAGCACCGAGGTGGCACTGAGTGCTCCCTGCGGTGGAGGATCAGCTGGAGTCTGGTGGGAGAAAGAAACCTGCAGCAGAGTGACAATAGCTACTGTCACATTGCATCCTCCTTTTCCTGTGTGTTTTTTCAGGAAGAGGCTGGAAGCACCAGCCACACACACACCGACCCCACACCACTTTAACAAACAAGCCATTCAGAAGCAACAGGCCGAGATAGTGTGTAGGCTGTGTCACATACATTAGCTCGCCATATCCTGCGTCCATTCACTTGTAAATCTCTCCTTGACCTGTCAGAATGCACCTGAGATGCACTGTTGCTTTGGGCTGTTCTTTCGGAGGATTCCAAGAGAATGTTTTAAATTCACATACATTTGAGACATTTGTCATTACTTTCCCTCGTCGAGTGGAATGTTAGAGACAAGTGCAGAGGATGCAGACTGTTTGTTGGGAAAACACTGGCTTTATGGTTGAAGAAAGGAAATTGAAAACAGCGGCTGGAAGACTGCCCATAGTGGCTTAAATCTAATATTCCTTTTGGCCATTTTGTGCTCAGTGTTTGACAGTAATACAAGGTATTTTCTGTCGTATCATAAAAGAAGGATTTTCATTTAATAATGTAACAAGAGGCAATATCAGGGTCAATAAAGTTTATTCTGTTATGCTAGCTAACTGTATACTGCTGTCACACAATGCAAGTCACACACTTTTACAAACTGTCAAGAAGTCAGAGTTTATGTGCATTAAGCTACTATGTTCAGTTGCTTTGTGGCATAATAGAAAACAGAAAATTACCTTCCTAAAAAATTACCTTTACCTCTTTTTTTTTCTTTAGTGGACAAATTAACAGTAGTTTACATTAAAAACAAAAATTACATTGATACATGCCTCCTGGACGCCTCCCTAGGGAGGTGTTCCGGGCATGTCCCACCGGGAGGAGACCTCGGGGAAGACCTAGGACACGCTGGAGGGACTATGTCTCTCGGCTGGCCTGGGAACGCCTCGGTATCCCCCCGGAAGAGCTGGAGGAAGTGTCTGGGGAGAGGGAAGTCTGGGCTTCTCTACTTAGACTGCTGCCCCCGCGACCCGGCCCCGGATAAGCGGTAGAAGATGGATTGATGGACATTGGTACATAAAAAAAAAAAAATCTGTTGTAAAAAAAAAATTATTAAGTAAAGAAGCCAACATTAGAGATACAAAGTTTTGTAAGGAACCAACAGACTACAATAAAACATTATATTTACTTACTCCACCGTAAAGTAAAACAATTGAACGAGCGCAAACACTCCTTGGCTTATGAATGTATGATGAGTGGTATTTCCAAACTACGTAAACATGGGATCTCCTACATTATTACAACAGAAGTGTTTATTTATGTAAACATAGTCTTCTCCGTGTTCCTTTTTGATATCCAGAAATAAAAGGTTAAAGCATTAGCATACGAGGCTAAACAGCACTCACAAAGTGCTGCTTTGAAAATACATTCACATAATTTGAAAGTACTTGTAAGGGTAGTGTAAAGTCAGGTGCCATTTAATACCGTTTAAAACTTTTTTGGCTGCTATGTTCTAGTAGTTACATTTGTATGCTAATGTGATATTCGCAAACTAGCATCCACAATTATTTATAGCTTTATAGTTAGCATTAGACAACTAACACACATAAAATAGTCGACAATTCTGTCTTACCTCTTTAGAAAAAAAGAAGCCATGACGGGCTCATTTATTATCTCTGACAAAGATCGGAGCTCCTAACGTACACGGCTCAAATTGACTCTCGTCTTTGCCCATCGTTTATCAGATTCTGACTTTGTTCTTTTGGTTGATCTTGATAATACTTGCTTGCGTTTTATATGTTTGCGAGTGTCCATGGTTGTTTGCTTTGTGTTGTGCGGTCAAAAAAGAAAACATAGCTAGCTTTTTATTTTTGCCTAAAAGCTACACATTAGACATTTACTGTGCAAATCTAGGACTTTATAGATATTCATGATGACTTCATTGGGAATATTCTATGTAACACAAAGGCCTATTTGTTTGGTAACACATAATGGTGGGTAAAATAAAGCTCTATACTGTATATTATACAACTAGAACAAACCCTATTGTTTTACGTTCTGCTCTGGCTGTATGTAGAAAAGTGTGGTGTGTCTCACTGTCTGGTCAACATTTTACGGCGAGGGAGTGACGTCCAGAGACAGCGAGATCCATCTTCATTACAACAAGGCCATTCTGGTTTGGGAGCCGTATCAGTCCCAGGTGCCCACTCTCCGCAGGAGCCCTGAGCAGAGTGAGTGTCCGCTGTGTGGGGATTACTCCTGACATGAGCTTGAGACATGGCAGGATAAGATAAGACAGACTTTGCTGCTCCTTTAACTTATACACTCCGCTTACTTTATGCAGCGTGCAAAATGTGTTCAGAAAAATCAGTAGGTTTGGTTGTAAGCGCTGCTAGACAGAAGGCAAGTAGCAAGGATTCCAGGTTAAATGGTTGTTGATGAATTATTACTCAATGAACTGGCTTTACATGAAGAACATCAGGAACGTGTATATATTAAGAACATAACTGACTGAAAATTTCTCACCTGGTGGAGAGTGTGCCAAAAGTCCAACTCTTACTTAAATAAAGAAAACAAAGCAAAAACCAAAGTCTTTGAAAATGTATGTAGCACAATAAAAATATTGTTTGATAATGAAATGCTTACATAGAACCCATGGACCATCATATGTGCAGTTCTGTAGCATCCATATACTATCGCACAATGTTGCATTATTACTGACTACAAGCATAACCATTTTAATTTAATTAAAATAGCATAAGGCTTTAGGTGTTACATTTGTTGCTCTTAGTGTAAATGTTTTAGTGCTGCACAATATACTGCAACTGTATTGTTACTGTAACAATCGCACTTTCTATGTCACAAACAACTGCTTGATGTATTGTGGCCTTCCATGTGACATTTACCCTTTGTATGTCAAAATAGTTAATAGTTATTTCCTTAGTCACACTGGATGTTTGTTTTGCAGTTGTATAAAATTACTACATGCAACTTTGAGACTTGGACAGAGCCGTTTAAAAGTGCAACAGGGTTTGGAAGAAGAGGACAATTGGATTTCAGTGTTGCAAAAAGATTGTGGGGTCCTACACTGGGAATTATTTGTTGTAGCCTGTGAGACATATGACCATTGAAAAATGGCCTATGCCTTAGATTTAACTCTGATGCAACCAAATATGAAATTAAATGTTACAAGTGTGACAATTGGAAGTTATCTCAGAGCATTTCATTATTTTCATTCATCATTAAATTCATTCATTTTGGAAGACATTCAAATTCTTTATCTCTTTAAGTTACTTTTATCACACTATACAAATTATCTTATATATATCTTGTAATTTTATCAATATTATGCAGTCTAAATCTGTATTCTATTTTGTATAAAATAGAATTAGTTGATCTTTATTGGTTGAGGAACATCTGTTACTCCAGTGCAGGCCGTTATCTGCGGAGCTGCCGGACTGATATCAGAGTCCATCCTCACAGTCACTCTCTCTTTCAGCCCTGACTGGACATAGACTCACAGCCGCTGTGGACAGGCGTCCTCTAATGCCACTTTAGCTCAGGCAATCCCTGTTTCCTGATTCCACTCAGCCTGAGGAAAGATAACCCCGGCCCAGAGCTAATCCCAGATTAAACCAGAGCAGAAAGCGCTGCCACTACTGCCAGTGACCTCTGACCTCTGCATGTCTTTAGGCTCATGCTGACCAGCACATGCACAAACACTTTTAATCCAGGCCTGACCAGAGCAGGTTAGGATTTTGTGCTTTTACTAGTAATCAGTCCATTACTAGTCAGTCAGTGAGGGAAGGTGACTCACTGCAGAGGTGGACAGGAGCTACTGACAGTTAGAACAGAGGGGCATCGTCCAGACACTGTTAATACAACACATTGCCAAAAGAGAGTGCTTGTTCAGATGTGTGTGATTATATCTAAACTCTCCTGAGAGGATCTCTTTCACACTTTGCCATTCTCCTTAGCTCCATTTTAAAACACAGAGAGGAAGGTGAGAACGGTTCTTCCTGGGAGACAGTGTAACAAGTTGGATTGGGTGATTAATCCAATTTATATATTGATTTTGATTTGGGTTTCCCACAATTATGGAAACAAGATAATCCACACAAAACAATTATTGAGTCACACCCTGTGTTGCGGCAACTCAGAGCTCTGTCATAATACTCCGAGCCAAACAAACTGCAATTTACCTGCAGTGGTTTAGTCAGAGAACAATACTCTGACGTAATGACACAAAAGAGTGCAATTTTACTGTTTAACTTCAGTCTAGTTACCTGCAAGTAAAGAAATTAAAATCATTGCCTTAGTCTGATTATAATCACACTGAGGTAAACATTTTAGCCCAACTGGAATGGTCAAAAGTCAGAGTAATAATTGGGCTATTATTGCTTGTGGCTTAGCCAAGCTAAAGTTCGACTAACTGCTCTGAGCATGCTTCAGGGCCGGACAGTGGCACACTGTTGCACATGAACAGAAAGATAAAAGTGAAACTCACTCATTATTAGACAACTACTGACTAGTGTAAGCAGAACAATGTGGACTCAGTAGTTTATTCTCTCCCATTCTTGGACAAAGACAGAAGTCCAGTTAGACGGCTTAACTGAGATATGAGCACAGTCAGACTAAGCTGTGCATGTAGTGACTGTTGCTACCGACAGTTTAGATATAGAGGGCACTAGATGTGTCAGAGTCCAGCCAGACATAGTTAATAAAACACATTGTCAAAAGAGAGTGCTTGTTCAGATGTCTCTTGAAAGTAGTTTTCTACTTTTGAGTGAGCTAATGTGACACCTTTACAAGCATCTCGGTAAAAGTGAAAGCTTCAAACCAACAATAAACCACTGGTTATTTATCACTATTTCTCTTGGTGTTGTTCGATCGATGGTGTGCCAGAACACATCAGGAGTGCACATGAAAATGGAGATAAATGGACTCGCCCCCTCCCCCTCTGTCTGTCCATCAGCTCGCTGGGCCTGGCAGGCAGCAGCACAGGGGCTTAGGTGATGGGAGCCAGAGGCCTGCGATAAGACCATCTCTCCGCATGAGAGCTCATCAGACCTGACAGTGAATACAAATTGGTGCCATTAGTGCCGGGGGAGGCGGAGCGCGGCCCGACGCAGGCTCCTAATTATAGAGCGGGTGAGCACCCCCAGGTCGGAGGGAGTGTCGGGACAGGGAGCAGGGGGGTGGTGGTAACGAGGTGTTGACGACGGTAAACAGTAAGGTGTCGCGTCTCGCACTGACAGAGAGCGCGGCGCTGGGCTTTTAGACGTGCCGCGCTCAGAAGCACAGTTTAATGATGTGTGATATGGGCGTTTAGTGCACTATGTCCATTATGACGGATCACATTCAGAGAGCGTATGTGGAGACCAAAGATCATCGCAGCATCTCCCCGGGGAGCCATCTCACAGCAACGGAATACAAACAGCATGCCATCAAGAGCAAGAGCGTCCCATTAGAAGAGTTTGACACCTGGTTGATCACAGCATCTACACATGCACCCACAAATAATCACACCACAGGCACTTTTGGGCAGAAGCCCCCTGTAGACCTTGCATTTCAATCCATTGTCCCTTTTTCTTATCATATCTGATTTGCTTGACTCATTGTATTCACACAAAAACAAAAACATTTTGTCAAATTTACGTTAACAAACTGAAAATAAATAAGACTTCACAGTATGTAGGGCCTCCAAATTGCAAAACTTCATTGTAAACATTGTTTTTACAGGATAATACTATAAAAAATTAGATGCTGTTAAATATTTGTTTAAAGCTGTCATCATTTAGTAAATATGTAAATAATAAAATTAAGGTAACTACTTGAATTTTAAGAGTTCGATTAGGTTTGTTCTACATTCTGTATCTGTAAAAATAGTGTTATACAAGTTGAAGGTAATTTAGTGCATGAACCACAGTAATATAATATTAGGCTTTTACAATATTTACTGTTGCTACTTTGACAGTATTTTACCATATATTTTACATGCTTTTTAACAATGTATCTATACATGTGAATTTTTGTTTGTTTGTATGCATAATTAAATATTCTTTATTGTCATTGAACATCAATATCCACCAAAATCCATGTGCACCGTTAGCATATGGACTTGGTTGTATAAAACCAGATTAAGAGGGTTATTACCTATCAACCTTAAAAGCTTGTGTTAGAAGTTTCTCTTCTCTTATGTTTTCTGTCTGATGATCAAGGTCACCTCCTGATTTGTATTCTGATCCAACTTCTCATTGGATTTGGGATACATTCATCCCATTCACATTCACATTAAGGATCACCAATAATGAATAAATAATAAATAATCACTGCAATAATTCCTGGTCTTAAGTGGGTCAGTGATTCTGGCAAAATGGTGCTTCTGTTTACTCATGTGCCATTTACACACGCACACACTTACAAGTAAACACGGACCATCACTCATAATATACATAGAACTAAATATATGAACATTAGGGGTATTAAATATTTATTACCTCCACATGGCTATTTTAACAAAATCAACATCTGTATCTAACATGAACATGTTAAAATACTGTTGGAAAAAATATAAAATATAAATATATATAAATATAAATGTAAAAAATAAATATAAAAATAAATATAAATAAATCTTTAAAAAAAATATTGGAAAAAAATGTATAAAAATATTATGGAAATAGTCAAGTCTGTTTCCATAATATTGCCAGTATAGTAATTACAACAATACAATCTGTGGTGTTCTTTGCCATAAGGAACAAATGAAATTACAAAAAGTCATTGCACTGATCATTTCTTTTTTGTGGTCAACGAATGCCATACGTCTTTTTCTTACCAAAAACATAGTGGCCTATTTTGTCTATGAATTTTCATACAGCTCAGTAAAATAGATGTTTAGAATATTTAAGATTACCACAAGCAACAGGTACTTGCATGTTGAAGTTTTGTGCATATGGGACGAGTGTTGTCACTAGTGTTTCGTCATGGCTTATCTACCCCTGCATTCTGCCATCCTCTGAACACACACGAGAGATGCAGCGAAGCCTGAATGAGTTGCTGAGAGGGCATCACACCAGATTACAACCCCTTTGTGGGACAGGCTTTTCGGCTTTACCAGCGGGTCAGATCCTATCAAACACGTTATCTGCCGAGTGACAAGTTCTATCTGATGTGACACAGTGGCGTGGCCCGGGACTTTTTTTATTATATTATAGAGTGACTAAGCCAAGCGGGGCAGCTGCTGACTTCACGTGCTGCTCTTTTTCATTTAACCCCTGCTGCATTCTTTTACAACTGTGTCACTTTTGCGCCGGCTTTGAAGCGTGCAGCCTACACAAATCCAAATAACTCTCGTAAATGTTTGACATAAAGAGAAGGCGTGTGGAAAGACTGTTAAAAAGGCGTGGTGAATGGTTGTGAGCCTTAGGGAGTCCTGATTAGAAGCTGCATTGCTAACTGGACGGGACAGCAGTGCAGTGACCACGCGCTGGATGTACAGGGCGTCTTTTATCTCTATATTAAAAGTTGACATTTATTACGTATTTCATTTTGTACTATTCTGTATAAATACTTTTTTTTCTCAGTTTTGAAGCAAAGTTATAGTGGTATACTGTTTTCTTTTTTAATCTACTAATAGTAACTGTACCACACTGTTGGAACCACAGCCAGATTTTGGAATAATTTTACTGCTTTGTCTGGCCACATTTTAGTAGTTTGCAACCTCTTTAACGCCAAACGGTTAAATACCACACACCATGCCAGTAAACTTTGTCTGCACCAGTTCAGAGCCAGTTCATTATTTGCCAAGCTGTATATTCCTTCAGAGCACTGCAGCCAGAGCATTGCACCTCAAATAAAACCCACAACATGATAAATGAATACTGATACTAAGGCAGAAATCAGATAGAAGCCATAGTTGATTATTTTGAGCAATTAATTTTTGTACATAGGATAGTTCTAAACATTGACTCTTCTTCTTATTGATTGTCAGCTCTGGAGAATTAATTAATTCATCTCCGAAATGCACTGCTAGTGGAAACCAGATGAGTTGATTTTGTTTCACAAACAGTACTTATTTGTCTTAAATTGTGGCAGTGTGTGCTTTTAAGTGTGTGATTTTAATATTAGACTCAGTTATCAAGACATCTGTGTAAACTTATGGACTACAGTATTCAGCCACAAATAAATAGTGAATTCTGCATAAATAAGATGACTACATGTGCGTGCTGTCAGTGAGTAGTTAGAGATCATTAGTGGCTCAATTTTCAGATGCTTTATTTGGCCAGGTCTTTGACTGTGTGGCTCAGAAAACTGAATTGTAGAACAGAAACTGAAGGTATTGTAGAACTGATTTTTTTTACTTGGGAGAAACAGTTCCAAAGCAAATCAATTCAGTTTCCAAGTTCATTTTCAATTTACTGTAATTCATTTACATACATTTGGTTTCAGATTAATCTTTTTAAATTCAGTTCTTAAAAAGCATCCATTAAACTTGAGCGATTTGGATTCAGTTTGAGCACTTCAAATTCAAATACAACATATGTAGCGTTAGTTTCAAGGGGCACAAATACCAGCCCATATATGGCAGCTAAAAGCCACAAGCTACAAGCCACTGGTGACTTAGGACTATCTTATGCTGGACTTAACCGATGCTTTTAGAACCAGTGCTTCTTCATCAAAGACTGTTAAACTGACATTTGCCTAACAAGATTAGTTTGCATATTGCTAAAGCTGTAAAATAAATAAATCAAAAAGAGTAAATGTTATTTAAAAAAAATAATTGCAAGAAAGGAAACCAAGTCATGTGACCTGTATCTTCTATTTTTGGGTCCAAATAATGTCAGTTCTGGGAAATTGTGTGTACAAGTACATCTCCTAACTTGTATTGAGCTTAATTAATCTGTAAAATATTGTTTTTTTATTGGCCAGAAACACAAGCAAATAAATAACCAATCAAACTATATTAACAAATGCAGATAACTTAGTGGAACTTTACTGTCACTTATTGTACCTTGTTAAAAGTTCTGACTACAACCCAGACAGCCATTGCTCAATCCACATTATTGTCTGTTGTAAAGGAATAAGTTTGTCTTAACTGGGGCTTTCCTCCGTTAAATTGACAACCTTCACAATATTTGCCTTTCTTTTGATCTGAAAGAGCCTGACGCTTCTCCGCCCCTTTTTTAAACACCCTAATTATCACCGCTGCCACTCGGCTGGGTGTGCAAACTCACACACCTCACTGTGAGGAGTTGGAAAGTGCCTCAGGACATGGCTCAGACAGTGCTGCAATTGTGATGCGCCGGCGGCTAACCAGGTATTTCTGTCACATTATTATGCAAACCCAAGTCCCTATTGGCAGTCGCTATTGTACACCCCATTTTTAATTAAGTAGCTGTCATAGTCAAATATAGCTCTTCAACAATATAACAGTATAGGGTTTGGCATGTGATAGAACATTTCTGAAAGAGTAAAAAACCACAATCTCACTCTGGTTTCCAAATTGCAAAATACTAAATTTTCTAACTGTGTTAAAATCAAGTATTTGCTTTCTTATATCATGTTTGTTTACTTTATAATGTTTAGACAGATCCTCTATGTAGCTATAAAAAATGGAGCTACAATCAATGTCTGGCCAGAAAAGTGGTGTGTACAGCACTGCCAAATACATCAAGAGACATCTTTTAAACTTAAAAATTTTGCGTTTGCAAGAAATCTGTATGCTTGCTGTAGCTATGCATGTTGGATGTAATAAAGGTGTTACAGAGGATGTTTTCAACAACTGAGAAACCAATGACTGCTTGTGAGCTTTTGAAAAGAGCACATTTATTCACAGCTCATTTTAAGTGAACACCTCCCAAATCTCATGCACGAGCATTGGGAGATGAATGTTTGTTTACTACCGATATTAGCTGCGTCGCGTTAGTGGAGTCACTGTCGGACTCACCGCTTAGAATCGTTTCTTTGGTTTTAACATTTAAGTAGCATAACTTAAAAATGGAAGTTTGGGAACGATACGAACAGGCAGGTCGGTAATGCTATGAGTTATAGTGGGAGTCTAACTTGACAAGACAAGACATTTATTTTTGTATAGCCCAATATCACAACCACTGCCGCCTCAAAGGGGGGGGCAGTACACATCACCCAGCAGGTCAGAGGTTTGCGTCCACCCTAGGAGGAGGTAGAAAGGACAAAACAAAAGTGCTAAATACTACTGGAAATAGGCAGATGTAATAATAATATGAGTGGTTGAGTGTGTACCTACAGCTACAACCAGTGTAAACCTAACCCTATGATCAATCAGTCTCCATACGTTTGGTGAAATAGGTATGTTTTGAGTTTGCTTTTGAAAATCTCAACAGAGTCAGCTCGCTGCACTTCCACCGGGAGTCTACACCATAAAAATGGGGCTCTATAAGAAAAGGCTCTGTAGCCAGCAGACTTCTTCTTTATTCGAGGAAGTTGATGGAGGCCAGTGTCCTGAGAGAGAAGGGTATGAGCTGGAGTATACCAGGTGATAAGGTCAGATAGGTAAGAGGGCGCGCGTCCACAAAAGATTTTATATGTTAAACAAGAGAACTTTGAAATCAGCTCTAACATGAATAGGAAGCCAGTGTAATGAAGCCAGGACCGGAGTAATGTGATCAAACTTCCTGGTCTTTGTTAAAAGTCTGGCGGCTGTATTTTGGACCATTTGTAGTCTGTGAGTACTTTTCTCGGCAGTCCAGAGAATAACGCATTGCAGTAGTCCATCCTGGATGTGACAAATGCATGAATGAGAATTTAAGCATCAGCTAAACAGAGGCAGGAGCAAATTTTTTGAGATATTCCTCAAGTGAAAAAAGCCCAGTTTAGTGACCTCACTAATGTGCTGCTGCAGAGATAGTGTGGGGTCGAAAATGACACCGTTCCTTGCAGTTTTGCCGTTCACATATAGTGAAAAAAGTATCGGACCAAGCACAAACCCTTGTGGCACACCGAATTTCACTGGTGCAGTGGAGGAGAAGGATTTATTAAAAGAGACAAAATAAGACCTATCACACAGATAGACAAGACAAGACAAGACATTTATTTTTGTATAGCCCAATATCACAACAACAGCCGCCTCAAAGGGCTTAACAGACTGCACAAGACAACATCCCCTGTCCTTAGACCCTCCATCAGGGTGAGGAAAAACAAATAGTTAGGATTCTAACCAAGCAAGAGCAGAGCCAGAGATGCCAAAAACATCTTTAAGTCTGTTGATTAGCACTGCATGATCAGTCGTATCAAATGCAGCACTGAGATCCAGCAATAATAGTAGAGCCGATGAGTCCTCGTCCATCTGAAGGAGGAGATCATTTGTCACTTTAACTAAAGCTGTTTCAGTGGAAGTGGGCAAATGCAAAAAGTGTAATTTTGAAACAACTGTGCACTATTAAGAATGTAGTTTATTTAACACAATGCACATTTATAAAAACTGATCTGGAATAAATAACAAAATAAACATAAATACACAAGTCTATAAACTGCACAGGTGATTTATTGTTCTTTCCTGTTCAGTATCTGATGCCTGGAGTGACTTCAACAGGGAGCACCAGAGGCTTTAAGCAACAACTAACTCTACACTCTCATTGCACTTTTAATCTATCTTCTTTTGAAACCAGAGAACTATATAGTGAGGTAGAACACCCAAATCAGTGTCACATAGCTGCTGTGTTGTGTGCTTTTCCCTGCCCTTGTTTCTATCCATTTTGCTGAAAGTGTGTGGAGTTTTCCCAAAATACTCAAAACAAGTTCTAAATCGACCAGGAAAGTCACAGTGGATGGGTTCGTAATCAGAGGACGTTGTGGTGTTACAGGAAAGATATAAATCTAGCCTTGTGTGACAGCATGGCAGGGAAACTTTTCAAAGAAGCACTAAATGACATACAGCTTGTAGAATTTTATTTGGCTAGATCTTGAGAGTACAACGCATGCCAGGGATCTTTTCCCGTCCAAAACTATATCTAAAGAAAACCAGGCCCATTGGCTATTCATGTAAGATGGAGAGATATGATAAAACTGCCCGGGCCCGGGAGATCACCATAATTCTCTGAAAAAAAGAAGGTTTGCTCGAGCTGACAGTGAGTCATGTCTGTCCTCTGCATTTCTTTACCTCACTTACCCAGACACAATTACAAAAATACACTATTTTTACACTCTAGAGTGGTCCAACAGCAGAATGACCCAAGAATGATGGGACATGTCCAGCACTTGTATTATGTAGCCATCAACACAAACCACAGTATTGTGTCATGGGCCATAAACCATAAACAATGCAGCAGTTGTGGTTGGACCATGTACCCGTCTTGCTCAATGAATATTATTGTATTCATCAATCCAGAACTACTTTGAATTGAAATAAAATGAATTAACGTAATAAATGATGTCGCCCAATAATAATCCAAACCATCTGTGAGATTCAGTATTCTTTGGATTATGATTGGTCAAGCTTCAAAGCTACTGAAAAGCCGTCACGCTCAATAAGTTGCAGAAAAACTGAAAGAACTGGCATAAATGAGAATGGATAAGCTCCCTTTTTATTTGTCATAGGGCCATACTAGTATATATATACTGTACAGTATTTTGAATAAAGTAGTAGTGAAAGATTTTTATGTCCTTTTGTGCGTTCTTTTGCATGCGTATTATTTGATAAATTCCTTATTATCTACCACAAACCCTTTGCCACACCCTAACACAGGGAAACAGTATCAGAAATGGCCTTTTGTTTTTATAGAATGTAATATAGATATTTAAATTTATTAATAGATTATTAATTAAATAAAATATTTTTTATGCAAGCAAAACATCATCCTAATGAAATTAAGTAAACTAAACAAAAATGTGTTTCTTCAGTGTATAGTAATGGGTGTAGTTACTTCAATTTTGTAAATAGATTTAAATTTCATCAGCCTATCTAATACATATCACAAAGATCAATCATGTAGTATCCATTTTTCTAGTGTAAACACTGGTTTAAAGTTTTCCTTTACTGTAACCGTACATTTATTCTCTACATTTAACACTTCTAGTGGAGCAGTGGGCGCCCGGGGAACCACTCCAGACCTTGTGTCAGTTATTGCTCATATTACTAACTGGAAACTACAGCATGTTTTGATGTTGGTGGGGGAAACCAGAGTACCTGTAGAAAACCCACCTGAGCAAGGGAAAACATGCTATCTCCACCTTCCCCAGGAGTTTAACTCAAGACCTTTTTGCTATGAGTGCTAACTACTTTGCCACTGGTGACTGTGTTATTGTACTTGTACTCACTGTCTCTGGTTCATACTTAGAGCTCCACAACTGGAGTAAGCTGTAAACATGAAACAACATGTGAACAACAATACTGAATCACATTTCTCAGATATGTAACTCCTGTTTAGAGAAACCTAAATGTAACCACACTGACTTACTCCTCCTTTGACTTGTCTTAAATAATCATTTTACCGCTCCCTGTAGACACATTTGACTTTACTTAACTGTTAACTCTGCAGCACACAAGCACTTAGAGCAGTCGGATTACAATATTGCACAGAAGCAGCTCAGAGAAGCTGAACTACTGTGCTCTTTGTCAGCCACATTAGAGCATGACAGCATTTTCCGCACACAGACTTATTCTAGAGATTTAGCGTCTGGGCGCAGTCTACAAGTGTGTCTATTAGAGCCGGATAAACTCCTGAAGTAGTCTATTACTGGCAGTATGCGGAGGGTTCACTTTGGGGGGTCGACATGCACACAGCAGGGGCTTTGTTTTCGGGAACACAGCACTTCCCCTCCAAGAAATAGCAATGGCTCTATTAGAGGTGAAAGTAAGCCGCTGAAGCAACCTGATCCTCTCCCTCTTTACTCATTTACAGACTTTGTAACACTGGCACGCCTGCACTTGCACATAAGAAAAACGGGCTCCAGTGAGATCTCTGATTTTCTCTTGTTCACAGTCCTGGGTGTTCTTGTACATGAGTAGAGTAGTTAGAGCAGGTGATCCGGTCCACTCTCCTCAGTCTGATGGACACAGACAATCCTCTCCTCTCACGGATTCCAAAGGTGCTGCTAGCTCCCACAGCTCAACACTTGACATAGTGTGAGAAACTCAACACTCGTATCAGTGTGAGAAAGTGTAGACCCAAGGTGAGGCAAGAATAGAGGAAAAGCTCATGTACATAGAGACTAACCCACTGACTAGCACTCAGTTTCAACACAAGCCTGACCTGGGCCTAAGCACAGTCCTCAACTGGCTTTATGTCATTGTAAATTGTTCCTCAAGTGAAGACTTTATTTGCAAAAAACTATAAATGCCATTTTGTAAATAAAATTGGACACAGTCACTCAAGTTTGGTTTGACTGATATCAAGTTTAACAAATAATAAAAAAAACAAAAAAACAAAAAACAATTTATAAAAACTGAGTTATCTGCTTTTGCAAATGAACTCATCAAGTGTCCACCTGTAAAAATTAGAGCACAAAAGGTAAAATAGAAAGATTGTCTAAGACAGTTATTTGTATATTGAAGATTAATTAAATGTTAAAGCTGCACAATACAAACTTGTTGTTGTTTTTGTCTAGAGAAACCAGCCTTGGACTGCAAATCTACCGTTACTGTTAGCTAGTTTCTATTTGCTGCATTGTGCATTGTCTAGGTCCATCAGAATTAAATGTTTGTATGTTTGTAGGTTCTCAGGTCTAAGGTCTCCTGAGTTCAGTCTCTAGTTTTGGTACTTTCACCTCTCCTTGAGTAACATTCAATACTGGTATTTTTACTTGAATATAGAGAACAGAGGACATATTCTCTCTATGAGTATGTCACATAAGTATGTTGTTATTTGTTCATATACTTTACATAGTCTTCTAGGTTTCTGTCCTGGTGTTATACAGTAAATACCAAGCTGCCCCACTGCATGACCCTCCCTTAACTGTACAAAATGCTTACAGTTTAATTTTTTGATTCTGCATTTGTCTTACATGATTTGGCACCACAAGGACCATACCTGGTCATGACCCGACTCATGGCAGCTCGCTCTCAGCACGCCTCCTGGAGCTGATTGTGCTGGTTGTTTGCCTGGCACCACTCACAGTGCTGCCAGTGTCCTGCTGGGCTTGTTTCCACGGAAAGCCTGAACTCTGGAGCCGTTGAGCCGCTCAGCCCAGTCTGCTGCCATTCTGAGCGCTCCATCAACATTTCATTTTGTGCCACTGCCTGGAGGGAGGCTTGACTTTGGGAGAGCGCTGAGGACAGCAGACAGAATAGGGAGTGATGTCTCGTAGCTGGAATGCTTTCACAAATTTGTTCTCATATAAAGGTTCTGCGGGCATATCCTGACAGTGATGACATTACATGAACTGCATACTAGGGTATAGTGTGCTTGGGCCCCTATGTCTTTCATTGAGAGCTGATTATCGATGGTGTGTTGACAAGTTCAAGTTAAGTGTAGCTAATGTTTCAATATTCAGTCAACCCATGCCTATTTACTAAAGAGCTTGTTCCTTATATATTTGTCACTCAGGGAGGTTATCTATAAAGGGTTTGACTTAGAGATTTTATATTGAATTACTATACTCTCCAACTGATCACCCATATGTTGCATTGAGTAAGTTGAACAGTCTTGTTAGCCATGTCTCCACAGAAGCCACCAATTTGTTTATCCAACATAAATTGTCTGGTTGTATGTTTAACCAGTTAAATCCAACTGGTTAGACTAGGTTCGTTGATGCTGCCTGGTAATGGTAAATGGTTCACATACCAGTGTCACAGGCACTGGAGGCAAGGAGGGTTAAGTGTCTTGCCGAAGGACAAAACAACAGTATAAACTGGGGAGAGTGGGAATTGAACCGCCAACCTTCCAGTTATAGGCCGACCCCTCGACCACCTCGTAGTGGTACAGAAATCCAACTAAAATACACAGAGATAAGACAAATATTTTGCTTGAAATAGAAAAATAACCAGAAAGGCTTGTCCTGCTAGCAGCTAACAAGATGTATCCTAATAAATGGGTCTGACCACAAAAAAAACACAATTTCTACATGTGCATTTTGTCATAATATCATTCCATTATAACTTTAAACTTTGGTTATGACATTGAATAACACTGAGTTTGTTTCTGTTTGTAATTTAGGTGTGAACATAATCTCAAGATCCTAAATCAAATATCAGTACATTTTCTTATATCAACAGCATTTCATTCAACTCTTTATTTTCATAATAAATGATATTGTCGGATTAGATTTCTTCATCTACTTCATTATTTAATCATCATGTCTCGACTTGACGTTGTGTAGTTTAAATTAGAATTACATCTGCAGAATAAAATGAGGACATATTTCTAACGCTATTTGACTTCTTATACTTGCCGTGTTTGTTTCTGATGATGCAGCTTTCCATTGGGCGTGCTGTTGCTATGTACCTCTATGTGCACATTCCCACTCGGGGCTTGACAGATGGTCCCATCCAGCTACTCTCCGACAACAAACACCCACGAGTTGCTGACAACTTGCCGCAGGAATGTATGGCCCGGCGATACGTGTGCGCGTCACAGAGTTATCCTTTTGTGTTTCGCTCCTTGCTAACATAAACACAGAGCAGTGTATTGGGACACATCTTTCAACCTTAATTCTCCAACACAAATAATCACAGGCACTGACCACATGCAACTGTGTTCCTCAGTGCTGCGTTTTGACAGCTGTCAATCATGGTGTCGACTCGTAAATACTCGTAGTTATTAACTCAAACTGTACAAATAGGGTGAAGCTAATGTTATTAATGTCTGCTTATTGATGTAACCCCCAATGTTAAATTTAGATGGTGCTCAAAGGAAGGGCAGTATCAGATTCCATAGGGAGACTGTTTAAAAAGGGTCTGGAGATGGTGTTTATTTTAAGGCCCAATGGCGGACATGATTATGGCTGTGCATGTTTTGGTGTCCGGGCTTCTTCCTCAAGAGCACCTCAACAACCGCTCAGGAATGTTTGGCCCAGACGGGAAACGTAAACTACACCAATAGCGAAAAACTTATAGATTTGCAAATTCCACACAGAATACATTTATTCTACTAGTGGTATCTCTTTTTGATAAATAGTGGTGAATAATTAAGGTTAGAAATAACAATGCCATTTTACCCTATTACATCTATTAGGATGCAAAGGATATGACAGAAACGATCAGTCACATTTATGAAGTCTGACTCCTCCAGAGGTCATTATGATCAGGGTCTATGGGTGAATAAGTTGAACTCATTGTTCCTTGGTTGAGGGATAGGTTTATCTTGAACTGCAGCTGTGAGATTTTACAAGCTCACAAAAATCAATCTGGTAACATAAGAAATACATAAATTTATCATCAACTCATCACGTCTGCCAACTAAAATTGACAAAGGTTGGTACCATGGTTGAAAATCTGTGAACTCTATCTCTAAAAATTCATTTAAAAAGGAAACATTTTAAACCCACCTAAAAGCAAATACAGCCAACTGTAATAGACAGTTTATTATCTGGTTTCCCACATTGGAGTCTGTTAAATAAAAAAATAAAAAAATAAAAACTCTGGGCAACCTCAAAGTGTCTTTTTCATCCTGGCTTCTCTGTGGTTGGCTCCTTGTGGAATAAAGGGAAGTGGTCCTGACGTTTAACGGAAACCACAGTATTTGTCCAACAACATGTGAATGCCACCCTCTAATGCCTTTCCTCTATAGATAGAGCAAGAGTGTGTTTGTATTTGGTTTGGTGTGGGGCCTTGCTGCTGTCTTAGCAGTGGCCTCTCTGCCCCGGCCTGTACGCGACTGCTGAACCCGGCAGAACATATCAAACAAACACTCCAACGCAGGGCCGGAGGGGGATTGGGTTACTGTCGACAAGCTTTACAGCGCTTTGTGTTTGTAAAGATGCACACTGCTATGACCTTCTGTTGGCAAGTGTTGTGTCCAACAAATGATAAAGGAAACATAGCATGGTTTGACATTCTGTACAGTATTTTATTTTTTTACATGTTGTTTTATTGTAAACTATGACGTTGGGATTTTGTTGAAAGATTAAAGATAGTAAATTAGACAAAATGACAAAAATAGGACAAAACAAAAAAGCCTTTATGAAACCATAGTGAATATATGAGAAGTTTTATCTCTGGCTTCAGTCAAAGAGCTCTTTTGTTATTGTTGAGAGATCAGTGCTCACATGTCCTGATTCTCTGAGGAGGTATTAAGCCATCAACACAATCTGACAGACACTCAGTCGCACTTGTCCGTGATGTGCAGTGTTTAGTTTCAGCAGCAATGGTGGAAAACCATCAGATAAGTACGGGTGGTTCTGCAGCAGCGGGGGCATGAAGAATGTCAGTTGTGTGTGAACAGTATGTCATTAATGAACATGTGTATTTGTGTTTCTCCAGAACTGAGATCCACCGGTACCGCCCATCACTTCGCCTACCTTCTCAACACATCGGACTACCGTATCCTGCGGATGGACGAGGACCACGACCGCATGTATGTGGGCAGCAAGGACCACATCTTATCCTTGGACCTGCATGACATCAACAGGGACCCTCATATAGTAAGACATTTATCAGTTTCTTATGTGTTGATTGGACGTAAATGGGAATCACCTGTTACCTGGTTGCAAAATGCCACAGTAATCAATAAATGGTATTAACAAAACACTATTACTAAGGCCATTAATGTAATTTGAGCCGATAACACAACCAGAAAATACTAAATATTCAAAACAGGTTCTCTAAAACACTAAAAACACATCTAAAAATGATGTTATTTGTGCCTTCAATGTTTCAATTAGTACATTCTGACATCACCTACTATATGTCTTTTGTAACTGTCCCCTGCGGTTTAGCTATATTTGCAGAGCATGCACATCTTTGCGAGTCACAAGTGTCTATTAAGATTCTCGCATCAAGGAACAGCATTGATTTATTTTTAAGAATTGTAATTTTATCATTATAACAGCCAAAAACATTTTCCAATGTCCCATTTACCTGAAAAATAGCAACATTCAAAGCTGTAACCACAATACCAAGGTTATATAACGTCAGAATTACATATCGTCCAATGCGTTGTGCTGATACAGTTAGACCCAGTGTCTTCACCCCATCGCATTACTCGCAAAAGTTGAGAAAAAAAATTTACTCCATATTGTCCCAGTTTTTGTTGGAGCTCACTTTCTCTTGCATTAAAACTGTAATTAGGCTCTGACAATCCCTCTAGGACTAATATCGGTCTGGCTGGATATCCCTTCTGCAGTCTTAGCCTCAATATCTAATAAAAATCAGTGATGTATAACGTAACCGCAAAATGTCTCCCTTAACAGATTCACTGGCCGGTGTCCGAACGCAGACGGATGGAGTGCCTTGTGAGCGGGAAGGACGCCAATGTAAGTACAACTGCCGACTGCGAGCGCAGCCTCAGTAGAGCTGTTTATCGGAAGGTGATTCAGTCTAATTCAGTGCCTGTTCGGCAGTAGAAGTGAACACCACTTTTTAATTGGAGACTGTAAATTGTTGTGCTAATGTGAAAAAGCTGTTAAAATGGTCCTCACCTGTAGAAACAGTGCAGTAAAACAGGCTGGTTCCCTTCTGTCTGGCCAAGGAGACAGAAATGAAAAGGTCCAGTGACACAAAAACTCATAAGTATAGAAGTTATGTTTTACTGTAAGATTTATTAATTTTACAAGTGTAGTGTAAATGTGATTGGTTTAACATTTGACATTTTTATATTTTTGCTTCATTTGTTTGCTGCGGCTGTAGGATGAATGTGCAAACTTTATTCGTCTAATCGAGCCATGGAACCGAACCCAGCTGTACATCTGTGGGACCGGAGCCTACAATCCAGTCTGCACCTTCGTCAACCGAGGACGCAAACCTCAAGTGAGCATGGATTTCTAGAATACTATTGCGCTGAATATAGTAGCTTAAGTCAATCAAGTAATTTTAATGGTTCCCTGACATGAAAAAGGAAGAATAACACCTATCTAGAAAACAACAACAAAAAGAAACTCCACAAAGTTCATGAAATGGTGGGACAAAGACAAACAGTATATAGCGTAAATGTTGATGAACAATGCATTTAGTGTGTACAAACAGTAACTGAGGATGAATCCTCCTTGATTTTATATATTGAGCTTGTGAGATTATTTTGAACAATTTCAAATTGAATTGATATATTTACACCTCCACTTTTTACATAAGCGACAAAGATACATACAGAAAATAATGATCCAATAAGGGTTGGCTCATTACAGGAAGCAATTGGAGGAAGAGAATGAAAGTACATTTTGAAAAGTAACAGTGTTCCTTTACACCAATAGTAGAAAATAATTGACACTGCAAATCAGTTATATTTCCAGTTATAACTGGGAAAGTCTATAATCTAAACATTAATACAAAAACATCTGCTTAGTCTACCAGAGCACGGTTTAGCGCCTCCTCCACTGTGTGAGTTTATACACTTCAGATTGGTCAGAGTAACCAGAGGGTCAGTGAGGAAAGACTGCATCATTTCCTGGAAAAAACTAGATTTGGGCAGGTAGTCTTCTCCTTAAGAGCATCTCAGGATTGGAACTCCAACGTCCAGAACCAATTCAAGAGCCTGATTCTATTCAAGAACGCTAAAAAATAGTTTGTTCAGACCCAGATTTGTGAGCACTGATGCTCTACTTACTTACTTGATTAATTATTATTGTATATGAATTTTATTTGTTATTTGTAAATTCACTGTACATTGTGTCATTTTATTATGGGATTTTATTCTGTTCTTAATTATTTTAAGGCTGCCTTTTTATAATTGGCAAACGGACTACCAACAAAAATTAGCCTAATTCAGCTAACTCGGGTACATTTACATTGTTAAATGTGGATTCATGTTCTCTTTTTTAAATAAAAATAAAATGAAATAAAATAAAAGTTATACAGCCCTGACTTTAAAATGACACGTTTAACAGAGCACCTACGGTATGTCTGTAATTATTGTCGCACTAAAGTCAGGCCTTGCAAAATTTTAAAATACCTGGTAGATCTTCGGGCAGGCACTCTGCAGATTTTATCAGCCCAATTGAAATTAACAAGCCTAAATAAAATTTTATATTAATGTAAACAGTGGTATTTGCTATGAAAGGCACGGCACACGCTTTATTGATAAGCCTACTTAAATTATTAAAAATAAATAAAATTTATTAACACCATTATTTTATGAAAACCAAATAAAAATAAAATAGGACGGGATTTGGCCTGCGGACCACAGGTTGGACACTCTTGGTCTTTACTCTTTACTACTGTGGCTTCAGCAAAGACAGAAAACTCATGACCAAACCACATTGATGTCTCTGAGACAGACCACAAACAGCAGACTTGTTCTGAAATAATAACTCATCGCCCAGAGATGGTTCAGACAGGGACCAAAGTAGCACCTCGTTCGCAGTTTAGCCACTTTGCTAATGGTAATTATTCAAGAATTCTTGCTCTTTTCAGTAGAATAACAGGACAATTACTTATTTCGTGTGATCACGGGACAGCCAAGGAGGCAACGTTACTAAACGCTACTCTGAACCCACTCCGACAACGAACTGTGTTCAAAGGTAGAGGGACAGAGCAAAGTCTGAACTGCATTATTAATATTAAGCTACTCGAGAAGCTCGAATTCTTAAAGAAGTGGCTCAGAAGTCAAAGCCCTAGACGCTTGTGGGAATCATAGGGTTGTTCTCCGTGTAAGGCCAGTGTTAACAGCAGAGGTCGGGTTAACCAAATGTTTTTTTTCATTGACGAGTTTTTTTTTAGCAGTGATGAAAAAATCTAAATGCCAGCTGTCATTTTGACAGATCACTCTGAGGGTGATTTATTGTAATTCTCACTCTTGTCCAGTTGGTGGCGAATGTACACATTTAGTTGCAAAAATGTCACGGCAGCTGAGTGTGAGTAGTTTCTTCAAACCGTTGTTAATGAAGGTGAAAAACGAGGACCTGATGCAGTGGAGGATGAAGGAGGATAAACAGATAACACTGAACGAGGCAGGCCGATCTACAGAATTAAGTTCAGTTCATTTTAGTCTTGAAGACTTGAAGAGTGATTCTTAATGCAATAAATTATAATAAATCTGTAAATTATTATTAAAGTATGAAATTGTACAAGTCTGTCCATCAAAAAGACAGACGGTGAGAAAGTCTACCGTGACTTCTGGTTTACAGTGGGACAGGTACTGAATGCGCTACAGAAAACACTGAGAAAACCGTGGAGCTCTGACAAGCTCTGCACTCACTTTCTGCAGACAAGATTGCAAGATCAGTTACTTCTACCATCACTTTCCAACAGATAACTAGCTGACACAATGGACAATGCAAATCAAATTCAATTTATTTCACCATTTAAGAGGGCTGGGACTTTCACATTTTAGTTGCCCAATTAGAAAAAGCTATGGCCCCGGGATGTTGAAGCGATTCTGCAAGCTCTGGAAATATTATTGAAATGCCAACTTAGAAACTACTTAAGTATGTGACCTGGATGAATGATAATCTTTAATGACAGGATTTCAGATCTAGCCCTGTGACCAAATTGATTGACAGAATTAAGGACAATTAAGAGATAGCTGCTAGCACTGTATTAACTATCTGTATTAGTCTTAAACACAGGTTAACTAAATGACTACTGCCATTGAAACTGACATTTTTTTTTCTTGCCTGGAAGTCTTGTCATTGCAATATACCGTTACTGACAATATTTATATATACATCCCTAAACATGCTGGTAGCTCTCAAAAAAAAAGGTTTTTGAAAAGCCATATAATTTTTGAAGATTATTAAAAAAGAGTTTAAAGCCTGAATTGGTTGTGGAGGTACCACTCATAAACCACATCTCTCTCCTTTCTGGTACCCCTCTGCATCCTCCTTACACCAGCCTGACTTTACGAGGCCTTACTCTCCCTCATTAATCCTTTTGTGGCACTGTGTCTCAGCGTCTGGCAGAGCAGCTCGCAGCCCGACCACCACACAGATGTTGTCCCTAAAGAGCTGTTAAAGCCACTCTGTTTAGTCTCACAGCACTTCAGCAGGACTTGAGTTTCTTAAAGCAGTCCAGACACCACTAGTCTTCCATACTTCCCCTACACACCTCGCTCTGACTTAAATGTCCCACTTGTTCACTAATCATAGCCGGGGGAGTTTAAAATATAGTTGATTTCCCATTGCACTCTCCAATAAGTGCAGTATTCACAGGAGCTGATGCACCTGTATGTTTTTCTACACAACCTCGTTCAATACTTTTGCTAACCTCTCCATCCATCCAGCCGTCACTTCCACCTGCCATGAGCCGCTGGGTAATTGGGAGTGGGAGCTCCCATTATGGGGTGCTGCGGGTGGAATGTTGCAGTTCTAGTCCATTAATGAGAAGGCTGTTATTTTTCTTATCCCACTGAACAAAGGCCTTGCTCGTCCTATGAGCCTCTTTCTCAGCTGCAAGATCAGAAACACATGCACCTCGAGGGATGAACTGTTATGTCAACTTATTAATAACAGAACTTTCAGATGAATGAATGATTCACTTTGGTGGAGGGCGGATCATCTCTGTCTTTTCCACCATTTGAATATGCATCAAGCAGGCTCAGTGTATTTTCTCAGTGCACAATTTGTCAAGGTTTCCTAATCTAGGCTTTGATCAGAGATCCGTTCACTCGTGGTGTAACTCATGGCAGAATGTGTTGCTGTGTCCTGTTTTAGACGTCCCTGTATCTGCAGATGGCCCAGGCTAGAGGAAGGGCCAGCCGTGCAGCCGAATCCAGCGCGGTGCACGAGACTCTGGGACTGAAGGTGCGATGTGGCCAGTGTTCACCCTGCATTCTGCTCGCGGTTTATGTTCACCGGCAGTATGATCCATTTCCATTGTGTCACATGACCGTTCACTCACCCCATAACCTTTAGCATGCTTTAGCATCATGTCGTGTGTGTTCACTCATACTTTCTTTACTCATTGTCCAAGTCTGATTTTTATCTGTCAGTGCTGTTTTTGTGCTTGTAATTTTTTCCTTAAGTGTCCTTTTTTGCATGTAAGAGGAAATGGTTGTTGAAAATTCAAGATTCAATAGTACAACTTTAGAGCACAGCAAAGGCACATTTCCACTGGAATGGTAAGGTTTGGGCCAGGATGAATCACTTCTTATGGTTACGCTACTAAAAAGTCAAGATAAACACTAAAGATTGCTGATTGAACGACAGAAAATCATGCATACATGACAATTAAAAAGGAAACACAAATCGCAGATCGCAGATTTGCTGTTTCCGGTTTTGGGTGAAGTTAGCAACTTATGGTTCTTGTTACTTGAATTTAAAAAAACTTTGCATTTGCTGTCTACATTTTATCAAAAACAAGCTGAACAGAAAAGGGTGTGTTCCTAAAATGCAGTGCAGCTCTCTGATTCTAAAGTTTAGAAAGTTTACAATACTTAACAGAGGAAAAGCAAGCCATTTTAGGGATACCCAACCTATATCCAACTCATTGGAAACATGGCTCAAGTTTATCAGTGCAGCACAATAAATTTTCTCCAGTGTATACAAGGACAGTTTTCCAGCTAAACAACCTTATTGAGCAATGCGCATAAACCGACTAAGCTGTAATTGATAAAGTGATTTAGTGACTGATGTGTTTTGTTCACAAAAAATCAGTTCTGTTGTATTAGTTTAGATTATATGACCTTTTACTTGAACACATCAACATCTGGCGAGGCTAAGAGTTAGCTGCAACTGGCTGGTGAATTTAATCAAAGATGAGTAGCGATGGGTGCAGGCTGCTAGCATGAGAGAATGACACGCGCTTTTGGAACTCTGCCATACTCTCTGCCCTGTTCCTGCTCCTGGCTGAGGGACAACCGAGAGAGATGTCTTGATTTCTGCCCCATCCACGGGATTTCGTAATAGAGCTTGGATTTGTTCTGGTCCATGATGTGGGCCACAGGACACCACTAATTCACTCTACCCTGCTCTTAAACCCAAATTCCTGCCAATCAGCTGTGAGTGCTTGCCTCTATGGCGGGCATGTTAGCACTGCACCAGATTACAGGTGTCAGGAGTGAGCCTGTGCAGCCACTGGCACCAACATCCTGGAAATATCAGGCATGCAGCTTATTATGTCAACAGAACAGTCCACAAATGTCTCAACAGAGTGGCACAGCATGTATTAGATATTTCTCCTTTTCCTCTGCATGTATTTTTCTGTATGAACACACGCTCATTATTCTCATACTTCATTCCCATCAGGCCGAACCGCTCCCAAAGGAGTCAGTTGCTCTGACTACACGCGGGAAACACTATGACAAGATGAAGAGCTCTGAATTTATTGCCATATCCATCTGATTTTCCCATTTCAGGAAGAGATTTTCCACTTGGAGCCTGGCAGAGTGGAATCGGGGAAGGGAAAGTGCTCGTACGACCCGAAGCTCAACAGCGTGTCAGCTCTGATCAGTGAGTATCATCTGGAATTGGTCACATGAGGACATGGGACAGGATTATTATAATGCACCACTGCTTGGCCTTGACCTTTTTTTATTATCCTACATAACAAAAACATTTATAATCCTTGTGGATTAATTTTATTAAGTGCAAATTTGAACAAATTGCCCAAGATTATTATGTTGCAATCTAAAAATATTTTCCCCTTGAATGCAGCCAGGTCAGGCTCAAACTTTTTCCATTTCCCACACAATGAGCTGCTTAGTCCAATCAGCCTAATCACTAAATCCTCCGGAATTTTCCCTTGTTATAGTGGAGATGTGTTATGTGCTTTCTAATATGTAACTTCTCCACCGGGAAATAAGAGGTTCCCATTCTAAATGTGTTTATTTGAAGCACAATGTTTGTCCGTTTAACATAGAAGAGAACGAAACATTGAAGAACTTTATTTTATTATTTTCTAAAGATTTTTTGGGTCCTTTTGCATTTATTGGATAGCAGTATGTTGACAGGAAACGGGGTGAGAGAGGGGAATGACAGTGGGCAAACAACCTGAGTGAGGCTCGAACCATATTTTCATGTCCTCTTCTGACTGAGCTATTTCATCAAATGTCCATTATATTTAATATCCATAGTATATTAAATATTTTTGAAAATTACAATTTTTCATCAAATAATATCTAATAATTTATAAATATCTTCCACTTTTGGGTCGTGACCCAGTGTTTGGAATCCACAGATTTAAACTTTACTGTACTGTCAACTAAACTAAACTAAGTTCAGTAACTAATCAACCCATTCACAAATATGGACAGTGCATCTTGCGATCTATTTCTGCTTTCTTGAAGCCACTGTCCATTTGCCTCAAGGTCATGTCATTGGTACCACTGTTCGCACAGTTGCCACCATTGAAAGCTGATCTGCTCTCTGTGGGGCGAGACGGCGAGTGTAAATCATGTTGCTGCTTTCCCACTTTAACGCACTGCCAGCTGAACGCTGCAGAAGCTCCGCTGTCAAACCGAGATGGATTTACCTCCTGCCTCCACCAGTTAGCATTGCACAAGGCCCACTGTTGTTAGTAATGATAAGGATGTAGAACCAAAGACAATGGAGCCAACACTGACCACTGGCTGCTCAACAACATTAGACACCCCTCCATCCGTAGATGCTTTAACGAAGCACCATCAATCTCCAAAGAAGCCTGTGACATTGAGTGGAACGGTTTGAGGACAGGAGATTTTTTGTCCGCCACTGTCTCCTCACTCTATTTCTCAGTTCTGACAGTCACACCTGCTCGAAAGGCCTTACAGCAGCTGGACGCAAACACCTATTCCTTCCTGTGGCTTAACAAGGCTGCTGTGTTCATTCATCTACACACACACCAGTATTTTACAGAGCACGTGTGAAAGGATGTTTGCAAACTACAGGTGGTAACAGATTGTTTTATATAGACTGCAGTTTCCTAATAACTTCCTGGGAAGATTTACGTGCGCTGATATTGTTTTAAGGGGATTGAGAAACATTAGATGTGATGAAAGGCTGCTCATTTAGTACCAGGAAACAAGCTAAGTAAGAACACTGCAACAGTATATGGGAGCTGATGTTAATGTTGGAGAAATGTGCTTAAAAATTGACTGGGATCCAATTTAAACAACATGTGTTTTGGTTCAATTAACCCGCAGTTTAGGAAACACACAATTTATTACTTTCTTTTTCTCTACTGACCTGCTGTGCAGAGGCAGTACTTGAAAATATGCCAGGTTACAACTGCTTTACTACAGCTCCACAATATAAGATGCAATATGCCAGGTTGTTGTTGATTATTGTATTAAATTGGATAAATCAATTTTCCATTGGGGATGATAAAAGTTTTATAAAGTAATTGTCTTTTCCCCATTTAATTTGTAAAATTTTTCTTGTGCATATTTTATCAACAGATAACAGATAATAAGCAGACCACAATACATTTTCAATGGATGATAGGCCATTAGCCAATCAAAATAGCAAACTATACATAAAGAGGATAGTTTTGGCAAATGGCTACATATGTGTGCTGTCAGTAAGTGGCTCAACATTTAGAAACTCAATTTACTAGTGTTTGGAGTACATCAGCGAAAGCAACACACTTAAAGTCACTGGATCCTAAAGACTAAAGACTTACACTAGATGCGTACTGTGTGACAAATAACTGGGTATGGAGGTGCAAAAGTTATACACTGATGTTTTAGGACCTGTGCTTCCTCAAAGACGGTTAAAGTGAGATTTGCCTGTCGAGGTTAACATACACATTGTTGCAAAAGAATCATTAAGGGAAAATGTGCAATGTCATTTAAGACATAGACATTATACAAACACGGTAAATTAACACACACATATAGCATTAAAGCAATGCAAAAAATACATGAATTCTAAAGTTTCTTAGCATTAGAGCTACATATGCTAACGGTAAATACAGCAGCCAACACACTAGAACTGAAGTCTATCATTAGAATATAGACTTTTTTGAACACACACACCTTTTAGTGTCTAATTTAGTGTCTTGCTTGTGTGCTCTTACCAGTAATTACTGCAGTGTCCATGGATCTTTTTGACGTTGCTTGTGGAAGGGTCTATAGAGTTTAACTGTAGAATTGTTTCTAGCCAGAACAATCCAACGTCCTTCGAAGAGAATAACAGTATCAACTTCGTCTCCAAATAAAGACAAAAGTGCAGATGATGACTTGGATGTCCTGAAGTTAGGAATTTGGAGATTTTTTGCTTCTAAATACGCAGTACATTTGGAATAAAAGCTTGACTGTTTTGTGCCAAGGGTGGTGCTGGATAAATGTCAGAGTGGAAGAATGTCACTTAAGTGTTTTCTCTCTTTTCTCAGATGGGGAACTCTACGCGGGAGTCTATGTTGACTTTATGGGAACGGACTCAGCTATTTTCCGTACTCTGGGGACCAAGACAGCTATGAGGACAGATCAGTACAACTCCAGATGGTTGAATGGTAAAAGTGACATGAAAAAACTAAGCAATAATAATTACAGTTTTATTACGTATTGTTCCAATAGGGAGTTTGCAAAAAACACTGTCACACTTTGCAACTTTTGTCATTGTTGTGGAATGAGTACACATCACACATTGTGACTTTAATTTTCTAAGTCACACATCGTGACAGAAATAAAGATTAGAAGAGAAACAGTTGTATTACCAAAAACAGGGTACAATAAATATCTGACAATGCTTGAAATTTTGGACAATAGAAGAGAATCCTGCTACAACACAGGTTAAAAAAAATAGTGTGATACTGTTTCATAATGGTAAACTCAATAGGGATGTCTGTGGAGGTTCTCGGTCATCCAGGACGTATTGAAGAAAAGGTTAAAACAAAGGCATCTGGACGACTTTGTTTTAACATTTTCCTGGAAGGTGATGTAAACAAACCCAACTCATATTATGATTTAGCTGGACTTCTTTTTGCACTGAAAGCCATTTTCTAAACCTCAAGCCTCTCTATTCCCTTTTTGTTTTATCTTGTTTTTTAGGCAAATGATTGCCTCTTAACTATCAGTTTCTTCCACTCGCTCTCAACCTATTTTCTGTCTGTCTACTGTCCTATCAAATAACAAATAATGGTAAAAGTGACATGAAATAAAAATGATCTTGCAAAATTGCATAGTTAAAAAAAATATATATTATTATGCCTTTATTATTCCTGAGGGGAAATTCAATGTTAGCAGCCACTCACCCGAGCGCAGGAAAAAAATGCAAACTCTACACAGCAAATTAAACAATGATCACAAAATTTGTTCTTCTAAAACATTCTGTTCTGTTCCAATCATATAATTGGTGTTAATTGTTTTCTCTGTGCAATTAGTGCAGCAAATGTATTAATGACGCCCCTACTGGCCTGGAAGACATAATACAGCATGTACAAGATAGTTTTGATCACAAAGCCCCTTAGTTACTTAATCCAAACAGATAATGTAAAGAAATGATGGTTGCTTATATTTACTTTTCAACAGGAAATACTCATCTAAATGTTTTTTTGTCTCTAACAGACCCCACATTTGTCCATGTGCACCTCATCCCTGACAGTGCCGAAAGGAACGACGACAAGCTGTATTTCTTCTTCCGCGAGAAGTCCTCTGAGATGGGCCAGAGTCCGGTGACACAGTCGCGTATTGGACGCATCTGCTTGGTGTGTACACAGCAAGAAGTGTATTTGTTTTGGGATGTAAACATTAAGGAGAAAAAAACCCTGACCAAGAACAAAAACAGAGCGGAGTCTCCTCAGGCGAGCGACTGCTGGGTTTGAATGTTTACGAGCGCAGAGCTAGTGTTTGGCTATCGCTGACGTGCTGGAATCCACATGTGTCTTTAACCTTCGTGTCTACAATGCATCTCTCTGTCTGAGAGATTTGACATTTGACCTCTGACCCGTGATCGGCTGACCTCCTTTCACTAGTAGACCAAAATATTTGAGGGATTATAACATAAAACAAGCCAAAAAGTCACTAACATTTAAACAAATTCTAGCACTAGTATAGCCAGGTCTACTATGTGTGAGTGTTACAGTGGTATAATTTATGTAAAATTCTTGGCTCCTGACCTCAGCTGTTCACTGTTGGATTTGTGTGAGGGTCCGGGGCACTGACCCCGTACACAAACACTCACCTCCTCTCAGCGGGCTTCACGGTGGACCTCCAGAGACCCCCATCATGTCACTCTTATCCCCTCTACACATCTGGATGCTCTTACTGACATTCTCTGCACACCAACAAAAATACACTCAGCTGTACTGTATAATTGCACTGGAAATTGGGAAAAGAGGGAATTGTTAAAAGTGCATTAAATGATTTTGGACCATCATTGTTATGTTTTTCCCAGAGTTGGTTTATGCTATGGCTGAAGAAACCATCCATGTACAGAAGCGCAGTATGACAAATAACTCACTGGAAATCTGAATAAATAGATTCATTCTCCAGTTTTCCTTAAGAGGAGTTCAGTATCCCGGGTTTATTTGGCTTTGTAGTTGGGGTGTTTGCCAACTTTTTGTCTTACAAATTCTTTAAGTTGCTAAGGGCGTTGGAAGAAAAAGGCCAAGTCATATGAATAAAAAAAGTTAACATGTTCTGAAGTTAACAGTTGGTTCTGAAGCAAATGTATGGGCAAGTTGTTTTACCCAGAAACAAAAGGAATGATATCAGAGTGTAGGGAGCTGCATGAGGAAAAACATATATATTAATTAAGACATATATATTTAAATAAATGTCGAGGTCTGAAACCCTCTGGGGTCCAGTATACTGGTGTCTACTCTAGCCTCCTCTGTGACAGATGGATGAGTCTCAATAGGAGAAGACAGTGTTAGTGTCTCATCCCACTTCCTCCTTATAGCTGCTTGACTTAATGATCCATACGGTGGGCTATATGTTTGTGTGTGGGAGGTACCACCTGGTTTGTAAGTGTGTAATTGAAAATCACTTTTCGTGTGCCCACTTGTACAGAATGACGATGGAGGACACTGCTGTCTGGTGAACAAGTGGAGCACCTTCCTGAAGGCCAGGCTCATCTGCTCGGTCCCAGGGGCAGACGGGATGGAGACGCACTTTGACGAGCTCCGTAAGTATCTGCTTCTCCTCTGCAGCTAACATGATGACGGAGTTTGACTGTTTGTATCAAATGGTAAAGAAATAGGGCAAAATGTGATATAAATTAATTTATTTTAAACATATTTTTGTATTTATAGAATTCATAGAATCAAATCTGAAATAGAGACCCATCTACTATAAAATCTGTTCTGAAGCACCTGCTAAGGCACCACATACACACCTACTCTGAGGTCTTGACCGCAGTGGGATCCTCACTTCTGCTTTTACCCTCATACAGCCCATATATCCGTGGGAATGAAACACACAGAAGCAAACTGTAGTTTTCATTTTCAGCCTTAATGTCTCGAACAAAAGTGAACAGAGGCCAGACAGATCAGATCACCGAGCTGGAATGTCCGTGATAGTGAGACTATTAGTCCTTCTCTCTGTGTCACCGGTTTAAAATAGAGGCTACTTAGTGATAGCGGTCGCAGCATGGGGCTACTATTGCTCTTACACTAATCTCAGGAATGAAAAGTGCCATGCCTGTTGAGACTGTTGATAGTTTTTGTCACTTTTATCTCACTTGCACATTTATTGCTTTCATTTTCAGCTTCTCGCTGGTCTAAAAGCCTGATGTTTGGTCCGGAACAAGTTAGAAAGTGACAAAACTGCTGCTCGGCTAAAGCGTGCAGTGCTTTTATTAAGAATTCTGGACTATCATGGTGTTGTTGGCTTTGAATTTTCAGGATATTGCTGGGATTGGGCTTTGGCTGGGCAGTGGGACCGAATAGTGAATGAGCATGACGGCCTTGACAGTGTAGACATGTGAGTAGAGGAGGCATACACTGCAGTTGTCAGTTGCCAGAGAGTAGCCGACACTGCCAAGGACTTCTGGAGGGGATTGTAAACTGGAAGTGATTCGGTTTCATGTTAATGAAGCTACATTTACTGTCTAGTTTAAATGTTTATAAAGCTTCAGGGACGGAGAGTTTGGTTTTACGAAGGGACATAGAGATTTTAGAGTGGCACAAAGGTAAATGGCTCTTCTAGGCTTTTTTGCATATCATAGGCCGCATTTAGACCAGACACTGAAATCTGGGCTGAGGGAGGCTCTAATGTGGCCAGCCTTAAGCATCGTGTGAATGGGTTCAAATCTGTCCTGAATGTGTGCTGGGAGATGGATCTGAGGATGCATCTGGAGGTGACATGGATCACATTTAGTCAAGTGTATTCCGATCTCTGTGGAGGTGTGATGGGTATAAGACCTGGCTCACAGAACCTATTAAATCAATGCCACAAATAGAAGACGCATGGGGATGTTTTTAAGCTTTTAATTACATCACTACTTCTTAATTAGAGTGCAGCAATATGAGTTGATAGAATTACATCCAGATGCCTTCTTTGAAACATTCTTGTCACAAAGAAACATAATAATAAGGAACCCAAAGCAAGACAAGGTCCGTTTTTTATTTCTTTCCAATATTTAGGCAAGATGGAATCTGGATGTGTTCCTAGGATGGCACGGAAAAAGTCATTACTTCTCTGTCAAGACTTCTTTTTTTGCAAATCAACTTTCTAATGTTCTTTTAAAGCCTTGATCTGTCTTTAGCAACAAACTTTTTCATACTAGCACCTACCTTGTGAAAACGTTATTGCTCTTTTCTGCTATATGTTGGTTCAGCTACAGTACATTTCTGTGGACGGGTGTGACTTTGGGGGAACCTCACAGAAGAAGAAAAATGATGTGCTCCCGTGTGTTTGCTTTATCCACTTCTCCAGAAATGAGCTCACGGCTGTGTGCAGTCCGTTGGGGAAAAGCCGGACTCTGCAGACCAGAGCGTCCACACGCCGCGATGTATCATTCTATCTGCATAGCATCCTGACAGCTAATTCCTCATGCTAGTCTATATGGGACAGCCTACATAAATCTGAGCAGTACTTGTCTAGCGCCCTGGTCTTTTACACATTCAGGAGTGGAATAATCATATTTTTAGCTTCTCTCCAATGTCCCGCACTTGTTGACTTTTTACAGAGCAATCATTTCCCTCGCCAGCTCCAAGTACATACTCCATTTTGTGCTGAATGTCCTTGTCCTACACTGGAAAGAGACAGTAGTAGAACCTACTTATCTCAGTTGGTTTAACTGAGGAGAAGAAATTATGTTTAATTTTATATAATTAAGGTACAGTATATGGGAATTACAGCCCAGCACTCCTGCCTCACGGCAAGAAAGTAGTGGGTTCAATCCCAAGGCTGGCCACCAGTGACCTTCCTACATGTCCTTCCCGTGTTAAACTGTGATCCGGACGGGTATTTTTGGCTTCCTCCCAGCATCCAAAGATGTGAATATGTGACTCTACATTGCCCTAGGGAATTAATTTGAGATTAAATTGTTGTCTGTCTAAATATGTGTATTCCATGGCATTTTGACTGACTTTCCCTTATTGTGCTAGACCAGAAAGAGCAGAGCGACTAAGTGACAATCATTTACAAGTGACGTGGATGATGTAAATATAGCATTAACAATATAGCATTAACCTCAAATTTAAACAAAAAAAAATAACATCTCTAATGACATTAGACAAGTACACATTACCACCACATTTGAAAATAAACAGCCGCCAGTCTGGACCTGTAGTCACCAGAACTGGTGACTACAGGTCCAGAGTGAGCTCCAAATGCTGCGGAGCTGTTAGAATTCAGCAATACCCTTAATTTTTTTGAAGAATCATAAACGAGAAAGTAAAGGGGCTAATATAGCCAGTAGGGGAACATGAATGACGTTTTATTCTACGTGATTACAGCAATGTGAGATCACTTTTAGAAAATGGTCCAGCTGTCGAGAGGGTGCTAACAGATGCTAATGACAGTCCACCTAAAGCAGCAAATGTTGGATGTTATTGCTGTCAAAATTTTGATTTTATTTAATTTTATTAAAATATATGGTTGTCAGTTTTTTTTTTTACCATAATTAGACCAAATACACAAAAAGAATATATTGTAGCAGTGAAGTTGTCCCCTGGGAGTAGTATTTAGCTCAAGGAGCACAAAGGAGAGTATTTTTAACTGCCACATGTTAAGCTTCTCTTTATGTTGCTCATTTTGTACATAGCCTAAATAAGGTCCAAGCCTGTAGGACAGAGCACTGCATAGGAAACTGTGATTTAGACAGCTCCAAAATTGGCTTGAGTGTGGATGATGCACTTCTCCTCCGAGACCAAAGAGATATTTTCTTTTTCCCTCAAAGTTGAAGACAAGAAGCATGGACACCGGAAGAATCCCCACACATCATGTTTAAATGTTCCCGTCTCGTCAAGGGAAGTCTCAGGTGGCGCGGCGGCCATGTTTCTTTGGTCTTGACTGCAGAGAGGCAGACTGTTAGATTTAACAGCTTCACAGTTGAGACCAAATTAGATTTGTTTGGGTTAGAAAATTACTGTAAGGATGTGAAGCCTTATATATCTTACGTTCTGAAGCAAAAAAAAAAAACTTAGCAGGCTGCTTTAATAACTAATGTGCAAGTGGATGGATGACCAGCACAAGCAATAAATTTCTACTTTAAATTACTTTCACAGAAGCAAAAACAATGCTTTTCTCAGTTGCTGTGTTTTCAGCAAAGGTTTGTGTCATTCTTTCCTGGATGTGGCTCTTAAAAGTTCTGCCTGGTAAAGAGTCACTCTGGCTATACAAATATTGGTAGTGCTACCTGGCCTGAATGCACTGACATGATTTCTCTCTTCTCCTTGCAGGGGATGTTTACATACAGCCAACACAGGACACAAAAAATCCGGTCATCTACGGAGTCTTCTCTGTCTCTGGGTTAGTAAACTCTACAGTCAGTACACACTAATAAATTAAGATTCATTCAGAAGGAATGGTAACAGTTTTATCTTTTCCCTCTCACAGTTCTGTATTCAAAGGCTCGGCAGTCTGTGTGTACTCCATGGCTGACATCCGCATGGTGTTCAATGGACCTTTTGCCCACAAAGAGGGTCCCAATTACCAGTGGGTGGCCTATACAGGGAAAATCCCATACCCTCGTCCTGGCACGGTGAGCATACCATGAATAAATGCACCATTCACACTGTCACTGTGAGCAAGTTTACTGATATATGCTAAAGGCTTTGTTGAAAATGACTTATGTCTATTCAACTATATATAGTGTCGGTTCATGACTGAAGTTATCTGAAGGTCCTTGCATTGTGCCCTATAGTGGGGGTTTGCCAATTTTTGTGATGTCCAAATGTCAAATATTTTGGCCTCAATGCACCGATTAAAGATTAAAAAACACAACCATAGATCTTTCCACAGGTAATGCAATAAATATTGTACACACTCAACACAGCAACAAAAGCATTAGTATTTCACATTTTTCTATATAAGCTTCCAAGTAATTTAATTAGACAGAAAAAATAGGTCATTGTTCCACTGATGGACTTCAGTTCTACGTAAGTATGTTGACCGCTGTGTTGTTTACCATTAGCAGAGCAAAGGAGAGGAGAATGCTTTAAAAGTGTCACCCAGCCTTTGATGAGGTCTTAAAACCAAGTACATTCACATCCATGTAGCAAAACTTCGCCCTAAGCATTCAGTAACCTGGAGTAGCCTAAGTGCTTGTTTATAATGTATATAGAGCAGTTAAATATTGACTGGCTAAGGTTCTCTACCCACTCACACACAGCACACATGTGGGCTGCTTCTGTTACAGAATAAAAACAGTAAAAAGATCTATAGTTACAAAGAAAGTAATTTATATGTAACATTACTGCAGTATATCTATATAATATAATATAATATTATATTATATTATATTATATTATATTATATTATATTATATTATATTATATTATATTATATTATATTATATTATATTATTTTATTATATATATTCAAAGTGCAGAAAAAAAACTTTATGTAACAGGCCATTAGGGGCATTTAACACACTTATAACAAAGGTTAACTTGCACAAAGAGAACAGGGGACTTCAATTATTAGACATATTTACTGGTAAACAAATTGCAAAATGCATATAAAAATGCATAAAGCAGGAACATTTACTTTAAGTTTTGTGACTGCTTTGACATTATTTATGATGTAGACTGTCCAAAAGTGTTTGTTTTTTTTGTTTTGTTTTTTCATTCCGCAAATGCGTTTAAAACAACATAACACATGAGACACAGCCAATATGTGTGTCTTCTTTATTGCTTTTCGACCCTCTTTCATAAGGCTTTTGTTTGTCTCAGTGCCCTGGAGGTACGTTCACCCCCAACATGAAGTCAACAAAGGACTACCCAGATGAGGTGATCAACTTCATGAGGAACCATCCTGCCATGTACAATGCTGTGTACCCAGTGCACAAGCGCCCCCTGGTGGTACGGACCAACGTGGACTATGAGTTCACCACCATCACTGTGGACCAAGTGACGGCTGCAGACGGCAACTATGAAGTGCTCTTCCTCGGGACCGGTGAGTGTGGAAATATGGGTCAAAGAAAAAATATATCATAAACTGAAATAGCCTTTGATTATTTTGAAGTGGCTGATAAATGTGCGTTTTCCAAAAGTCAGCATGAACCCTTTGATCAGTTCTAACTGTGAATGCCAGTGTCGTAGTGAATAATGGTTCAAAATCCCCCACTTAGAGATAAACCCCATGTAAGCAGCGGGCTTGTCTCCAATGCAATAATTTATCATGAGGAGAAAAGGAGTCTTGCCTTTTGTGTTCCTGTGGAAATGTACCTAATCAAAGGGTTTCTCTTTTCATGTGTAGTAAACAAACTGGAGATTTGTACCTGCAGGGCATGGAGGGTTTAAGGCAGGGGGGGATGTTATTTCTCCAAAAAAAGAGCCCACCAGTTTGTAATAGCTTTTACTGTAGATTTCTAAAGCCAAAGCTTTATGGTCAAACTGATGATTTAAGTCTTGAAGCAAGCAGTTTAAAAAAAAAAAAAAAGAATAAAAATAAGTAGAAACACACTTGTCACAGGCAATGTTATAATCCAACACTGCTAGGAGAAAGACTATTGTTCTACACTGATTAATCAAACAAATATACAACAGAAGTAGCACCTTTAACTGGCAAATGAATTAACTTAGTAAGATACATCTAAGTTCTCATTGCAAGTGTTAAATACAAGGATGATAGTGATGCCAAACTTTTTCTTATTCACACCAAAACAACTTCAGAAACCTAAATGTCGCCCAATAGATACTGTTATCAGAAATAATTAGGTAAAGACAAGATATTGGGCTTACTTTAAATGTTTGTAGTGGGCCTCTCACAACAACCTTTCGGATGCTAATGCTTATTGTTTATGATGTTGGTGGGGAAAACCGGGAAAAAATGCAAACCTCTTCCCAAGAAGGCCCTGTTGCACCCGGGTGTCAAACTCTAGACCTTTTTTGCTGTGAGGCGACAGTACTAACCTGAGCAACCAACACTTCTCCCCTGTACACTCACTAAAAATACAATAACTCCCACTGTCACTCTTTACCTCTGTTGTTGGCCCAAATCCTCTGGGCAGAATAAATGTAGCTCAAATGCTTGTTAAATAAATGAGACAGGCCTTTACACCTGTCAATCACTACATTGCCATAAAAATGGTACTATTAGTTTCTTAACAAAGTTATAATGTGCTTACACAATTAAAATAAATATAAGCAAAGAATTAAAGGTGAATGAAAAATATATCAATAAATAACATCAAATGTAAGGAAAACCAGTCCAGTTTTACACTGTCATATTTTCATCCAGATTTTAATGCCAGGTCTGAAGAGTGCCCAATATGAGGATATGTCCCTGCTTTGAAACTCTAATGAGCCTCCAGTCTGACAGTAACCAGAACACAGTATGTGGTCTTCACATGTTGCAAATGAAGCCTCTTAAATGGCCTCTTTGTTTATCTGTGGAGACTAATGGCTTTGTGTTTGACAAACTCCGCTCCGGCCTTTCAGCTGCTGTCACTGGCAGCTTTTCAGCCCTCAATGCAAAAGTCATAAGAAATCTCAGGTATCCCACCCACAGGAATGCACAACTCTTTACAGAAATCAAACATGCCAGAGTGGGTCTTCGGGATTTGAGTGAATAGGTCGAGGCCCGGGATGACAGAAGAAGTTTGTCATGGTGGTAGCAGTGAGTAAGTGGAACGGAGCCGGGTGTCACTGAAGGTTAAACTCTGGTGAAGCACGTGACTGAGGTGGACCAGAGGACAGTGAAGCTAGCCGATTGGAGGATTATCTCTCCTGGTGGAAAAATGAAATGGCAGGGGACAGAAAAGGCTCAGTGGGTGTAAGCTGACAGGTGATTGTTGTGGTCCACAGACAAAGGGACAGTGCAAAAGGTCATTGTCCTGCCCAGAGACGACCTGCAGACGGAGGAGCTGGTCCTGGAAGAGGTGGAAGTCTTTAAGGTGAGATTTTCAAAACCTGCTCATAACCTGCTTGGTTCTGTTCAGTCCAGGGGATGTTTGCTTAAAGTAGCATATGAGTCTTTTCTAATAGAAAAAAAAAAGAATGTTTATTGTTTTTCTGCACAGGTGCCTACTCCCATTACAACAATGAAGATCTCATCTAAAAGGGTATGTTTCTTTGTTTACCTTATTGATTTGTGGGTGTTGCAAAATATTTTGTCATGTTAATGTGAATATGAGGAAAATTCATGTATCTATGTAACAAAGGTTGCATACTGACTGATGTTATTAAAAAAATAAGAGAGAGGCCTAAAATACCACTGTTTTTGTTGTGATAAGTAATTTTTGCATCTTTATTTTTTTACAGTAGTGTAATTTTTTAAGGGAGGTAAAAAAATCATTGCTCTTGCTCACTGTCATACATACTTACATGTCTTATTTTCTGATACAATACAATAAGTGACCACATTTTAAATATCCTATTTGGAATGTCATAAGCCAACGTGCATTGCTTGTAAAATAATAAAATATTAAATAATATTTTTGTTCCATAGAATATTATGTGAAAATGTTTGCAAAAGGAATTTTGCAGTTTTGACTATCAGAAGTGTATTGCATTTACAGACAGAGTTAGAGTTACACACAGCATGCCAAAACACTTGGTCATAAAATTTGAAAGTGCACTTTATGGCAACCTAATAGAGATGAGTTCAGTATTTTCCCAGATGATCCCCAGACTTCTGTTTTAGTACTCACTTTTACTCTTATTGGCTCTATTTGGAGTTTTACTTTTGGTGTATCTATAACCAGAGGAAGTAATGGAATTAAAGTGCCTTCTTCCACTGGATTCTATGAAGGTGTATATTTCTGTTTTCCCAGTACACACAAAAGCAAAGTGTTTTTCTGACATTTTTGACACCTCCCATCTTTCCTTTACAGCAACAGCTCTACGTGTCGTCCTCAATTGGCCTGACCCAGCTGGCCCTCCACCGCTGTGATGCTTACGGCGAAGCATGTGCCGACTGCTGCCTGGCACGAGACCCGTACTGCGCCTGGGACGGCAAATCCTGCTCCCGCTACTCAGCCTCACAGAAGAGGTGAGCCCCTGCAGCCTGTTAGCATGAGCCCTACTAACGTATTAACAGACCCAGTCAGTTTGGTTGAACACATCAGCTGCCTGGATGGCTGTATGGCTGAATTTAATGGTGCTCTAATCGGTTTTGCCACATTAATGAAAAGACTGATACTAATTGATTTGTTGCTATAATAACATAATAACATATACTTGTGGTACTGTCATTAGGCATGTTTGAGATGAGCCAGGCCTGCACATGCCCTTTAGTTTGGTGTCCAACTTGCTGTAAAATAATAATAATAATATAATTCTATACTACTACTACTACTACTATAAAATCTACTATAAATCTATGGGTAACAATAGCTTGCATATACTACAATTAAAAGAGTACAACCTCAGCTGCAAGGAAAAGTTAATGAAATCAATAACAGTTTAAACACCAGCCTTTTTCCAATGATTAGGGCGTCTGCTTTTGTCCACACTCCAAGCAAGACGCTTGGTAATGGGTGAATTTTGATTTTTTTTGTCATTTTGTACATTTAATCACACATCATAATTATCTAATAATTAGTGTTTTAAAAGACCGTTCTCAGTCGCGTGACTTCATTTGTTGACTCTGCCGGTAGCGTAGCATGGATGACTATTTAGATACAAAGCAAGGATGTGGCTATATATTTGCTAGTCGGGTATGCACGTTTAATTATAAATTGTTTAATGTAATGTTGTTGGGTAAGCAATTGATATCATCAGGCTCAGGGTCGATGTTATTGGCTTTTCCTGTGGTTGTTTTAGCCTTTATATCCATTTATTTTAATAAAAATGGCCTACACTTAAAGAGAGTGGAAGGAATACATACTGCAACAAATCCTGCCGTCATATTCCCCTCTTTAGCCTTCACTTAAAGCACTCAGTTTTTGATTAAAGCTTTGCAAGATTGGACATGCTAAACACAAACATCCGAGCCGGTTTAGGCTCTCTACTCTGTAGCAGATACTACAACTCGTGTGACAGAGTTAGCTGTCTGAAATATAATATGCCTTATACAGTGTAGTTCAGATTCAGACTGTTGTTCTTTAGCATAGCTTACAATGGCTTTGTGGCATAGGGGAAAAAAAACTACGTAACTTAGTTTAATTGAATCACTATGGCGTTGTTAGTGTTGGGGCTGTGTCGAGTCACAATGTTTTTGGTAAGACTGGAGGAAGAAATTTGAAAACGAATTAATTTGCTGACGTGAAGCAGATTGATGTGATCAAATGATGTCAATTGAGAACAGTCAATGTGTTTGAATGCAACACTCTCAAAGCTGACTGTTTTGTTGAATGGCTTTGGATGGCTTTGCAGTTGCTTTATGCTCTTTTCTCTCCTTATTCGGCAATGCTGGTCTGACCCCTTTAGACGAAGCCGGAGGCAGGACGTCAAGTACGGAAACCCCATACGCCAATGCCGAGGCTTCAACTCCAACAGTAAGATTCTTTTTCCAATTGTAGGTTAAATGACATGTGGCATAGGTATACCTGCAATCGTTCCATTAATCTTTGAACCCCCACTGTGATATAAGATACTACACTGCACCGGTGAAAAGAGTTTGGTTGCTATAGAAACCCTCTCTCTCTGCCCCACAGCCAATAAGTACACTCTGGAGATGGTTCAGTATGGGGTGGAGGGGAGCAGTACGTTCCTGGAGTGTCAGGCGCGCTCCCCACATGCCGTCATCAAATGGCATTTGCAGAGAGACAACAGCGACCGCCGGAAAGAGGTAAGGCCAGCTCACACAGACTTTACAGGAAGTGTGTATTTGTAAAGCGTTCTGCAAACTGGATTCTTGGACCACATAAAGGCCAGCACGTAACTTTATCTAATCAGTATCATATCATAGCATAGCATCATATCATATCATATCAGTTTGTTCAAATGTATATATCACATTTGAACCTATCACAATAACTAAAATTTAAAGTCAATTTTGGATAGCTATTTTTTTTTCTTCTTACAGTAGATTGTAGTCAACACAACAGATAATTAATGTACTGAAGTAAAAAGGAAAAAACTAATCTTTGAGATTTTAAAATGATCATACTACCTCCATATAATTACATGGTCCATTCAGTATTTTTCCAATATGTTGCAAAATTGTACTTAACTGTTAGTGACAACAACACCACAACTCTTTGTACATTTTAGTGTATTAAGAATATTTAAATAGATGTTCTTTGCTGAATATGTGCACAAAGAGAAAAAGTACTGTGCTTTTTAACTATAGCACTGGTGTATGAATGTGTGTGACTACAGATGTGAGTTTGGGGGTAGTTGGAGAAGACTGTGAGCGCGTGTGTGCAGCAGCCCCCCTCTCTGTCTGCTCCAGGTGTGAATGTGTGGAAATGGGGTGAATAGAAGCATGATGTAAAGCGCTTTGGGTCCCTGAGAAGGGTATAGAAAAGTGCACATCATTTACCATATGTTTCTCAAACTGTGCTCACTTTTATTCTGCAGACATTACTACATTCAAGTCTGGGTCACTTAAAATAACCGATTGAAGCAGACTCTATTGACTTGACTTTTGGAGATAACATTAACAAGATTTTCTGTCATACTATTGCGATTTATGTCTGTATATCTGTATTTATGTCTAATGCTGTATTCATGTGCTCCTCGAATGGACCATGTATCTGAGTTTGAAAGTTTTACTTCATTATGTTCATGTGCTTTCAACTGGGAAAGTTAGAATGTTGACGTGGCTGTTCTGTATTTTTTTTAATTAGCATTTAGCATGGCTAATACGTCACAGATTTTCTTCATTAGCCTTTCTCATCTTACTTTTAGGTTATAACTAATGGTAAAATCACATTATGTACACTATGCAATTTATTAAAACATCTACTCAGTGTCAATAATGAAAATAATGTGAAGTCGGAGAGCCGCACAACAATTTTTAACGTGACTTTTCTCTGTCTGTTTCCGACTTGAACAGACATTCATGAGTGTTTTTCCAACTCTGACTTTTTTATCTGAGTTTCCGAGGACCACATGAATGCAGTATTATTCCTTTTTACTGCATTTCAAAAGCTTCCAATTCACTTTATGTGACACAAAAACACAATTACTGTTGTCACGGAGACTTGGAAATCTGTAGCCAGTGTGACACATTTGACAAATAACCCCAGTGTATATTCTGCTGTGTGTGATGTGAATGATGTCAGACCTCCGACCGTCCTCGGGCTCAGTGAAGGACACACAAAGGAGACGTGTGAACAGCCCTGTCGATGATATACAGCCCTGAGGCACTAGTTAAAGTTTTATTGTGAGGCTTTGGAGTGTTGCAGCCTCCTTTCATTCACGATTCTGTTGGATGCTCTCTGTTCTCAGGGAGGCGTCAACACTGTTGCTGCTTCACACGTGTGAGTCTGGCCAATTGGCTGTCAACAGAAAGAGATGAACTAATGTGCTTATACTTTGATTTGATTGTAAGCTTAAGTTTGGCAAGGTTCAGGACTACTTTATTTGTTCTTGCAGATAAAGTGGGTATTAGGTTTAAGAATCCAAGCATGAAACTATTTTGTAGCGCTTTGTTTTTACTCCTAAAAACCTGACCAGAACTTCACACAATTGTCTAGAACAGAGGGAGTCTGGATGCAGCTCACTGATCAGCTTACAACTTTATTAAGGGAGTTCATGCTCTTTGCAGAGAGATTCCTAAACCATGATACGATAGAAAAATTACATTTAATAGAAGCATATTAAAGGTGTATTGTGTAAAATGTAGTGTACAGTTGAACAAAATGGAAAACATAAGTCAGCATGTTTTGATGTTGGAGGGGGAAACCAAAGTGCGTCCTGTAAAGGCTACAAGCTACTGATAACGTCCTGGCAAAATATACACAAAGGGAAAATGCTCATTACTATTGTGGATATAAATGGATATTAGATAACGTACGTACATATAAACAAATAGGAAATATAGCTGCTTTTGTTGCCACTGGGTTACACTAAAAAGCTCTTTCTTTCTTTGTGCAGATGCGTTCCGACGGTCGAATTCTCAAAACCGACCAGGGCCTCCTCCTTCGCTCTCTACAGCCCTCAGACTCAGGCCTGTACCAGTGCACAGCCACCGAGAAGAACTTCAAGCACACTCTGGTCAAGCTACAGCTGGTGGTGCTGTCCGGCCGCGCCGTTAACAACGCTCTGGTAGAGGGCGTCGGGGGTCTGATGCCGTCCTCTCTCCACTCCAGCACCCAGTGGACCCCCAGCGCAGGCCAGTACAAGGACCTGTTGACCATCCTGAGCCAGCCTGAGATGAGCCTTATCAACCAGTACTGTCAGGACTACTGGCAGTACGGCGACCCGCTGATGGGGGCCCTAAAGTCCAAAGACCTGAAGGAGCTGAAGGAGAACAAGAAGCCGCGCAACCGCCGGCATCATGGGGAGGACGACGAGGAGCAGGAGCAGGCGGAGACATGAGGAGGCCGCAAACCCGACACCCTTCCTTCCTCGTCCCCGCCCTGTGAAAACTGGGAGAGACTTGTAGCAAAACAAAAAAGTTCAACTCCAAAAATAAACTGAGAAAAGAAGAGGCTTACAAACCCCACACACTCCCTCTCAGCAGTAAGATATATGATACGCAGTATTTATTGTAGGTTGTATATAGTACCATCTGTGGATTTCTTTGTACTTATAAAAAACATGCTCTTTGTGTATAGGTACCTTTGGGGCAAATATTATTGTTATTATTGTTGTTGGTTATTTTATTGTTGCTGTTACTTCTCTGTCGATATCATGTGACTCAGCGACTGTTGGGAATGTGTAAGCTGTTTGGAGTGAGCTAAAGGGGTGATGGGATGTAGTTTCCTGCTTGTTTGGACTCGGAACTCTGTTTTTTTTTTTTTTTGCGGATGCTCTGGGACCCAGCCTGTGATGCAGAACACTGTCCTGATGCATGGACGTGGACTTGAGACTGCAACGGGACCCACTTTTGCGTGGAATCAAGGCATTTCTCTTTGGAACCCCAAACTACAGACTGTTATTTGAAAATTGTCATTGGGCCCTCGATAAGAAACGGGATGTTTTGTTTTCCGAATGATGGACTGATTGTAAAATGGTGCAGCTTCTGCCAGGGTGCTAAGAGAATTTCTTAAAGGGGCTATGTGTTATATTTTACTTTTGTATTACATTCTTAAAGGCCCATACAAGCTCGTATATCAATTTGTACAACTAGACAAAGTCCTAAACTACTACAGCGGCAGTTGCCCTCAGTCTGGCAGAAAAGGGAGGTTCATTATCCATATGGCTAAACAAGCCCGCTTTAAAGAAATAAAAATTGTTTACATTTCTTTACATTTTGAAGAGATGCTTTCATGCTAAATCTGGTATTAAAAATATGAAAATATTTTCATATAGTCCCTTTAAGACTAGGTGTTAAGCACAGGCTATTTGTTATTATAATAACAGATAATGGTCCCTCAAGGTTAGCTGGCCTTTAGTTTACGTTGCAAAGTGAAATGGGTCTGGTAGCTTTCCTGTCAGTAGAAATTCTGTTGAAACAGTTGCACCATTTACTTAAAACGGGGCGAGATTTATGAGATACTTCAATTCTCTGGTTTTACTGTATATTTTACAAAGTGCGTTGGTCCATAGGCTGTTTACAGTTTGCGCATGACAGTGCTGCCCCATGTTTTCTGATTGTTTATACAATATGACTTTGGTCCCACCCCCTGGAAATCCAACTCAAATCCAGAGAGTAGACTAATTCTTTGTAAAGAATTAAAAAAGAATTAGGATGGCTGGCCAGGCTCGTATAAAGTCTGACATTTTTCCAAATGCAAAACTCTGTTCTCTGAAAATGAGGTGTAAGAGGCGGTCACAGTTTTGCACAAAGGGCATTATTCTTTTACTTTAAAGGGACGTGGCTGGGGCCAAATGGAACAAGCACACTCGTGGTAAAGCTAATCCCAGTTGATGGGATGATGAACGAGGTGCCCAGATAAGGTCAGCAGCGTTCACTCTGAGCACAAGACATCTTTAGTTCTTTCTTGGTGCATTTTGATTCCTATGATATCCATATGTGGAAAAAAAGAGTTGCCCATGTATACAACAGAGCACTGTAACAATGTTGTGACACTAACCAAAATATTGGGAAGCTGGCTTTCATTGTGTGCATGAACCTGTATTTGTAGTGTAATTCTGATACTTTGTGCTCGTTTTCCTTCATTTCTGGGGATGTACAGTCAGAGGGACATTCTTCTCACTGCAGTGAAATGGGTCAAACACATGCTTTAAGTACACCACACACACCTCCGTAAATTTCAGAATGTGTCCTTTCAAGGTGTGTCACTGTATCTTTGTCAGTGTCAACGTGGAACATAATGTTGGAGAGAAAAATAAATTATTGTCTACAAATTTAGAATAAAGACAAATATGCTTTTCTATCTGACATCAGACTTTGAACACATCTTGTACAGTTCATATTCTGACCTGAAAAATAAAACAAAGCACAGCTGCCTCTGGAAAGTTACATCCATAATTCATACAGTGTATATGTATCTGCTCTGTATTTTTTGGATGGATTTGTCTTCCCAGCAAAATTGATAGCAGCTCCTCTCTAAATGAGCAAACAAACAAATGACAAACAGCTAAAAATCATAAAACGGATTTTATTTTTAATATGTCTTTAATTTTTGAGTGTTTTTTGTTTGATTGTTTTTTATCATTGGACTTAATTTAAAAAAAGAATACCGTGCACAGAGCTAGTGTTATCGGAACGACTCCTCCATTTCCATTGTTGTTGCTGACTAATAAATTAAAGCTCTATATTTTTTAAGAATGGAATGCTCCCCCTTTGTTGTGATTGGCTTATACTGAATGTTTCATGTTCTACCAGACCCCTCTGGTTCCTTGGAATAAAGTTGTACCTGTTAAAGAAATATGTATGCACAATTTGTCATATCATCTGCTCATGTGTGTTTGTGTACGGCAAAAAAACAACATAAATCCTGCCTCTGACTCAGTAGATCAATGGATTAAGCACATTTGAACTCCCCAGCTCATTAGCCCAGTGCTTAAAGGTTCATTAAGCACAAACCTAGTGTTCAATAGTGTCACAGAAAAGCTGCAGGAGACTGGATTGTGAATCGATATCAATTTACAAACATGAAAAAGTTAGAAAGCACTGTATCTGAATCAATAGTTACTTTTGTTTATTAGCTAAGTCATTAAAAAACTAATTGAAATTAAATAGAATCTAGATAACATAGCCTCAGGGATATATGTGTGAATTAAATAAATGAAATACTGCTTTTGGTTTTATAAATTGAAGTATAAGGTTAAAGATCACAAGAGTTGTTTTTTTTCTTTAATTTTGTGTATAGGTCTGATACTTATGAATTATTTCTTTAAAACAGAGTGCACATTTTCAAATGGCCTTTATTGTGGCCACAGGGCCGTTTAAAGCTATAGCAAAGCAGGGCTACAAATACAAGGTGGAGCAGCGGCTGCAGAACAATATACAGTATATGTACTGAACATACTTTTTCATGAGCTGAACTCAAAAATCATGTTTTTTATGAACACAAAAGGCCTGTTTTTCTCAAATATTGTTCACAAATCTGTCCAAATCTGTGGTAGTGAGCACTTCTCCTTTGCTGAGATAATCCATCCACCTCACAGGTGTGACATATCAAAATGCTGATTAGAGAGCTGTGCAATAGCTAATGACTATTGCACAGGTGGGCCTTAGGCTGGCAAGTCCTAAGAAGTCAGCTCAATGGCAAGAACAAGGCACAGGCAATAAACAGCTACGCCCTGCCAGTGATCAGAGACCCTGCGGGAATAATAAGGTGGCCAAAGGAAGAGATACAGACCACAGACGTTAAGACACGAAAGCTCCTCACCATGCATGGAGGGTTCCATCCCAAATCCAGCACCCTGAGACTGTACGCTAGCTGTAAGGAAGGCGGCCGTGGACTAGTGAGTGTGAGAGCCACTATCAGGATGAAACATCCAAGATCGACAAGTACATCAAAGATAAGGCCCCAACAGATGATGTGCTTAGTGAATGTCTCAGGCAATGGGGAGCAGCGGAAGAGGAGCTGGAGGAGGGACTGTCATGGGAGGACAAACCCCTACATGGGATGTACCCCAGGAACATGGCTGATATCACGAAATCCTACCAATGGCTAGAACGGGCCTGACTGAAGGACAGCACAGAGGCACTCATCATGGCTGCACAGGAACAAGCCCTGAGCACCAGAGCAATAGAGGCCCAGATCTACCACACCAGACAAGACCCAAGGTGTAGGCTGTGCAAACAGGCCCCTGAGACAATCCAACACTTAACTGCAGGGTGTAAGATGCTGGCAGGGAAAGCATACATGGAACGCCATAACCAAGTGGCTGGCATAGTGTACAGGAACATCTGCACGGAGTACGGACTGGAAACCCCGAAGTCAAAGTGGGAAACACCTCCAAAGGTGGTAAAGAATGACTGAGCCAAGATCCTGTGGGACTTCCAGATTCAGACTGACAGAATGGTAATGGCAAACCAACCAGACATCGTGGTGGTGGACAAACAGCAGAGGAAAGCCGTTGTGGTTGACGTGGCAATCCCAAGTGATTGCAACATCAGGAAAAAGGAACATGAGAAACTAGAGAAATACCAAGGGCTCAGAGAAGAGCTAGAAAAGACTTGGAAGGTGAAGGCGACATGGTTATCGGAGCACTCGGGGCAGTGACCCCCAAAATGGAAGAGTGGCTACAGCAGATCCCTGGAAGAACACCAGACATCTTGGTCCAGAAAAGTGCAGTACTAGGAACAGCAAAGATACTGCGTAGAACCCTCAAGCTCCCAGGCCTCTGGTAGAGGACCCGAGCTCGAAGGATGAGACCACCCGCGAAGGGTGAAGGACAGAGTTATACTGTATGTACATAATGAATGCTGACTACACATCAGTCATCATTAATGATTAATACATAATTATATATCAACTGGATAATGTAAAGCAGTTTTTTTGCGCAGAATTTAAATGTCTGAAACAGGTTTATTGGTTGCGGCTCCCAAAAGATGCACATTTTAAATTTCTGGTGTGAAGTGGCTCTTGCTATAGACCAAGTACAATTAAAGAACTGTTAGTTTTTACTGACTCACAAATTTAAAGATAGGCCGTAAAAGTAAATGAATGAGACACTGGAGACAGACATTTATCACACAAACATATTTAGCTTTGAACTGATATTTTATTATCAATAATAATATATGACTATGGACTAGGAACTATTGGTGTGAGTGAGTTAAGCCTGTTTTTAATAGACCCTACAATTAGGAAGTGTTAGCTTTGTATTAAATGGATGACAAAATAATATCTAAAATGAGTTTGTGGTCTAAGTATTATAGATATTACTTCTACATTTTAGAATGTTGACATTACTGCAGTTGTTCTTCAGTCTGACCTGTGACCTCTGCCTTCTGCCTCTCTCTGCTCTAATCTGACAGGATTTAGAGCAGGATGGATAATATTCTCAGTAACCGGTCTGAGTGTTATTAGCCATAATGTTGGCACTAAACATTAGCAGACTCTTACTGTTTGTGTTCTTGCAGTAGTTAATGAAATAATGTTTTTGGGTCCTTCTTTGAGTAGATTTGTTTGGTTACACTAGAGGGGATTTCTAATACTTTCTAATATTATTTTTCTTGGCTAATAGATTCTTTGCTTTTTTTCATAATGATAGAATGTGTATGCTGAGATTAGCAAATGTTTAAATAAAACTCATTTTGCAAAAGGCATGAAATGTTGGTGGCATTGGCATACATACACACATTACAATTAGCTCATGCATTGCTAGTGTTGATCAGGTAGGCCTTTTTTTACCTTTTGTTCATTGTTGTTTATCCATAATTTCAAATTAAAATCCCCCAATGGCTTTTTCGAATTGAGTTGAAATCATTTGCTGACTGCGTGGTCCCACCGGTTAAAAAATCCCCCCTGAAGATAAGCCCTACTTGTCATTTCCAATAAAAATCAAATTTATTTATTATTATTTTAAAGTTAAAATTGATATGATATATTTAGATTGATACACATACTTTGGAGAAACTTTTTTGTTTTAAAATTACCCTGTAAACCACAAAGAAAGAAAACAGGGCAATTTTTTTTAGCCCAAGAACCACACAGCACAACCCTGTTCAGCTTTGTACTTGTAATGATTGATAGGTTTAAGACTCGCCCACTTGGTATCAGCGCTATTAGAGGCCAGAGGCCTGTATTTTGGCCAATAGCAGAGCATGTACAGCACATGCCTAGTGTAAGTAGGCTTTACAGTGACAATGGGGGTAGCAGAGGTTAAACGTTTAAAAGGACATGGCGGTAAATGTAGTCAGCATTAGCTAGTTGATTGTTTGGTAGAAATTCATATTGGATGTAAGAAGACACTGATTACGTTTATGAGGCTTTTATAAGAAGACTGAGACTATTTTAAGAAGACACTAAATCACGATCAGCCAAGGGACAACAGAAGATGGGCTTCTTCAGTATTTTCAGGCAGTGACTGGGACAGTGGCCCCGGGGCAGAACAGCATGATTATGTTGGTGTCAACGTGGTGAGTGCTATTGATTTTTTGTTTAGTGTTAATGTGCTTTTTATTTATCTGGATCTGGGTTTTATTTGCTGGTAGGCTACATGGCTTGCAAACATGCTATGTTATCATGAAAAGCACTTTTTTTTTGTATTTATAGAGCACTTTACCACCTAGTAGGCACTCAAAACGCTTTACCAGTGTTACAACTGAGCACTGGAGGCAAGGTGGGTAAAGTGTCTTGCCCAAGGACACAACAACAATATGAACTTTATGACTTTAACTGCTTTGATTCAGTGGAACATAAAATTCTGTCACAAAAATTAGAGGAATGGATAGAAAATGACAGTATGAACTGTGGGGAGAGTGGGAATTGAACCCGCCAATCTTCCAGTTGAGGTTCCACAGGGTCTAGCTTGGGACCCTTATTTTTCAGTCTTTACATGCTCACCTTAAGCCAGGTAATACGCAACTGTGACGTACCCTACCATAATTATGCAGATGACACTCAGAGCTACATTTCACTCACAGCAGGTGAAAATGGACCGATCCATTCACTGTGTCACTGCATCCAACAGATTGACGTGTGGATGCAGAATAATTTTCTCCATCTGAACAGAAAAAACAAGACTGAACTAATAATCTTTGGGAACAGAAACAATGAGAAAGTGTCAGCAGTCACCTCGAGTCTCTTTCTCTAAAATCTAAAAATCAAGTTCGGAATCTGGGGGTCATCATGGACATAGACTTGCATTTATACATCACGTTAAAGATCCTGTACCTAATTGTTTTGAATTTGAGTAAAAAATGTTATAAAAGCAGTAATTTATGTAAAGTTCAAATTGCTGCTCAGAGTGCTTTTATTTTAGCAAAACCCAGACCCAAGAAGCTTTCTTTTGCTGAGTGGCTCGCCTGTCCACATTCACAGAAAAGGGGATGAGTCCCATTGGCTGCTAGCTTTAAAGCCACAAAGCACCTGCATGTCTTGTAAACAGTGAAGCGTGGCTACTGGAAATCCAACCAGCAAGGTGGCTATGGCTGTTACTGCACACATGGCAAAACAGCTGAAAGAGCAAAGCACACAAGAAACCAAAGAACTAAAACACGCATAAAAATTGTGTAAGAGAAACTTGCTTGATTATGTGCATGTGATGTAGGCGGAAAAAGGGAGGGTTTGTGAGAGGAGAGAGTTGAGAGGAGGGGCTAACAGTTACATGGGCCAACTGCCTCTATCATGGTTTAGCAAAGCCTGCAATCAGGTAAAGCCCCTTTAAGACAATCACATACATTGACATAACCAGAGTGTGGCTGGTATGAAGAAACAAAGTGTTGTAACAGTTTTTCAAAGTGAATCTGCGAATAAAAGGAACGTTAACTAACACTAACTTGGTAAATGAAACAAGGACATTGGCCGATGAAAAGAGTATGTATTTAGGATTTGTCAAAGCCAGTAGGACATGTATTCATTTTTTATTCAGTAGGTATATTTTACCTTTAGTGCCAAATTTTTAGCGTTAGTAAAAGATGTTAGCATCAATGATTTAAAAAGAGGACTCTTGTTGCATTTGTCAAATTAAAAACCCACCTCTTCCTGTTCGTGCTGCCACATTATTAGTCACAAGAGGCCGGTGAGCCCAAGGTTCAACTCAAGCGGTTGGCGCGATACCAAATGGATTTACCCAAGTTTGGAAACCCCCAAATCGAATCCAGCTACTGCACAAGGTTAAGGAAGTACAACCACATCACACCAATTTTAAAATCTCTGCACTGGCTTCCTGTTGCTCAGAGAATAGACTTTAAAACAGCACTGCTGGTTTACAAGTCTCTTAACAGTTTAGCACCAGAATATATTTCAGACATTATTGGTCCCCAAGGGGAAACTAGCCTCTAGAGATGGTACTTCCTTATGAACCTTCTCGGACTCTGAGAACATCTGGGACTGGCCTTCTGCTCAGGGTTAGAACTAAACATGGTGAAGCAGCTCTGTAATGTGTGTATAACTTTCAAGTGTTGAGTTAATTCTGTCTAAAGTTTCAGCAAATTTCTCCTCCATTATTTGCGTTACCTCCCAGAACAGACAGGTGGTGTTGGCTGTTGACTTACTGGAGGATTAGTAGATCAATTTAAACTGACAAATCTCATATAAATTTTCATAATTAGTGTTGTAATGACTTATTAATAGGCTAACATCAGGTTATTGAGAGCAGGCTTTAGTCTTTAAGCAGCATTGTCCACCAGGAATGGTTCACCTAATGAAATACGGAGCTGATCCCGGGTTCACACTCTGTGTCTAATGTAGGTTACTACAAAGATAAGTTACGAGTGAGAAGAAAGAGATAAGCTTCGAGCGACAGGCTGAGGAGGAGAGGATAACCCCCTGACCCAGAGAACAGAGCCCAGAGCAGCAGCGAGACATGAGCCGTCATGGCATCTAGACATGTGTAAGGTCAACAGTGAAAATATACAGTAAGATGTGCTGTGGGATACTATCAGAGGACATATGATTGCAGTAGCTCAAGGATAATGTCGTAGCATAGCAGTAGTAACTGACGTTGTGAGGCAAAGGTCAATGGTTAAGTAAAACAACAAATTGACCACCAAAAAATATTAATACATGCAATCAAACCAAAGTTTAGAGCAGTCTTGACCTGGCTTGCCTTGCCTTTACCAGCTTTATATTATGACCCTTTATAGATCAGCGAGCAGATAACATTTAGCTATAATGATGGCTCTGTTATTGTTCAACTTAAGGGCTAGACAAACACTGGATACACTGTAGGCTACAGTATAGTATGTAATGTGCGTGACTGAAAACTTGTACCACTGTATCATGACTTGATCCAACAAAAGGAACTCAACATCCTTGAATCTCAAACAGTGTTGACATGTTGTAAAGCATGGAGATGAGCGCACGTCTGGAGCCTCTCCACTTTTATGCTCTGCTCTGCGTTTGTCTCAGGACCACGGGGACAATAGGTCAGAGGGTCCGCAAAACAATCACAGGGCATTCCAGGCAACAGATGACATCTGGACTGTTCATTCCTGCCATAGACACAGCTCTGTTCAATGGGCTTATCAGATCAGAGCAGGGAACAGTGGAATACAAAGCAGGCATTCCTCTTAGGCAAAAATATTAAACATGTTTTGGAAAAAGACTGCTTGTGGATCCCAAAAACCTCTCTTATTCAAAAGCTACAAATACAGTGGAAACAAGTCTGCGTGTTTTTGTCTTTGGGCTTTCACATTCCCACCGTATTAAGTAACGCAGTTAACAATATGACAGGCTGCGACCTTACCACATCAGTCAATAGACTTCTCTCATCCAGCTGTGTCTTATCTCTGTGCTGATCTGATCGGGGGTCACGCAGTTCTGTGGGCATCTCTGTATCTGCCATCTCCACAGTGAGTGACCGCTGTCATTCGCTGCTTCGTCAGAGCAGACAGACTTCAGACTGAATAGTGCCAGTGAAGTTTGGCATTGCGTTAAAATCTGTCTTTGTCCACTGACATTTTTCCACACTGGATCATGCACTGGCTCAAACATGTTGGAGATTAAAATTGATGATAATATTATAAAAAATCTAATAGATTTTTACAAATTAGGAACCAGACGAAGGTACAAGTATGCCACAGGACTTGTGGATAGAGCCTATATACCCATAACAAAATTGGATTTACTGATTTGTCTTTGTAATAAAACCCTCTTCTTTAAACACATAATTCAGAGTCTATAAATACATCAGGTATCAATTATTAGAATATTTTAATAATTAATTAATCCGAACATACAAACTCCAGACAGAAAGGTCCCGTTCAGCCTGGGAGCCAAACCCTGGACCTTCTTGCTGAGAGGCGACAGCACAAACCACTGAGCCACCATTTATTGACTTTTTGTGATAGAAAAAAGAATCACAAGGTACCACATAGTGCTGTAGATATATATTATTTTAGAAATTGAGTAATCTATTGATTATTGGGTTTGATTAATGGAGTGTTCAGATAAATAGCTGCATATTGGGTTTAGGTCGTTGTGTCCTTGGGCAAGACACTTAACACTCCTTGCCTCCAGTGTCTGTGGCACTGGTGTGTGAATGTATTTGGTGATGGTTGGAGAGTCCGTAGGCTGCCACGTGTCTGTCAGTCTGCCCCAGGGCAGCTGTAGTTACTGATGCAGCTTACCACCACCAGTGTGTGACTGTGGAGGGAATGAATAATTCATTTGTATAGCGTCTTTGCGTCCCCAGAAAAGCACTATATAAAATTATTTAATAATATAAATAATTATAACACATCAGAATTTCTGTTTGAAATAACATTAACATGTATTTATTCTTGACTACACATACATCAGCATTGTAATTGCACTTTATATGTGCAAAATAAATGAAATATATATATATATATATATATATATAAAATAAATAAATACCTGCTACTAAAATGTTATTAAATAAATAAGAAAATAAGAAAATACATAAAAAAAAAACGCAGTCTAATAGAGTATGACGGAGCTAACACAAAGCTAACAAACAAATAAGCCGAGTCCTTCACGGAGACGGTAATTATTGCGCTAATGGCAGGTGAGACAGGTAAGAGATGTACATCATCTTAACCAATTATATTAATACAAATTTTCACACATCTTACCCATTTATTTTCCCCATGTGGAAATATAATAATAAAAATACATATTTATTGTTTCTGAAAAGTCACATGTGAGTTTGTAGCAGCACAATTGCCCTCAAAGTTTTGTGGCAAATTCTAAAAAGTACCTTTAGTACCTTATTATTGAAATATTTTGTCCATATGGTCAATATTTGTTAAAGCCAAAAGAAGAAAAAGTGTTTCGTCCCCTTCAATGAGTTTGAAACATGTGACCTACAGACTCAATCCAGTAAAGAGCTGATGAAGTGCCATCCATCTAACGCCTGACCCAGGACTGGATGTGGGCCTGGTTTATGCACATCACACCCAGATCTGGCCCAGATGGTCATTTTTCTCAAGCAGTGGGTGTATTTAGAAGGCGCTCAGGGGAAAGTGTGCAATAATCATTTAAGGCCTTGAAACACCTGACAATGTTGAAAATGAGAGTGATGCTGCCCTCTGGTGGTTGTGTCTTAAAGAACAGGATAAGTGTGCTACATTCAGACCTCCAGCAGATGGCAGCCCATCTACATTATGGCAACTTCACCTGAACTATTTTGTTTTCTAGCTTTTTGGACCATTAAAGCTATTAACTCAATTGATTTATTTTTTTAATTTATTCTTTATTTAACCAGGTCAGTTGAGAACCCATTCTCATTTTCAGTGACAACCTGACGGTGGGGAGGGGGGAACTATTGTACATGTCTTTAGTGGTAGGGAAAACCGGAGCATCCAGAGGAAAGCTACGCAGACAAGGAGAGAACATGCAAACTCCAAACAGAAAGTGATGTTAAGATTCTATTTATATAGATTATTTATATATGTTTTAGTATGTTTTAGTTTAGTTTATTATATTATTATGATTGAAAAATGTACATTTCTAATATTTTACACATACTTTACAAATACTTAATAAGAAATTCCCATTCGTTCTTGTGATTTTGAAAAATGGCTAAATGGCTAAAATAGTAAATTGCAATAGGAATTATCTGTGCAAAAAAATTATTTCATCAAGGTTTTATTATCAAGGATTTTAAAAGATAAATATGTTCAGCCCTTACAAAAGGTTTTTGCCAATCAAATGCTGATATAGAGAGACGTAGTTAATTTTAAAGATCTTATCTAAAAAGACCCAACCTGCAACGCCTGCAACAAAAACCCTCACTGTCTAAACTAGCTCTATTTGAACAACAACAGAGCAGAAGTTTTTGTTTTTGTGAAAAAGCCCTAATGTCCTATTCTTGAGTTGTTATGTATATGTTTTAGTTAAAAGATAAAAAAAAAAAACCACAGTCTTAGTGTTTTGGCAATTTTTTTCTTCAAGCTATCAAAATCATATTGAAATATTGATATTTAAGTAGTGTATAAAAGTTTCAAATTCAAGTATCGTGATAACATTAGTAGCCTACTTCATGGCAAAGAAATAATCCAGTATTTATTTTTTAAAGCAGGAAAAGTTATGCTGTTGTTGGTATGAGCTCAACATATTACAGATGAATGTTGCACTGAGGCTCATGTCTGAGGAGTAGCCTTTTGTAGGATGTTAGTGTTTTTCTTTTGAGATGCACTTGTGTGACTTTTTATACTTGTTATTTGTTACTTCTCAAGCTCCATTGCACCTTAGATTAGGACACCTCACCTGTTAAGACCAGATATTACCAGTCGGTCACTGCTGACTGGACACATAGTGGAAAAGTACTGATACAGTACAGAGTGCCAAAGATTTTTACTATTGTGGTGTTGAGTTGACCATTGGTTTTATAGTTTTTATTCTTGTAGTTATAGTTCCAGCACTTGTACCAAAAGAGCCGGGAGAGAATGTTTAGAGTAACAAGGAATGTTTTAAAATGATCCTTTTGGGGAAATGAACTGTTGGCAGCCACTACGAGTGGGCACACAGCATGTTTTTGATGTTGGTGAGAGATACCAACCAGAGAGGAGTACCTGGAAAAAACCCAATCTCATAAGTGCTTGTGTGACTTCATATGAATATAATAAAACCAAAATACCAAGGTGTACCTCTTATTGGAATTTATTATATCTTTATATTTATCCAGAGAGACACAGAGACAGATTAGAATTTAACAAGCAATGGCCAGGTTTTAATCTTTGCAAAAATTGAAGCAAAGCGGACACAGTAACAAGGGTACAGCGAGAGGTTTGCTTAAAGATGTAAACAGAACATGAGATTATATACAGCACGGTGACGGCCTTGGTTAGAGGCGTTCACAATGGTCCAGGTGCAGACGTCCCGGGACAAGCCATGTCTCACTCTAGTTATGTCTACTTCATGCTTGGATTAGCACGAAGGACATGACATGAATTTAACATGACCTGAAGAGAACTATAAGCCCCCAGCAACTCTAAACATTAAAATAAAAATTCTTATAACAGGCCCAAAGTTGCTGGGCCATGATAGGCCCCTAAGCCGAAACAAATAAATAAATAGTGCTGAAAATATACCCCCAAAGTGATAAAGATCTTCACCAATATAACAGAAAGAAGAATAACTAGGGGCTCCATATCTTCACTGGTAAATTAATCAATATTCAATATGTGTGCTACCATTTTATGTATTAGATCTTTTTACTAGTAAAGCTTACAGAGTAACAGAAGAACTACCTTGAGAAAATGTGTTTGCCTGCTGGTTTATTAGGTTGATCCGACTGCACTGATCTCACAGAGCTTCACATTGACTGGTAGCTACTCGAGCTTCTCCCCTGAGCACGTTATATTTTTGGTATTCCTTGTAAAATTGTCAATCCCCTGTGGCAGCCGTGTATGATCTTTTTCAGTCTTTCATGTCTTTACTCGACTGAGGGGAAGAAAAATGACTCTTGCCTCACTCTGCTGCTCTTAATGAAGTCATCTAGTGGCACTCCGACAGACTTGCTGGAGATGGGAGTTGGAATAGTAACCATAGAATTGATGGCTGCGTTAGACTGCACAAGAAGAGCGCTGTATAAACCCCATAGGAACTAAAGAGTGGGCCCTGTGCAGTATCGAAGATGCAATTCAAATATCCTGGGAAGTTTGAACGAATGGAACAGCAGGGATTTTTCCAACACGAGGCTGGTGCTAAGCTGGTGCTAATTGCGAGAGTGCAACACAGATGCTGCTCTGTGGGTTAGAAGAGGAGTCGTGTGTGAACAACAAGCCCTTTTTAACAACATTTTCTTGAAATAGTTCTGACTAAAATAGTTGAAATGCAAAAAATGTACATAAAATGAGGCAGGTGCTAAAATGACCATAAAATTGTGAAATAGTCAACCTAAAACTCTCAAATTCAGTTTATTCTTAGAAATAGATTTAGTTGTGGCTTTTTAAATTTTTATTATTATAATCTATTATTAATATATTTAATTTATGTGTTGCTTTTCATTCAGTAATATGACTTGTTGCATTTAACTGAAGCCATATTCTCACACATAAACCTATAAGTGTGATTCCTTTTTACCTTCTAGCAGACATTAGCTGTTCAAACGATGCTTCCAAGTCTTGGAAGGCAGAGCTTGTGTTTCTTTAGCTGTGATATAAGTTAAAAACAGAGCAATCCTTTGACCATTCAGTATGCGTTTGACCTTTTATTATTCATATTTTCTTAACAACTCTGCAAGTGACATCCAGCCATGTTTCCAGTATGCTTTGCAGACTGTTGACGCTGTGTCCTGTTATTATGTGTAAAGACCGGGATTTGTGTCCAGTAGCTGTTGTTTGTGACTTCTGGTAAATTCATTTCCAGAACTGGAGGAGTTTTATTGCCCTTTAGTTTTTAAGAGTTTCATGTTAGGTCAAGTTAGCGGCTCTAACTACATTTCCCAGAATGCTTTACACAAAACATTTGAGTGAAGTTGACAATTTACAGTTTCTTTGCTCTGTTAGAAATATAATATATATTAAATAATAATACTATACTATCTGTTCTTTGCCCTTATCTGTTCAAGTGACAAAGGAAAAGCACATTCTGTTAGCCCAGGTTCTGCTTAAAAATATGCATAAAGTTCACTACTTTACAGTAAAAATAATTGTCAAGCATTTTAAAAAGCTTAAAAATGCTAATTGAAACATCTATGGTTTGGCTAAGGATTTTACAGTGCAACAGTACATTGAGTAACGCTTTGTGCTTACATCATAGCCCACACTCACAAACAGTTGTTTGGACATGTGGACTGATGCCTTGCAGTCGGTTTACATGCTAAGGTTAGTTTGGAATTTATAAAGATAATAAAGACAAAAGTATTTATCATATCTCTCATAAATTCAAGTATTGATTTTCAACCTTGTTGGGGCTGCAAAGTGTGGGACAGAAATACATAAAACAAGAGCTCAATAAACAGATGAAATCAGTTTTTATTACCATCAAAGTCATCAACTGAGTCAAAGAGTACGGTACAGAGCTCACAAAGGCAGGGCAGGACCTACAGCTGACCACTGGTCCTGCTCCAAACCACATTTTACAAATAGAAGTGCATGGCCTAGTGAACAGACATGGTACTATACAGTGAGTGTCTGGAGAATGGAAAACATGAAATTATTTATTCACATACATCTCTGTTATCTCTGAATAAGTCTCTCTGTAAAATGTACACTTTTATCCTAAACTGAGAATGGATAACCGACAGCACAGTTACCAATCTGAACAAAATGATGAATAAATAAACAAAACAACAACACGTAAGTCAAACTTAGACAACAGATCAGACTTGTTTGTGCTATTATTTCTTAAGTGCACCTTTTCATACAGATTGACAGTTGTGCACAGTAAATACTGGACAGTGTGGCTGTGTCCGAAATCACTCCTCCCTGCTCAACATGTTCTGATGCCACTCTCACATTCACTTGTTGGTTAAAAAACTAAAAACAAGTCCCCACTCACCACTAGGAAGTTCTAAAGCAAGGCTCTCTTTTACTTGTCCAGGTTAACTAGATTACAAAATGGTGAGTTCTTTAGTGCACTATAAAGGGATTATTGACAGAGGCAGGAGCAATGACCCTTGGCAGCTCACTTTCCAAGCACGAAGTTAACCGTTGCTGTTCTTAGTGGAATTAGCTACTAATGCTAATGTTTGGAAAGTTCCATGGGTATAAAAAAAAAAAAAGAAAGCTCAGCCATCGCTGAACAACCTGCCATAAAAATAGTTACACATAAAATTAGTTGTCATTAGCTAATGGTGTTAATGACCTGAAAAATAGATGTTCAGCATGCTATGCTAGTTTGCAGAGGGTCTTAAATACAGATGATTACAAAGTAGAAAAGCTTGTCTTTAATTAAAGCTTTGTTATGATAAAACATAATTCAACACATTACTCAAAGCTTGTGGTAAAACTAGCAGCAGGCAGCATGTTGACATTTGAATTATTTATCTATATATTTATTAAAATCTTTGCATGCATATGTTGACTGGAGTGGAAGTAATTTACATTTCTCTTAGTCAAGCTAACATCCCTAGTTAAAGCTAGTTCCTAGGCTATTGTTGCATGTACATGGCTTAGCCCAGCTAACATTGGACAAAGCATCTCGTTTAACGGTAAAAACCACTGCCTGGGCAAATGAATTCATTTACAAAAGTCTGTGGACAATTGTGGCAATTGGTGTTTTTTAAAATGGGGACACTAGTGAAAACTGGGATTTTGCACTGTCCCTTTGTCCGTTTTTTAGACATTTTTGTGTTTTTACAGATATTTGTTAGAGAGTGGTGCTTGAGACCATTCTACTCTACATCACTGTCAATAATAGGGACTAGTCAGTTATTTTGGACACAGCCTTTGTCATTCTGTATAGACTGATTCACTCACAGGGACATGGACTTCATCGACAGGACACCAGGAATCACAGTTTCTGTAGCCAGTCGAATATTGCTCAAATTCCTCTAGGAGTGATTAGAGACTGCTGTGTGTGGCACACTTCAGGGAAAAAGTCATTATTACTGGTTCTCAAGTATTAGCTCAAAGCAAACACAGATATGGCTATAAAGTTAAAATGGTAGGTAATATGATTTCTTAGTGCAGGTAAGTTTAACAAAGCTGTGTCGGCAATGATTTATTACAATCCAAAGTGATGCATGCTTTCCCTTTGAAGCTGCAAGTGCGCATTTCTTGTACAGATATGTGACTAAGTCAAAACAAAAGAAGACAAGCAGACAATGAGTAGCCATGATGGATAAAGATGACAGGGTTGTACTGTGACAAAATAAAAGCTACAGCAAATAACTGAGATGCATAGAGCTGATGCGTCTTTCCTTCTTCTTACTATATTTCAGGGGTCTGTTTTGCGAGAAGCAAAGTATAATGTTCTCTTTATAATGCCTTTGACCGGAGCCTTAGCCTTTTGCATGGCTCGTGGCGAGAGGCAGAGAGCTGTGGCCTGCGATAAGCGCTGTTGGCAGTAAGTGTATCTTTATCCAACAAGTGGCTGTACAAGTGGAATGGGAATGAGGAACGGGAGTGCATGCTGTTCTGGCTACTTCTACAAAAGGTCTCTATGTACAGGTTCTTTACACTTAGAGCTGTGAGATTCTTTCCTGAGCAGGAAGTTAGCAAAGGAACGAAGTGTGTGCTCATTTGACAAGCTGCCCGTTTTAAATATGGCACTAGGCGTAAAAGGTCCCAGTCTCCAAATCTCAGAATTGTAAAATGCACAAAGAGTAAGTTATAGTAATAGTACTTCTACCTTCACAAAATACAAGTAGTAGAGGATTACAACTTCTAAATAGAACCGAGTAATTAATAACATTGTCAACTACTAACTTACTAACTTTGTCAGAAATAATAACTCTTTGCCTGTCTCCAGACAAATCTAAATACTTATGTAAAAGTAATTGTATTAGTTTTATGGCAGTGACAGAACCAGTGGCTCTCATTTATCAGACTAGCACAGGAGTGCACAGGAAATAGCCTGCACGGTGTTAGAGTGGTTAGCACTCCGGCCTCACAGCTAGAAGGTCCTGTGCTCGATTCCCATTAAGGGCGGGGCCTAATTTCCTGCCTTTTTGTGTGAGGTTTTCATGTTCTCACTGTGTCTGTGCAGGTTTTTTTCTACAACTAAAGAAATGAATAACAGTGTCCCACATGGGGCCAGGACTGCCCTGCAAAAGAGATGTGTAATCTCAGTGAACTTTAAATAAACCACTTTTTTAAACTTTTTTTTTATTATTAAACTGTGCACAGTGCCAATTTTACAGTGACACCAACAGATCAGACTGGTGTTGAATTCAGCTGCTGAAAACTAATATATACACATTTTTGAATAGTAAAATCTTTATTAAAATTACTTTGGATGGGAGACCTTTTAAAAAGTAAAAAATAAATAAATAAATAAATAAACAAAATAAATAAAAAGATTGCTTATCAAAAAGCTTACACTGCTCAACAACTAGGCCTAATTAAAATATGTAAAATATAAATATAAGTATATATATGCAGTTAATTTATAGACTGTAATAATAAATGGAGATAAGGTTAGTTACCTTAAGTTAAGGAGAAGGACCACGCACCTCAAACCCGCCTCTTTCTGTCACATCTCTCGTGCACCTCCCTTTACTTTCAGCTCCATGCCTGACAGCTTATCACCCTCAAGAAAGCTCCATTACTCATGTCATTAATTCACAATCAGACAGTATGTTGAGGTTGTTGTCTGATACTTGCTAAATATATTTAGTCGGAAACACATTGTAAGATTATAATCATTTTTTAAGCACAGGCTAGTAATGACTTGAAACGTATGTCAATTTTGAGATTGATAAAAACCAAAGATTGCGTGGCGTATGTCCAGTTTTCTGACGTACGCATATTTGACAAATGAGGGCCACTTAAACCATTGAACAAAGTCAGCAAAGTGGCTCATCTCTGTTGTACTGTTTTCTACTGGAAACGTCCTGCCTTTGTTGCTGTTTGTGGAACATGAGAGAGAACGGAGGGAAATGTTTTTGAGTTCTGTGTTGAATGGTTATGAAGACTGAAACTGTGCCCTGAATGTAAAAAACGTAGGAAACTTACTGGGTGCAGAGCATTAAGGAAAAACAGTGTTCTTCTTATCAAGTATCCATACGTCACCTTTCCTTATGGATATAGAGTAGACGCCAGTGTTTGGTTTTTCCTGAATGATGGTGTGTTCTATAAAAGCCTTTCTAGACACTTTTTACTGCCTTATTCTCTTATGTATAATTAGGACAAGCAAAAAGTAATGGGACACAGTTATACCAAATACTATGCTGTATTCTCTATGTGAAAGGGCTACTGTGCCAAGACAAAAGGTTATAATATTGAAAAGGTATATATTCTTTTCCAAGGGGGTAAAGAGAAACTTTAGTTATGAATTTAAGAAATAGATTCAATAATTGTTATAGTTACTGGTAAAACCTTATGAAGCAAAAATGTCAGAAGCCAGTTTCCTGCCTAAAGTCAGAACAAACAGTTTGATTGTGAGACTGACAGAGAACCTTCCCTTGTCGGCTCATTAAAATGGAATCAAAGCTGCTTTAGCGCAATAAGGTCTTCTTCCAACTCTCTTATCACTGGGAGAAAAATCAGAGAGAAGACTTTAGCTCTGAGTCCCAGCTTGACGGGGATTGGCTTGAATGCTTAAACACGAGTGAGTGCGGATATAATTTGACAAAAAAATGGTCAGTGGAAGAAGACAGACAACATGAAGAGCCAATGCAGCGCAGCACTCGGGAAAGGTAGCACACAGCCTCCATGAGATGATGCTAATGCTGTGTGTGAAGAAGCAGAGTCAGTGTCACGATGCTAGCAGCTAATGTACAGTGTGCAGGAGGGATTCAGACAGGCAGCTCTAGCCTTGCTCGTCTCCGGCCTGGGCCCCTGCGTTGAGGGCTGAGACATCACCGTTGCAGCGAGTTGTGGGCTGGTCATCCTGGGGCAAGGGGTAGGGCTGTTGGGGCTCCGGGGGGTTAATCTCTGCTCCACTGTGGGCAGCAGTTGGGGCTCCCTCGGAGACTGTAGCAGATGTAGGTACGGAGGGGTCATCGTTGGCCTGGGGGGCTGCGGTGGGGTCTGCTGGAGCACCTGCTGCTGTGCTGGCTGCCTTCGAGTCGCTGTCGGGTGCTCTCAGGCGCTTCATTATGGTGGTGACTCGCACTGCTTTCTGTGGGACAACATTAAAATATAATAAAATTTTATCCTCAAATATTAAATACACTTGGCGGCAGTGTTTTGTATGTTCTCCCTGTGCTCGGGTGGGTTTTCTCCGGGTACTCCGGCTTCCTAACCTTACTCATACTCTATATATATAAGGATTGTTTTCCTCAAAGTTCCAGCCATTTGCACTAAAGGCAAGAGTTTTAAATGTGTTTGGTAGATATAAAATCTGAAACACTAAATGTGATCAACACAAATCCGTTTGGGACAGTCTTGTCATGTAAATGACGTACATGGTCACAAGTGTTAGGGATCTAAATAGTTCAGAATTACATGAACCCTAACTCTGCTGTTGAAGACACCCAAATAAACTTCCTCTTGCTGTAAAAACAAACTTTTCTTGTAAAATAAATCACTTTTACCTTCCATTTAGCTCTGGCAAAGTTCTTCTCTATTTGTGCACACACATTTTCCTTGATGTTCTTATCTGAAGCTGCTCCGCCAGAGATCCTGTTGGGACAAAATGAGAAACACAACTTCACTACTGCATTCTCTACCTCGTGAGATTTGTAAGCCGCTAGACACGCTATTACCCCATTTGCTGTTCCTTTTTATTCACTGAGAAATTTTTGCAAACAATTTTTAAAGGATTAGCCACATCCTTTCACAAACACTTATTGTTGTGTTTGGAATGTTCTTTTGACCAGTTGCTTATAACAAATACAACAGTAAACAGTGCACCTACGCCTCTCTACAAAAACTCAACTGATAAGAGGTGGAAGTTGGAATGTAAAAATAACACAGTTTGTTTCAAGACACCAGATAGGAAAAACATGATTTTCAACATCCACAAAATAAAGTTAATAAGCCAGAATTTAAAACAGGGGTAAAGCAGGATTAAGCTGAAGTAGGGGGTTAGAAGGTAACTTTGGAAATTGGTATCACAAAGCTGGTTTACTCCGTCAAGGTAGATATGGGAGCATACGCTGAAAGGCTAACCTTTGGCACATGCTCACTACATGCTACACTACTTAAAACTAAAACCTAGTCTATCTACAGCTTCCATCAAAGAGCATGTGTGTTTTAATGTGCTTGTGTAAATGGATGCATTATCCCTACGTCTCTCTGTTTGTCTCCACCTCTTGTTGCTCTAAAGTAGTGGAGAAAAAGAGATGAGACTGCTGGGGTTGTACTATAAATTCTGCAAAACTATTAAGCCTTTCACCATGAATAACTGCTCAGTCACGGTCAAAGATGCTGTCTATACATTCAAAACTCTCTTGCTGCAGTGCTCATGAAGCAGCAGCTGCTACAGAGTCTACACTGAGTTATTAACAGAGCACTTAGGACACTCACATAACAGACACTGGTCCAGGTCAATGCAACAGATTCTGAACGAGTGATGTAGGAATTGAGACCGGTCTAGAACATTTTTGCTTGATCTTGTCAAACTCTTTTTTACGTGGTCTGTTCTTGTTCTTGTGTTTGTGTTTAGTGCTGAGTCCACCTCTAACCTGCTTTCTGATACAACTGACAGAGATTGTATTGGATTGAAGGAAGTAAGCAGTAGTTAGGTTTACCCACAAGTCTAAGATTATGTTAATTAGTTTTACTTTGTTTTGCTTTTTGGCTGACCTTATTTATTAAAAGTGATGTGTGACAACTCTAGGCATTTGCACGCTTTATGAATCTTCTGGGTTTAGCCAAGCAGAGTCAGAAGTGGCTATTGATTCATGAAAAGCAGCACTAAATCAGATCCGTGACTGCTTCTCCATTTCAAGTGTTGTGAACAATTTAAATGACCTGTTAAACTAGAGATGGTGGCCTTTTTTAATGACCCTTTTAATTACTGGACTACAGTGCAAAGTGAAGAACGCTCCTGTCCTTACCACTCATGGTTTATGGCCTCCTGCGCTGTCAGTCTCTGGTCTTGATCCACCTCCATCAGACGAGCCACCAGACTCTTAGCTGTCAGAGAAAAACCCAGAAGAAAGAGGGTTTATTCTTCTGATGGATGGGAACGTGAACACGAAGTCTCTCTGTGTTTACTGAGCAAGCTGTTCAGTTTGCCTTGGACATACCTGAATCAGAAATCTCATCCCAGTATGGAGAGTCGAACTCGTAATCTCCTGCCAGGATCTTCCGGAACAAGTTTTTGTCGTGGTTTTCGTAGTCGTCATCCTCAGTTTCATCGTAGAACGGAGGGTTGCCTGACAGACTAAAGAGGCAAATTAGAAAATAGCCTTAGTAAATCAAGCTGCATGATACATTTTTACACCAAAAGTGTTTTTTTTTGTGGAGATGTAACGCCAAACTAAATCTGGTTCACGTTGGGAATAGTCAAGTTAACCCAGACATGAATCATCACACTTATCTCAGCTCTAAAGGTCAAAACATTAAGTTAAGGTTAACATTAATGTGCTGAAAGCCACATTATTGAACTAAGCAGCGTAATTTTCTCATTCAAGCAATTTCACCATAATTATACAATCTTCTATTTCTGGCCATTTTATTGTCTTCAGTGGTTTTGGCCAATTTGTGATAATTTGCCTTTCCTGTTGTTTCCATTTTACACAGAGGAGAAAAAGACAGCGCTTATAACCCATAGAGAATGAAATGAATGAATCATGTGTTGTATAATCTAAGTTTAAACACTGACATTTTTCTGGTCTGGACTTTTCAGGTTTAGTCCAAATGTGAGGGTGTTACAGCTTCAATAGTTAAATGAATACACCACATATACTACTTGTATTTTAATGGGACTTTGAGGTACTGCTCAGCATTAGTGACCATTAAAAAACCACCCCCTCACTCCAACTTACAGTATGTACATGATGACTCCGGTGGCCCAGCAGTCCACTGGTCGACCGTACCGCTGTCTGCCCACCACCTCAGGAGCTAAAATACAAAAGACACATCATTACTCTCACAAGTCTCACATCGAACAAGTCTGAACAGCAGTGTGTTCTTCTCACCGAGGTACTCTGGCGTCCCACAGGGCTCTTTGATGAGTCCATTCTCCAGCTTGGCCAGGTGAAAGTCACTGATCACTATTTTGGAGTGTTTCAGACGGTTGTAGTACACCAAGTTTTCCAGCTAAGGAGAAAAATGGCGTGGAGTATTTATTTCCTACTCTTTCTGACACAAACACAAATTTTAGAGAACTCATTATCCAAAGCTGACGGGGCTTGGACTACCATTATGCTGTTGAGTATGTGTTGTTGAGAGTTTCCAGTTACCTTGAGGTTTCTGTGGACAATGTGCAGTGAGTGGAGATAGGCAACAGCTTCCAAAACCTGGCGCACCACGTTACTGGTGTCCCGCTCAGAGTAGTAACCCTGGTCCAGAATCCAGTCAAACACCTCTCTGCCTGTCGCACTGAGGACACACAGAAAACAGTATTCAACCGTCATTCATTCTATGGATTTGTTAGACCTTAATGCATTACAAACAGGTTTTTGACCAGGGATGGCTGGTATAAATGGGCCAGGTGGACTTTACTTCATCCTGGCAATATAGTGATTGACAAGTGTGAAGGCCTGCCCTCTCAATTTAAGCTTTTGGGTTACATTTATTCAGCTCTTGAATTTGGGGCAAAAAATGATGTACAGAGCAACAGCAGGCTCCACTGTACTTTGTGGAGAAGTGACACAAGCAGTGTTATATAATAACATTTGCATTATCTCATACATTTGCATCAAAAAGGTGGTGAGTGAGCCCTCCACTTTCTGTAGCCGGTCGCTTTTCTGCAGGGACTCACATTTTAGCAGTGTAAACTTAATTGTGTGTGTTATTAAACAGCTGGTAGATATTCTATTCATAGCATTCTGATTGTTTATTTATTAACTTTTATTGTTTATTATTTTTCCAGATTTCAATGTGCTTTGAGAAAGACATTGTTTAGCATCAAGTCCATGTGGTACTTCTCAGTTTTGTGCACTTGTATGGTATTGTATTGTTGTACTTGACAACAGCATATAACTCAGTGTTCCATATTTGATGCTATTGTAGTGAAGAGTAACAGGGGGAGCAGTGGATAGTTGCCTCCAGTGTCCGTCGCACTGGTGTATAAACTAAGCATGCTCAGATCTCAATTTTTGATGCCGATCTTTTATTTATTTATTTTTTTTAGTTTTATCCAGCAAGCAAGTTTTGCTCACAATAACCACAAGCAACAAAATGCCTAACAAAAAACAACATAAAACTTTTGTCTTATTTTATGGCTAAATCCTACAACCCAAAGTCAGCCCTTAGCTATTCTTAAAGAGGATTTTCAAAATAACATAACAGTTTTCAGTCATTGTGATGGGTGAAGGGCTCATTTCGCGGTGAATGGGGTCTGTTTTTACACTGTTGTAAAAAACAATGAGTTTTTACAACCTGAAGACCTGCAAAGTGACACTTTACTGAACTTTAGATCAAAGAACAAATAATAAACACAAACTGTAGTGCTACATAAACCAGGAAATAGAAAATATACTTCTCAAACTAATGTAACTTTATTTATCAAAAGTTTTTCTTATGAGCATCTGCATTTTTGGACAAAGTTTGTTCCTTTTCTTCATTCATTCATTCATTTTCTACCGCTTAGTCCCGTTAGGGGTCATGGGTGACTGGAGCCTATCCCAGCAGCATTGGGCCTCAGGCGGGGTACATCCTGGAATAAACTTCATTGTACTGATTTCCTTAATCCACAAATCCTCGAAGGGATGAGAAAAGCATCTTACATTTAGTGCATCCATGAAAACACATTCACTTCCCAGGGAGCACGCGCAGATGAGAATAGAGCAGCTATAGCAAGCCATCATATCTGACTTCCAAATGAGTGGAGTTCAGAGGCGTTCTCATATCCACACTGCCTGGGGCTACAACAACTCATTCCCCAGGAGTGTATAATCAACACACACATGAACGCACGCAGAGCGCCATCTCCTCCAGTGCCACACACACATCTCAACTCACAGCTCCAGGAACAGGAAGTACTCCTTCTTGGTCTCAAAGACGTCCACCAGTTGCAGGATATTGGGATGCTTCACCCTGAGGAGATGAGTCAAAAAACACAAGACAGAGACATGCCGTCATCAACCGGGCCGTGGAGCAGCTCATGAACAACACAAGGTCAACGTATACTCTGGGACAGGATGAGACATGCACAGAAAACCAGGAAATGTACAAGGTGTGCAATAAGATGGTTTGGTCTTAATTTAAGTTTTGCTTTTATAAATCAGTGACATTGACATCTAAAATAATACTGCTGACAGAGGATGTAAGAAAATGACAGCAGGTTCATCAAGAAAAGATGTGATATGCATAAAGTCTTAGCAATAGCAATAGTGATAAGACTTTCAATGTGATAAAAAAAACAATTCTACACTTGCTTCGACTCGTTCAGCTCAAACTGCTTTTAGAGCAACATTTTGTGATGTCAAAATGCAGGCCTGCTACGCAAAATATGTACAGGTTGGCATGTCTGTAACTGCCAGCAATGCAACCTCTTTGGTTCAAACATGCGGTGGGTCAGGAGAAATCATATTATCCGGCTCAGTACATGTTGCATTTTAGTGAGTTTGTGAATTTACAAATCAAGTTAGCCAAACAGTGACCTATGCTTGATCCAGGGCTCATCTACAGATGAGTGCTGTTAGGTTTACAGGTGTTGTGATTCACCAAATCCACACTGATTTATTTGTGACTGTTAAGGCTCACACATATGTTGTGGGCTTATGCCTGGGCCCTCCAACTTCCTCACAAGAATCTTAAATGGTCATAGTGCATAAGTGTGACAGTGAACTGTCGTCTCAAGGCTTTGCCTTGCACGTAACTGATGAAAAGTCTACCCTGCCTTGAGCCCAAAGCAGACTGGATAGACTCCAGCCCCAACAGGTTCAGTACTTTTGTCAGTTAGTGGCAGAGATGAATAAAAAATACCACCTTTCATTTCAATGATTGAGGTCATCATTTCATTTGGATCAATTAGTCTTTTGGACTAAGGTCATGACACTCATCACTCACACTAATGTATTAAGTGTAACAAGAGCCACAGTTGAAATGTGGAGGCTTAGACACTCTAAAGATGGCAACAGTGTTTTCCTCGAGGCGACTGGTAAGATCCTGTTGGTGACTCTGAACAAATGGAAACTAGCTCTGTGTGGAATATGACTAACTGAAGCTGCAGCTCAAATCTTTCATTCAACACTTGGAGGGTTACCCAGTGAGAGGAAAATTGCGCTCTGGGATATTTTTATCATATAGTTATCAACATGTGACTCAGGTTTGGTGTAGCATAAACCAGCTCAGATCACTTTAGGAGAAAATAAGGAATATTAAGTGAATACAAAAAGGGCTGCAACAAGATTATTCTAATATATTTGTCTTTTATTAATCATAATTGCTTTTGTCATGTGCTTCAAAAGTAACAAAAAAAAATAACATTTACAAAAACTTTTAAATATTTGTCATTTTCAGAAACCAGGTTTGTAATTTGGTTGTGTCAGGTGCTCTTAAAAGAAAAACTAAAAAAATTCAAACAGTATATAATTATGAAGGATTATTTGTGGTAAATAAAAGAAGGGTATGCATGAGATGAATCTGTACAATGACAGTTCCAACAGCTCCTTATGCACACAATAAATGTTTTAGTTCAGGTTGACATTTCCACATAACCCACTTATGATATTAAGGGGCTGATAATAATGATAAGTCATAATGCATTACGTCATATCTAATCGAAGTCCTCTGAGCTGATCTGACCACCTGAGCTGCTGGTTGTTGTTTCCCCTGGTCTCATGGACGTTTAACTATTGCTCCAGCTGCTGTGGAAGTTGTTTTCTTCACAAAGTGTCAATATGGATATTTTTTTGCCTCTCTGTAGTTGGAAATATGTTAAATAAGCTATGTCTGTAGCCCAGCTTATTTGCTCCTACTGTTAGCATTAAACCATTGAATAAAGCCCGTGTTTTGCACAATGTGGCTTTATAGTGGAGTTAGATAATCTAAGAAACTGAGAAAACTGTCTCACAAGTCTCTGAAAAACAATGGCAATGTGTGATTTTGAAAAAAAATAAGCATTAGATTGTTACCATTTTAAATGTTATCTCATAAAAAGGTGTTTGTGAAAATAAAAAGGAAGGACTTGACAAAAGCATACGCAATGAATAAAGCACGACTCACATCTTCAGGATCAAGATCTCGTTTTTGGCCGCTTTGCGCACTTTCCGTCCGTCCTTTTTCAGGAACTTCTTACACGTGTACATTTTCATGGTAGTTTTGTCCTTAGCTCTGAAGATCTCACAGAACTCCTCTCTGAAATGAAACAGAGCAAATGTTAGTCTCTGCCAATCCAAAACCAGAGGAGAGTATTCACTGCAAAACAGACTACGTCTGTCTAAAACTATTTGATATAGCAATAATAATAAGTAGAACAGTGCTTCACATTTCACATTACAGAAGTCACAAGGCACACCACCAAACAAAAATGGCACAAAAACTATATTTTTTTAAATATAATGAAAATCTAGTCTCAATTTACTCAGTTTACTAAAACCTGGGCCTGCGTAGAGGACCATTCAGGTGAAACTGAATAATTTTCCATGGCACACCTGACGATCTCTCACGGCACACTAGTGTACCGCACACTGGTTGAAAAACACTGAAGTGGAAGGAAGTGGAAGGACAAAATAACTATGGGAAACAGGAAGGGAGAATTTAAGGATGAAATATATGTAATAGTTTTTATCTACAGAAAAATACATTCTCTTCCTGCCTAAACCTGTTCTCTAAGTGGCTCTAAGCCTGACTAATCTTTAGGCTTATTTTCACTCCACCTGGGGACAAAAACAGGGAGTAATGTAACATCCTCTTTATTGTTTTGAAGTGATAATACACTGTTGAAACCATAGTCTTACTGAGGTGTTTCACTTGTTCAACTTCATTCTACAAAATTCCTATCAGAAGGATACTTACGACTTAATGATCTGGCCCAGGTCATATTTGTCTGTGACGTCTGAAGGACTGTGGTAGTCCTTCTTCTCTCCCACTGTTAAACAGCCAAATGGCATGGCCGCTGCTGACCTGCGAGGACAGGAGGAAGACAAATGAGAGTAGAGTTAGCAGCTTGTTGATCTGCAACGGCAACATTATTTGGCCTCACACTGTGACATGATATTACATCCATTATGACTTGGTGTTGTTGGTGAGAAATTACTCCATAACACTGAGGGAACTTTTCGGGAATGAGGGGAGGCATCGGTTCACCAAAAATAAAAGACACGGTCCGGATGATCACTTCATATGATCTGACATCCAACAGCTGAGGGACAGATAATAAAACCTGCTCTCCCTACTGGTAGTTAAGGGTCTTGCATAGAAAGCGTTTGTTTTGAAAATGAACAACTGGTATGTGATTGGATTTATTATCTGTGAATAACCACAGATTTATCCAAACAGAGCTGTACTTCCACATTATTGGTCAAATTACAGCCGCTTTGCTTGGAGCAGTACAAGATAGATTTTTGTGAGTTTATGAACTCAAAAATCACGCTACAATCCAGCAGCTGCGCAAGGTAAGCACAATTTAAGAAAAAATTTGCTTATTACATGTAATGTTGCAAAAATTATAATGTTGTTATAATAATGTTCCCCTAGGCAAAACAAAGGCTGAATTGTTTTCAGCATTCAATATAATAATCTTTATTTTTATATAGCGCTTTTTCACCTACTGTAGTAGGCACTCAAAGCACTTTACACACATCAAACTATTACCAGTGTTACAGAACTTCACTGGAGGCAATGTCGGTTAAGTGTCTTGCCCAAGGACACAACGACAGTATGCCGGGGAGAGCGGGATGTTTTGGGATGTTTCAAGCGGGATTCGATCCGCCCACCCGCCAGTCGAAGGACGGCCGCTCTACCCACTGTGCTATACTGCCGACCTGTTAAACAGCCAGATGGCATGGCCGCTTATACAAAGATACATTCTGAGGATGAGCTTTCATGTGATGAATGAATGGTGATGGATGTGGCAGGGGTTAAAGTTAAACTAGCTGGTAAGTTTGTTTGGCAGAAATTCAAAATGATGATAGCTGTGGATGTAAGAAAACATCAGTTTGTGAGCATTTTATAAAAAGGCAGACTATGATAAGAAGAGACTACATTGCAATCAGCCAGGGGACTATAGAAGATGGATTTCTACAATATTTTGAGGCGATTGTCAGGACGATTACGCGTCAACGAGGTGAGTGCTATTGATTTATTGCTTAGTGTTAATGTGCTTTTCATTTACCTGGATCTGGGTTTTATTTGCTGGTCAGCTACATGCTTAACGTGCTATGTCGACATGTAACTGTGGCATGATAGCATCTCCAAGGTACATCGGTGTCTTCTCTGCCCAGCGTCAGAGCACTTAAGTGCTCACTGAGCGAGTGCGCTGACCTCTGACCGTTTGTGTGCAGCCAAAGGGTTTTAAAGAGCTTAATTTTAGGTGCTTCAGAGTAAGGGGTTTAAATTGTTCACCCTCAGTGTGATCTAATTTGTCTTTCAGCTACAAATGTGTAATAGAATAGAATGAAACTGAGTAAACACCGGTGATAATGTGAGTGGTTGTGGTGACAGATGCATAATTTGTTTCTGGCCATAGTCTGTGTCTTTTCCAGAGAAGGCAGGGTGTATCCACAACAATTGTATCAATTGTGTAAATTTTGGAGATTTTGTGCAGGATTAGATAAATCATTATAGCTGTTTCTCATGACCAACCAAACTTTTTATAATCAAAATAATTTTCTAATCACTGCAGCTCAGTGTTGTTGACTGATTACAGCCGTTACTATTCTGATTGGACATATATCAGCTACTTTTATTATTAATTATATTCATTATTAATTAATAGTAGCAAGCTTTATATTTCTGTGAATATACTTTTTTAAACAAAGCCAAAGGAAAGCAGCACTTTTAGTTTTCAGTCATGTCTTAAGTTGTATGTGCAAGCGGTTGTGTGTGACAATTTGTCATTGAATTCTGGTATGAAATGATGCGCTACAAAATATAACAATGCATCTATTAGCCCCTCTGCTCAATATCACCAGCAGCCACCACTGTGTACTTGCAAAAAAAGTTTCATGGTTCATTCACCTTGTTACATTTAGGGAGGCAGGCACATTGTCTTTCACATTGTGAAATGCCCAAAAGGTAAGAGAGAAAAAGACACAGCAACAACACAACAAAGAATCATCAGGGTTTTCAACTGCCGACTGTGCAAGCTATAATGAATATTAAGTAAGGTCAAATAACCATAGTTGTAAAAGTGCACCACAAAAAACAACACAAGCCTCTCCAATCATGTCGAGGAGTTGGTTATTACTGCAGATGCTGAGCTCTGAGAGAAAAAAATGTACTTTAGCTCTGCAGCATTTCTAAAGCACATAATAGCAGTGTAGCCTCTAAGCCGCTCTCATGCATCCTGTCGGCCCTACTTCACGAGAATGGAAGCGTTTGTTTGCATAGTTGAAGCTGTTTAATGTTCCAATAAAAATGACACTGTGTTCATAGCCAGGGACAGACATCCAAATGAAAAAGACATTCTAATAGTTTTTAGGGCGTGTATCCATAACATTAATGCTCCACTGCAGAGACAGTATTGATGTGTGCACTGAGCTGTGTGAGTTCTTCAAACTATAAATCTAGCCTAGGTTTTGAGCCATGCTGAAATAATGGGGAAAATTTTATTCACTCATTCATAAATTTTCTGCTGAGTCTCGATAGGTGTCACAAGTGACTGGAGCCTATCCGAGCAACTTGGGGTCATAGGCGGGGCACACACCAGACAATGGCCAGTTAGTTGAAGGGAAAAATCACTTTTCAAAATCAAAGTGCCATCTCCACTGCAGTTTGGCATGACGTATTTTACAACATCAATCCACATTTCTGTTCTGCAACGGTCGAACAAAACAAAGGAAGTGCACATACCCCATAAAACTAAAAAATACAATGTAACTGAACTAGGCATGGGACAATATTCCAATATTCTGGCCACAATAATTGCAATTTATATTATTATCACAATAATTATGAAATCATGCTTTCAGTTTGAAAATGTCACTTTAATATCACTTTACAATACCTTTTGTGGTTAAACAAAATTGCACTTTGTTGAAAGTGAAAAGAAATAAAATTTATTATTAATAAATTAAATTAAGCCCTTGCTCAATGTGTCCAGATATCAAGATCTACCTGGTTAAATTGTATTTTTAAAGGGATTTAATAAACAATATAAAGGATATTAGTTTTACAGTCTTCTTTTTCTGAAAATCTAAAACTAGTGTAATTTTTTTTATTATTTAGACAATTTGTTCTGCATCAGTCTCATTCATTCAGAGAAAGCTTAATAAAAGTTTTATTTGCAGAAAAGAAAAGAATTAAAAGTAATACATAAATAAATACATTTTAAGTAGTATAGTTTTAGCCCCTGGGCTCCATATTCCTTGTTCCGGCCCTGCTGCATGATGCTCATGTTCAGTGTTTCTGTCAGACAGCGCCGCTCCTGATATAACACAGCCTTGAGGCAAATAAAGCTACTTTGCTAATTATTATTTAACAAACTTTTGTCTACTGCCCTGTTCTCTGCTAGAGACAGACTGAAGTTTCATTTCAGCGAGAGTTTAGCAAAACCTTCACTCTTCAGTTGCGCAGAACTGAATGGACCACAGCAGCAGATCAAAAAAAGAGAAAGCAAAAAAAAAAACAAGCCGGACAGCGCGATGCAGCATTTTAATATCTATGAAATGACGTGGTGAAAAACAAACAAAACAAAAACAGGAGGCAATTATCTCAACGAACAATTATTCTGAAGTCCAGTACAATGCTCTGTTAAACATACAGTACATGAGACAGGATGTTGTTTTACTACCCCTAAAGTGTTTCATTTAGTGTTCTTAACATGCTCTCTCTCATATAAATGAATATACCACTGATGTCATGTATCTTTTTATGACATTCTAAAAGGGTCTTTAAAATGTATGGTTAACATTTTTCTTGTGTACTGTTACTGTAATAACCTATTAATCACTAAATATACTTTACAACCGTGTGTTGAACTGCAAATTTACATTGTCACAATATGATTTATGGTCCTTTATTAGAGTATTTACATACTGCTACACATTTTGACATGATGAAAAGGACTTAATAAACCTCGACTCAACTTGAAGGTGGTGCATGTGACGTTTGATTAGCTTATTTGAATTCTGTGGTAGAAATCTACAGATGGACTTTCAGGAAATTAAAAGTGTCCCAACAAAAAATAGATGCTATATCAAACATAATAAACTGTAAGTTTCACACAACATTTGTCGTCTCGTTTGGTCCACTACTCTGCCGCTGTCTGGGTGTGACCATGTATTCTCCGCTTTAGAGCCTAAAGCTGCTTACAAAGTGATAGAGTAGCTCTGGTATTAGGGTGAACATGAGCGTGTGAGACTTGGTGAATGTAAAGTGAGCCTCAGTAGAAAGCGATTACGCCGCATTTTTCTTTGCATAAATAAAAATGATTTGTATCATTCACAACGCATCCTTCTGCATCATCACTCCGTGTGATGGATGTCCATATGGAAATGAGAGCATGGGAAGTAGGCAGTACTTTTGGTGGTCTGCCCAGTGCCCTTTTCCAAGAATATGCATCTCTCCAGATCTTATTACATCAAAACTCTTGCCAAGCTCATACACAAATCACAAAGATGTTCATTAATTATGATTCCACACATGGATCTAAAGCAATTACTAGTTTTTGCAATCCATCCTGCAGCTAAAAGGAAAGGTACATTTATTCACAACATATACTTTGTATTGAAAGCGATGTAATAAAAGATGTTTAAATCATTCAAATGTACATATTAGAAGAAAAATTGTGTTCAAGTGAGCATTGTAAGTTTGAAAGCTTTATTACTCCATGATCTTCATCCAAAGGTGCAGAGTTGTATACATTAAAATGACCCTACTGTTTCAGGTTTTCTTCCAAACTTGCCGCTTGGATAGTCTCTACTTGTAAACACATGACATCTGTGACTATAGTGCTGCTGTTGTAACAACACAACATGCCTTTTGTGCCTCCTTAACCACACCACAGACTGCACTACAGCAATCGTGTATGTCGTCTTGTGTTTTACTTGTCGTCATGTTCTGTTTGATCGGTTCTGGCCAATAGGTTAAAAAAACATGACAGTGCAGTGCAGTTAGAGGCAAAAGGTCAATTTATGAGATATTGAAGAATACAATCTATTGTTCCTCTCCTTCAATTGAACAAGCCTTTGATTTGGCATCTACATCAGCTGAGACTAGTGTTAAATGCAGACCAAACTAAAGTTATGCTTTTCTCAAATAAAAAACAGCTACCCTCTCAGATCACTAAAATAAAAACAGCTGAAGGAAAGGAAATCCAAATGGTCTCTTCTTATAAGTATTTAGGCTTTGTATTGATGAAAATCTGTCCTTCAAACAACATATTGAGTATCTTGCACGTAAACTGAAGCTAAAGCTCAGTTTTCTTTTTAGAAACAAATCCTGTTTCTCTGTTTGTACCAGAAAACGTTTAATCTCTGCAACTTTTTTACCTTTATTGGATTAGGGAGATCTCCTTTTTATGAATACGTCTGATCGTTTTTTAAAAAAGCTGGACACTGTTTATCATTGTGCTTTACGTTTTATGACTGGTTCTGGAAATCGTGTTCATCATTGTACACTGCATGCTGCAGCTGAGTTTCCGTCCCTGTATGTTCGCAGGTGATCTCATTTCTTGACTTTCATCTATAAATGTATTCTTGGGCTCCTCCCTTCTTACCTCTGCTCATACATGCGAAAAAAAAGAACATACTGATGGTAGTTCCCAGAGTCAGAACAGAGTTGGGTAAAACAGCATTTCAGTAGCTGCACCTGTGCATGGAATAAACTGCAAAAAGACTTAAATCTAGCCGAACTTGTGACTTTAAGAGAATTTAAATCTATTTTAGAGAGGCGTGAACATGAGACTGGAAAATGTAAATGTTTCTAAACTTGCACACATTGATTGTAAATTTTATTTGTTTTGTTGATGTCTTGTTTATATATTTTTTAAACTGTATATGCCTGTCGTCTTGGCCAGGTCACTCTTGAAAAGAGATTTTTAATCACAATGAGTTTTTTTACCTGGTTAAATAAAGGATAATATAAAACAATGTCTGCCCTTTCAGCCGTACACTTCATGTGGTAGTGCAAAGAGTTAAACTACTTTCGACTATTGAGACCAAAGTAATGGTATTTGTTGTTAACAGACCATAATACAAACCCAGGAGTGACTCACAAACTCTCAAAGATCCACATGTAAGGCCAAAGACATACACTAATCACATGATATAAATGCAAATATTTGTGTGTAAAATAATGTGTCTGTAACTTTTGTGTAAATAAATAAACTGCAAATGGATATACATGTTTTGAGAGAAGACTGCTCACTCTAAACTTTTTCACATGCAATGCCAAAGTCTGTATTGTGTAGTCCGTGTGAAGGCTTGACCTTTCCTGCCTCCTTGTTTCCACTCTCTATATCCTGAACTGTCTCCGCTGTAATGGCCAAGGCTGTTGGACATTCTCCTGCAAAACCCAAACAGAAAGTTGTGCAGGGCTAAATGGAGGCAATTCTAAACAGGTTTGGCAGGTGGTGCATGGCAGTAGGAAAGTATAGAAAAATCTATAGAGAAAATACTGCACATTTATATTCAGGAAGCTTGAGATACTGTATGTAGCATCATAAAATATGAACAAAAACACTTAAAACACACTTAATGTGGCAATCTAATCAAATAGTAAAATAATATGAATGAGTCTGAGCTTTTGGGAGATTTACGACATCGCTAAGCAAAGAGAAATGAGCACTCACTCATTTCATTGAGGCCAAACTCAAGAAAGGTGTGCTTACCAAAGATCTACAATAAATGGATGATTCCTCAAGAGAAATACCTGGCATGGATAGGAATCTGTGAAGCCATTTTAACCGAGAGAAAAAGAACCTGGTCACGATAAAAACCGTATCTGAATAAAAACTGCATTTCGCCATCAGCAGTTTTGGAGCACTGTCACGCCATGTGGGGACGGTTATCTCGCCCTGAGGAATGCACTGATCAATAGCACTCCAATGGTTTACAGCCCAGCGAGGGGCCTAAGAGCTTAACTTACACCGAGGAATCTCTGCTAATTCTATTCAATGATAAGAATAACTGGTTTTGAGAGTGATTTGGATAAATGGATAGATTTGGATAAATTGTTCTTTCTTACCTTGAAAACCACAGCAAAGACTTGCTGTAGGTGACAAGGTCTTGGTCTTAAACTCAATTTTACTTGGTTAAGACCAACCAAGACTATAGATGAATTGGATGAATATTTAAATTTATCTGGTCTAAGACTGGACTAACTCTGCCTCCTTTCACAAAACACTAACCTCCATTAGTCTTGACTTGAACTTTGTTTTATAACTGTCCCCTGGTTTCTATTCCAATGTCTCATACAATGGTCGTTGTCTTGACTCGGTCTCGACCTGCCATTGACTCGGTCTTGATACTCTCTGGTCTCCGACATGACTTGGTCTTGGTCAATGTTGTCTTGACAACAACTATAGTAATACTATAGAAAGCTATTTTTATTAATTACTCATCATTTTCTTGTTCTCTAGATAGCTCAAACTTGATATTATTATAAAATTGCCACCCTCATAGCAGTTGATACATTTGTGCATCAATCTTATAGATAATCAGATTGTAGATATTGGCATAGTTTTAGGAATAATTTTAATTACTAACTGCTGGATCAGACTGAACAGGAATCATCCTTCATTGATTCTGTGGCTGAGGTTTAAACATAGCGCTGACGAAGAGTACATTGTGACAAGGGCATTATTTCACCTGCTGCATAAATCTGCACACATCTGTCAGAAACAGCTGGTATTACCTGTTTGGTATGGTAAGGCTTAACACAAGTACACGGAGCAGCTGTCAGAATCACTACTGTCAAATTAAACACACAAACCTTTTCTTTACAGAGCAACTCCAGTGAATCGTCACCTTTTTAAAGCCCATATTACAGCAGCACCTTGACCTGAGTAAGTAACATTGATGGTTGATTTATTTTCCAGTTCATTAGGTTTTAATTTTCTCATCTTTATCCAAGCATTTAATTAACATCACTTTGATTACTTTCTGATAGTTTAAATGCCACTGTAATGTAAAATGTAAGATCAGTCTCATCAGATCAGTGCTAACTGAATACTAAACAACTTAGCCCGTCCCCTGCACTGGGCTTTTGAACCACAGAGAGCAGCCAGTGGACGTCTGAGATCAGTGAGCTGCAGGACAGAACGACACAAGACTGACATAAGACTGTACAATCAATAAGTCTAGAGCAGATGAAGTCTGAATCAACTCATTTGAAGAGACCTAACAACTCAATTTCCCCTTTGGGATTAATAAAGTTTATTTGAATTGAATTGAATTAATCTGTCCCTGATATGACTTCATCAGCTGCCACGATGACAACATTTTATTTCACACACACACCTGAATGAGATCATTAAATTAGGGCCCTGTTAAATAGTGTACTATGAACTGGTTTGTGTTTGCTAAAATAAGCTGTGTAATAGAAAAGTGGCCAACAATATTAAGTGTCAGCTTGAGTAGCCTTCAGGTGATTCCAAAAATGTGAAAGCAAAAATAAGATTACAGATCCTGGACATGTTTGTGGATTAGTAGTATTGTAGACACACTTTATAAAAGCCAAAGGCCTAAACCTACCGCATATGTGCTTTGTTCCAACAGGACGCTGTGTTAAGCATTGCCTGTTGCTGCCGAAGGCGCATGTCCGGAAAACAGAGAGCGGTCACCGCTGCTGTGGAGTCCAGTGTCCTGTATTGTAGCTTGCCTGAACCTGGGGTACCTGAGATTGGCACTGTTTTTTTATCTTTTTTTATGGAATTTTAGTCTTATGTACAGAATTTAGTTAGCTCTTAACCACTTCTTGATTGTCTATTGTTTTTAATTCCTTTTATTGTAATAAATTGTATCATACAATTTCCACTCCACTTGTCCCTCATTTTGGTTTCAACGTGTGTTCTCAGACGACAATCTACATTTGGGTTTACAATAGCTCTGTCTGGTTTAATATCAATCCGTCAGACGATAACTTCCATACCCCAACCTCCTTATTACACATACCTTCATATTTTTATTCCAGAAGAATGTCTGACAGTTTTTCTGAGCGGGTTTGCAGAGCAGAGCAGGGTATGACCCTTAATAAGTGCGACAGTTTTCAACATGAAATGGACAAATGAGCAGACTCCTTCACACTGACAAAGATCAATGTGCTAATATCGACACATTCTTCTGAATAAGTACGCAACATACAGTGAGGCTTGTGCTCTCTGTGCACTCGGCTTACAGCCCCAGCAGCACATCATATGTTTCATTACCACGTCTTTGGCCTGCCCACACAGGAAATCTTCTAGGGTCCCCTGTCTTAACACGCCACAGCCCTCTGTGACTCTGATTTATTTATAGTTCCAATAATCTGCATAACCACTTGAATTGGCAAGTCTTTTTCTTGCCTGGTCACCGGCTCACTCTTTCTCCAGCACATTTAATACAGGAGGGCTCCACTTTGGTTGTAAGATCTGCCTTACTCGCATTTTGTAGAGTGGTATAGCTCTAATGAACTGATTGGGCATTCATTAGACTGGCTGTTTGACCAAAATGAAAGAAGTTCATTAAGTCTTGTCTATTTCTTTCTACATCTGCTTAGATGCATCTGCATGCTGCCGCTGATTTCAGTGATCAAGCTTGAGGCCTAATTTTGATTGATTCTGATGAAGGTTTGACACCTTAACTTTATTACCACATTTGGAGAAAAGCCAGAGTTTGGGATGTGCAAAGAATTTCAATTCCAGTTGGCTGTAAATGCATGCAGGCCATGCATTTACTGACGCTAAAGTATAATTATTAGATAAAGGAACAGAGCAATAGTTTAAGTCACTTTTGAACCAGGTCTTGCTGATAGTAGAATATGATTTAGACCCTACAGTGTAGAGTCAGAACCCATTTTTGTGGTGTGAACATAGCATGAAACAAAAAATCATATGTCTTCTGTGTGTGGCTCATACAACAGTTTTTACTCAGTTGGGGAATTTTTTAAATAGCAATAGCTGCTTTTGGTTTTGCTTCAAGTGGCAAATTTAGCCGCTAGAGAAACAATTTATCATTGAACTCGGATAACTAATTAGCAACCGGTGAACAAAAACACAACTAAAAGTTTTTCAAAGCGGAACTTCTAAAACACATTTAAAAGTGAGTGGGCTAATTGCGGGGAAAACCAATCGCAGCAGACACATCTAACAGATCAAAACGGGCACTGTTGTGGGGAAAGGTGGAAGAATGTGCTGAATAATTGCAGAAAATCTAATGTGTGCACTTCCCACAGTACCGGCTCAGCGTTGATTCCCCGGAGCGCACTCTGTTCCGGAGCGTCTCTGACAAACCCTAATTCTGTTTTGACATGGCTCAGCTCAGCCATCTAAAATATCAGCTCCCAGCCTGGCTCTGCTCTATTTCTGCGGATAGACTTTCGGAGCCTGAAGAGGACCGGCTAATGGGACACAAGCATCCTTGACATTCATTTTCTTCAATCCTAGATGATCGCTTGGAATTACCCATGAGACTGAGCTGCACTTTGCTGTCGGCTAAAAACTGGAAGATAATGTCAACAGCAATGGGCCAAGAAACAATCACGTATGGCTTTTCTGAGATCAGTGGCAGAAACATGCTTGGCCTCTTGCTTTCTACAGGTGGGATCAGTACTTAATAGATATTTTGAAAGAAACAAGATCGGATGACAAACAATGTAAAAATCTTAATTGTCATGAAAACAAATACAGTGGATAACTTCCCACTGCAGGTACCAGACTGTATAGATTACACCTCAGACTCCACCTTTTTAAAGCATGTAAACAACTAGTACTGTAGTATAGTATAGTATAGTATAGTATAGTATAGTATAGTATAGTATATAGTAGGACATGCAATTTTCTATGAACAAATCCACTGTAAATACGACATAGTGTTTACACAAAATTAAAATTTTGAAACTTTGGGTGCATTTACACTTGGCCCATTTCAACCGTTCGGTGCCCGTGGACAATTAGGAAAGAGGTCTCTGGCCGCCTCAGACCTGGACTCACATAGGCAACAACAATCTGTGCCGGGGCCCAGTAACGCATTCAGGTTGGACACTGATAGACTCCAATTTTGTCATTTTGTTTATGCGCCTCTTTGTTTATGAGAAGGGCAAAAGCACTCAGCACTTTGTAAAACGCTCCAACGGAGAACGTAAGCCCAGCGTCATTTTGATTTTGTGAATAATTTTGAGTCGCATTCCTCTGTTCCATTTCTGGAACATACAGGAGGACGTTTGTCAGTAAATTGTGACAGACGTACCTATTATGGCTTGTACAAGGCATGTAGTCCTGGAACCGTTCCATTCTGAAGCACGGATGGGAGCACTCACATTAACCGAAACAACTTTAGGGGCGTTTCAGGCCTGGACACAGAACTTTAATGTGGTGCTTCTGTGTTTGAGTTCAGATTAGAGGAAGAGTTATCAAAGCATTAGGAGGTATTGCATAAAGTGGTATAATGAAGTAAATTTATGATGGACATTTTTAGCTTCAACAACCTACCTAACCTCACACATCTCCGGCAGGACATATTAGATTTTAAACAACTATATATGAAAACAGTTACTAGCCCTAAGCCCAACAATTGACGTGTGGTCAAAACTGTTTGGGTGGGCTTGTGCAAATCTGCTTGATCCTTTATGACTTTATGAATAGGCTACGACATGTACCTAATCATGCTACACAACACACAGGCCAGTCTGGTACCAACATTACTATGAAATACTAGTCATCCAGCCAGCTATTACTATGTGCCATTTATGATAATGTCTTAATGCTGACCCTGCTCCAAGAGGTCAGGCTGAACCACAGCTTAAGAGGTGACATTCACACAGAATATAAATTACATGTGCAACTAGGAGGGCAGCCATTAGAGCCCATACATAGCCATAGCTGTGTAATCAGTGAATAAATCAAAAAATATGGACTGTGGTGAAAAGCCATTTGAATGGAAGAACATTCATGATGATAAATACATAAAATAAGTAGCCTAATAAATGTGTTGATAGGTTGATCAACATTTGCAATCCTGCCTCACAGCAAGAAGGTCCTGGGTTCAATTCCCATCGAGGGCAGGGTCTTTCTGTTTGGAGTTTGTGTGTCATCTCTGTGTCTGCTCCGATTTTCCTACCACTAAAAACATGTACAATAGTCCACACACACATGGGGATAGGAGTCCCCGACAAAAGAGATTTGTAATCTCAGTGGAACTTTCCTGGATGAATAAAAAACAAATATTAATAAAATAATCCTTTTGTATTTATAAGTAAACATGTTGCATTTTTATGTTTGAGTGAATTAGTAGTGTGTGATATTTGACAAATCAGATGTGTGAGACCTTTACACAAAGTGAGATACTGGCATTTGAGGTGAGACCACACCTGTTTTTAATGAAACCAAACCCATGGCTTAAAGACAATAATTAAAGAAAGATTGAAAAAGAAAGCTTAAATGCTATGTCAGACTCTATAAGTAGACCATATTTTTTCAATACATTTTTCAATGCTATAATTGGTGTGTATCTCCTTACACTGCACATTTTGTGTCATTAAAACATTTAGGGCTTTATTTACAAAGCCACACAAGCTTTGTGATGTGCTAATATGCATTTTCTTAACAAAGAGGCCTCTTTTGAAGCATAATAAGACTTGGTAGCGTTTTGGGATAAGTAGACAAGAAATCAAAATATTTTTCACCCACTCATGCAGGGCAAAACAACACTGTAGGTTTAAGATTAGACGCTTTCCATCCGGCCCCCAACACATTATCAAAATCAAAAAACGAGGGGAAAAATAGGTAGAGTTGAAACATAAATATTTAATCTTCTGTACAGAAATTGACATCTGCTCATCAGCGAGCAGTTGGAGCAGCTTTTTTGACGTTGGCCACTGAGCTCTCATAGTCGACTCTGTGCATCATTCAAGCCAATCTTCCTTTGACAAAAGCGTTGTTTGTGACTTATTCTGTCTACATTTGAGGACAGAGTGATAGAGCTCTTTGTTAATTTTGTTTTATTTTCTCACACGACAAATCATCCACATTTCCACAAGCTGCTGTTGATTCATATGCTTTTCAAGGAATGTATTTATTTAACTATTTGTTTAAGTTTGAACGTCTGAGCCCCTGCAGCACCTGAGAAGATACAAGCTGGTCCTCAAGAAAATTTTGTTGACAACCAATGGCCTTGAGTTTAAATCTAAAATAACTGATGGATAACAGCTGCTGATATAATAACTCTCATGTATATGCCATTTCTAAATGGTTTGATTAATGGAGAGGTGTGATGAGATTCAGTTGTAAATCTCATTTGTGTAAATCACTGTCTTTCAAGCAGATAATAATCTCGATTCGGAGCAGAGGGTTGTAGTCTTGCCATAAATGTCTGGCGGTGCTTCAGGTGCGGTGAAGCTATTTTCTCTTTAACCTGCCAAGAGAAAAACAGTTGTTTTTTGGCATAAAATGTTTGCACTATCTCACCTTTTTTATGAGCTGAAAAAAAAATCAGACAGCCTGCTTTAATGCAATACTCTCCAGTTTTTGTGCCATGAAACAATGTTTTAATTTTTCAAAGGTGGTAAATAAAGACCTTGAAAATTTCAAAAATCTTAATACATCAATAAAAATAGATGGGACTGATATTCAAAGGGAAAGAGAAACCAATTTTTTGATGAAGACTTGGGTTGGAAATACAGTATAAATACACAAAAGGAAAAATTAAAATGTAAAACACTTTTTAAATAATTCTGCACTATTTACTTTATGATAGTGCCATATTTAACATATTTTACAAAAAAGGGCTCTAAAAGTTATCAATAATTGAAATATAATATAAATAAAATTTAAAAAAGAAAAACTGATATCTTAAATAAATTGTATATTTACAGATTCAGGACATAAGTAATGGAGTACTGCAGTGAGAGGGATCAGTCTAAGGAATGGGCTAGTCAGAAAGATCAAAGAGTCAAGGACAATTATAATATAATGTATAAAATCATGAATATTGGGTATTTATGGAAGGGATGGTTAGGTTGGTGTGGGTGATGTTGCTGTGTAGGTTTGATGGTTTTTGTTGATGGAAGTGATAGTGGTGGAATGAAAAGATGATTTAAAAATGGCAGAAATAGTCTGTTTTTTTTCTTCTGTTTTTGTGAATGTAACTTTGTGTTTTTTGTCTGTTTTGTTTTGATTGAATGTTAAAAGAGGTAGGCAAAAAAATATTTTTTTGACCACAGCCTACATCCTTTTGGTCAATGTGCACTTTGCTTTTTTTGATAATACTGTATTGTGTATTGTATTTGAAGTAACATGTAAGTAAATATGGCCCTAATTATAATTCTTAAAAAATGGCCAAGGCCTAAAGTTCTTCATGCTTGAAAAATGCTGCTAGAATTGTACATGCATTCTGACATACATGCCATTTTAAATGTTAATGTACAGTAGAGCTGAGAAGAGACTTACTTGCACATCTCATTTGTGTAAGTCACCTTCTTCTGAGCAGATAATAATTCTGGAGTGTTGTGGAGATGCTTGCTGCGGCACTAATCAACTAAGATCATCTACGTCTTGTTTCACATATGCAGCTAATACGCCACATGTACAACATGAGACCGGAGTAATGTCCCAATAAAGTTGTTGCTTGTAACACTGACGTCCCGGTAATGTCACTGTGGCTGACGCCGTGGGAAGTCGGAGGTGGAATATTGATGACGTGCAATAAATCAAAATGTGTCAGTCCGTAACTGTGGCCTCTCACTGAAATAATTATTTTACGATGCGGCTGTCAGAATGTTTTACTTAAGAGGCCTCTGATATTAACCAAGTCAAAGTAGCAGTCTATCAGCACATATGAATGTAGAGGTGATCGTTGTAGTCATTATTGGAAGCACTGTACAAGGACACTGTTCAGAGGAAACAGTGTTCTGTCACATCATCAGTCATCCTCTTGCAGATCATCTTTGTTTATTAAAGACATAAAGTGAAAGGAATATAGCTCCTTGGAAGCACTCACTAATGCCTTCCTAAGACAATGTTTACTGTACTGTCAAAGTGTGATGACAATACTTTCAGTCTTTTTTTATTTTTTTAAAGAGGAACTTTGCAAGATTTTCATTTTAACCTAACAGCTTGACTTATTTTGTGGTGGATGGGGTCTTTCCCAACCCCCTCTAGCACATCTTAGTGGAAAAACCAGCCTTGCAAGAACTGGCCAGAAACCAGCCAGATCCTGCTGTCCCTTCGAGTCAAGTAGTCTCGCGGGAGTCTTGTTTCTCATGAGAAAATAATTGCTTAACGACACTACACACATAATAATTTGCCATTCTGATAGAGGGAAAGAAAGCAAAAGCAGAGAAAAACATTAAGACTGGTGAAGAGGGCAGGGAGACGCTCGACGTCAATGAGATTTTACAACAGTGTTTTTTAACATTACACTGTAGCTGTAGCGGGAGCTCTGTCGGGAAAAATACGAACAAAAACAGCAAAGAAACTGCCAGACCTGCAAAGTACCACTTTAACATTACCTGGTCTGAGATGGTCACTGCAGCGCAAATACGATAGAGATCCTGGGAATTTAGCATTTGCTATTTGACCCTCTGAGGCAGCTGTAGATTGCAATTTAAGATGAGAGAAATAAACTGATAATTGTAGGTGACTTATAAACATTAACATTGCTGCATTAAAAATAAAACTGTAGGAATACAACTGTTTTGCTGTAAATGGTGGAGCCGTCCAGAAAAAAACATATGAAAATATTCTAAAAACAGTGGGAACCCAGTCATTGTTTTCTTAGAAATTCATTAAAATAGTATAAAAAAGTAATTGTCTGAAACTGTATGCCGTATGTAAAAAATATTGTGTGAGACATAGAAACTTAATTTAAAACAGTGTTTGCTGTTTAAACTTGGAGCCTGTTGCAAAGGAATGCAGAGCTGAAAAGATACATAGCCAAGACAATATGGAGGGATGACTGCACTGGGAACTAGATAAAGATATGGAAAGCCTGTCCATCTGCAGTGAGAGCCGAGGAATCCAAGTGAAGATGGTGGCATGGGCTTTCAAACGAGTGGGTGCATACACAATTGAATTAATTATTCATGGCTGAGTGTCTTTTACCACAGCGTCTCACTGGGCCTGTGTTGTTGGTGGATCGAGGAATCTCTGTGTCCCAGAGCTTCTCTCTGCACTCGCAGCAGCACAACTTACTCTGGAGTGGTGCTGTAATAATTACCAGACGCCTCCAATCCCACTGTGAGCACTGATCTGCCTTTTGCTGTCTGTGTAAGTATTGCACACATCGGATCTCCCAGAATGCATTACATCTTGTTTGGTGCCACAAAGGACGTGGAATAAACAGAATTTTAGCTTGAAGTTTGATTTTATTTATTTATTTATTTTATGTAGAACTAGTCATCTGGAATTTTCAGAAATTCTAGGCTTTTATATGAAAAACTTTTTCAGTTAAGCTATGCAGAAAAGCAGAAAATCTGTGGCGCAAAACTAATCTCCAAGTTTATTACAATCTCTTTATGAAGTCTTCACATGTACAATGTCCTAAAAATGGCAAGACAGTTATTTTTCTCAAAGGTTATAAATAGAAACAGTAATAATATCCGTAAAGTATTTTCTGTTTTTGACAGCTTGACTAACCCCAGAACACCAGTCCCATTTAATGATTTTGCAGCTTTTTTACAGATTCAATTTAGAAAATTAGACAAAAGAGTACCCCTTTGAAAACGAGATGATTCATCTCAAGGGATTATTCCTCACAAAAATCTGAATAAATAAATTTGAGCCATTTTATTTACCAGTTAAATATGAAAATTTTAACCTTTTAGATTTCAACACTTTGAATGACATTGTGTCACAGTTAAGAACTACACTTTGCTGTTTTTTGCCTATAAATAAAAAAAAAAAAAAAAAAGTTTTTAATTGTATTGCCCCAAATGTTTTACAGATAGTAAATAGCTCTCTTCAATTTGGACAGTTTCCACTGACCTTAAAAATTGTAATAATAAAACCTCTCTTAAAAAGCCTAGTCTATAGGCTTCTGTCATGCCCCAACCTATTGTTAGCTGTTAGTGAGTCTGTTTATGTAATGTATTTACTTTTCTGTGTATTATTGTGGTTTCTTACCTCTGTCTGTTTGTTAGATTCATTTCCTGCCCTTGTGTCTTTCCCTTCACTGTGATTACCTGCTCCGCCCCTAATGTATTCCACCTGTGCCTCATTGTGTTGCCTTTATAGTCCGTGTGTTTCCCTGGTCCATTGTTGGATTGGTGCCTCATGTTTGGATGGAAACTTTATGGATGAAGCTGCTTGGCTGAAGGCTGAAGGGGAGCTCATGTTTTGAAGTCTACCTTTATATTGTAGCCTTAAGTTTACAGTTAATACTTTTTTGAATCATCTTCGTGGGGTCTGCATTTAGAGTCCTTCTGCCTGTCCCTGATGAGTGTGTACTTGTGACAGCTTCTGCAATAAATCATTATAGGCCTATATTATGTCTTCCATTTTTATGGAAAATTATTGAAAAAGCAGTTTTTCAGGAAATTCATAATTTTATGAACAATCTCTCTAACAAATTTCAGTCTGGATTTAGACCTTTTCACTCCACTAAGACAGCACTTATTAAAGTTTTAATGATATACATTTAAAGAATGATGCGTCCCAAATTATTGTGCCAGTATTATTAGATCTCAATGTGGCATTTCATAAGGTGCATCATTGTATTTTGTTTAAACAGTTAGAGCAGTGGTTTAAATCCTATTTACACAATAAGGTGTACTTTGTCTCTATAGATGAATTTAAGTCTGAGAACAAAGATTAAATTTTTTTCTACATAATCTAAAACTGCCTTAACAGACATATAACTAACTGTTAAATAGATGTACTGAAACAAAAAATGAAAATATTCATAAACTTTGTACTCCGTTGGCCAAAAAAAAATCAACCAATCATAGACGCTTGGCGAACGTTATCCATTGGCCCTCTGACTTGACAATCAATGTTACTACATGCGTTACGTTGTGCAAGCGTGTACCACTTGCTGCGCATGCGCAGACAGTCTGTTTATGTAGCTCTGGTGCTATCCCCGGCTTTCATTCACTGTCACTCTGCCGGTCTGACAGCAAAGTTGCAAAATGGCTAAAAAACAACCTGAAGAAGGTAGTGGCTAAAAAAAGAATTGCTTTTGATGAATATGAGAAGAGGAGAAAAAAGTCTAAAGAGCTAAACAAAACCAGATTGTGTTTTGGGGATTCTTTTTTACAATGACATGCGCTGAAGACAAAGAAAGGGCTTTTTACTGATGTGTCCGACGCCAGATTTCCGCTATACAGGTAACTTTTGTATATTTTTTTTGTTGATAAAAATAGATTTTTTGGAAACTTGTATCATTCTTCCCCTATACTTATGCAGACAATACACAACTGTATTATTTCTGTATCATCACAGGAAGTCCCCTCTGTGTTTTAAGTGACTGTCTCTGCCATATTAATGAGTGGACGAGTCAGAATTTTCTTCAGCTTAATCCAGATAAGACTGAAATTACTGTTTTTGGTCCAAAAAAATGAAAGGTTCAAGGATAGCACTTACCTGGAATCACTCTCATTCAAAGACAATAGTCAAGTTAGAAATCTTGGTATAACTGTTGATTCAGACTTAAATCTCACTAAATCATTTAAATGCTATTACTGCATCTGTTACCATCTTAAAAATATTGATTGCATGGATAAAAAATGTATTAGCCCAACAAGACTTCAACAATCTTGTACGTGCTTTTATTTTTAGTAGGTAAGATTATAAGATTATTGTAATGGCATATTTACTGGTCTTAGCAAAAATCTATCAGGCAGCTGCAGCTGATCCATGCTTCAGCGAGGGTCCTTACAAATACCAGGAAAATGGATCATAATACACGGCTGCTGAGATGTCTACACTGGCTTCCTGTAATAGGAGCTGTACACACATGACCAACAAACACCAAACACTCTGGTTTTATCTGTTTTTATCTTTGTAAAGCACTGTGGGTTTCCTGCAACTAAACAAGGACAAATCAGAAATTATTCTGATCGGTCCAAAATCAAAAAGACATCAAATTGCCATTCAACTCAGCTCCTTATCACTCACTTCTAAAGAACATGCAAGACATCTTGGTGTCATCTTCATTTTATTTGGGATGGTCCCTTGAGATGTGCCATCTCATGATGTTATTCCGATTTTGTTTTTATTGTCACATTAACAGTGTAATCATGCAGATCAGCATTCTTCCATCCTAAAAAAAAGTCTAAAATCAGAGCCTTTGTATCTAATTTCTATCCAATGCTAAAAAAAAATCATTCATGCCTTTACCAAGTTAACTGGACTAATGCAATTCTCTGTTCTCTGGAACTAACCAAGACAAAGAAATGATCTCATATTACAGCTGTGTCTGGCTCCAGTTCATTTCAGAATTGAGTTCTAAATTCTTCTAACAGTGTCCTAAGTTCTTAATGGCCACACATCTATCTATTCTATCTAACGCAGCTGTATTATGCTGATAATTCAGTTATCTACTGTTGTGCGAAAACAGTTACCCTCATCTTTAAGCGTCTGCAGTCTTCATTTGACACCATTCAATCTCAGTTTTTAGAGCTCAGGTTGATGCTAAAGGCCAGTAAGACAGAGGGTATGTTCTTTTCCAACAGGAAGAAAGAGCAGTCTATCACCACCACATAACATCAAACAAATATCTTGGAATAACATTTGATTAAAATTTTACCTTTAAACTCCACATTAAAAATCTGCTGAAGAAGCTTAAGTTAAAACTGGGGTTCTTTAGAAATAAATCTTGTTTTTCATTAAAAGCCAGGAAACAGCTTGTTGCTGCCACCGTCTTTCCTCTTCTAGACTTTTGTGATATTGTGTATATGAACGCCTATGCCAGCTCTTTGCACTTGCTGGACGCTGTCTATCATTGAGCTCTGAGATTCATTACAGCAGATCTCTGACTTTACTCTAAGGTCGATTGGTCATTGATACACATCCGCAGACTCTTACATTATTCATTTACAAATTGATTGTAATGTCTTCCTGTGTCTAAATGAGACTAACCTGTATAAATAAAGCTATAATAATAACATGTACTAAGTGTTTATTTTACTTATTTCTTTGTTTTCTTTATCTTCTCTCTTCCAACTTTGCTACAAATTTTGTGTCATTTCTGTAAAGCACACAGTTACTTTGGTACAAAATCTGCTCTATAAATACATTTTCTTATTCATTGTGTTACTAACAGTTTGTCCATGGTTTGTACAAGGCTGTGTATGTGCACCAATACAATGGCAGTTTATTTATTTATTTTTATTTTTATTTTTAGCAAATGTGACTTATTAATAACAAGCCACATGTCACAGCATGTACAGTAGCTGTTATATTGTCGCCATCTTGACTGAATGACGTGAATGACTTCTTGAGCACTGAGCTGGAGGAAAACCCTCACACTTCCCTCTTCCTTCTGTCTTCTTGTGCCGCCTCTCTCCTAACACCACTCTACAGCGAATCATTTGCAGCAACAGCCCACCAGCCCTAACCTTGTGCGGAGTCACAGGGCAAATTACAGCTCATGTCACAGGAGGGTCGCTGAGGGAAGCGAGCAGCACCATCCTGCCACATATGCTGTACAAGAGTCACTGCTCTATTATCAACACATCGCAGCCCTCTCAGGACACAAAAGTGCCCCTTCAGCATCTGCTGTTTCAACTTTAGTGCCCCCGAGGAGGAACGCAAAAAGCACAACCGTAATTAGGCGAGACAATACGGAGCAGATTTGTTTACAGTTGAAGTTCTGTTGTTGCAAAAACTAGCTCTGTGCAGCTGGGCTCTAGTCCCTGCACAATGTGTCAACATGAGTGCCTTGTGCCATTTAGGGACCGTTTATCCAACACCAAAAGTGAAATGCTACCCCAACACACATTTGCAGATACACTGTGATGTTGAAAACAATGTTGTATGTCTGCCAAGCCACAGCAAACCCCTGTGAATACCACTAGAGTAAAATAAAAAGGTGAGTCCATAATATTTAGGAAATTTCTGCAGCTCTTTGAATTTAAAGGTTTTGAAAGCTAAGAGTAAATCAGAAGTAATCTTCTGTTTATTGCATCAGAATATGTTTTTTTTTCTCTAGCCTCTCATTCTAGGTAATGGCTACATTTTTTTAAAAAAATTGTGTTTTTCAGAGTGTGTTAAAGGCCAAACATTAGATGGATAAATATATTTAAGTAAATTCTGTTGCATTGTCAGAGCTGGAGGTCATGATGAAAAACAAACAGCTGAAGAACATTGTCAAGTGTCAGTTTGAAAACAATGAAGAACTCAGCTCACTTGTGCCAGCCATGTTTGAGTGGAAGTAAATAAATAAAATAGTTCTAAATGTACAAACAGGCCCAGTTCTACAGGTATGCAAAATTTTACATTGCACCTTATTTCTGATTTCTCGACCTAACCACAGCTGTGGGCTGTTTGTCTTTGTGCGCATTATGTATATCTGCCAGTTTAAGCAGCCTAGGTCTAAATTACTAAGAACACCTACATCTATTTTTTTTAAGTTAGCTTTTGGGGGCGCAGTGGCTCAGTGGTAGAACAGTTGTCCTTCAACCAGGTTGGCGGTTCGGTTCCCGCTCTCTCCACAGCTAATACTACGTTGGGCAAGACACTTAACCCCCCTTGCCCCCAGTGGGGCTCCAGCTGTAACACTGGTGAATTGAAGGATAAAAGTGTCTGCTAAATGTAAATGTATGATTACAATTTAGATCCCATAGAGTGTTACATACAAAACCGTCATGCACAGCTTACTGGAAAAGTGGCACCAACCACACTCAGGCTACTCTTTCTTCTGTTCATAGAAAACCCATAGTGTACAGTAGGCTATGGCAGCAGAGGCATCACACTGCACTTCGCCTGTTTAAGGTTCAAGTCATGAAAACATTGTGAATATGAGATACAGTCGTTTTGTTCCATTAATTATTAAAGCGACTGAAGCTGAAGATGAGCTGATGCTGCTGAATGGAAGCAATGCTCGGCTTGGGTTAGCTCGCCAAGGGGAAGGATTTCATCGGCTGCATTTCAATGTGCAGCAAGTAAAGTTTAGGAGTATGTTCAACAAAACTTCCCTCTTGTACCTCAGGTTTGTGCAACGTTTTGATGCTGCAGTCCCTTTTTTGTGGCTTTTAATTAAAACATGTAGCACATTACCAGCAGCTCCTGTTCCACATTGTGTAATTGCCATTTTAAATTGTTCCTTTCCACTAGGAAACAGTGCACCTTCATAAAGTACACTTTGTGAAATCAGGCGTCACTGCATATGTTTAAATTAATAAATTAATAGTTATATTTAAACAGGTAAATGGATAATGTTGTGTTGTTTAAAATGTGTTTTAGTAGCTTCTGTGCAGCTGACAAAAATGGATGTGTCCCCACTCATGTACAGTACATCAGTTTAATATCCAACAGTCCCCCATAAAACATTTTCTCTATGAAGCCACAAGCACTCCCAATTTTAATTTTTCCATCAGTATTGTAAGTCAGTTGTTCAAGTACAAACTAAACTTGGAAAAAAGTTGAATTGTCATCTCACCCTGACTAAAAACATACTTGTATCAGACAACTGCAATCCACTCATACTAGGTCTATTTTGAGCTTAGTTGAGGTATGGGATTCTAACCCATGTGGGCTACTACACGCATCTCTGCTGCACTGTGTAGCCCACTACGTTTTAGATCTGCTGCGCAGAGGTGCCCTGAGCAGCTCGGAAAAGCATACGCAGGAATTGCAAGACTGCGTTATAAAAACCATTGATCAAGACGTGTGCTGGACCAAAACTCCAAAACAACTGTTTATTTAGAAGAAGACTATGGCTTGTACGACAGGATAAGATGTAACTAAGAACCTCTTTCTTAATGATATTATTTTTAATTATTATTCTTTCTTAATAATTATTATTATTACTTTTTATATAGCGCTTTTCTGGGGACGTAAAGACACTTTACATATCAACTGTTTATTCATACACAGTCAAACACTGGTAGTGGTAATCTACATCTGTAACCACAGCTGCTCTGTGCCTACGGACTCTATGACCATCAACAAAAACATTCACATTCTTACACATTCATCCGAGGCAAGGTGGGTTAAGTGTCTTGCCCAAGGACACAACGACAGTATGAACTGTGGGGAGAACGGGAATCAAACTGCCTACCTTCCGTTTGAAGGACGACCACTCTTCCACTGAACCACTGCCGCCTCTGCCATTGCTGCTTAGCTCAAATAAGATGGGCTTGTGCATGCTCTGCTGTGTTACAGGGGCGTCTTATGACTGACCCCTTTGGTTCAAAATTGCCACTCATCGATTAGTCTTTAGTAACAATGTTTTTTTCCATAGAAAGAATGTGTGTTACTAATAAAACGTGTCCTTAGGAAAAGTTGTAGTGTGTAACATAGTGACCCTGCTTCATGCCTCAGCTGACACACACACATGTATTTAACCTGAGCCTGTATACTGCACTCTAATCCTAACATCCATGTTCTTTCCTATTTTCAACCGATACAGCCAGCCTTTCTAATTTTAGACTGAGAGGCAACTAGGTAGGTCAACATTTTTGGACCTTTGTGTCAGTTTGCAGCAGTGGAGGCGAGTAGATCATAACATAGGGCGAGAGCAGTGCTTAATTTTTGGGGAAACACAGGGGAATATATTCCCCCACCTCCTAAATCGGGACATGGGCCTCTTTTTTCAAGAGAAGTTTCTTAAAGTAAAAGTTAATGTTGCCTGTTTTTAAACATTTTTAACTCAGTTGTCATTTAGACACAAAAAGCAGTCTTTATTACAACATGTGTTCCTTTACCTATTTTTTCCTTCTCGATGCTGGGGAAATACTTCCCCTAAATATTTTTCTCTATGTTCCCTCACCTCCAGCTTTACAACTAAGCACTGGGTGAGAGAAATGTGTGTTAACAGTAAAGCACAGGTTGAAGGTGTGTGGCTGCAGGAAAGATGTGAGGCCAGGGTTTGCATAAGGGCTGTAAATGTTGAAAAAAGAAAATGGTGAACCTATATAAAGCACTTTTGTATTGGACCAGTATGATGCTTTCAGTAGGCTCTTAATGGTCAAAAGGGGTACAAAGTGTCCCAATAAGCCTACTGTACTGCTTTGGTAACCCCTCGGTTTTTGGTTTCTTAGGCATGGTCCAGTTACTTACACCAGTTAAAGATGGAGCTAAATGGTGCAGTCTGTGGACTGGACGATCAAGAATTCATACCCAAACAAAAATGTGATTAAAAACACTGTCTGATATAGAACCTCTGAACTTAAAGTCATGGGGCACTGCGGTGTTGTCAACTACAGCAAGACTGAGTTGGAGCATTTGGTTGAAATGACCTGCAAAGATAACAAAAGTAAAAGAGGAAAGATCTGACTCTACCATGGATTCAACCAAAAATCCAAGATGTTTTACAGACTGACAAAAATCCAAAGAAAAACCCAAATCCCACCATTTTTGGACACACATTTGTGTTTAAAGTGGTACAAATACGCAACATCTTGTTGTGGCAGTGGTTTTAACAGGAGTTAAGTGCTTCTGGTTTCACAGCAAGATGATTGTGAGTTTGAATCCGGAGCTGGCCGGAACATGACTTTCTGTGTGGAGTCGGAATGTCCTTCCTGTGTTGCCGTGGTTCTCTCCAGACTCTCCATATCTCAAAGACATACATGTGTAAGTGAACTGGTGAATTTCTCAGTTCTGGCCTTTGTCTTTTCTGCACTGCTAGTACAATACACAACAAAGAAGTTCACCCACTGCATTCAAAAAGATCAGAGAACAATTATACAGTTAAAGCTTAATACAATGCAGAAAAAAAGCAGTCCATGCTCACCTAAAGTCTCGATTCAGAGCACAATCAAATAAACAAATAAGAAGCCAGTGGTCTCCTCGGTCTAACTCCCAGAAGGCTCTGCGTTTTGGAGGGAGGCTCATTAAATTCCCCTCGCTCTATGCTGCTTCAGCGAACAGAAACTTTAATTGCCGGGCATAAAATTGACATTACAAGAAATATTATCATCTAAATGGAGATAAATAAAGGGGGCTAGGTTTTAATGTCACGCTTAGACTAATTGAAAGTCTTTCCAGAGTGCTGACTGGAAAATTGACAGTGCAAAAGAGACACAAATTATGAGCAGTAAATTAAAAATTGCAGAATCATGAAAGAGACCAAATTGATAACGTATATAGAGAAGCCGTGCAGCGGGGAGTAAACTATTTCCTTCAGCAAGCTCATGTTGCACGAAAGTGGCCGCAGCTGGAGTTGTCCTCAGGCTAACTCCATATCAGCCGATGTAAAACTCACATTCATGGCATTTAGACTGGACAATAATGTCTCCTGCAGTTTAATAACACAATCTGCAAATGTTGTCTGATGCAAATAATGCACATTTCCTCCTCAAAACTAGAAGTACATCACGGCCATAATCCTCTGTCTGTGTTAGCACAGACAGAGGATTATGGCCGTGATGTAGTACTTCTAGTTTAATGTGATGGAAGTTTAATGGACATGCAACAGTTCCAATGAACACCAGGCTGTGGGTACATATGCAATCCATCTCTAATAGACAGAATTCACATTACATTCACTTTTTTTCTCTTCATGAGGAGTAAGGAGAAGACACAAGAGGATTACAAACATGTTGCTTCTGAAGCACACTACAGTCGATCCACTCAAACGCTAGCCGTGCATCACTGGTGTCTGCTGGTCATGTGTGACACGTGAATAAAAACTTACTACAGGGGGAGTACTCTTCTACGGGAGCTTATGATGGGTTATCTCAGCTGATAAATACTAGTATCCCAGATTCTCTGAAGGCGTTTCTCATCTGAAAGTCCGCACAATTAACTCCGAAATTGTTGCACAGTGTTCTTTAGGTTCCATAACTTTTGGTTTCACACTATAAAAATTTGATTCCCAGCTCACTTTTGACAACCACATCAATTTTATTTGTAAAAATTCCTTTTTCCACCTCTGGAACATTGCCAAACTCCGCCCCTCCCTCTCTCTTCCCGCTGCAGAGAAGCTTGTCTCTTCCAGACTGGACTACTGTAATGCACTCCTCATTGGGATTCCTGGCAGGAGAATCCAAAAGCTCCAGTATGTACAAAACAGCGCTGCCAGGGTCCTGAAAGACGGTGCGGAAATATGATCACATCACGCCCATCCTCCGCACTCTTCACTGGCTCCCCATTCACCTCCGTATTGAATATAAACTCCTCCTCCACACCCATCACTGCCTTCACGGTGATGCCCCCACTTACCTCACAGAACTTCTCACACCACACACCACCTCCAGAACCCGGTCAGTCTACGTGCTCCTAGGACAAAACTAAAAGCCATGGGTGACAGGGCCTTCGAAGCAGCTGCTCCCCGTTTGTGGAATGCCCTGCCTGACCACCTCAGGGTCCCACAGACGGTGGATGCTTTGAAAACAGGACTAAAAACCTTTCTTTTTAAAAAAGCGTTTTTTTAACTTAACTTAATCTCTGTGCATATTATTATTTTTATAGTTGTTATACTCTGTTTACTGCATTTAAATTAATTTATTTTTACTCATTTTATGCTGATTAATTTTTATGTTGCACTTTGAGGTTTTGTTTAAAACAAAAAGTGCATTACAAATAAAATGTATTATTATTATTATTATTATTATTATAATTATTATTATTATTTATTATTACTAAAGTTATTAAAAACAGACTTTCTCTGACGTTTCAATGTGTTTTCTCTTCAATGGCTTATCTTATAATTTAACTGGAGAAATGGGCTACAATTATCTGGCGTTATAGGTTATTCCGATTATAGGACTGTTGTGGGGCTAGAGACATTTTATTAATGTAGTATTAATACAAACAGCTGAAACTTCAAATGCACTGTTTAAGACATGATTTGAATCACTATAACACTCGATAGGAAACGTTTGGCTTCACAGGAGGCATCTACCGTAATTGAACTTGACGTTCTGCATTTGGTCCAAAAGCCCAGACTATCTGCAAATGTGCTTTCACAATACAAAAAAACAGACCATGGTTTAGTTTGGTCCCGGACCAAGACCACCTCTTTTTGTGGGACCAAATAGCTGCTCTTTGGTCCCACAAAAAGAGGTGGTCTGGAGCTGGAGCTGTCACACCTGAAGATTTGGTCCGGCCCAAACGGAAAAATCTGTACTAAACAGTTAAAGCGTTCCCAAAGCGTACACAAACTCCAGAAAGCTAAGTACTATTACCTACATTTACATTTACATTTAGTCATTTAGCAGACGCTTTTATCCAAAGCGATTTATAAATGAGAAAAACTATAGAAGCAATTTTTTATAATTTTATATAATAAAAAGCATAAGTGCACCAAAAACTAGTCAGTTAAAACCCAGCAGTATACAAAGCAATGGATAGGAGAGAATGTTTATTTTTTATTTTATTTTATTGAAGAAAAGGAAATAATAGAAAGGAAGTGGAATTCAGTGTTTGTCAGTCAGGTGTGTTTTCAGGCGTTTTTTACAGATGTCTACAGAATCTGCTGATCTTGTAGCAGCAGGTAGATCATTCCACCAATGTGGAACAGATCCAGAGAAAGTGCATGAGAGTGATTTTAAAATTTTTTTGGGATGGTACTACCAGGATCTGGTAGGAACATAGGTCTGTATTAGTGAGTTAAGATATGAGGGTGTGGAACCAGTGGTGGGCAAATTTTATTTTATGGGAGGCTTATTTACTAGATTTTACAGCAACAAGCAAAGAGAGGGACACAAAAAGCTAATAAATTATGTCCTGACTTTTGACAGTTTTTTGGGTGAGTGAGAAGATTTTGTTTGGAGTTATTTAGGCAGTAAGAAATGGTTTTCTCAAAATGATGTTCACAAAAATGGGATACTTGTAAAACCCAAACTTAACCAGGATACTCAAGTCCATGTAAACACACTCATTGCCTAAAACCTTCTCTAATGGTAATCCCATCCTAAATCTGTTTCCTCTTAGCTGTGTTATTCCGGGAACCAGCTCTTCTGACTAGACACTTATTCGCTCCATGAAAAAACACCAGAATAAATCCATCCAGACATTGTTCTTATTGGAAATGCACAGGCGTTAGCTGTTAAGTGACTGCAATCATCTTTTTTTTTGTTAAAAGGATGTTTTAGGACACTTTCAGCGCTGCAGGCACAGAAACAGCACAGTTTTCACTCACTCTAAAATAACTGCACTCAGCGCTGTCACCATTGTTGTCCTCTTGCTCTCACACTTTTGTTTTCCCTCCTTGGTGGTAAGTAAATAGATTATCTAATGCTCCCATTAGTCTCTGTTGTGTGGCAGCATCCGTGTGGCTCTGTTCTTTTATTTTCTCATTCACTTTGAACAGCGCTATTCACCAACAAAGCTTCTCATATCACGGTCTCACTCAACCAAAACCAGGAAGTTGGGAGCATTAAATGATTTTGACAGTGAGCGGGGAAGCTTCTGCTGCTGCTAACGCTGATGTTTAAAAGAAGACTGATCTGCAGCCTGTTGTCTGAAGTCCAGTAACACACTCTGATGAATACACTGCTCATAGCCAAGGCCCGTGATTAAGACATGGCATAGAATTTATTCCATGTGATGTATTTCTACTAAAGGAAATGCTGGAGTCTACAGGGAGTGAGGCAGTTAAAAAGGCTGCACTGTTTTGTTAAGATCTTCACTCTGTGTTTTATGGAATAACCAATGTGATTATCCTCAGTGTCACAACTACGATCAGATTTGACAGAAGAAATTGGTCTAAGCGTCAAGCAAACCATTCTTGTCCCAAGATAGACTCCAGATGAGTGGAGTTGTAGCAGGTTTGTAATGTTAAGTCACGAATTGGAGGCAGTAAGTCAGACCTATTTATAAGTTTTAAACATTTACAGCTACATGTAAATGTACAATGTGCAGGATTTTTTAGGAAACACGTGTTCATGTTTTCTGAGTTTGTTACTTTACAAATTGTGTGAGAGTCTAACAAGAGGGTTAATTGAGTCTAAATTTAAAATTTCTCCCAGATTGGTTAAGTTTAATCCTTAATTATGTTCTTTACTTTCTTTAAAAAATAAATAAATAAATAAATAAAAGAACAGTGCCAGCTTGTTAATAGTAGTCTGAGTGACTGACCTTTTTGGCTCCTCTACACTGGCTCTGGTTCGGTTGGAGACTGGGAACTTCTTTTGTTCTTAACCTGGCTCATGTTCACATTATTTTGATTGAAATCAACATTCCAAAGTTTTGAAAAAAAAAGGTTTAAGTAAAAGCATCTGGACCCAGTGTTCAAGGTGAAGAAATTTCCTCTCTGATTCCAAGAGACTTTATCAATTCTGAGATCAACTGATAAGCTGAGCTTATATCTCAAGGAGGGAGGAGTTTCCCCTGAAACCAAACCTGATGGATTAGGCTGTCCTGTTCTCACAGTTGTTGACCATGTAAGGAAAGTGTGACTCCTGATGTGGGAGTCATTAAGGCTCAAGAGAGTCATTAGTGACACTGCTCCATTCAGGTGTTATGTTTGTTGTTCTAGGGTGAGGCTCTATTGTTTAAGGTTTAAGAACACTGTTATAAATACTAGGTAACATGAATCTGAGACCACCTCCTCTGTTCAACGAAGGCTTTTCCATTTTCACAAAAATGGCTTCCTTCACCCCTCTCTCAAACCATCTGGCCTCTCTGGACAAAATCCGGACATTGCTGTCCTCAAAGGAATGTCCTTTGTCTTTGAAGTGGAGGTGGACTGCAGACTCAGGTCCTCTAGGATTGGCTCTTCTGTGCTGATACATCCTCTTGTGAAGCTGTTTTTTCACCGACATAACTGTCACTGCACTCTTCACTGAACCAAATAAACTACATTACTCTGTTTGTGGGGATCTTGTCTTTAGGATGGACCAGTTTTTGACGCAGCGTGATCCATGGTTTAAAGTGGACTGGAATGTTGTGTTTGTAGAAAATCCTTTAAAGATTTTCAGATAAACCAGACACATAAGGAATAACTACACCCTTCCGTTTTGTCCCTGGTTCCTGCCTGCTAGGTTTCTGTGTTCTCTTGGTTTTGTTGAAAGTCCATCTGGGGTATCCACAGTCTTTCAGGGCTTTACAGATGTGTTGTTCTTCTTTACGTTTACCCTCTGAGGTAGTGAACACCTCTTGTGCTCTGTGCTGAAGAGTCCTGATGACTCCCAGCTTGTGCTGCAGTGGGTGGTGGGAATCAAACGGCAAATATTGATCCGTGTGGGTTGGCTTCCTATAAACTTCTGCTTGGAGAGTCCTGTCCTCACAAATAACTACTGCACAGTCTAAGAAAGCCAGGCGGTTGTCTATGGCATCTTCACGGGTGAACTTGATGTTCTTGTCCACTGCGTTGATGTGTTCTGTGAAGGCTTCTACTTCCTGGGTTCTGATTTTGACCCATGTGTCATCAACATATCTGAACCAGTGACTGGGCACTGCACCTGGGAAAGAGACCAGAGCTCTGTTCTCCACTTCATCCATGTAAAGGTTAGCCACAATCGGGGAGACGGGTGATCCCAAGGCACAGCCGTGTTGTTGTCTGAGCCTTAACGACTCTCACATCAGGAGTCACACTTTCCATACAATGATCATGAGACCAGAGCAGCCTGGTCCATCAGGTTTGGTTTCAGGTAAAAAACCTCAACTCTCTTACCAGTTGATCTCAGAATTGATAAAGTCTCTTGGAATTAGACGAACAGCACTTAAATAGGTCTATGAAAGAACATCATCACAGTTTACAAAAAGAAACTGACTATTATTTTGTTCAAAATCAGAAGCAACTTTTTAGGTTCCAGACATGTTAGTCTGTACATTATTTGGGAACCAGAACTGGCATGGAGCCTGGTTGGTGTGAAAGGGGTACGTCTGTCAACATGGGTGCTATAGTACTTTAATATTGAACTGTACTTTTTTAAATTCTACCAGATGTTGTTCTGCTTTCACATTCCCGGACCGAATCGTTAATGCCCTGAACTAACTTGGGACATCAACAGAGAACACTATGGACCTCTTCAGATCTTAAATTTTAATCAGTTCTTTCTTTCACTTGACTTAGCTAAACTCATTGTAATCACACCTGGTTTTCACACGTGTCTAGCTTCTATTTGTACTACCTTTAAAAAACAAGGTTGGCAAGCCACGACTTATTCCCACTCACACCCCACACAGATCAGAAGACATGCAGGTTAACGCAATCCAATACGTCTCCATATGTTTCCCAAGACACCTTCATTCACACCTTGTGCTTGCACATAGATCTGTTCACTTTGTCCGTATTTTAATAGCAGGTCTGAGTGGGGCCTAAAGGTGCCTAAGATGACAAGTGACCAAACTGCTACATAGTTAGGCATACGGAATGAGTACTGACTCCATGAACTGTCGCTTTTAAAATAGATTTTAAGCTGAAAAGATGAGACAGCAGTATTCATGCAAAAGCCCGAATACTGCAGTGGAAGCTTTAATACTAGGCAAAACTAGTGTGAAGTCATATAAGTGTAATCTATTAGCCATTAAACCACAAAGCCATCTCCAACACAGCCTCAACGCTGTATAAAAGCTCATTTATTTTAGATTTGGTTAGCTCTCACTCCACAGTTGAATCTTGAAAGCAATCCACAGGTTCATTTAAATTCTCTTTTATACCGCAAGAGCAAATAAAGCGGAGCAACGTGAAGACGCTTCATGGCCAGGGCACCATGCCGCTGCTTGTTAGCAGTGTGTTTCGTAGATGTTGGAGGGAATGGCAACTGATGGTACGGACGGCTGTGGAGCTGTTGTTGTCTGCGAGCTGGGTGTGAAATCAAAGAGAAGATTCTCTCTGACACTCGCTGCTTTGGAGAGAAGCCTAGAAAAACGGAACAATGATATTGACTCAGCTCCTGTCAAGTGTTACACTTTGATTTATTGCTGCAAACATATATCAGTGACAGTAAGAGCACTTTTCTCTGTCTTCAGTGTCTTTGCTAATGCACCAAAACACCGTCCATTAGCTGTCATAAAGCTACCACTAGCAGCTAGCTTTCACACAAACACAAATTTGTATGTAACCTGAAGCAAGCCATATATCTCCAATTGTAAAGACTTTTTTTTCCCCATTCAACAGTTCCTTCCATTTTTTGCTAAAGGAGAGTATACTGGCAGACTGAAAGATACTGAAAACACTATTGTTGTTGATTGTCAACTTTATTATGCCTTCAAGACTGTCATTGCCCAATCAAAAAACAGTCAAACAGAAAGTAATTTGAAATATCATCCAATTTAGACTACTCTTTTATTCCACAGACAAAAGGGCACAGTCCGCTGTTTATAGTGCCATAAATCTGAGCTGTTAAAAATCACACAGTGGGAGCATGTTCCTACATTTGATGTAGTCAAATGTTGGAACATTGTCTCCCTAACATTGTCTCCCTAATCCTTTCCATTGACCTCTTTTTTAAGAAAAGGGAACATTGGCTTGAGGAAATTAAGCCAGTGTAAAATAAACTGAGGTGTTGGCACTAAATCAGAAAAAAACAGTCACACTGCACCAGTCAGAGAAGTGTCATGTGGCCACCACTGCATTTGTCTGAAGGACAGATTTACACTCAAATCAGCTCATGGTAATCTTTTTAGCTAGTATTACACCTTTTAGTTTTGTGTTTACTGAGTAGTTAACATTGTTTCATCAGCTAATTCTCAGCCCACACAACTAACAATTATCAAACAGTGGCAAATGTGAAGATAAGCTATTAAAGATCATAACAGTAAAGGTGTCTGCAGAAGGCTACTTCCAAGTCAGCGTTACAAAGTGAGTGGGCTTGCCTCCACAGTGAGAGAAAGTGTGTCATTTTAACATGTCTGCATTGTACAGTCTGAGGGAGTTAAACGCAAAAGCTGCCAACAATTAAAAGCAAATTATATTATGCAAGTATTTGACTGCATCACATTCACCTAGGGTCACTTTATTGTTTAAAATTTCTTTTTGGCATTAAAGTGTGAACAAACAAGCCAAAAGTGTTGTAAAACAGGCGTTGTGATTGTAAACCAAGTTGATAACTTTTCCCAGGCTTCATGTTTAATCACAAATAAGAATGAAGAATGGTGGGGGAAGCAAACTGGTTAATCGTTATTGAACAAGGCTAAAGTCATTTTTTCTTAGGTGGAACCTGTTCTTTTAAAGTTTACTACATTTGAACAACTTATCAGGACTACACCAGGACTGAACCAGGACTAAACTAGGACTAAACCAGGACATTTTGTAGCGGCCGTTTATGGCTCTTGATGGTCTTCCAGACATCGCAAATTGTGTGTTTGATGGCACATATCACTTTCCCACTCTCGCTCTGTTCCTTTTTCCTTCTTTGAAAGTGACATTGCGAACATTACTACAATATATATATATATTTTTTTGACGTGAAGACAGCGTTAGATTTTTTTCAAATTGGGCAAATATTTGAGGAGTTACGATATTGAGAAGCCATGTAGCGTTATTGTGTTACTTCATTTGTTTTGTTTTCCTCTGCGGCACAGCTTGTAAGTACCGTAATACGCCATATATATCTTTGGAAAGCGCAAATTCTCAGGTTCCCAATGCAGTTTGAATGTTTCTGATTGGACGAACTATGACGGAGTTACAGTAATAAAGGTCCGCACATAGAAAACATGGTGTTGGTGCTATGGCCGTTAAGGCATACTTTGCCCAGCCCTACCTATATAAAAATGTATTTGGGGAACTGTGTGTGTTCTTTAAGAGTTTTTTTTTTTTTTTTTATTGACTATTATTTGCATGCTTCCTTTTGACATTTTGTTTGTGTATATTAAACTTTTTTGCATACATCAGTGTTTCTCCATCTCCTTTTACTGTGTGCCTAGAAAAAAACAAGACCAGCACAATTTGGGGGCTTGTCCGGGAATGTAAAGGACTATATACTGCCCAACACAGAAATAAAACTGTAAACCACAAATGATTACATGCCAATGAGCAACTTCCCTGCAGCCATGCTTACAATGCATATACTTTATTTCTTCTCAGTTCATAACTTTGCATGTACTGAAGGCATAATTTGTAACAAAATATAATTAATTACTTTCATCTGATTGTCTTGCTTCCTCTTGGCACTCAGCCTTTTTTGTCAAACAACTCTCTATTTGTGAATGATGATCTTACAGTAATAATTCCCAAAAAATAGCCAAGAGCAAAGGGCTAATTCTTACAAATGCTGCTAATTAGATTTGATATAACTTGACAGAACCGGCAGGGTGCTAAGTAAAGCTTGAGGCTGTAACCTGAGTCAGAAATAATAATTTTAATAATAATTTTTCAGCAGACAGGATTAAAAGCATTAGTAAAACACTTTGTAAATGGAATATTGGTGTTACTGCAAAAAGATGTGACAAAATTTAAATCTAGTTTAGCGCCAGGGATGGCTGGTATCAATGGGCCAGGTGGGTTAAGCCCTCCCTGTCATTTTCAACAAAAAAATCTAATGTAAATATCAATATTATTGAGTTTTTAACTTAACCTTTAATTTACATAATGTGCAAACCTTCTGATAGGCACGGATTAGCATCTATGCTTGGTGTCTCCTCTGCCCAGTGTCAGAGCACTTACAGTTGGGCTCATAAGTTTACATACCCTGGCAGAATTTGGGATTTTTTTGCCATTTTTCAGAGAATATGAATGATAACACAAAAACTTTTTTTTTTATTCATAGTTAGTGGTTGGGTGAAGCCATTTATTGTCAAACAACTGTGTTTACTCTTTTTAAATTATAATGACAACAGAAACTACTCAAATGACCCTGATCAAACGTTTACATATCCTGGTAATTTTTGCCTGATAAAATGCACACAAGTTGACACAAACAGGTTTGAATGGTACTAAAGGTAACCATCCTCACCTTTGATCTGTTTGCTTGTAATCAGTGTGTGTGTATAAAAGGTCAATGAGTTTCTGGTCTCCTGACAGACCCTTGCATATTTCATCCCGAGCACTGAGGTTTCTGTATTCTGAGTCCTGGGCAAAGCAAAAGAATTGTCCAAAGATCTGCGGGAAAACGTCATTGAACTGTATAAAAAGGGAATATATAAAGATATCAAAGGAATTGAGAATGCCAACCAGAGGTGTTCAAAATGAGAGATTCTGTTGAAACCTATCCAAGGTCAGGTAGACCAATGAAAATTTCAACAACAGCCAGAAAAATAGTTTGGGATGCAAAGAAAAACCAACAAATAACTTCAGCTGAAATACAGAACTGTCTGAAAAAAGTGGTGTGGCTGTTTAAAGATGGCTGCATGGTCAAGAAAGCCATTACTACGCAAATGCCACAAAGCATCCTGCTTACAATACACCAACAGCACAGAGACAAGCCTCAAAACTTCTGTAACAAAGTCATTTGGAGTGATGAGACCAAAATTGAACTTTTTGGCCACAATCATAAACGTTACATTTGGCGAGTCAATAAGGTTTATGATGAAAGGTACACCATTCCAACTGTGAAACATGGAGGTGGATCTCTGATGTTTTGGTGATGTGTGAGCTACAAAGGCTTAAGTTGTATGTGCTAGCGGTTGTCATTAAATGATATAAAATGTGATGCTGCTGTTATTGAGTGTGCGTGACTAAATATAACAATGCATCTATTTGTCCCCCAATATCAGCACCAGCCGCCACTGGTTAGCACCTAAAGTTCCCACTTTGGATTTGACACAAAAGCTCCTGTTTTTGCTTCAAAGCCTGGACATATTTGATCAGCGATTTTTCTTCTGGGGGAGAAAACCCAGCAGGACGAGTGGATGTGTAATCTCTCTTGACAGAATGAATTAAGACGGTGGCACTGCTGCGTACATTTGGATGCTTAGCGCCAAAACCAGCTTGGGGTGAATTTTCTAGCTGCTTTACAAATCACAGTAGAGTGGATCAGCTGTCTTTCAGGTTGCGTACAGGTAGAAACAGTCTTTGCAAAGTCAAGACACAGCAATTGTGACAAAGCACAAACATAAATGTAAATTATATACCTGAGAGCCATCAGGGGAAAAAGCGTAGAGACGCAGTCTGGGTCATGCATGGACCATTGCGTCCAGACCCAGCAGGGGACTGTTTCAGAATCAGCCAATCTGACTTGGGAATAACTCAACTGTTATACAAAGTCATCTTGGTTGCTGTGCTTGTGCATTGGCCGCATTCAACCAACTCTTTGAGCTTTAAAGCTTCATCTTGCTCTTCATACAGTTCATCTCTGTGTTTGATGTTCAGAGACTGCGCTCTCTTCAGCTGTGTCTTTGCATTCAGGTACTGTCCTGTTCTTCTGGTCTCAAAATGGGATAGAAAATTTCTTGGTCATAGCTAAGGTTGTATGTACATACTTAAAAACTAGACTGTAGAAGTCATAAAAATACAGATGGCCACACTAATAATTAATTATCTCTATATTGAAAATGGGTTGTTCCACTCTGATTATGGTTAGTATGAAGCATCTTATAGAAAAACGTTTAACATTAGTAGCTCACAACACCTAAATCTAACTCCAAATGGTTGAGCTCTCTGATTAATGCACTGGGTGACATTTATCCTAATAAAACAATGAAGACAAAGATAATTTGGGATGTAATGATACATTATAACTTATAATGCATGACGTTCTAGAATTATAGAAGTCCTGAAGTGCACACTAGAGGCTTATTTTAATGTTAGTCTGAGCACGAGCAAAAATGGACGGAATGGTTGAAGGGTTAGTTGGCGCTGCAGAGGAGCAGGTGGCCCAGGCTGGTGGGGAGACACCGCTGTGAAATCTCTGGACCCATCAAGGCCATATGCAGGACAGCTCACCACCCCTCACCGAGTCTGTCCCAACATAACTGCAACAGGCAGCCGCCTCCAGGGAGCAACAGCTTGAGCCAGCGTGGAGTGCCAAAGCCCCAGTTCTTTCAATGGGCATCTGAGACTGGCACCAGAAGTAAGAACATGCCCATAGACTGCACTGTTTAAAAGCCAACACATTGAGCACAAGTAAAAAGCATGTTTACAGGCTTCTTTTTAAAACAAATATAATTAATGTCAAAAGATAATCTATGCATGGAACTGGTGGTTTGCTGGGCATCGTTAGTGGCATTTAAACGCACTTTTTTAATAAAATAAAACGCTGAAAAGTTAAACAATAATACTGTAATAGATTTATACAGTCCATCAGAATATGCAGATAGTATTGTCAGCTGTGTAAACTGTTATAGTTTCTAGATGGCACTTCTCGGGCAGTAAAATGAAAAATATAAATATATAAATAATTTTATAGGACCTCCAGAAAACACAGACAATTAAACAAGACCTATAATAAAGTACTGACTTATTATTTCTACTCTTAAATATGTGACTGCAGTGTAAGCAGTTGTTGTTCAAAGTACCAGCTCCACCAAGACTATACCACCACTATGCAGAGTCAATTAATTGTTATTTAAGTCAGAGACAGAAGACTGCGTGTCAGGGCATTATAATATAATCATACAGCACCTGCATACGCCACAGAGAAAAGTTAACAGAGCAGTAGAAAGAAGAGAAACTAATGACTCACTTGTCTCTGAACTGTGAAGTGTAACAAAGCTCAGCAGAAGTCTGTGCATGCTGAGCTTCGTAAATGATGCACTCCCTTCAGCAGATTATCTTCTGATCCCAGGAAACAAAGATGACGTTCCTACATCAGCTCTCAGCACATTCTGCTTTTACCCCATGGACCCAAACCCTTGCTTACTTTCTAATATAAATTGCTATTCATCTGCGTTGTCTTCTTTAAATTTCTATCCTTGTAGGCACGGAAAGCCAGAAACAACAGTCCACAGTGCAGTGTGTGCTGGGAAAATTGGAGTCATAACACTTAAAGCCCATGGGGTTGCTCCTCTGATGCTGGTTTGGCCTTTCCAGTCAATGTTAATGTGGCAGGCACCACAAAGCTGCTTCTTTTCCTCCCACGTAAATGCAAAAGCCAATCTCTGAGGCCTTTCTCCAGTCAATAGAAGCAGTCTGTGCCTAAATATACCCTTGTCTGAGCGCTGGTATGCAAGCTTTTGCAGTAATGGAAATCAGTGTTTGAATTCAGACTAGAAACAAGTTAATGGTATTACTGTAAAAGACTATCCTGGTGTAGTCATACCCACTTCCTTTCTGAGCAAAAGAAAGTGGGTATGGGCACGCTCCATAAGCCCGTCCCTTCCCTGGGCTGAAGCAGAGCTGGATCAATCACAGCCGTGGGGTGAGATTGGTCACATTCTGTACGCTGCAGAGGTATTCCAAAACAAAAAAGATGGCGCCCGCAAACAGAGGAAAAGTTTCCACAGCACTTTTGTCTTTTTTAAGTGACCAGTCTTTAACCTGGTCTCACACTAAATAGAACAATTTAGTCACCAGTAGGTAGCACAATCATAAATGGGACTGGGCTCCCATCCTTTCACAACCACTTTTGTTTTACCCAGTGTTTTAATTCAGATTGTATTGACCCCATTTTCTGATCGTTTTTACTGGTTGAAGGTAATTTAATCTGCGTCTGTAATCTGTCTACTCAAAATCATGAAGTAAATTGTTTGTATTGAATAGAAAAAGAATGGCTGGCCAGGCTAGGAAACCTATGCAACTCTCTGAAACTAAAGTTCAGAAAGCTTTGAATAAAACGGTAACAATTTCTTTCTACTGTTAATTACAGCACTGTACAGCTATACCTTTAACTTCATGGGGGATTTATTTACTTCTAAATGTGAATGAGATGTGCGTACATTTAAGTTTGATTTAAATTTCGTTTCTGTCTTACACCAAAAAGGAAAACTGTAGAATGGTCTGGGTATAATTTAGACTTTCAATTGCATATTCAAATACAAAAGTCTAAATCAAAACAGTTTTTACCGTTAAGAATTATTTACTGTGTTTTGTAATTTTGTCTTCTAATAAGTGCTATTGCGTAATGAACTTTATTGTGAACAATTGTGGTATATTAATTATGTTAATTATAAAAAAAAATTTCCAAGTATTTGAGTTGGAATACAGTAACCCTTTTATTCTTGTTAATACAGTACATGCTGTGAAGAGAAGCGAGGAGGCAGGGCGAGGAGCCAGGTGACTCACGACACATGACAGGGGTCAGCGCTGTGGGAGGCGCGCACATGAACGACTGAGCCGTGAACGCTCGTCACTAATGGAAGCACCTCGCTCCTCCACACACCGATTAAACCCAGCCTTGTTTTCAGATGTGTATGAGCCTGTTTAAATATTCCTTTGTAAATTCCCTCGTCTTGCATTCATTTACTCTACAATCTCACGCTGTCTGTTTGTTTATGCGGCAAGCAGGTGAATGTTTGACGTCACTTTTTAATGGGCTGTCACAATCGTGGCCGTTTAGCTTGATGTAAAAATGTGAAGCCCTGTCTCTTCACACTCCGGCAGCTAATCTGACTATTCGCGCCTGTTGTTCGTTGCCTAGGTTACAAAGTCCTTCAGTGTGGCATCATAGTACAGTGCGGCTCAATGCAGAGAAAGACATCATTTGTTTCGGAGGAGGCTGTATGTTACGCTGGGTATTGCTAAATTTAGAAGATTTGCAGTGTTTATCTCCCCCTTCATGTTCCTTTTTTTGGTCCGTGAGGGTTTGTCAAGCAGTATGTAGATTCCTGTACATTACCACATGAATCAGTGCTCTGTGCCTCCAGTAAACACACAATCCAATTCAATTCTGACCTCTGCCTAATCCTCTCCTGGTTTTATTTTTTGAACAATTTCACAAAGTACATTTTACTTCCTCGCTGCATCTTATTACAGCAAACTCCAGTCCAATTAGTGCACACATTGAACTCAAACTTTTTCTCTTCCTTCTTAAAAAAAATGCCATTCCAAAATTGTTCCTTGCTTCTTGGTGAGGAATCATTTGGCACTAATGAGGCCGGAGGTCTGGTGCAGTGTGCTACAGTTCTGGGGAGAACTGCAGAAAAACGACTCAGGTGTGCAGCTGGCTGGGGCTGCTAAAGATCATATGTTGACAACTTGCAGCGCACAAAGCTCCACGCTAGGCGTGTCAGGGAAATAAGTGAGCACCACTTTCCTTTGTGCTCTTTAATTACTGATAGAGTAAAGATAATGGCGTAGCTCAATGAGTAGTCCAATTAATTTGCTGATGGTGGAACATTCTCAAGGCCGAATAGATAGACTGTACCTTGTTGCTAATGTTTAATATCAGTAGCTGTAGCAAGTAATCACCATGAGGTACAGATCTGAAAAGAGTAGCCTGGTTAAAAAAAAGGCCTTGGTCTGTAGACAGGTGAACCCAGAAATGTGAGGAATTTCTCATTTCTCTACTGTATTTCATTCAGTGACTCTTTGTGGAGTATTTCAAGCTATTTTGCATAAAAGTCTAACCGTGATTTACATCCACAAATCTTTCCTGAGTGCAGTATACAGTAATAACTGGAAACCTTTATGGCTAAAAGGAAGAAGCATTATGCTAACTATTAGAATTTATTAGTTAAACAATCATCTCATCTATGAATACACCACTTAGGGAGCATAGATAAAAGCACTTTAAAATGAATACTTAAAATATAAAATAACTTGCTTGAAGCCAGGTTAGTGCAAGCACATGCACTCATGAAATACAGGCTTGTTAGCCTTCACTAAAACAGAAGTCCAATTTCTACTCAAAAAGACCAGAAAACAAATATTTTACAATGCAAAGTTTTTCTTTCCATTTGGTTCCTGAAGTGAGAAATTGTGTGAAGCTAAACACTGCAGTCTGTTGATAGAGGAACCTTATGGACAAAGAATATGGCAATGTTTCCTACAATTAAGTAGGACATGTGATAATCAATTATATTCCATGAAGAAAATGTCTGTGTTGTTTTTTTATTACAAATTAAATTAGTCTGACTTTGTAAAATTCTATAAACCAGAAACAATCTTATTCCTCCTCCTTTCCTCCACAAAGAATCTTTAGCACTAGTAACTCAGGTGATTGTCCCGTAACCAAAAGGTTGATGGTCACTGATTTGGCTGTTGTTGTGTCTTTGGGCAAGACACTTAACCCACCTTGCCCCCAGAGTCACAGCTCTGGTGTATGAATGTATGAAAATCCATTGGTGCAAAATGGCTGCCACGTCTCCATCATTCTGCCCCAGGGCAGCTGCGGCTCCAAAAGTACCTTACCACCACCAGTGTGTGACTGTGGAGTGAATTAATAATGGTCTGTGTAAAGCGCTTCGAGTCCCTTTGAATAAAGTGCTATATAAATCAGATTACCATTAATTACAAACAATGTATAACAGTTTAAAAGTCATAAATAGTTTGATATGTCTAATATGTCTTTGTCATATTAGGTTATACTTGGTTACTTGCTCAAACTTGTTTTGCTTTTGCATTTAAATGGTTGATAGTTTTAAAGCATCGTTATTGATTATGTCTTCAACAGCCTACATCTGCAGGTAGATGCCTTCACCATCTTCTAAATCCAGGGTCGACTCAAAGCCCCTCTCGTACACGTCACCATGGAGATGAGGGACATGCATCGATCACAGTCATGCACCCGTCAGTTGTCCTAAGGCTCATGTCATGCAACTTTAATGAAAATAGATTTCCCCTGTCTTTTACCTGTACAACATGTAGCACACATCAACCTTTATTAGAAACTCCCAAAATCTAATAAGACTTATTCATAACACAGGACAAACAGCTCTGTCAGATGTCATTTTATTTCTGCAATTACACTCAATTTTGATTAAATTTTATAGTGATTCAGAGTATTTCATCAGCTTTTGTGTTGTTATTTCACTCTGTTGAGTTGATGCTTAAAATGTCACCTGAAATTGCCTATTTAAATATCATTGAAATGCTACTTATTTCTTGAGGGCTAAGTCAGCAAATTCTATAAATCAATAATTATAGCCTCCATCCATCATTGGCAGCGTTGCATCAACCTTTGTTATTTGTACAAATGAGGAAATGATGGAACAGGCAGTGGAGGAGACAGACTTACTTACTGACAATGCTTCAGAAAAAAAGCCTATTGTGTTTAATGTACGGGAAATGATCAAGAGTACAGATCAAGAGCATCAACGCTTCCTTTGCATAAGCCCCTCATTCATAAGCCAGGAAGTAACCACAGTAGCTGCATGAATCAATGCAGAGGTGAAATATTAATCCACTTCCATTTAAAATTCCCCTTCAAATTTTCTATTTGTGGATGCTAGGCAGGGTGGCTCTTTGAAGCCGCATGGTGCCATAAGTAACCCTCTCACTAAGGATGAGAAACAGAGGCACAAACACTGGTTGTGTTTAATTCGACCATGCTTTAGCACATTGGCACTAAGGGGATGTTTCCACCGTGTCGATCCTGGTTGATGAAATATGTCTGGTAATCAACGCTAATTGTTTTATCCTTTCATAACAAGAGCTGCTAGTGCTTCTCATTAAAGTAGAACTGCTGTTGTGGTGTAAGCGTAATGACAAGTGACAGTGCGTGCTAAGTGGAGACTGTTACAGTTTGGGATTAACATGAGCTGCAGATTGCAATAAATTTTTAAATGACAAAATACACGAGCTACCAAAAGTTGCATATTCAGGATGGTTATTGCAAATGGCAACAATTTGGTGCATATAAAGTAAATATACTGTATCTATATGTCATCTCATAAATGCTACACCGGTTGAAAAGATGTGTGCTTCCCGACCAGGTTAGAGCCAGCACGATGTGTTAGTGTGATGTAGCAAATTTAAGATACGGGCTACTTTGACAGACTTCACTGAAGTGTAAACCTTCAGGTTGACATGCCTAATTTTCCATGTATCATCCATTATACATTTAGGAGATGTAACTATATATAGACTCTGTAACTTCCAGCTCAAACTGTGCTTTTACACTTTCCAAACTTCATAATTCAACTTACAGTATGTGGGCATTAGAAAACCTCTTTAAAGCTTTATTAAAGAAGTGTCTCATAACAGGGTTGTGGTGAGTGCCAGCAGCTAATTTCCAGATATAAGTGCTCCACAGGCTGCACATGAGAAGATTATTGCTCCGTCAGATCAATCACTGATGACCTGCTCCATGGAGAATGTATGCTGTCGTCACGGTTTAAGATTAGAAGCAACTACAAAATCCAATGGTCCAGGAAAGAGGGGCCTTAATTTCCGACTTACATTGTTAATGAATAAACTGCTCCATGTAAAGTGTCGTTTGACAAAGTATATGTAGAATGTCTGTCCAAATTCACAATGTCAATACATAGTAAATGCAATTAAAACACATGATTTAATAGGATTTAAGCTTGTTAAGGCCACATTGTCAATAAAAAATGTGTTAATAAAACTGGACTGAAAACAGATGTCATCATTTGCAAACATCTAATCTACACAATCACAAAATTTTAGATATTTTAAAACATGGTTTGAAGCATTTCCAAAAGTCTGAAGTGTGTATTTGTCATGTCTTTACACTTAAAAGACATTTAATATTTGTATGAACTCAGTAATTGCATTAGGCGCTATTCTTTTCTTGACGTAAATTTATTAAATGGACTTTCACAATAATTCATCTTGACTTATATTGTTGTGACCTGAATTAAATTTTTAGGTACCTGCATTTGGCTCATGACCCAGTGCTGTACAAAATGCTGACTTGCATTTTCAACCCTCAAGCTACTGGGCTGTGGTGTGCTCAGTGATTTACAGTTTGTAATATGCCTAACCCTGTCTCCTTTCAGGGAACAATAAATAAAAATACATTTACGCCATTACATACAGTTCCTATTCAACATACAGTGGTGGAAAAATGTTTTCGGACACCCCAGATATTCCATTATGACTTTTCAAGTCTACAAGACCATTTATTTATTTATTTTTTTGTTCAGTTTTGAACACATTCTCTAGTTTTTGTTGAGAACTGACATATTAAAACTGTCAATAAACAAAAAAATATCATTTTATTAGTTTTTTTTTTTTCTGTAATGCAGCCACATCTTTTGAAACATAAAAAAGATTTAATGATTGTGTAAAATTTTAATAATGTCTAAACACTGTACTTTGTACCTTGTGCAGCTGAGTTGACTTTTTTTGTGAAGACGCAAGAGTTAAATGTATTTTTACCATTTAAGATTTGACCTACATTGGTGAGTGTGGAATTTATTAGATATGTTCTGAAATTGACATTAGATATGTGCTGCCATGGCACTGCTCAGGTAGGCCTACTACAGAGTGTGTCAAATTATATCTCACATTTAAGAATACATTCTGTGCTAGTTTCAGTTTGTCACTTGACATAACCACTGCCAGGGAGTCATTTACATCTCCAACTTCAGAAGGTCGCATACCAGTTATTCTAGAGTCATACAGCTTTCTGTTAGCAGTTGGCTCCACAGCCTATGTTCCAAGAGCATGAAAACAACTGCCATTTAGTTTTTGCAAATGTATTTTTTTATATCTTATTCGTTAGCTAGCATTAGTGGTTAGCTCTCAACCCCCTAATGACAATGTAACTGTAATTGTAGCGTTATAGTGTAAAAATCCACAAAATATAATTTATCTTTGACAGAGTGGTCACTGTACACAAGGCATTGTGCAATGGTTCTCAGTTTTTTTTTTTGTTTTGTTTTGTTTCCCTTTGTGGACAATTAATTGGGAACTTGATAGACTTCTCTGTTTGATAAACCAGCAACTGTAAATCCTGCAAAATATCATATTCACAGCCTGACTTTAATCAATGTGTGGCCTCCATTTGACTTTCACACCACAGCGTCTCCACAAAGTGACATCGGGTGCACAAGCTACTGTTCTAGCACACTATGAGCTCAATCCAAACCATGAAAATGTAAAAATTTGTATGTACAGTTTAATTCGTGCACTTGGTTTTAATGTTGACGGTTTTAGTGCCAAAGAAAAGATTATTACTGCGGATATTAGGTTAAATTTATCTTTTCCAAATGTATCTGAATGAGAGCAATAGATTATTTTCATAATCTAGGAATAACTGCAGTCATTTACTCCAGATCAAGAATAAATTAGCTGTAGACAGTGTCGGTGTGAGCTACAGCATCAGGTTTAATGCACAGCAGTCGCCAATGTGTCAAATGTTCACAATACATTCAGTACATTTTAATGCATCCATCATAAACCTGTCTGTTTCTGGTCTTGCCTTTCATGTTGGGATTAGCTGCGTCGTGTCAGATGCCGCGTGGTGCAACTGCTTAACGCCTGCCACAGGTATCACTGCTGGATTTCTTCACTCTGCTCTCCTTCTCATTTTGCCGGCACTCGCTTCTCGCAGTGGGTTATCAATCTGCTGTAAATGGAGTGAGCACAAGTGCGGCTACAAAAAATAACTCATGTGCTGCTACGGTTTGTTTCCCGGCTCGGCTGGCGTCACTTATTTTTGCTCGGCTGTGTGAGTCATGTGAGGACAACAGAGGTCTGACGGTGGACAGTAGTAAAACTGAAGCAGAGGCAATGAGATGGAGCCCATTAACTCCCTCATTCCACTGAATCTAAGATAATGGTGGCAGTGTTTTACACTTGTATCATAAAACGTCTAGTTGATTTCCTCTTATAGTCTGCTGTTTGCTCCACTGGAAGATAATTAAAATGTCATATCCATATTTATATGACATAGAATTTTTTTAACTGAATGCCTGTGGTTTGTTTGGTAATTGTTTCTGACAGAAGAAGAAAGTGATTACAATATTTAAAGTTCAACACTGACACTTAAATCAAATGTTTCTATGTATGTTTTACAATGTTTCTTCAAATGTTTTGCCTAATTTCTAAAAATCAAATGAATATGCTAGCCTAACCTTACTATTATGCTATATGGAGAGGCATTTTTTTGGAAATACTTGGAAAACTAGGCGTGTAACATGGAGTGTAATAATAAAATTTATAAACATTGACAGGAAATGGTCACAAAACATTAGTGGAAACAGTCAGTGGTCTGTTGGGGACATTGTCAAAACCATCTTGTTAATGCACTAATTGCAATGTTTGGGGCTAATGCTAATTCCACCAGTAAAAATGTATTGTGGTAGGCGTAACTGACAGCACCAAGATGCACACGCACACTACAATCTTAACAACCATAAAAAGGTGCTATTGAAACTACTCACAGTTAGGCAGTTTTGAATTATAGGCTACAATTTATGTAGCTGAAGAAGAAACAGTGCTACTTAAGGTAACCATCCTCACCTGTGATCTTTTTGCTTGTAATCAGTGTGTGTATAAAAAGTTAGTGAGATTCTGGTCTCCTGACAGACCCTTGCATCTTTCACCCAGTGCTGCACTGATGTTTCTGTCTGACTCATGGGGAAAGCAAAGGAATTGTCAAAGAATCTGAGAGAAAAGGTTACTGAACTGTATAAAACAAGAAAGTGAATGTGAATGTCAATCAGCAGTGTTCAAAATCAGGGATTCTGTTGAAACCAAACCACGGTCAAGCAGACCAACAAAAATTGCAGCCACAACTTCAGCTGAAATGCAGGACTCTATGAAAAAAGTGGTGTGGCTGTTTCAAGATGCACAATAAGGAGGCACTTGAAGAAAAACGGGCTGCATAGTCGAGTTGCCAGAAGAAAACATTTACTACGCAAAAGGTTCTGGACTGGCCATCTCAGTCTCCTGACCTCAATATCATTGAGCCACTCTGAGGAGATCTCAAACGTTCATGCATGACAGCCCAAGAATTTACAGGAACTGGAGGCCTTTTGCCAAAAGGAATGGGCAGCTTTACAATCTGAGAAAATAAAGACCCTCACCCAACAACTACCACAAAAGACTTTAAGCTGTCAATGATGTTAAAGGTGGCAATACACAGTATTAATAATAATACTGGGAGATTTAAACTTTTGATCAGGGTATTTGAGTAGTTTCTGTTTTCTTTTTGATTTAAAAAGAGTGAACACAGTTGTTTGACAAAAAATGTCTTCACCCAACAAATAAGTGAGATGAGTGAAAATTTTATTTTTGTGGTAAAGCACATATGTGAGTTATTAAAAGTCAATACAACAGTCGACCTCTGCAGAGGCTCCACTCTTTTGATTCCCCTCTTCAAAGCACTGCACTATCATCACAGTCCACACAGAGCAGTTCTTTAAAAAAAAGAGCCGGACTGTTGTTATTGCTTTAGATCTAACCCTTCCTGCACTCACAGACTCATATTTCAGCCTTAAATTGTGAAACCTCCCCGGATCTTACAGTATCATACAGGGTCGTCAGTCACTTTCAAACATCTGCCAGGCTTATTTCACCTCAACACTTGTGACAGTACAATAAAAGACCACTTTAGGGGGCTTCCTCTGGCACTCTACACAATCATGTCAGCAGTAGTTTCTTCTGTAGTGACAATTCCTGGACATAATGTGCTATTTTACTTTCCTTAGACGCAATCAGAATGCCGCTGCACATACAAGTTGAGAAAACCAGTGCACAAGAGGAACATAGTGCAGTATCTCATACATGTGGGTATTGCTGTCTGAAATGTTGGCATTTACAGCTAGTACTTCTCGTCACATGGAACTGATAAACATTTAGCTTTCACTGGGAAAAAGGTGACATATTTACATTCAGGAAACATGCATGTTTAATATTCTTTTTGATAAAAAATAAATCCCATAAGACATGACATAACAACGAAAAATTACTTTAGTCTGTTATTAATAAGACAAAACATATATTCTTTGCGCTGATTTATTTATGAATTTGCATCAGCTGTCTTTTGGGGCTTCCTTCTGCTAACAAATAATATAAAGCCCCTAAATACAACACTAGAACACAATAGAACACTAAGGCCCTATCCCAATTCTCTAACTTAGCCCCACCCCTTGTTTCTCCAAAGGAAAGGGTAAAGGGTAGGGCTTAGATTATAAGTTACCCCTAAGAACTGGGATCCTACACCTGTAGAGGTGTGGTGTCCCAATTCTTGTATAAGAATACAATGTATATATAATTATATCATTTAACATGACCTATAAGTCTTTATAATATCGGCTGACATAACATAATATTACGCTAAGATCTAATAATACATCCATCATCATCACCAGCGTATGAACAGTTTATTGTGAGTATTTTGACTTGAGTCTTTCTCTGAAAAGTATCAACTGCTGTTTCCTCAGTCCTTGTCACAGACATAAGACACATAAAACACTGCAGGATGTTTCTACAACCACGAAAACACCGGAAAAACAGTGTGTGGTGTTGTGCATTTGCATCTTTACATTTTTATTTTTGCCCAAATTAGTTACATTTTGCACCTCTCTCTCAGCCCGAGGAGCCGGTGAACGCACTGCATTGTGGAAAATGATCTTTCCACCTCATTTTAAGTGTGGTCCTCCAAAATCTACATTTGGAGGTGTGGACAGCCGTTATTGTCCGACATAATGCTTACAACATTGCCTTGGACATGGTACATGGCAGTGAATGTATACAGCACTTTTTATAGGATGCTCACTCTGCCACCGAGCCACAACGATATTTTCTTGTTTATACTTTACATTGTCCTACTAACATTGCAGCTGTGTGCCTCTTCATAATTATTTTACACTACTGCTAGAAACCTGAATTTCTCACTGGATAAGTAAGGTCTCTCTATCTAATCATCTAATCTAAGATTTACGTTAGATCCACATTTACTCTTGTCACAGCTGCCAGGCTCCTTTCCGGTTCTGGTTTGTTGAGACTGGTAACCTCAGTGCGTTCTCTTGTCCCAGCTCAGATTCACACCAGTTTTAGTGGAACCAACAGCCATCTCATCTACAGAAGGTCCTGATCAACACAGTCACTTTAACCACATTTGCAACATGGCACAGTCATAACACTACTTTTTTCTTTTTAAACCACTTTCAACTGCCGCTGATAAGAGGAGAGTGATGACGTTTATAGAACCAGACAACAGTTTATAAAAGTTACTGCTTATGTAACTAGCGATTTTCTTGAACAAGAGACAAACATTAACGCGTGCTACATGTGAATGTAAACTGTTGAGTCAGTAAATGACATTTGCATTTAAGCTTAGAAAAAAAGCAATTTATCAAGGAAACATTATGCCACAGTCTGCAAAGCAGAATAGACAAATGTTTGGTTTGGGCTAGGATCCCATTCTGGTTCCGAACCAAGGTATTTTTAATGTGGACACATTGGGCAGTGTGTTAATTGGTCCGGGACCCAACCTGCATGGAGCCTGGTCAGTTTCAATGTGATAATACAGAGTTACTTCCAGAGATTCGATCTGGAAGTGAGTGGTGTACAGTGAACGTTGTTTGGGTGTGTCCTGCTGTAATTTTTGCAAGTTGTTATCTTATGTTTCCATGCTCTTTATTATCGGCAGTGATTCAGTGCTGACAATTCACCAAGACCAATCTTAATGATTTTAAATATAGTCTCTAATATAAGAGAGAAGAAATCACCCTTTCCGTTTAAAAGATATTTTTTTACTAAAAGCTTAGTTTCTTGAGAATCCATGAAATTAGAGGAGTTTGAAAACAAAAGAACAAAATAAATATTTTCCTCTATTGGCTTCAATTCAGTGCCCATGTGGTCTTAGATCTTGATCTTTATATCCTTAATACGTTCTGATTAGTGGTCAGGACTACCTTTTGTTCTTCTCCACACACATTTAAAAGGTTTTTATATTAGGCCATAATGTTATATTAAAGCATATTAATCTCCTATTTTGGCAACTAAGGCTATTAAGGGACAGTTTGCTTGATATCTTACACCATGTTCATCATCCATTAGGGCATTAGCTGTATAAATATCAGAGTTGGTGTCATGCGGCTTTTTACACCCTGGTGCAAATACACTATAATATATGGAAATATTCAGATTTTTCAAACGCTATTTTTGCTGCAATGTACCCCAAAGTGTGCCCTAATGCAAGTGTACAAGACGTATTACACTGGACTTTTCCCAACTCAGTGACAGACTCTGTAAAGCCATCCACGCCACAGTTCATTTGTTGCTGGAGCGTTAGCGGCTCTCAAAGGTCTCGTAAAAATTTCTAATCTCACAACATTGTAAAGCTAGCCGCATGTGAGGAGGGCAAACCTATATCTTGGATGCTTACTTTTTCTGTGTAAAAAAAGAGAGCAAATTAAGGCAAACCAAGAGAAAAGGCGCCGAGTTGTCATAGCCTTGAAGTCAATGAGGCCAGATCTCAATATTTCTTTCCAAATTGTTTAAAAATAAAAATAAATTCAGGACAATTTTTATTGTAACTAAAGAGGTTTCAATATTTTTACTGAAAAGCTTTTCTTTAAAAATTTGTAATTTTCTTTTTATGGCTTTAGCCATAAAAAGAAACATTGTGCTTTAATGCTAGCCAGTATTATGTCATTTTTCCTCTGTAAGCATCTTAAAATACAGACAGACGATAGGGCAGATGTGCTTTTTTTTTTTTTTTTTCATACGTATTAGATAAACAGTTAAGGTTGGTCAGACAGGATTTGGAAATTGCTGTGATGGGAAATTTGTTGGCCAGGCTAATAAAATCTCAGTTCAGCTATTCTTCATAGATTTTTTTTTAAAGGAAAGAATCTGCATGTAACCCTTAATAAGGCAGAGAGCAAAAACAAATGTTGAAAGATATTGGTGCGAGCCTCTGGAGAAATCAAGAAAAAGGAACTGACACAGAAGAAGCCCCTCTGCTGTTCCCACATTAGCAGTTCACAACCTCACAGTCACACCAATTACTTCACCAGCTTTAACAGATTTGGATACGTGCCATGACATTTTCTAAGAACCAATTTCATTTCCAGGATTTCTGTCATCACCACACACACACACACACACACACACACACACACACACACACACACACACACACACACACACACACACACACACACACACACACACACACGCACACACACACACACACACACACACACGCACACACACACACACACACACACACACACACACACACACACACACACACACACACACACACACACACACACACACACACACACACACACACACACACACACACACACACACACACACACACACACACACACACACGCGCACACACACACACACACACACACACACACACACACACACACACACACACACACACACACACACACACACACACACACACACACACACACACACACACACACACACTGAGAGCATTCTGAGCTGCTCTCCCTAATTGTGGACAAATAGTGAGGCTCTGTGTTAATGCGCTTCGTTTTTCTAGCTACTCTCAATGGCAACCTGAGCTTTAGCGCAGGTCCGGACCCCTTCTGGGACCTCGCCAGCCATGCCTTAGCCTTTGTACAGCAATAACAATTCCAAAGCGGTAATTCATTGTAATGTCAGAAAGGGTATCTGTAAATGTGTGTAAATTAGGTTTGATGGTGGCCTTGTTTGAGACTAAACGAATATTTGGTACAGCGTGGTTAAGTTCCAATAACCCCTGAGAAACTTGCATTTCCAATGATGCTACATAAACACTGTGTAAACAGTGATTATTCATTTGCTAAGTTGCTTACATATTATCAACGCCATAAGACACAGATAATATCTGAAGCTTTGTGTTTAGTAAAAGTTCATTCATTGTTCTTCTCGCAATGTAACTTTATTCATCACCTTTATCACAAGAAATAAACAAGTTTAATTTGAGAAAACCTTTTACATTTTGTGTTTCCACTTGGTCTATCCAGTGTTGGCCTATCCATATCAACCATTCCATATCAAGCTTAAGTTAGTATGTTGCACTTATTTAGTATGTTGTGTAAATGTTGACGATGGAGACTGACAGGTACTGACACGTCCCATACCATACCACCCTAGTTTAAATAAGGCATAGGGAAAGTTTAAATGGCTCAGTGGTAGAGTGGTCAACCTTCAACCAGAAGGTAGGTGGTTCAATTCCCACTCTGCCCACATACTGTTGTTGTGTCCTTGGGCAAGACACTTAACCCCTCTTGCTCCCAGTGGTGTTCCAGCTGTAACACTGGTGAATGGAACCTTAATGTAAGTCGCTTTGGATAAAAGCGTTTGCTAAAAGTTATTCATTTTACATAATACTATTATAAAGCTCATGTTTATTCCAAATATGAAAAAATAAGTATTGCTGATTGTTTCATTTGTTTGAACCAGTTTGTTTGGCTTGTTCAGTCCTTTGGCATGAAGTCTAAAGGGTCTTTGTCACCTAGCTCATCGTAAAGATATAAAAAGATTTGTCTGGGTATAAAATAATTGAACTACGGTAGTGCTAGGCAAGTTAACGCGTTATTACTGCGTTAACGCATTATAGAATTAACGCTGACAATTATTTTATTGCGTAATAACGTCAGCCGATTAGTATTGTGAAAGATGTCTGAAGAACATTCTTAGGATTGCAACGAATGACTGCACGTATGAGCCGCCCTCATGATGCACCATCACAAGAAGAATACACGAGTTGTATGAAAAAGAGAGGACTACAAAAGCAACGCCGTTACAACAAGCACTATTATTTATTATTATTATTATTATTATTACTACTACTATTGCCCTCATCGGAGACTACTGGACATTGCTAGGCAATCATTATTAGCTCGTGCCGTTACAGTGCATTATATTGATGAACAGTGGGAACTGCCTTCACATGCTCTGACTCTAATGAATCAGACATTTATATTGTTTACATTGTTATAATGTTATGACCGAGGCTCTGGACATAACTTATTTTTCTATAACAAACTAAACAAAATATTCATGCCCTGGCAGTGCCAAAATTTTTATGGTTTAATATTTAACTTGATTATATTAATGCTTAAGTTGAGATTTACAAGAATTTTTTTAACTGCTACTAACTTTTTACTGCTGTAAAACGCACCTTATTTGTTCAAAGTGTTTGCACTTTTGTTTATATAGCAGTACGTTCAAAATAAAAGTATGCAATACACTCATTTTTAATTCATAATAAAATTTTGAGTATAATGCGATTAATTAATTGCAGAACTTTGTGCGATTAATCACGATTAAACGCTTTAATTGTTGCCCAGCACTAAAATGAACCAAAACCAGTCAAAAGGTATAGGCCTGAGTTTGCTTTGTCTCCTGGCATTCTTCTGTGATATTCTGGCATTTTGTAAGTATATATTTTGAAGAAATAAACTGGAGCCATGGAGCCCTCCTTAATCAGATGAGCAAGCCATTTGGAAGCTGATCCAGAGGAAATCTGCCATTGAACATACAAGAAGTGCCCAAAATAATCAGAAATCGCTTCTTGAATATCTACAAAAACGCTTCTTCCCTGACATCCCTCGTATTCAGCTGTACACTGCTTCTACAGTAGAGTCGGCACAAACAAAACTCTACTGCAGCTAAAATAACTAGACTAGTACTACTCTGCTTCCAAAATCCTGGAATATCACTTAGATACCCTCTGGAACTCCGACCCCCCACAAATCCAAACCTCTGACTCACTGGAAACATTTAAGAATCAACCTGTTATAACCTCCTCAGCAATGTATTGTTTTGTTTATTGTTTTGTCCTGTATATGTATTGTATGTACGTACAGCATCTTTGCTTCTTATGAAAAGTCAATTCTATGTATTATTATTATAATATTTCATTTCTTTGTGCTACTAAGAACTCCTACAAACACTATGTGCTTACAAGAAATGTGCTTGCTCTGTTGTTACAGTGGTCAGTGTTGAGAAAGTAAGAATAGGTGCATGACGAGCAGGTTGACCTAGACCCTTTGCAATCTAATCTCTGTGTGTATGTCATGTACATAAGACTGGTTCCCCACAAAAGTCATTTAAAGGCACACATTCAGATCAATGGTTGGATTGAGAGGAACACAGGTGTCGTCCAAATCATCAGATCAGATCAGATCAGAGCGTGATTCACCTAAAATATATTGCCCTTTTTGGACCAGTGAACATAAACCACTTTCAAACCCGGCTAGTATCATTTTCAATTTTGTACTAAATTCAGGGAACCAAAAGGCACATAATAAAAAACTGTCTCATTTCAAAGACAGTTACACATAAAGCTGAATATTTCAAAGATTTTCATTTTCAACAAGTTCAAGGCAACAGAGTAATATTTACAATGTGTACAGTGTATGTAGTGAAAGCAATAATGCAGCGAAATCCAGAAGTTTTGGATTGAAACTGAATTATGGCAGTGCTGTCCCATAATTACAAATGAAATCTGCAGAGGTGTGATGATAAACTGCATCTCACCTCTTCTACAGCACTCCCCCCAGGATGCAGCAGTGCTCTGTCTCTATACTTCTTTTAAAAAGTAGGTTTGTGTCATGGCCCAGTTCCACATTAAGTCACTAAAATGAACCCTCAATATTCAAACCCTTGGCATACAGAGTTGTTGAATCAGCAAGAATGTAAAGCAGTAAAGCAGCGCCTGAGGAGCTTCGACAGTGCTGAGGAAAAACTACGAGAAAGACAGTAAAGACACTCTCCGTGACACTATCCAGACTTACATACACGGTTTAAAAAAACAAATGTTCCAACTTTGAAGTTTGGCACGTTGTAATACCTACTCGCGTTCATTCTGCATTTTACGTGGCCCAAGATTGTAGGCTAGTTATTGACCCTATTTAATGCTCCTTTAAACAGAAGCTTAGCCTACTTTATATGTAGCATCCAAGGAATAAACATCCCGAGTCTAACGTGACGCTGATTGACACGTAACGCTTTAGTCCATTGTTCTTCAAATTATTACATAACAAACGTCCAATAACAATATAAACAGATGAAAGTGCAAAAATGAAGCACGGAAAACGCGTAAAGTCAACGTTTTGTGTTCCCCTGTGCGCCTTTACTCGAGTTTATGTATTACTGATTGTAAACGTAGTGTACAAAAATCAAAAACCATGACAATAACTTACCTAGAGACCGGTTTACGCGTCCAAACGTAGGATCCAGGGACTTAACCAAGTGGACTTTCAAGTCAACCCCACTTCGCGTCGCGTGAAGTTCGCCGCAGTGAAAAGTAGTGTGTGCCGTGCGTTTGGAAGCAGACCGCACTACTGTACCATCTGTTGTGCCTGCGCGCACCGAGCTGCGTGCAGTGAGCGCGAGGAGAAGGAGAGGAGAGGAGAGGAGAGGAGGGAGGGGGGAGGAGCGCACCGACGAGAGGACCACGCGCACGAGGACGGGTCGGTCAGAGGCTGGGGTCCGCGATCTACACGCTATGGTTGTTCATCTGGAGACAGGGCTCACGTGTTGGGTTGATCTGTGCAGGTCAGAGTCAGAGGGATTCAGTGTTGGCTATGTGCTATTGGCTTTTTTAGGGGTTGTACATCTTAAGTAAGTTACATACAGTTACTTAAGTTGTTGTTAAATTGTTGTAACATGGTGTGCCATAAAGTAATTATTTAAAGCGTAATGTGTCTTATATAGACAATAAAAGAACTATGATAAAGCTGACAATTTATTAAAATATAGGCTAACTTAATTTTTTATTAAAGGTTTATTATTGAAACAATAACTGAAAATAAAAAGATAACACTTCTTTATAGCACTAATAGCCCATGCATCATTTCTGTTCAATATTTTATCCACTACTTGATTACAAATGATTCAAATTTTTTTAAACATGACTTCAGGAATAAAAAATGATTCAGAACTCATATTAGACATCTTTAGAGCATTTGTACAGCTGATCCCTTACAGCTTATCCAAGGTAACAAGTTTAAAAAAAAAAAAAAAAAACATGTCTCCTAAAACAGTAGAGTCATTTTAGTATATTATGTACAAATATGACTCTGCCAGGGTCCAGTGTATTGGCCTAGCATGTCTAAGAACCATCAAAATGATTTGGAGAATTCTTGGGCTAAAAGTTTTGTAGTGGTACTTAAAAAATAAAATACAGTCTGCGTCCCATGTGTTTTATTATAGTTATTAAATGTTCATCTGCAGTTGTGCTCATTCTCCCCTGGCAGAATTTGTGATTTAAAAAAAAAAAAAATTTTATGCTTTTATCCAAAGCGACTTACATTGTTCTACAGTAATTACCAGTGTTACAGCCACTGGAGGCAAGGTCGGTTAAGTGTCTTGCCCAAGGACACAACAACAGTATGAACTGTGGGTAGAGCGGAAATCAAACCAACTACCTTTGGTTTGAAAGACGACTGCTCTACCCACTGAACTACTGCCGCCCCATTGATAATAAAAAAACTTTGTTTAACTAATAGTTAGTGGTTGAGTGAAGCCATTTATTGTCAAACAATTGTGTTTACTTTTTTAAAATCAAAATGACAACAGAAACTACCCAAATGACCCTGATTTTGAAGTTTACATACCCTGTTGATTTTGTTTTGTCCTGATAACATACACACAGAAGCCCCTCATGATTATTGATTGATTTATTGATTGATTGATTATTCTTTATTGTCATTACACATGTACAAGTACACTGCAACGAAATTGTACTGTGCTTAACAGTGCAACATATTACATTTATACATAGATAGACACACAAAGGTTGCAGACCACACCAATGCAGCCGCAGAAGGGGCGGCGCAAATAGGATTTTAACGGAAATGAAATAAGGCATTGTACAAACATAGCAGACATCAACATGTTAGCACCATATTAAAGGAGTGTGACAATGCCGGTATGACCCTGCCTTCTTGGAGTCTCTGGGAGGGGTGCTGGAAAGTGCTCCGACCAGAGAGTTTGTCGTTCTATTGGGGGACTTCAACGCTCACGTGGGCAACGACAGTGACACCTGGAGGGGCGTGATTGGGAGGACCGGTCCTCAAGATCTAAACCCGAGCAGTGTGGGTTTGTCTTTTGGGAGTTGGGCTCGGACCCTTAGTTCCAGTGAAAGAAAATGTTAATGCTTCAGCATATCAAGACATTTTGGACAATTTCATGCTCCCAACTTTTTGGGAGGCAGTGGCCAACATGACTGCACACCAGTGCACAAAGCAAGAGCCATAAAGACATTGATGAGCGAGTTTGGTGTGGAAGAACTTAACTGGCCTGCACAGAGTCCTGACCTCAACCCGATAGAACACCTTGGGCTGAGACTGCAAGCCAGGCCTTCTCGTCCTTTTGGAAAGCCTTTCTAGAAGAGTTGAAGCTGTTATAGCTGCAAAGGGTGGGCCGAAATCATATAAGATCCTAAGGTTTAAAAATGAGATGTCGCTCATGTTTATATGTGTGTCAAGGCAGATGAGCAAATACTTTTGGCAATATAGTATGCAGTGACATTGTGGATGCCATCTCCACACAAACAAACTTCTGTAAAAGTAAACTGAGTTATCAAATGCACATTGTAGAACATTCTGTAAACCAAGTATAATGTCCAAAGTTGCAGTTTTTACTAGAAAAAAACATAATTGGAATATGTGTTGTAGTAATGTGTTTAAAGACACTTTTTTCAAGACACAATTTCATTGCATACAGTTGGACTAATACTGAGGATCCCACTGGTAGAAACATTGATATATTATTTGTCACATTCATACATAAACAACTGACATCATCTGCAAGAAGTGCAGTCTAATTAAAAAATATGAATGTCTGTGTGATTATTAAGAGAGCTCCCTGAAAAGTGTCAAAGAAAAACAAATGTATAAATTTAAATATACAGTATAATAAGAGCTATAATAAAATATATTATAAAACATACTGCTTATAAAATTTTCAAGTCTTTATAAAAAATGCTATGTACAAAATCATTAAGTTTATAAACTATATTCTAACATACATACATGGTGAAACATCATCATCATCCAGCTTATGGACAGTTTTTGTAAGTATTTGAGTCTCTGAACAGTATCAGCTGCTGTTTCCTCAGTCCCTGTCACAGACATTAGACACAACCAGCACAAAAAACAAAAGGACTGTTCCTTTACCACAGATCAATTTATATCCACAAAAAAACAGGTAGCGGTGTTATGCATGAGTTAAAAACATTTTGCAAATATGAGATAGAAGATTAAAGGAACATAAAACAGCATCGTTATAATGAAAAATCTTTATTAATGCAGAAATTTGTTACATTTTGCACCTCTCTATTAGACGGCATTATAGTAATTTAATTTACCCCTTTGTTTCAAGTGTGGTGTACAGCCCTACATCTTACCCCTTCCTCATGAGCTAAATGAGTATTGGGACACCGCTTTGTCTCTTGTGAACACGCAAAATGAGGGCTAAAGGGTAGAATTGGGTAAGGCCTTAATTCCATTAGGTTTCACTCTACCGTTTCAGTTCCAAATCACTTTTTTATATATATATTTCTTATTGGAGTTCCTCATGCTGCCAAATCCAACAGTCCCTGCTGCTGTGTTGCTCGAGATGCTCAGTACAGGGAGACTTCTCCAAACCTCAAGGCTGCTCACGTCCGCACGCATTAGGAGTGATGCTTGAGAGAAAACATGGACATAAATCTTCTGATCGAGAATGCGCAGATGTCTATGCCTCATTGTGACAGCCACTACTGTACCGTGGCCTACATATGTTCAGAAGCATGGCATCGTAAGGTCAGGCAAGCGGTAGTACAAGAGAAATCAGACAAAAGGTTTTACTGTCAACGTCAACCAGAAATACAAAATAAGAAAGAGGAACTACAATGTGGTTTCACGCAAGCTCTGTGTTGTAAAATAAAAAAGAGTTACATTTTGTAAAGATTATGAGACGTTAAAGAATTCAACTAAGTTTGATAGGATTATACCCAGTCCATAAGACAATGTATGCACATTATTTACTGATAGAGGGATTATGAACAGATTAAAAAGATGCATTTTAGTATCACTCCAACAATGGCATCCAAACAAATATATATGAGATAATGTAAATGGCATTGCTGCAATTTATAAGAACTGATAATGAACTGACTTCTCTACTTCTGATTAATAATTCCAAGAGTGAGAATGAACATTTAATGACGCAATGCTCCTGAAGCTATCTCTTTAATATGTAATAAAATAACACAAAACTAGTCTCTGAACTGAACTTCCTATGAACCAGGACTAAACCAAACAAAACCGTGTTAAAAAATAAAAGACCCGTTTAAAACCTCTTACATCTTTGACTTTGCTGTCATTCCTTTAACAGGTTTAATGATACACATGTTATGTTTTTGTGGTTTTGTCCATATGTGGGCAATGTCTACAGCTTCCACATGCATAGGTTCCCTTTGGGCGTTACAGCCAGGTAGTGGAGGTGCTCCTTACAAGTTTGTCCTTCAATGTGGAAGCACGTCTGAAAGAGAACAGTGGATGGTTGGGAAACAGATCGTTTAACACTGGGTCACTTTAAATAATCCCCCTCTAGGTTTTATTTTGACGGGGCGCCCACTTCTTGGTAGAGTAGCAACAGTCCCGAAGCGTCTCCATTTGTAGATTGTTTGCTTAACTGTAGATTGGTGGATTTGTAAAGTCTTTAAAAACTTTTTTATCAGTAGCTGTGGTCCACACCCCCAAACTATCCATCTTCTTATGTTTATGTGGGGCCAGGTCGCGGGGGCAGCTGTCTAAGCAGAGACGCCCAGACTTCCCTCTCCCCAGATACTTCCTCCAGCTCTTCCGGGGGATACTGTGGTGTTCCCAGGCCAGCCAGAGTGTCTGTTATAATATTTTTAAATTTCCTATTGTTAATTCTTATTGGTTGCTCCTAGTTCTCTTCAGGTCATGTCAGTCCTGATCATGTCACGTCCTTCATGCTAATTCAACATGAACTAGACATAACGAGACATAGACATAATTTGCCACGGAATGAATCCTGTATCTGGGAGCTTGTCATGGGGTGTGTTACGCCTACAGCCTTTACTGCATGATAATAAAATCTCATATAATTTACTTTTCTAAGCAACCCTCATCCTGTACTATTGAACATGTGTGTACTTTGCTCCTTCTTGAAAGAATTAAACCTGACCAATCATTTTTAAATTGTACCCTGTCTCTTTTGTCTCTCTGGGTAATATGGACAAATAATTCTTATAAAAGTGTACATATATCAAGAGAGAGAGGGAGAGAGAGAGAGAGAGAGGGAGAGGGAGAGATTTTAAATTTTACAGTCTTACCTGCCTTTGTATCTTGGGTCCAGCAGAGTGAAAGTGAATACAGAGGTTCATCTTTCCCGGTGCTGAAGGGTTTGAGGATAGCTTCAAGGAGGGTATTTTTCATGGATTTATTCCCTGAGTTGGCCTCGGTTTTCATGGAGAGGGCACGTTTGAAAACAGTGACACTAACATCAGCAGCAGAGGCAATGACTTTCTAGTAAACCTCTCAAATGGTTCAAGACAGGTCTTTGTTTTTTTAAGCAAGGCCCACTGGTTTGTTGTGAGTAGGTCATGGTCTTCAGCATAGGCACACAGGACTCGCTTCTGATCTAACAGACTTTCCATCATGAAATAGGTGCTATTTCACCTCGTAATTCCACGCTCATCTGTTGGTGTTTAACACGGCCAGCAAAATAGCTTGTTGTGTTCCGAGCTAGAAGTTAGCCACTTGTATTGAAACTGTTCATTCTTGTTATAAGTTCATCCAGACTGCTAGAGGGCGCTAGTTGCAGTAATGCTATTATATTCAGCCAGTAGGTATCAAGAAGAAACGACTAGCTCCCAGAAAGTAAGACATGAGGTGTTTTGTTGTACCATCTGAAGCCATCTACGTATTCTTACGGAGCCCCTCTGGTCTCACTATGTAAAAAAAAAAAAATATATGTAACTAAGTCGTGGCCACGAGATACGCTAACTCGTGGCCACGAGTTAAGCTAAGTCGTGGCCACGAGATACGCTAAGTCGTGGCCACGAGATAAGTAAATATGAAAGCATGCACGCTAACTCTGCCGCCCATAAGGCTCATACATACAGCCAGATGGACCTAAGCCTACAACGCCCTCTGCTGACGTTTTATCGTAGGCTACACAGACATGCTTTTCCAAAATGTCAAAGACTTCAATAATTAATAAACCAGTCTGCACACTACTGTAGATTATCTTAAAATCATAATCAGAAATACTTTATTGATCTTTATTGATATCGATAACCCAGGGGACAATTGTTGTGTCACAGTTGATGTGCACATCAAGACATTTAAAGAAATATAAATAATAATATAAGTTGGTAAATAAACAAGTAGCCTATACACATGTAAAAAGTATAAATATATGCTATAAAATATAAATAAGAGTTATAAAGGACCATGGATATGCAGCCTACAAGATTTACATTACTGTATTAACAGAATTGAATTGATTGTGATGAACAGTACTAGTAAATAAATAGAAGCAGAACTGCAGCAAACTATATTACACTGAATATTAAAACAGATAATATTGCACAGAATGTGAAGTATTACATTACACTACAGTACAGGGTCCATTTAAATAACAAAGGTTATCGATATCAATAAAGATCAATAAAGTATTTCTGATTATGATTTTAAGATAGTCTATATTAGTGTGCAGACTGGTTTATTAATTATTGAAGTCTTTGACATTTTGGAAAAGCATGTCTGTGTAGCCTACGATAAAACGTCAGCAGAGGGCGTTGTAGGCTTAGGTCCATCTGGCTGTATGTATGAGCCTTATGGGCGGCAGAGTTAGCGTGCATGCTTTCATATTTACTTATCTCGTGGCCACGACTTAGCGTATCTCGTGGCCACGACTTAGCGTATCTCGTGGCCACGACTTAGTTACATATATTTTTTTTTTTTACATAGTGAGACCAGAGGGGCTCCGTATATTCTAAGCCCTTTGAGTGGCAATATCAGTAAGTTTTATGTTAGATGTTAATGTTGGAAAGTGTATATGTGATCATTTATGTAGGATTGTGGGGTTTGATTAGATATTTTTGGATGTGATTGTGATGGCTATTTTGAGTTCACTGCTGAGCTAAATGTACCCCTTTATGTTTAATATTGTTAGTATAGTGGAGAAGTGTAATTTAATACTGCTTGCTGAGTGCATCTTTGTGTTTTGAATTGCAGTTTCACACTTTTTTGTATTAAAATCCTGGCCAAAAACTACACCTGCCTGTTCCTTGGAGGAATTATTACAGAGAAGAGTTTAGCTGACTGTGAAGCCCAATTAGGACACGGGGTCACATTGGGTGCAACAGAACAGTGAAATGATAGCACTCTGCGAGGGACCACGTTGAATGCTTGGTAGAAGAAAACACACATTCAACATCTGCATTTCCTACTTAACACCACAATGGAGCGAGAAGAACAAAGGCAACAGGCTAAAGATAGGGCACACGAAGAACATTGGCTCAATGAAGAAAAATCTAATCACAAGGAGAAGTCGCACACCTCTCACTCACCAAAGTCACACTCATCTAAGGCCTCAACACATTCAGGCAAGCTTACAGTTCGATCAACAGCAGGTAGATCCTCAAGGTCGACAGCTTCAAGCAGAGCCAGTATGGCTGCAGCACATGCACAAGCCGAAGCTCAAGCGGCGAAAGCCAGATTAGCCTATGCTGAGCAAGAGTTGAGTATCAAAGTGGAAAAAGCACGGTTGGAAGCAACTCTTGACGTGCTCAACCTCCAAAAGGAAGCAGACGCTGCCAAGGCTAAAGCAGATGTGATGGAGTCAGCAGCAGCTCAGTACGGGGAAGCAGAGAAAAGTGATGAGTTAAGCTTCTTACCCCTACAACCAACTACAGAGCAAAAAGTGAGTGAGTATATAAACAAACACAGTTACACAGAGCCTTCTCAAAATGGAGGGACTTTTCAAAACAACTATACATATCAAGAAGAGCAATACCAGCCAAGAGTGTACACACCTTTCCATGACAAACAAAAACAAGATCAATACTCAGTTTTGCCACCAGATGGCAACAATCGACTACCCCTAAGAGACATTATGCAACAAGCTTCTCACAACACGTTACAACCTAAGCAGTTTTCAAGTCCAAGCATTGTTAACACAACTAGTGACCTTGCTAAGTTCTTAGCCAAAAGTCAACTAGTAACTGGAGGAATGACTAAATTTGATGATAAGCCAGAGAGTTATCTTGGCTGGAAGGCCACTTTTCAGAGCACTATTAGCGACTTGGGTCTTACAGCTAATGAAGAGCTAAACCTCCTCATCAAGTGGCTCGGCCCGAGTCTTCTGAACATGTAAAAGATTAAAGGCAGTCAACATAAGGAGTCCGGAGGCTGGTCTGAACATGGTCTGGAGAAGACTAGAGGAATGTTACGGCTCACCAGAAGCAATAGAAAATTCCCTGTTTGCGAGATTACAAAACTTTCCAAAGTTTTCAAGCAAAGAACCTCACAAGCTCCGTGACCTGTCAGATCTTCTGTGTGAACTGGAAGCTGCAAAACTAGATGGTTATCTAACAGGTTTGAGTTACCTTGATACAGCTAGAGGAGTAAGTCCGATTGTAGAGAAGCTTCCCTTTAATCTTCAAGAGAGATGGACAATGATAGGGTCAAGATATAAAGAAGACAATAATGTAAGCTTTCCACCCTTCTCATTCTTTGTGGACTTTGTTAGAGGTCAGGCCAAAGCAAGGAATGACCCAAGCTTTACTACAGCCTACAACCCACCTGCCACTCCGGCAGTCGGTTACAGAAAAGGAAAACCAACAGGTAACTACAGCCAAAGACAGACAGTTACAGTGCACAAAACAGAAGTGTCAGAGAGAGACAAGAGAATAGAGACAGGTGACGACATTAAAAAAGAATGCCCCATACATCACAAACCACACCCACTAAAAAGATGCAGAGGTTTCAGAACTATGCTGCTGGAAGAGAGAAAGAAGTTGCTTAAAGATAACAACATTTGCTATCGCTGCCTTGCTTCTACCAGTCACCAAGCCAAGGACTGTAAGGCTACAATAAAGTGTGAAGAGTGCGACAGTGAGAGACATCTAGCAGCTCTTCACCCAGGCCCAGCGCCACCAGCGTCCAAGCCTCTTTCATTCCCCAAAGAGCATGGCGGGAGCAAGAAGTTGTTCAGAACTCTGATGTTACAGCCACGTGTACAGAGGTATGTGGAAGTGAAATCACAGGAAAATCCTGCTCCAAGATCTGTTTGGTGCAAGTCCACCCCAAAGGTGAGCCACACAACGCAAAAAAGATGTATGCAATAATAGATGATCAAAGTAACCAATCACTTGCAAAAACAGAGTTCTTTGACATGTTTGAAATACAAGGCACAACTACGCCATATATTCTGAAAACATGTGCTGGTGTGACACAAGTAAGTGGCAGAAGAGCATGTGACTATGTAGTTCAGTCAGTCAATGGAAAAATGAGCTTTCCTCTCCCCACGCTAATAGAGTGCAATGCTATTCCCAACAATAGGGAAGAGATACCTACTGCAGAAGCTGCTTCACATCACCCTCATCTGGAAGCAATCGCTGCTGAGATACCGCCCCTCGACCCAGAGGCCAACATCCTTCTGCTGATTGGAAGGAATCTTCTAAGAGTTCACAAGGTTAGGAAACAGCTATGTGGCAAACACAATGACCCATTTGCACAAAAGCTCGACCTAGGCTGGGTCATCATTGGTGATGTGTGTCTGGGCAGCGCCCATAAGCCAAGCGAAGTAAATGCTCTCAAGACACATGTGTTAGACAATGGTCGCCCAAGCTATCTCACTCCCTGCGACAGTCGTTTCAATGTAAAAGAGAGCTTCACACTGAGCCAGTCCAAATCCATTTCCAATTCACTGCCACCTCCAAGTCTGCAAGCAAAGCCTCTAATTGAGAACTTAGGAGAGAATGTTTTTTGTCAAACCAATAAAGACAACTGCCTTGCACACTCTGTTGAAGACCTCATCTTTCTGACAAAGATGGAGCAATGTTTCAAAGATGACGCGAACAGCTGGGTTGCACCACTCCCATTTCAAGCCCAAGACGCCTTCTCCCTGACAACAGGTGCTATGCCTATAAACGCCTTGAGTCTCTTCGACGCATTCTTGACAAGAAACCAGACATGAAGGCACACTTCGTTGAATTCATAAAGAAGATGCTCGACAACAAACATGCTGAGCTTGCACCACCTCGTAAGAAAGACAAAGAGACCTGGTATCTTCCCACCTTTGGCGTCTACCACCCGCAGAAGCCTGGAAAGATCCGTGTGGTGTTTGACTCCAGTGCTCAGTTTGATGGAGTGTCGCTTAATGATGTCCTGCTTTCTGGGCCTGATCTTAACAACACACTTGTGGGCGTGCTTCTGCGGTTCAGGAAGGAACTCGTTGCTATCACAGCTGACATTGAGCAGATGTTTTACTGTTTTGTTGTCCAGGAGGATCACAGAGATTACCTGCGCTTCCTGTGGTATGAAGAAAACAATCTGACCAAGGGTGTGGTGGATTATCGCATGAGGGTGCACGTATTTGGCAATAGCCCCTCCTGCAGTGGCGATCTATGGATTGAGACTGGCAGCAAAGGAAGCAGAAGGCAAATACGGAACTGACGCCGAAACTTCATTGAACAAGACTTCTATGTGGACGATGCGTTGAAGTCTTTCCCAACAGAAGACGAGGCCATTGACGTCTTACAGAGAGCACAGAAAATGCTTGCCCTCTCTAACCTACGTCTCCACAAGATAGCCTCCAACAAAGCTGAAGTAATGAGTGCCTTCCCTCCTGAAGATAGAGCAAAAGAGCTCAAAGACCTTGATCTCACAACAAACACGCTCCCAGTCCAGCGCAGTTTGGGCGTGATTTGGAACACAACATCGGACACGTTCACATTTGATGTTCCACAAGAGCAGAAGCCCTTTACGCGACGTGGTGTGCTTTCAACTGTAAATAGTTTATTCGATCCCCTAGGACTGCTCGCGCCTGTGACCATCAAGGGCAGACTTCTCCTCAGGGAGCTCACTAGCAGTGACCTTGAATGGGACAGTCCCCTACCACAAAACATGTATGAAGACTGGAGAAGATGGCAGGACTCGCTGCAACACCTTAAATCAGTGCACGTTCCTCGTACCTCGTTTCCTTCTCCATCTCACAAGCCAACTTCATAGAGCTCTGTATGTTCTCCGATGCCTCAGTGAAAGCTATTGCAGCAGTAGCCTACCTGAAAGTTATGCATGAAGATGGACAAAGTGAAGTGGGGTTTGTCATGGGTAAAGCCAAACTTGCTCCTATGCCAGAACTCACAATTCCCAGATTAGAACTCTGTGCTGCAGTTCTTGCAGTGGAAATGTCAGAGCTTCTCAGTGAAGAGCTAAAGATTAGGATTGACAGGATCACGTTCTTCACTGACAGCAAAGTGGTGTTGGGCTACATCTACAATAAAAACAGAAGATTCCACGTATATGTGAACAATCGTGTCCAGAGAATCAAGCAATCTTCTCTCCCAGACCAGTGGAAGTATGTCCAAACGGAGCATAATCCAGCTGATCATGGTTCTCGCTCTGTGCCTGCAGACAAAATCGAAAGCACCACATGGTGGTCTGGCCCAGCATTTCTTCTGGATACTATGAGTGTCACTCCTGTAAAGGGGCCCTTTGGACTCATAGATCCAGAGTCGGATGGGGAAATTCGACAGAACGTAACAGTGCTTGTAACAAGAACCGCATCGAGCACCTTAGGTTCCACACGCTTTGAACGTTTCTCAAAGTGGACCTCTCGTCAAAGCAGTGGCTTATCTTCGTCACATCACTCACAGTTTCAAGTCTAAAGATGGCAAAGATTGTAGAGGCTGGCACTTATGCAAAGCAAGTCTCACAGAAGAAGCCCTAACTGAAGCAGAGTACACTGTCATCAGAACGGTCCAACATGAAGTGTATGCTGATGAAATCAAATGCATTAAGGTAAATCAAGATCTGCCACGTAACAGTTCTCTGTTCAAGCTCAAACCAGTTATGGATGATAAAGATCTACTCCACGTAGGAGGACGCTTATCAGAGTCGAACCTTCCAAGTCATGAGACCAACCCTCTTCTGATCCCAAGGAAACATCACATTGCAACACTGCTCATTCGACACCATCATGAAGCTGTTAAGCACCAAGGAAGACACTTTACAGAGGGCGCAGTGAGAGCAAGCGGGTTGTGGTTGGTTGGTGCCAAGAGATCCATCAGCAGTGTCATCCACAAATGCGTGTTTTGCAGAAAACTTCGAGGAAAAACGGAGCAGCAAATAATGGCAGATCTGCCTGCTGAACGCGTTTACAAACTGATCCCCATTTTCGTATGTTGGCCTGGATGTATTTGGACCATGGGAGGTCACAACCCGCCGAACAAAAGGTGGTCATGCCAACAGCAAACGATGGGCAGTCCTGTTTACTTGTATGTCTACAAGAGCAGTTCATATTGAAGTGATTGAAACACTAAGCTCATCAAGTTTCATCAATGCTCTTCGTAGGTTTTGCCATCAGAGGACCTGCTAAACAGTTAAGGTCTGACTGTGGTACCAACCGTTGGCGCATCCAAGGAGCTGAAGCTGAATCCCCAAAGGCCTGGTGACATAAGCGTGGTCGACTATCTACGTGAACAAAGATGCTCATGGGTGTTCAACCCTCCTCACTCGTCCCACATGGGAGGCACGTGGGAGCGTATGATAGGAATCACACGACGCATCCTAGACTCAATGCTCTTACAAGCAGGGAATCCTTTGCTAACCCATGAGGTCCTGATAACATTGCTGGCTGAAGTTACAGCTATTATCAATGCAAGACCTTTGGTGCCCGTCTCCTCAGATCCTGAAGCACCTCTGATCCTGACTCCCATGACGCTGCTGACGCAAAAGACAAAATCAATCCCAGTTCCAACGGGGGATTTTACCAAGGCTGACATGTTCAAACATCAGTGGAAAAGAGTTCAAGTGCTTGCTGACACCTTTTGGGGACGATGGCAAAAAGAGTACCTCAACATGTTACAAAGTCGTCAAAAGTGGCAACTCAACAAACCAAATCTGAAAGAAATGGACATTGTTCTTCTGAAAGACAAGCAGCTGAAAAGGAATGAATGGCCCATGGGAATTATTGTAAAAACCCTTCCAAGCAAGGACGGAGTTGTGCGAAAGATAGAGGTCAAAGTGGCACGCGACAAGACTACAAAGACCTTTTCCAGACCTATCTCGGACTGTATTCTGTTGTTATCTCCTACTGATTAATTGGTATATAATGGCATTCTTAAAATAATGCCAGACGGGGAGTGTATTGAAACTGTTCATTCTTGTTATAAGTTCATCCAGACTGCTAGAGGGCGCTAGTTGCAGTAATGCTATTATATTCAGCCAGTAGGTATCAAGAAGAAACGACTAGCTCCCAGAAAGTAAGACATGAGGTGTTTTGTTGTACCATCTGAAGCCATCTACGTATTCTAAGCCCTTTGAGTGGCAATATCAGTAAGTTTTATGTTAGATGTTAATGTTGGAAAGTGTATATGTGATCATTTATGTAGGATTGTGGGGTTTGATTAGATATTTTTGGATGTGATTGTGATGGCTATTTTGAGTTCACTGCTGAGCTAAATGTACCCCTTTATGTTTAATATTGTTAGTATAGTGGAGAAGTGTAATTTAATACTGCTTGCTGAGTGCATCTTTGTGTTTTGAATTGCAGTTTCACACTTTTTTGTATTAAAATCCTGGCCAAAAACTACACCTGCCTGTTCCTTGGAGGAATTATTACAGAGAAGAGTTTAGCTGACTGTGAAGCCCAATTAGGACACGGGGTCACATTGGGTGCAACAGAACACCACTCATATCTTAACTCATACCAGTCTTCAAAATGTGTTACAAAACATTTACAGGCCTTTATTAGTAAGTCTAGTTTTGGTGTTGGTCTCCCTTTTTCAATAATTTATTTTTATGTGGATCTTGGTTTTCCTTCGTTTACGCTCTGCCCGTCAGAACTGTCATTTGTCCATGGTGATTTAGGTTTTTAGGATGTTGATTTTGTTTTCAGTGGAGCAAAGCTGTCAATAAGAGTTGTTACTTTTGTGTTTAAATGATTTACTAGATTGTTGGGTAAAGCAGTGGAAGATGCTGGAGAGTGTATACGTTTTTTAAAGGATTTTTTTTTAAAAATCCAAAAGTTTTTGTCATACTTATCTGTATTCTGGCTCGGTTTGGTGGATTCAAAGAAATGAAAGATAAACAATTATCCAATACTGTAAAATTCTTGGGTCCAGTCACATGTTGGCAGAGTTCAAAAACTTCCAGCAGATTTACAAATTTGGATGAATCATAGTCAGTGGCATTGTCTACATGAATATTAAAGTCACCAAGGATTATTATTTAATCAAAGTCTGTGGTAATATTTGAGAGAAGCTCTGCTCAAAAGAGCTGAAGGTCTTTGAAGACAACAGCTAGACCACCACCCCAGCCCTGAAGTCTGGGGGCGTTAATGAACCTGTAGTTAGGGGGTCAGAGTTCAAAAAGTAGACTGTGCTCATCACAATTCAGCTTAATTTCTGTTAGGCATAAGAAGTCCAGTATCGTTGATGTAACAATGTCATTTAGGATAAAAGATTTGTTGAGGATTAATCTTGCATTAATTAGTGCCATTTCAAAGTTAATGCAACAAGGGAGAAATAGTTTTTTCTTCGGGAAAGGATTACAATAGTTTTGAAGTAGACACTTCTGAGTATACTACGTTTTGAACAAGACAGTCTATGTGGCATAAAAAAGGTTAAGCATTGCTGTGAAAACAATGTCTGCAAATATGAATGTAACAAATGGGTTGTAGACAGAAGTCAAGAAGAAGGTTTAGGAGTTAGTTAGCTCACATTTCCATATTAAAGAGAATAAACAAAATAGCATCTGTCTTTGTAGAGCAATGTCACTGCTTATCAATAGACTGACTTCTTAAAAACCTTTTCAGAGTTCAAATTGGGTGTGCATGTTTTGTCCTTTTTGGCAGCATGGGGGAAAGTTAGTTTTGAAATTCTAGATCTTACAGCATGTGAACAGCTACGGAAGCCCTCCTGGGACATGCTGCTAGGAACAAAGAAAGTGATATAGGCTAATCCTCCAGTCAGTCCTGGAGTCACCTACACTGGAATGGATAGGTTATTTGCAGACAACAAACTGGCCTATGGAGACATGATATGAAGTGCAACTTCACTTAAAGCAATAGTACTAGTTTACTAGATTTATTAAAAAGAAGGTGTCCTGTTAATTAATCCTTTACTAGTGTCCAGGAAGACAGACAAAGGATGGCATTTCATTGTGATTATACTGTATATATATATATTTGTTATTTATATAGTCCTTTTCCACTTAGTAGGCACTCAAAGCGCTGTATATACTACTGTAAATATAGTTACTTCTAATTTAAAAGGGTGAGGCCATTGACAGATTTCAGAAACCTGTGTGAAAACAGGATTCAAACCACTGATAAATCCTTTCCTTTATGTCTAAGGTGCAGTAATCTGCTCTCGAGCCAACACAAAGCTCTTTTCCTTTGTTCTTTATTGATTTAAATGTGCTTCTCGTCGATGATCTCTAACCCTTGCTGCTAACAATAGCATTGTATTTTTACCTAAAAGTTATCTTCCTCATTGCCTTCTATTTTTTATGAGGGTGTCGTGCCCAGTTCTGTCGGTCACAGACAGACTGTGCTGTTTCACTACAAACGCATCACATCACAACACCATCCATGGCCTTGTAGAAACAGAGCTCAAGCTGGAGTTGCCATAGCAACCCAACCTGTGATCAGAGGGGTTATTTTTCTGAGTTTGAGACCATATTGAGAAGATTATGGGGGAAAGATGGTTTTATAATCAGTTAGCAGCTCAATAGTTTTACTTTTCTCTGGAGAAATAAATGCCTGTACTTATCTGTCTCATTAAAGGCGTGAGCATAAAAACACTTACTCGTCTTTTGGTAAACACATATGAATGAATGTTCCTCTGACACAACCTTATGTAGTGAGTGATATACGGTGTAACTCATAAGGGCATAGTCACTTCAATGCCACAATGTAAGGTCAGGGATATTCATCTGCTCTAATGAAGCGCTTCACAAATTACCATGATCAAATGTTTACAGCTCAGGTGAGGATATTTTCCTTTAGTACCATTCAAACCTATTCTCATGTTCAAGCTAGTTTAAGTAACAATTTCATTCTGCCAATACAATGTTTTAATATTCTCATCATCAAGAAGTACAAACAACAGCAACAGTGCATTATTATTTTTGTTGGAGAAGAAAAAGAGCTGTACCGATTTTTTAGATTCCATAAGATGAAATGTTCCAATCACAGCACATCAGTGCACAGGCCACTGAAGCCTCGAGATCCATCTACTCCCCTCTTTATTGCAACCCTCCACATGGTCTATAGCCAGATGTAAAATTAGCTAAATAAGTAAAAAGAGTCTATAGAGGATCGTTGATGGACTTGGTTTGGTGCAGTTTCAATATATTGCTTTTATTTAGTAAACTACATGGCTTTTTTGGTTTACTTTTTAACACTGTTGGAGAAATTTAGACTGAAAACTGACAAGGTAAAAGTAAAAATTTAGAGAGTGTCATGTTTAAATCCTTCAAAGGAATTTTACTTGTCAAATAAATCCCACATTTCTTTGGCAACAAAAGGATTTGAAGTTGAAGTAGAATGCTGAAAAGTGAGATTAACAGCCTAACTTTTGTGAAACTGCAGTCACATCACGTCAGTGCCTTTTTACCTTTAGCACAGGACAAAACAGAAGAATGGCTGAAGTGGATAACTAATGTAGGTCGTGACTGCTGTAGACGAGGTAAGTGTTAGTGAGGGTTTTATATGTTATTGTGGGACAAGAGCAAGCATTTAAATAGAAATTAAAAAAAATAAAAATAATAATAAGTAAAACAAGAACTCAAGTTCTTCTACAGATAAATTAGGTCCAAAAATACCAGCAACTCAACCAGTAAAGCTGATATCCAATCCACTTTGGGCTAGCGGTACAGAGGACAATAGATTTCATAGTTTCCGGGGTGTTTAGGTTCAGGTCTTGACTTGAGTTGTTGAAAATAGTGTCAAAGGTCAGTAAAAGGTCTTAACACAAGAGACAAAATGTCCGGTCTGTCTCTTAGTGTATAGGTCTGGTGTTTGAGGTATAAAGTGTCCTTCAGATTTTGGGTTATTATGACTTCATGGTAATTGTAAAGCAAAAAGGTGACACCAGGCAGAAATGAGGTTTAAAACAAAATAATCTTTATTTAATCAATTACAAAAGAAACTGAATTGAAACTGAAACCAAAATTAAGATTAAGAAAGTATAATACAATACAAGATGTGTTCAATGTAGTGAAGAATGTGTGTGCTGGTGACAGGGTGGCAGCGGGCAGAGAGGGACAAATAGCAAAAATGATCCTGAATAAATAGTCACCTGACCCTGGCAACCTGGGGCCCACAGGTGTGCCGTGAAAGGCAAAAACACACCTATGGCTACCACAGCACAAACCCTGATGCCACACAGGGACCTTTTCAAAGGACCAGTATTAGTTTGGAAAAGGTTTTAAATATTTACATTGCTAAAACGAAGTATCTTTTAATACACTAACTCTTCTGCCTAACATTTTTAAGTGTCGTAAGAAATGAATGGAGCTTTGCTACTGCTCTTTTTGAAGATGCAAGATTCACAAGTGTTACGTAAATGAGAAATCTGTTGAAATCTTGATCTGTAATGCCCAAAGTTTGACCTTAGATCAGAGAATTCTTTAAGGGAATCCTGTTGAAACAACTGCTGAAATTAAATTAATCCAAAATATTTCCACTTTGCAACTACAGATTTCCAAATTGTGTCGGGAGATCTGGATTTTAACACGGTCCGAGAGGCTGTTGGCGCTGTTGGTATGGCAGCCTCGTCCGTGTACCATCACAGTGTGCTTGTGTGTGTGAATGGGTGAATGGAAGCATGATATAAAGCACTTTGGATGCTCAAGAGGGTATATAAAAGTGTGATTTAAATGCATGCTATTTACCATTTAACATAGGTAACTTGTGAAACTGCATGCTCATCAAGTCAAGTGTCATTTTACTGTTAGCATGTTAGAATCCCAGCAGGTTAAACGAATTTGTATTGAGCCTTGTGCAGGAGCTCGGAGGCTTGCTCAGTGCCGGCAAATGGCCAAGTCCAAGTGCTGTTCAACTATCTAATGTTTCTAATGTCTGTTTATTTATAGCAGGTTGTGTTGTGCCAGTGCTTGCCAAGATGTTCTGAGCTATTTCTGACTCTCCGGAAATAATGCTGTAAGCTCATTTCTGTCAAGCTCTGGTGTTTTAGATTCTATGAATGAATACACATGGTCATTGGCAGGATAAAGGGCTTTAGAATGACAGTAGGGCAACTTCTCAAAGAAAATGATGTGCACGTAAAATAACATTTATGAAGCTATCCTTAGTTTAATGATGGTTCCTGTTGCACCAGACTTAAGTAAACAATGCAGATCATGCTTTTTGTGTATTTACCTGCACATATAAATCTACTGACTGATTCTGCATGTAGTTCCAAAAGTGTACACTCCGCTATATTACACTTTAAATTGCATTATGCAAACCATTGCAGCCAACCGGTAATGTTAGAACACTGGATGAGCAGAGCAGCAGGCAGGTGTAGACCTCACCTGTAAAATAGCCCAGGGCTCTCTGTGAAGCCTGTTAGTGCTGATGTAGTTAAAAGTGACATCACATCCCGATTCAAATACTGCAACTCACTTCTCTGTGGTTCACCACAAACATCCCTTCATAAACTCCAACTGGTTCAGAACTCAGCTGCCCACATCATTTCCAGAACCCCATCCACTAAGCACATCACCCCTGTTCTCAAACAACTCCACAGGCCTCCCATTGATTTTTAAATTCTACTTTTAACATTCACAGCCCTCCATAACCTCACTCCCTCCTACCTTACAAACTTTCTTCAAATACACGGTCCTACAGTCCTCCTCAGCCTCACTCCTCTACACTGTGCTCATCTGTCCTCTAGAGCTGTGCAGATATTATTGATACCAAATGAAATATTGTTATTGCATACATACTGGGGCATTTATATTTATATTTCAGCGTTTGTTTAAATTCCTGTCTTGATTAAAAACATTGTTTACGTTTTTAAACGTGAAAGGGTCTTGGGATGATGCGTTAGATGTGTGGCTCTACTTGCTTTCCTTTCCTCCTTTCCAGCAGGCGCCCTTAACCCCACCCCTCTGCCTGACTGTGAGTGAGATGCTGACGTAGTAATAATAACAATAATAATACATAACACTTATATAGCGCTTTTCAAGACACTCAAAGAAGCTTTAAAGAAAGGGTAAGACAAAACAAACAAAAAACAAGACAAGAACAAAAATACACGTGTGACTCAGCAGCTGCAAATGTGCAGCGCCAGGGCGAAAGCAGCAACAACAAAGAAGAAGCATGGCGGCAAATAGAAAACGGAGCGCGGTGCCTGAGAGGCACCTAAAAAAATGAATTATCATTTTTAGAATAGTATAATAGATGTATGGAACTCCTGCCACAAAAACTGTAAAGTGACTGGAAAATGCCAACGCTAACCAGGGTTCAGACCAAAGTTGATTAATTGGTTACTTTGTATTTGTTTGTTATCATGTCATCATCTGTTGTATCCTTCTGTAGGCCACACCTGATTGGTTTATTATAGCAAGAACATCTCTCAAGTGTTTTATCATTTCAGCAACTCTTCTTTACTGTTTTATCAGAAAAGAAAAATGTATAAACAGACTAACAAAGCCACAAGAGGCTCATTATTATTTTATGGCCTAATAATCACCACTAACTACTTGCACCGTTAACATTTGTTTTATTTCGCCAAATGCATCTGAAATGAACAGATAAGCAAATCAGTTTTGAGTTTGTTTTAATCGGTCAGGTGTAAAAAGCCCCCCTATGATAACAGTTATTAATGGCAGCATCCCCAAAATGTTTTATTCTGCTTTGTGGCACAGCCAGCAACGAGGGGCCGCAGGATCTATGTGGTCTTCCAGTTCATCAGTTAAAGTCTTGGCACTCCAAAAATCCATGAAGTACCAAGAACCAAGAATTTTAAAACCAACCAACAGCTCTTGTGTAACATTAAGTCACCCTGGAAGAGTAAAACCACAGTGAATGATGTATTTTAGGTGAAATGTTGCCATGACTACCAAACGCTTTGCACCCTGTCTTTGTAAGAACTGCATAGAAGTTTGGATTGTCAAACTCCAATGACATCCTGCTACAGCGAGTCAGGTATGTTAACATGGGCACTGCAACAAAAATGAGCGCAGTCAGGAACTGGTGAAGTAAGCAATCTTCCCAAATTAAGAAGAAAAGTGAATGCATCACAGCAGGACTTGTCACTTTTCATTGCCTTGTAATATCCAGTAATTCTGTCACCGTGTCCTGACTAAATGCTCTGTCTTGTAAGAAGAACTTAGGGATTCATTAGTTGAACAGATCTGAAACAAGTCCCCTACAATTTAGCTGAGCCACTGCAAAAGTCACAGGCTCTGTGTAGTGCCAGGCCTGGTCCATCTGTCAAACAGAGATCATAGCACTGGCTCACATGGCTGCCAACATTGTTCTAATCCTGCTTTGAGCAAGGAATGTGCCAAAAAAAAAAATCATGTTTCATATGCACGGCATTATTAAAGATAAAGTTAATTTTATTTTGGAGTAAAAATATTTCCAATCTTGATAATATGCCAAAGAGCCCTATGTTGTATTATCAATTTAATCAATTTAAGCCTATTACCAATAATATTCCAGTTAAGTAATATAATGTAAAATAAAGTGGCTATCAAATTATGTTTGTCTATGTGACTTGTCATCACTTAGTCATTGTATGAAGCAATTGTAGTGATTCATTAATTAACTGCAGAAATAAAATACATTTAGAATACATTAACCAGTTCCCAAATTGTTAAGCTGCCACTTTAAACCTTGCAAGTACAAGGAAGTATGGTCAAGGTATCAAGGTATAAAGGTCAAGGTGTATAATAGGAGTGTGTCTATCATTTGTCAGTACACATGAATGGTCGTGATCTATATGAACAATGTGGGTATATTGCAATGTGTTTTATTGCAATTTTTTTCTTAGTTTCTATGGTTATCTAAATACTAAGCAGCTAAAGACACCTCATTGAATTTCCTGACACCAGCCAAATATTGCTTTCACTAATAAATAATCACCTTTATAACATCATAACAGTGCCCTTATGTAACTCGTCACTCCATATCCTAGCAACTTGAAGAACAAAGATGGACATAATGGCAACAAAAACAAATGTGAAGCACTGAGAAGGTAAAATTGGGCATTTGGGCTAACAGTACCATCTACTGTGTTTCTTTTTGTTGGCATGTTTTTGCGGTTTGGTCCGTAATTGCTGTGAGGCAGGAGTGCTGACTATTCAGCCACAGTGCATACCTACTATTCAGTTGTTACCATGTGGATTCATCACTAGTGACAATTTAAATGCAAATTATATTTTGTAAATCTGATATATTAACAAAAAAATAAATGCATGCTTCTACGGCAAATTCACCATAGCTGTACTGGACACCAAGAATCAGCTTGCTGTTTGTGCGCAATCTCTGTGTCCATTTTTCCAAAAGGGGTTAATTAATTGTTTGCCTTATGTTACATTGTGTTTTTAACCATTATTTTTCCACTTGTCTGTTCAAATCCACTGCCTGGCTCCGCTGTGAGACAGACAGTTGGCTCATTCCGAGGTTGTGAAGGAATTTATACTTAGATGATCTGAGTTGCCCTATTGTGAACTACTTTTGAATCACAGCTGCCTCACCAACAGAGGTGCCACACAGACAGATGGTTTCCATGACAACATTATTTGATAAGCTCTCTGGAAGCGATCAAAAGAGGGAATAAAAAGCCACCTACTTAATAAGTCATTGAGCGGTGAGGCACTATCAGCACTGTGTGCGGTTGGGACGTCTAGTTGTTAGAATGACAGGCCTTTATTCTGCCTCAAAGTAATTATGCCATTGTAAATCAAAATCTAACTTTGTCCTGTGTACACACTGCTACAGTTCATGTGCCGCCATTAATATTTGTCACAATATATCAGAGGGAGTCAAGGTGAAGGGCACTTCAATCCATTGTTGTATTTTTCATGTAGGTTTATTACTGTAATAAAATTTGCCTCAGTTACCCAGTGCCTCAAAAATAACACTTTATTTACTTTGGCATGAATTTAGGAGTTAAAGCAATAACATGCTTCATCACATAGCGCCGTCATTCGTTAGATCCCAGCTCAGCATAGTCACCATATTATAAAATGCATGGATGAGAGTGATCAAAGGTGAAGCAATAATCTGACAAATTGAAAACATCTTGCAGATTTGATCCATAACTGGCTTCATCTTCATGGCAAGCTGTGGCGTTAGCATGGGTCTGTTTATTTATTGTTGATGTTCTCTTTTGAAACTTGTCTGTAAGACTGGTGTATGGCTGTATGTGACTGTGGAGGTGAGTTTGGTGGTGGTCAGAGAAGACTGTGATTGCCTTGTTTATGACCGCCCCCCTCTCTGTCTGCCCCAGGTCTTAATGTGTGTGAATGGGGTGAATGGAAGCATCATGTGAAGCCCTTTAGGTGCCCAAAAAGGGTGCAAAAAAAGCGCAATATAAATGCACACCATTTAGCATTTGCATTTACTCTTGACCACAGCATCACAGCAAGACTCTGTAATAAAAGCAGCATCATTTGTTCAAAATGTGAAAATAGAACTGTGTAATATTTGGTTGTCACTGCAGCATCACCATTTCCACAGTTTTTTATTAAACACCACCCTCTGCATTATGGCAGTTTTCTGCATTATAAAAAGTGTGGGCTCAACGCATATTAAATAAACTTGTTCTCATTGAGTCTAACATGTCATTAAAACTTAAACAGCACTAAGAATGCTAAAAACCAACAAAAACAAGGATTTTCACTGTTCATTTGATAGGAATGAGCAGTGGCACATATGTGTGTGGGTGTGAGTTCCAGTCTGGACTGCTAAATGAAGCTCCATTCAGAAATCTGTCGAGTATTTTCACTGCATTCATGACACAGGCTACTTTTTTATAAACGCATAAATGAATGACTTTAAAAATGAAGATCAGCACAAAGAACACATTCAGGCATTTCTCTCCCACAAAATGTTACTGCTACAATTGATGAACAAATGTCTACATTTTACAGCTCATCTTTACGAACAAGATTTACTTTATTGAATAGAAATTGCCATAATATGTTTTTATTGGTGCAGCCATGGCAACGTGAAAGGACGTCAAGGACAGGCTGTTAAGGCGGTGACCAGGCAGTTGCATAATACTCTAAACATTAGCTTTAATGTCTCCAAAAATGTTGTGTTGAATGTTTAGCCAAAGTAATGCTTTGATTAAGTGGTAAAAAGGGAATTTCATTCAATCACATAATTAGCAGGCTATTTTTGGTCCAGTATAGTAAATGCTCCAACTTCCCAGAAACCACAAACTGAATGGACATGCAACATGATGTTCAGTTTCTACTTAATTGCGTCTTGAGGCAGTTTGTCCGTTGCCTTACCCATTTGCCTGGTGTCATTCCCTTTATTCTCTCCAGTTTCCTGTCTGTCTACTGTCCTATCAAGTCATCTTCCGCTTATCCAGGGCACTCCCCAGACACTGAGGGGTGCTCACACTTTTTCAGCATGCAAGCTACTTATAAAATGACCAAGTCAAAATGATCTACCCACTACAAAAATGCAAAACATATATTTATTTACAAATATATTGAGGATTCTACAATGTATGTGGATGTACCTTGCATAACCGTATGAGCCAATATTGCACAACACAACATAATTAACTATGTACATTTATTGTCATGACCTGAGTTTACTCTGATGACATGCACTGAATTGAATCAGCCAGGGATGCAGTCTGGACAGTAGTTGCTGACAGACAAGGCAAACTTCAAAAATGAAAAAAGTCCTCCTCCCATTCAGTATGAAAGCAATAAGTTTTTGTCTTTTTACTTGGTCCAGCTCCCCCACTCATTTTATACCCTGTCTTAAGTTTAAGAGAAAAAAAACGAGGTTTAAAAATTGAAAGTAAGTCACAGAAATGCCTTGCTGTACTTGTACATGCGCAATGACCTAAAAACCAGGAAAATTCAGATGTCTTTTGACTGGCTGCCCTGTATAGCAATCAAATGATTGGATGGATGATTGGCTGACGTCTATTTTTTTATTTTATATTTGTCTTGCGATCTACCAATAGTATCTTTCCGATCGACTGGTTGATTGCGATTGACTTATTGAGCACCCTTGCTCTAGCTCATTCGGGGGACTACCGAGGCGTTCCCAGGCCAGCCGAGAAACATTGTACCGCCAGCGTGTCCTAGGTCTTCCCTGTGGCCTTGTGCCCAGAACACCTCCCCAGGGAGATGTCCAGGAGTCACCCGGAAAAGATGCCTGAGCCACCTCACCTGGCTCTTCTCAGTGTGTAGGAGCAGCAGCTCTACTCTGAGCTTCTCCTGTGTGACTGAGTTACAGATCAAATAGCCTATAAACTTTCTTCAAGTATTTATAACTGTGCTAATAGGAAAAATACCTTTGCAGAATGTGTGATTTTTTTGGCAAGTGTTCAGAGAATATGTGTAATAATGTGTTATAATAATAACACAAACAACTTTTTTAACTCATAGTTGGTGGTTGGGTGAAGCCCTTTATTGTCTAACAACTGTGTTTTTCTCATTTTAAATAATAATGACAAAAGAAACTACCAAAACGACCCTGATCAAAAGTTTAAATACACTGGTAATTTTTGCCTGATAACATGCACACAAGTTGACACAAGTGGGTTTGAATGACTACTAAAGGTAACCATCCTCACCTGTGATCTTTTTGCCTGTAATCAGTGTGTGTGTATAAAATGTTAGTGAGTTTTAGGGCTCCTGACAGACCCTTGCATCTCTCATCCAATGCTGCACTGATGTTTCTGTATTCTGAGTCCTGGGAAAAGCAAAAGAATTGTCCATGGATCTGTATACAACAGGAAAGGGATATAAAAAGATATCCAAGGAATTGAGAATGCCAAACAGCTGCATTCAAAATGAGGAATTCTGTGGACACCAAACCAAGATAAGGTAGACCAACAAATATTTCAGCCACAACTGCCAGGAAAATTGTTTGGGATAAAAAGAAAACCCCACAAATAAATTCAGCTAAAATACAGGACACTCTGGAAAAAAAAGTAGTGAAGACAAGAGGACGGGAACAGAGGCGAACAAATGATAAGAGCAGGAAAGAGAAGAACAAAAAAAGAAAAGGACGAGTAGAAGCACTGAGTAGCCGAGACAAATAAGACGACTGTGGCAGAGCACCACGACGTTGAATACATGCAACTGCAGAGTGAGGAGCTCTGTGAGTACGCTGAATGTGGTAGTGGTGTTCCTGGAGAAAGCCTTAGACTTAGTGGTTGTGTGGTGGTGAGTTGTGTGCTGGCCCTGTGTTTTGTGTGAACCTAGGATAGAGGGCAACTGTTAAGTATTGTGTGAATGTAGAGTGGCATGAAGCAGCTACAGGCGAGCCAAGCCGAGATGAATCAGGAAGGGTTCTGTGACCCCATTATACATAGCAGCGGAGTGAGGAACTCTGCCGTATACCGTGAGTACTCAGTAGAACTTGGTTGTGTGCCGTGTAGTGGCCTTGCTTTGTTGTATGCCTAAGAGGGATTATTATGTCGTGTTGGCGAGGAAATTTGACCAAGTCGAGCGACCCCCACAAACCAAGAATTGACAAGAAGACGTTGCAGTGGGGTTGCATGCCAGGTTTAGCTGTGGACTTAGTTTACATGGTCTTCTTAGTTTAGTGTTTTAAATGTTATTGTGTATTTTTTTTTATATTTTAAGTATTTTTGATAACGTGTTTGTGTTTTTTGTATAATAAATTGCCTTGTATTGCACTCATGATTTGCTTTCTTGACCAGTATACCAGCTATTCCAGTTGTTTTTAATTCAGTAAATTTCGCTGCGGCCCACCTCATCCAGTATTTGCTCTTAAGTAGAATATAATAGAAACCAACCCCCCAGATCACAGTTACATTTGGAGAGGAGTCATCAAAGCCTATAATAAAAAGTTACACCATTTCATACACCATATTGTGATACATGGAGGTGGATCATTGATGTTTTGGGGATCTGGGACAAAGGTAAGAAACTTGCTCAATATGGATGTCAAGATGACTGCAGCATGTTATCAGAAAATACGGGGGGGAAATTTGCACTCATCAGCCCGGAAGCTGCGCACAGGACGTACTTCGGGACGTTCCAACATGACAATGATCCAAAGCACAAGGCGAAGTCTACCCGTCATTGGCTGCAGCAGAATAAATTGAAGGCTCTGGACTGGCCACCTCAGTCTCATGACCTCAATATTACTGAGCCACTCTGGAGTGTTCAAGTTCCAGTGGCTACAGTGCAATGTATTATTAAAAAAATACAAGACATTCCACACTGTAGAAAATCTCAAAGAACGTGGCCGGAAGCCAAAAGTGAGAATAGTGAAAGAGGTAAGAAAGAGGTGAAAAAGAATCTAAAGATCACCACCAAGGCCATCCTGGTGAATCTGGGCTCTGCTGGTGGAAATGTCTAAAGGGAGACAGTCCACTGACACTGCACACTTCGAGGTTGCACAGAGGCCGACCAAGAAGGACGCCACTTTACCAGATAAGGCACACAAAAGCCTGCTTGGCCTTTGCAAATGCTCATCTGGGAAAAGACAAAGCCTTCTGGTCCTCTGTTTTATGGTCAGATTAAACAAAAAACAGAATTGTTTGGCCACAATGATGTATCCTTCATTTGTCGTAAAAAATGATAAGCCTTCAATCCTAAGAACACCATCCCTACTGTCAAACATGGTGGTGGGAACCTAATGCTTTGGGGGTGTTTTTTTAGCCAATGGACCAGGGAACATAATCACAGTAAACAACACAATGAAAAAAGAACAGTACATCAAGATTTTTTTTCATATGCTATTAGGAGTTTTGTTTACATGCAGAGGAAAAATCACATACTCTCTAAACTAAAACCAAATCAACCAACCATTCTATGGAAGCGTGGATTCTCCAGAGGGGCTTTCTAAACAGTAAAAATAAACTTGAAAAAAGGATGTGTAACAAAGAGCCTCCTAAACTTCACTAACTACTTTCAGACATTTAAATAAGTCCATCTGGTGCCACTTTAATAAAATGTGTTTCTACTGCACTGAACATTCTCACTTCTGATTTTATGCAATGCTGCACATGGTAGAGATGCAGCCTGGAGACCTCATGTATGAGCTGGTGGCAGTGGGTGGGTGTTTTGGGGGATGGGGGAATAGAGACACACAGAAATGTCACTTCCTCTAAACACACACGCTCATCCATTCAGTCCAATCGGTGCAGTCATCCACATTGGACGGTTTTATTAAGAAACGCTCTCGATTCAAATGTATTGTCCTTTCAAGAGGCTTTTTAAATAATTCTTCTGTAAATTTATAGCACTCATGGTTGACTGAATGGTGGAAGATATGAAGATTCAAATGTACTTCATCTAGGTCCATATGTCTTGTTTCCATTAAAAAACAGAACATTACAACGCTGTTCATTACTATGAATTAAATTAAATTAAATTAAGTGACATGTTTTAGAACCAGATGACATGTGATGAAGTGCTGCGTGTATTCCCATTTAATGGCCTAATAGAGGATGGCCTGTCTGTCCTGGAGTGGATCCCTCATTCTGTGGTTCTCCCTGAGGTTTCTCTTTTTTCCCGGCTGGATTTTTTTTGGAGTTTTTCCTCACCCTGATGGAGGGTCTAAGGACAGGGGATGTTGTCTTGTGCAGTCTGTTAAGCCCTTTGAGGCGGCTGTTGTTGTGATATTGGGCTATACAAAAATAAATGTCTTGTCTTGTCTTGTCTAATAATAATAATATGTTTTATTTATGACATGCCTTTCTGGACACTCGCCTTACAACAATAGTAAAAAACACAAAATAAAATAAAAAAAAAAATAAAAAAAACAACTGGGACTTTTAAGACTTTTGTTCCTCTCTGTCTAAGTACTTGTTAATATAGAACAGGTAACGTGTATGCAGAGTAATATATTTTTTTTCTTTTGACATTCCGACTCTTTAAAGCAGTTCTTTGTGGAAACTTTGGTCCTGGACTGGGTTTCCATACCACATGCCATGACATACAACACTTTCTAAACTGGCTTGATAAAATGAAAGCATTTTTTTTTTTTAAATACAAAGTGCTGCCCAACATGTACCTGCCATGTCACTGCCAATATAGACAGCAAGATATTTTAAAATCAGCTTTCAATAACATCTAAATTTGAAAATGAGGCAATTTTCCATCATGTTTTTGTGCTCCACTGCTCTTCATTTACTTTGTATAAAAAAAAAAATGTTGGCTTGTTCTTTTGATTAAAGTTAGAATTGCCAATATCTTCCAAAATCAGTAAATAAAGTTACACAGAAGTGAATTGCTGCACAAAGACACAAATAACGTTGTTGTGGCCTGCAGTGGCCCAGTGACTGGACCAGCCTGATAGATGTATCTGGTCGGAGTCAGGGAGCATGTTGATCAATGTCAATCACTGTGTTCTATTGCTAGGATTCCTTTGGGGCTAGAAAAGTCCCAATAAAACCTGTCTGGAGTCTTGTCCAAAGACAGAATCCCTTTCACCAGTGGACAAGCCAGAACACACAAGAATCAATGTTTAACAGTTACTAAATTTTTGGCTTCCTTATAAATCAAATAATCTAAGCCACAAACTGCTGGAAGTTTTTGTCTATTGAAGGTTTTTATATGGAAATTTACAAGGCTATCCAGGCACTTCAACAGCTCAACAGAACATGAGGAAATGTATTTAACCTCTACCCACACTGGGTCTTCTTCAGGTCTCAACCAGTTGCTTTTTGTTTTAATGCTTGCAGTTTTTCAATGTCACTCTTGCCAAGTGCCTGCTCATAAGGGATTGTTGAGTTTCTCTCTAAACTAAATTAAACAGTATGGCCTTGACCTGCTTAAATTGTGAAGTGCCATGAGATAATATTATAATTAATTGAATTGACATACAATATATGTTTTTAGCTGTCTTTGGACGCTGCCCTCCAGCTTGTGAACAGGATACAGAATAATATTGCGGTATTAAAACACACATTTCCCCTTTTGAAAGCCCTGAAAGGTGTTGGTTTCTTTAGATAATTTATGAGAGCCATAAATTCACGGAAGAGTAATTTCCTCTAATAAGTCGACACAGGGAAGCTTTGGGAAATGCAGTAATGAAGAGGCTGTTCGGGCGCAGTATAGATGTTGATACAAAGAAAGGTAGTTCTGTTTAAGATGAAACCAGGGAGCTTCAAGACCGACCTCTTCTCTTAATTATGAGTCTTCCTCGACCCCTGAACACCCGCTGCACCGCAGAAATGCATCCTCAGCCTTTTGTCACTTCCTTTTTTAATGAAGTTCTGCTGAAAAAATGGGAACGTCCAGCCGTGCCAACTTCCAGATTTATGAATAACTCCGAGTTGAGCTGAGGTTTCTGCTGAGACATACTGCCCCCATAAAGTCGCTGTGTGCCAATAAGTTAGTCAATATTCTGGATCAGTGCCTCTGTCCCATCATTGCCCAAAGCCATTACAGATCCAACTGCTCCTCAGTGGACAAGCTGTCAGCGTCAGCAGTGATAGATGAACTTTGGGAGTAAATAGTTGAGAAGATGAATGGTTGGTTTTATTTATAAAGAGTCGAACAAACACATACTTGCAATAACCAAATGTAAACGTGTAAAATCCAACAAATTAGACTAGACACATCTCACAAAAGAAATGACCCCTACAAGTTCAAGTTTACTATTTGCAACTAACTTTCCATGTGGAAAAATGGAGAGATTTTATTTAAGGTCAAATATCCCTGGTACCCAGAATAGTAAATCGGGGCTCATAAAGGGACAATGGAGAATCAAGACAAGACAAGACATTTATTTTTGTATATCCCAATATCACAACAACAGCCGCCTCAAAGGGCTTAACAGACTGCACTAGACAACATCCCTTGTCCTTAGACCCTCCATCAGGGTGAGGAAAAACTCCCAAAAAAACCCAGCCGGGAAAAAAGAGAAACCTCAGGGAGAATCACAGAAGAAGGGATCCACTCCCAGGACGGACAGGCTCTGCAGGAATGTGTCCAGGATCCCCCCTAAAGAGAGTGAGATAGGGTCTGGGCGTGAATAATGAGAGATCAAGATCTCATGGACTTTGCTGCTGGGTCCTGTGTAGGTTGGCTCTAACAGGCAAAAAAATATAAATAGAATGATCTCAGTCCTACTTCTAACAAAAAAGGAAATGGGGAATACCATAACCCTACTTTTGATGAGAGTATATTGGAATCTTTACCATGGACAAGACATTAACATACTACTAAGTATGTTAATGTATGTTAATACATAATGACAAAACCATTCTGGCTGGTCGATCCCAGAGAGAATTTTACCTAAACCCTTGCTGGCAGACATGGGTCACTTCACTAGAAGAACACTGGGGAAAAGAAAGGGCAGACTCTCAAGAAAAGATGATGACAAAGGGAAGGAAGGTGCTTATCCCTTTGGCTTCTATTGAATTTCTACACTGTGTGCACAATTATTAGGTAAGTGATTATTTTGACCATATCATCATTTTATCCATAATTTCCAACTCCAAGCTGTTTAAACTTGAATCCTTATTGGATTTAATGCATATCAGGTGATGTGTATCTGTGTAATGAGGGAGGGTGTGGCCTAAGGAGATCAACACCCTATATCAAGGTGTGCATAATTATTAGGCAGATTTTTCTCCTCAGGAAAAATGGGCCAAAAAAGAGATTAAACTGACTCTGAAAAGTCAAAAATTGTTAAAAGTCTTTTACAGGGACGCAGCACTCTTGAAAAATCTAAGATATCGGGGGCGTGATCACAGAACCATCAAACGTTTTTTTAGTAAATAGTCAACAGGATTGCAAGAAAGGTTGTAGAGAAGAAAAGATGCAAATTAACCACCAAAGATTTGCGAAAAATCAAACGTGAAGCTACCAGGAACCCATTATCCTCCAGTGCTGCCATATTCCACACCTGCAACCGAACTGGAGAGTCAAGAAGTACGAGGTGTTCAGTTCTCAGAGACATGGTCCGAGGTAAGAAAAGCTGAAACCTGACCACCTCTGAACAAGAAACATAAGTTGAAACGTCAAGAATGAGCCAAGAAATATCTGAAGACAGATTTTTCAAAGGTTTTGTGACTGATGAGATGAGAGTGACTCTTGACGGATCAGATGGATGGGCCCATGGTTGGATCAGTAACAGACACAGAGCTCTACTTCGACTCAGACACCAGGAAGGTGGAGGTGAGGTACTGGAATGGGTAGGTATTATTAAAGATTGTCATGTCCCAACCTCGTATCTGTTGTATGTTTTGTAGTTGACTTCCTGTGTCTTATTGTGAAGTGTCTCACCCCTGCCTGTATGTCAGTTTACTTCCTGCCCTTGTGTCTTTCCCTCCTTTGTGATTGCCTGCTCCGCCCTTAATGTGCTCCACCTGTGTCTCATTGTGTTCCCTTTATAGTCTGTGTGTTTTCCCCTGTCCTGTGCTGGATTGCATTCTCAAGTTGTTGCCTCAAGTTTGTTGTTTCCTTGTGTTGTCGAATTAAACCTTTTGAACCATAGTCCTTGTGTGGGTCTGCACCGTGAGTCCTGCCGGTCATGAAAAGTTGTGTTCTTGACAAAGATAAGCTAGTTGGACCTTTTCAGGTTGAAAATGGACTCAAAGTCAACTCTCAGACCTAATGCCAATTTTAGAAGACACATTTTTCAAGCAGTGGTTTAGGAAAAAGTCTGCATCTTTCAAGAAGACTTTGATTTTTATGATAAACAACGCTCCATCAAATGCATCAAAGTTCTCCACTGCGTGTCTGGCCAGTAAAGGCCTTAAAGATGAAAAACTAATGACATGGCCCCCTTCTTCACCTGACTTAAACCCTATTGTACTTCTGCGCCCTTTTTAAGCAGGACATTTACAGTGAAGGTAAAAAGAACACCCTTTCTGAACAGTGTCTGGGAGGCTGTGGTTGCCACTGCACAGAACGTTGATTCTGACCAGATCAAGAAACTGACTGACTCCGTGAATGGAAGGCTTGTGACTGTTATCAAAAAAAGGGGGGCTATATTAGTCACTAAGTTTTTTTTATGTTTTTTTTATTTCAGAAATGATTATTTGTAAATTTTGTTTATTATTCTCACTTTAAGAGGTGAAAATAAACAAGTGAGAGTTTTTTATTTATTTGCATAATAATTCTGCACACTAATAGTTGCCTAATAATGGTGTACATGTAGATATTCTCTCAAGAAAGCCAAAACATCACTTTTACTACTTAAATGTTCAGGTTTGAGGATTTGTTAACATTGTGGATTGGCCAAGAGCACTGTAGTTGTACAATAACAAAATTAATTCTCAAAAATACAACTTGCCAAATAATTGTGCACACAGTGTATTTTGGATGAGGACTGACAACAGAGGAGATGGTGAAGGCCCGGTGGAACCATTGGTTTCGTTTTTTTAGGCTTGGAGCATTTCGAGGGAGACAAGCAGTAGATCAAAATTAAAAAAGGGTAATTAACTTGTCCCAGTACCTCATAAGTGTCTACCTGAGGCCTCACATAGTGTTTGTGGAATTGTGGAACTGGACTGTTGAAGCGAATCGTAGGGCTTGGCACAATGGAGAGATTTCTTTCTATATCCCCTAACCAAGGAGACATATATACCATTCATGCAATAATTTGGAGTTTATGTTTATCTCCAAATTAAGGGGACAGTAATGGGGAAATGGTTTAGCAGTGTCCCTAAAATGGCCAGGCTGATAGTAGACTGGCCAAAGTAAGATTTTTCTACATTGGACTAACAATTAGTCCTGTCCCGGTGGATTCAGGTTTGATTATCAGGAGGAGAAAAAATTTCCACAGATTAAATTACCTGTGATTCTAATTGGATCAACATTTTCAGGGGCAGAATTCAGGAGCAACATTAACTGGACTGACGCAAACAGAAAAACATACAACCAATCATAAAAACAATATTGCATAAGTACCATTTCGCACGGCCCTAAACACTAAACCCTACCATTTCCATTCCATATATTTATGCTTTTTATTTATGCTTTGAGTGCCTACTAGGTGGAAAAGCGCTATATAAATAACAAAAAATTAATAAAATAATTTACATTGGAACATGATGGTAAATACTTGCTGAATTCTTATCTTCATATTTCCACCAGAGCTTATGACTCACACTTAATTCAAAGCGGATGGAAAGCCACATCAATATTCTCTCACAATGTTCCCAGAACAAAGAGCTGACCTTGTCGTGCAACAAATATGTCATACTTAAACAAATTCAATATGGCCTTCAGTAGAATCACTGTAAAACTAATGTAATGCAGATAATGCATCAAAACAGATTCAAGCCAATTCCACAAACAACATCCCCTAGCTACACTGCTGTTCCCTACAACTTACTGCCACTGATGGGAGAAGCCCTGCATTGTGCCCTGCAGCCGCCCTGTATTGTATTCCTACAGATATTTGAAGAATTTAATTTTTTAAAAGGCGGAGCATTTTTCATTTGACCCCTTTATCCTGAACAAACCTGACTGAAATGGATTTTCTGTCTATGAATGTATATCTTTCCTGAGTCAGGCGTGCTGCACTGAAGCGGCGCTGCTCTGTCAATTAATCTTTATTGGCCTGTTGATCCTACACATACTAAACTTAGATGTTGTAGGCAGAAGAATAAAGAGTACGTCTCTCTCGCAGGCCAAATGGTCACTCTTACACCTAATAACACACCATACAGTGTTTTCTATACCTTATCAGACGGAATGACACACTCTGTATTTAAAGGTGTAGTAAAGAGATGAAATATCCAACACTTATAAACAAGATATACAGGCAACACTTCATTTGACACTACACTTGATACATTGTATCTACTTTCTCCTTGTGTAATAAACTGTAAAACATGTAACTACATAGTACATACATAATTGAATTATGTGTTTTCTTACATGTTGTGGGTAGGGTTAGGGTTTGGGTATGTATCTACTATATAGATACATGTTAATACACTGTTTTACATTGTATCTAATAAGGAAGAGACAATGTATCAAGTGTAGTGTAAAATAAAGTGTTACCGATACACATTTGTTCGAGGTTCTGATTATAAGATATAAACACTACTACTTTAATGCTCATTGCCCTATTGTTTTGGTCTTTGACGTTACCAAAAGCTACACACCCCACCTTAAATAGACATTAAATTAATATTGTTCTTATATGTATCTACTCTGATTCAGTAAAGTCGAGTTTCCTTTCACAGTTGTTCGTGATACACAGGAGTCAGAGGGAACCTGTATTTTCCGCATCATCCTGCCATCGATTGTTCTCCTCGGCTGACGTCCAGCATGTTTACCTGTCAGCAAAATGTACCGGTCCAAACTGCCTCCAGCTTGAGGTCTCAGTGAGATACTCAACTAAAAAAAACTTTAGAGCAGGATCTGGCAGCTGTGTAGAATTTACAGACAGACAGTGTGTATATAACCGCAGCAGAAATAAACTTATGAGCAAAGGTTATGTACAAAAGCTAAAATTCCACTTGTTTGTGTCCCTTCAACTCATAGTCAAACAGTGGTAAAATATGCATGACAGAATTCAAATGGACAAACAACTGCAGGTTGTAGTTTGTGATTAACCTCTGTCTGTGCTCAATTTCTTTTCTGACAGTTTAATTAACATAACGGTTTTAAATGTATTAGTCATTTCTAGTTTTACTGTAATGGATGTAGTATAAGTGCTGGAAATTGGACCACCTTCGCTGCCTCATTGGGAAAACCACCTGTGGCCAAGCGTAGTATTGCTGCACCTAAAATAATTTTTCTCCACAGACCGCAATGTAAAAGTTGGCGTCTGGTGTTGAGCTTGGACCTTGAACTTCTTTTTCTGCTAAAGGTCTAAAGAAATTACTTTGCATTTTTTGGATGTCACACTTTGAAGGCCAAAACACCAGACCACATGTGCAAGGGGCATAGTGTGAGCAACTTCCTTTCAAGATAAAGACTGGGGCTACTTTCATTTTATATGGATTTATTGTATACAGTGTTGAGCAGTAGCAATGCTGCTATCTTTGCTGTTTTCTGAATCAATTCTAATCAATACTCAAAACATACATTACCGGAAGGTCCATAGTTGTGGATCTACGTCAAACATTATGCTCTTCAAAAAATATCTGCATAAGCCACAGTTTATAAAAGACACTTATCTAGAGCCCCAGCGTCTTATACCTGACTTGTATTGTTTTCTGTTGATGCTGCTGCAGTAAAACACTGCATGGCTCATTTGCAAAAAAGCCACAACGACATTCACCATTTCATTAATACCCACTAATATAAGGGGGGTGACCAAGACCATGACCAGACCAAGACCAGGACCACGTATTAACCTATTATTAAAACAATTAAGTAAACTACTTTTGCCATGACGCTATAGCTTACCTGAAAAGATCACTCTTCGTGTGCCCTGTTGTGAAGCACGTGTGACAAACACGTCAAGAATTGCCCTAAATAACCTTGGTAGGTGATGTAGCTTGATCACCCACACCTGGGTATAATTACACCTAGAGGTTATAAATACATGTGATGCGGAACATCTTCAGGTTAACTTTGTCTGAAAGGGTGTGCGGACAAGGCCCCAGTATGGCATTGAAGCACAACATTCCCGCTTTTTCAGGGAACAGGGTTGCAGTAAAGCAAACCAAAATGTTCCCTTTGAAAATCTACACTCAATGCTGCGCAGTAATAGACTATGGGGAACAAGAATACCAACGCTGCAATTCTGAAAGTGTCTGGCCCCCTAAAACCTCAAAAAGGTCTCAGACATGATTCTGGATGTTGACCCAAGGACATAAGAGCAGCATGGACAAACTATAGAGTTTAATAAATGTGTGCAGAGAGGACCAGCCTGCTGCATCACACACTTGCTGCAAAGGGGCCCCCTTGGCCACAACCAAGAGTGTACACAACCAGCACACAACGAGGTGTGCTAAAACCTGACTCCAATTGTCTTTTTGAGGTCATTAACTCAAAGGTTCACATACATTTTTCACAAGCACTATGAGTTTTTTTTGCTGTTCTTAATAAAGACATAAAAGATCAGAATGTTTTTGAAAAAATATTTTTAGTCACATATGTTTGTCAATACCCTTGACTTGGAGAAAATTTTGAGGACGATACGTCCTCAAAAGACAAATCTTGTAGCCTTCCCTAAATCACAAAGCACTTTGATGGAGAGGAGATTGCAGTGCTCACATTTACAACTTCTCTATTCTTTTCTTCTCTCTTTATTGCTTGTTATCTGGATGTAATTTGAGGTTTGCTTGAGCACACACAACACAATGCAGTCCTTGTAGACAAAGAAACCTGAAAATGTTCTGCATCACGTGTATTTATAACCAGGTGCTGTTGATCGAGCTACGTCACACTACCAAGGTTATTAAAGCCAATTCTTGGCGTGTTTGACACACGTGCTTCACAACCAGTCACACAAAACATTTAAGAAGGAACAATGGTTTCTCTCTAATGCTATAAATGAAAAACGGCTGAGTCATGTTCCTTTCTATTACAGCTTATTTCACCTAGACTTGTATAAATTACACAATACACTTCTCCTTTATTATTTAGTTTGCAAAGAAAAAAGGCATTGGATAAAGTTGTCAAGACCACAAAAGGCCTTCACCTTACAGAGACGTCTGAGATTGTATAATTGACCATGAGTGTCTGTAATCTTCCACAACGGCATATCTCTCTCATACAGCGCGTACACTCATGAGATGTTGGCTCTTCCTGCCATGAGATGTTGGCTCTTCCTGCCCTGCTGCCAAATATAATTATTGATGTCTTGACTTCGTTTAAACCCACAGCTGCTCGGCTCTTTCTTTACCCACTAAGTGTTGCTTTTCATCTGCTCTCAGTGCGTCAGACTGTAGCCGGAGGGAGCCGGAAACGCTGTAGTCAGTTAAAGCTCGAGGTTGAACGCGTCAGTCACAGAGCTCCCCAGAGAGAGGGAGAGAGTGGACGCAGGAAAGATGCCCACTAACCTTGTCTTTCAACAGTGATGCTCATAAGTAAGAAACTTGTAAAAAAAAAAGTTATTTCATGGCTGTGAACTAGCTTCTTTCACATAACAACACAAAGCATGCACAAATAAAACATTGCAGTTAGAAAGTTGTATATGCCAATATACATATCCACTACCCTGTTCCACAGAACCATCTGGAAGGGCCTCCACAGAATAGCTTTGTCAAGGGCCTGTACTTTAGATAAAATACTGGAGGTGATTGGAAGAACCACCTCCCAGTCACAGGTAATTTAATTAAATCAGAGCAACAGCATGTTCGTAGTAAAATTTAAAAAAAGTCACTTCACTGACAAACCTAAAACATCTGCCACACATAGATCTAAACATGCAATGTTGAATGAAATTGCACTGAAGTGCACTGGGCATAATGAAAACAATGCAGTCAATAAAACCTGCAACTAATGTGCTGCATATGAAGTTTATAGCTTATATTAATTTACTACTCTTGAACCTTGTTGGGCTTTTCTACATTATAATACAATTTGTATAATGCACTATGAAAGTATACAACATTCACATTTGTTCAGACATTCACTGATGCACACACTTATACTGTATACACAAAGTAATCACAATATTAAATACATGGGTACAGGTTTGGTCTGTCTTTAGCCACAACTTAAGCTGGGAAGTGAACAATTTGAAACCAAATAAGACCATAATTTCAGATGGTAGTGAGTTCCAGAGCTTACATCTCTTAAAATAAAAGGCTGTCTGTCCGAAGGTTGTCTCGCTGTATGGTTTTGTGTAGTTTTGAACTGTTGGCGCTTCTGGTAATTCTGTTGCTGTTTTGTCTCTGAGCAAATGTACTAAGTGGGTCGGGTTCTTAAATATTAATCCCCTTGAACATTTTATTTGAGAAAACATAAACTACCAAAGCGTAATAAATTATATTTTGTTACAAGATGTTACAGTGATGGTAGCAGATTTAATTTTTATCCATCATTTTTATTGCTTGATTGTAAAGTGAACCAATGTGTTTTGTTACAGATGGAGCTGCCTATGCCCAAATGCAGTATGAAGTATGTGAATGTACACAAGAGGCCTATTTCTCTCAATTATTGTTCAAAAATCTGTCCAAATCTGTGTTAGTGAGCACTTCTCCTTTTGCCGAGATAATCCATCCACCTCACAGGTGTGACATATCAAGATGCTAATTAGAGAGCATAATTATTGCACAGGTGGGCCTTAGGCTGGCCACAATAAAAGGCCACTCTAAAATGTGCAGTTTCACTCTATTGGGGGGAAATCTGAAAACCAGTCAGTATCTGGTGCAACCACCATTTGCCTCACGCAGTGCAACACATCTCCTTTGCATAGAGTTGATCAGGTTGTTGATTGTGGAATGTTGGTCCTCTTCTTTTTAAAGGGTGTGCGAGGTTGCTGAATATTGGCAGGAACTGGAACACGCTGTCATATACGTCAATCCAGAGCATCCCAAACATGCTCAATGGGTACCATGTCTGGTTAGTATCCTAGCCATGGAAGAACTGGGATGTTTTCAGCCTCCAGGACCGCAATGGGCCACTTGATCCACAATGTTCACATTGGCAAACTGCTCACCCTCATGATGCCATACACGCTTCTGCCATCTACCCCGTAGTAAAAACCGGGAAGAGAACAGATTCTGACAGTTTTTGCAGAAACTGAAACATTCCTGCAGTCAGCATGCCAATTGCACGCTCCCTCAAAACTTGCAACATCTGTGGCATTGTGCTGTGTGATAAAACTGCACATTTTAGAGTGCCTTTTATTGTGGCCAGTCTTAAATTAGTCTAATAATAAAAATGCTTTCTAATCAGCAGCATTGACAAATGCGAACGCTTTAAAGGATATTAGTGACAGGTTGTTTGGGCCAAAGAGCTCACACATCTTTGGAAATTCTATGTAACAGCTAATTAATTTTATAGAAATGTTCTGTCCAGTTTGCAGAAAACACATATTTTCAGGTGTATCTGCCTTTTGTAAAATATTTTTATTAATTGTAAAAGTGTTTTGTACTCTCTTTTTACCAACAAATGAGTGTAGTATCTACAATATCTATTACAAAAAGCAGATGTATTATTTGGACACTTGCAGTTGTGCTCATAAGTTGTGCTTTTACCCTATCACAATTTGTGATGTTTTTGGTCATTTCTCAAGGAATATGAATGATAACACAAAAAAAAATCTTTCACTCATGGTTAGTGGTTGGGTGAAGCCATTTATTGTCAAACAACTTTGTTTACTCTTTTAAATTAAAATGACAACAGAAACTACTAAAATTACCCTGACAAAGACTTTAAATACCCCAGTTGTTAATACCGTGTATTGCCACCTTTAACATCAATGACAGCTTGGCAGCTGAAGTCTTTTGTGGTAGTTGTGGGTGAGGGTCTTTATTTTCTCAGATGGTAAAGCTGCCCATTCTTCTTGGCAAAATGCCTCCAGTTCCTGTAAATTCTTGGGCTGTCTTGCATAAACTGCACATTTGAGATTTCCCCAGAGTGGCTCAGTTATATTGAGGTCAGGAGACTGAGGCCAGTCCAGAACCTTCACTTTATGCTGCTGTAGCCAATGACAGGTTGACTTGGCCTTTGGATTGTTGTCATGTTGGAACATCCAAGTTGGACCCATGCGCAGTTTCCGGGCCGATGAGTACAACCTTTTCTCCAGTATTTTCTAATAACATGCTGCATTCATCTTGCCATCAATTTTGAGCAAGTTTCCTTTGTCTTTGTAGCTCACACATCCCCAAAACATCAGCAATACACCTCCATGTTTCACGGGAGGAATGGTGGACCTTTCATCATAGGTCTTGTTGACTCCTCTCCAAATGTAACGTTTATGGTTGTGGCCAAAAAGTTAAATTTTGATGTTCCGGAAGTTTTGAGGCTTGTCTCTGTGCTGTTTGGCGTATTGTTTGCGTAGTAATGGCTTTCTTCTGGCGACTCCACCATGCAGCCCATTTTTCTTCAAGTGCCTCCTTATTGTACATCCTGAAACAGCCATAGCACTTTTTATCAGAGAGTCTTGTATTTCAGCTTAAGTTATTTATAGGTGTATTTATGCATCCCAAACAATTTTCCTGGCTGTTGTAGCTGAAATTTTTGTTGGTCTACCTGACTTTTTTATTTTCCAATTCTTAATTAGAGTTTGAACACTGCTGATTGGCATTCTCAATTATTTGGATATCTTTTTATATCCCTTTCCTGTTTTATACAGTTCAATTACCTTTTTCCGCAGATCCTTGGACAATTATTTTGCTTTCTCCAGAAACCCACTAACCTTTTATACACACACACTGATTACAAGCAAACAGATCAAAGGTGAGGATGGTTACCTTTAGTAGCCATTCAAACCTGTTTGTGTCAACTTGTGTGCATGTTATCAGGCCAAAATCACCAGGGTATGTAAACTTTTGATCAGGGTCATTTGGGTAGTTTCTGTTGTCATTATGATTTAAAAAGAGTAAACACCATTGTTTGACAATAAATGGCTTCACCCAACCACTATGTGTGAAAAAAAGTTTTTGTGTTATCATTTATATTTTCTTAAAAATGGCCAAAATATGTCAAATTCTGCCAGGGTTATGCACAACTGTATGTTTATTTACTTTTTGCTAAGTCTTTCTTTCTGCTAGAAACTGCATGGAAAGAGGCTCAATGCTTTTCGTAGAGATCCATGTACATATGAGACGCAGTTCTTACCTTAGACTGGGCAGATGCCAAATGGTAACCCGTGGGTGTAGTGGTAAATATAGAAGCTCACTGCATTTTTGGTTATTCCACTAGTCACATCCTATTTGCTAAATAGTCATTTGTCATCATAGTCATTGCTTTGCTTACACTAGGCACACGACGATAACAGTGAACTGGAAAACACTGATGTAAAACGTTTTAGAATTACAAACACAAGGCTTACAGATGATTCATCTCATGGAGCGTGGAGAAATATAACCCACCACAGATGTTGGCCATGAAATTTTTATGCACACATAGGCAGGCAAATGTTTCATCTTTGATTTGAGTACCACGGACAAATCAATGACACGAAAAAGATAACGGCAAATGGGATTCAATACAATGTGGTGTACGACCATTTACTCACATTTGAAAAGCTAAGTTCAAAGAGATTGCGGATTGCTTTTGTACTCAGTATTGTTGGAAAATAATATGACATTCTTTAAAATGGTTCTGGTAAAATACAGTGAGGGTTGGCTTCCTGTAAATAAAAATGTTTTTTATTGTTGGCTTATGGCAATATGCACCAGAAACTGGTCCCAGGTGGTTTAGGGATCACAGGATTTCCTTTCTGCATTTCTTAAGATGACACAGTCTAGTTGGCTTCAGTGAGGCGGGGCCCTTTGAGATGCAGCTGGGATGAGACTCTGCAATTCCTATTCCATGGTTCTCGCTAGAAAAGGGATGACCATAAATGGACGAGTTCAAGTAACTCTGGCTCTTGTTCACAACTAAGGGAAGGTTAGAGCAGGAGTTTGATAGATGGATTGGAGCAGAGTCTGCAGGAATCTACGTTCTTACTCTCACCTATGGCCATAAGCTCATGACAGAGAGGACAAGATTTCAGATACAGGCGGATGGAATAACTTTCCTCAGCAGGGTGGCAAGGGGCTCCTGAAGAGATAAGAAGAGGAGCTCAGAGTATAACCAGTGCTGCACCACATCGAGAGGAGAAGGCTGTGTCCAAATACTACACCAGCTTGGAGAATGAGAGTCCAGATGTTGTCTCCTCTGAATCTGCTAATTGTGGGAATATGTCAAATACTCCTGTTAAGCGTTGTCCACACATTTCTAGTTTATCTTTAGGACTTTATCGGCAGACTTAAACTGTGGTGGTTTTTCTGGGCCATATCTTCCCGCTCAAAACACAGGTATCTGGTGGAGAGGAAAGCACATTGAGGGGCGTGTCCAATTCTACTTTTTCCTTTTTTCAGGGTGAAGACGGTGGTATGAAGATGCAGGACTTGAGCCGGCGCAGGTATCAAGCGGCAGGACTGTGTTATGTGTGTACATAAGGTATTTTGCAGAAAATCTTCTAAAACAGGACCAGGACCTAATTCACTGGATCCAGCAACTCTTTTTTTTTTTCAGGAGAAGCTTATTAAAAGGTTTGTAAAAGTTAATGTTGCAGCTGCAAAACTGTGGGCGGGGCTTTAGATGATGCAGCTTAGCCACTTTGAAGCCTGTTCCAAAAGACTCTGAGGAGTTGCCCAGGACTCTAGACTTGGCCTGGGAGGAGCCAGCGCCGAAGGAAAGATCCTGGCAATTGGGAAAGGCCCTATGATTTCCTAAAAAAGGAAAAATCAACTATGGATTTTCTTTGCGGACCAGCAGCAAATGAGCCATGGTACCGGTGCACACATTAGGTCTATTAGGTTTTTTCACCCATTAAGATTAATTTTGTATGTACTTTTAAGGAAACCTGTATATCTTTTGTATAGAGGCCTTCTGAATCATCAAACCATTTTCAGGATGTTTGACCTTCTCCACACTCCTCATGTTTGACTAATATTTGATAGAGGCAGAACAGATACACGGCAGACACACTGCATCATGAGGGAGCATCTTGACTCCTTTATTCCTTATCCTACACCCAGAAATAATAAGCTTACAGTGGTTCCATTTAGAAGAACACCTCCACTGCTTATAATGAGGTAAACACAAGTGTTCAGATCCCTGGTTTAATACCTAAAGACTAAATTGTTTTTATGAGACAGCCTCGTGGGCAGGAGATAAGAATTTAAGTATATGTTGTGCTACTGCTGCGCAAAAAATGGATTTATGGCAAAGAAATAGTAAATAATTTAACATAACATCAATATTAATGAGGCATGTAGAAGGACAAAACAGAAACAGTGATTATATCTGAGTCATACAGCACTGCTTTTGCTGCACACTGCCTCTTACTCCACTATGACCTTTGATTAATATGTACCTTTTCTCATTTCTGTGACTCTTGCATGGACTGTTTGCAAATAAATTAAATCACATTGCATTATATTCTACACAAATAAGAAATGAATTTGCTTCCTTTCTATTTAAAGGTCATCTGTTAGGCTTTTTTTGTTTTGTTAGATACATTTGTGGTCCCAATGCTGCATCCTGGTGAAGCAATCAAACTAAAGACTAAAATGGCTCACTGGAGAAAGGCAGAGGGATATTTAAGATTTTGTCACAAAGGTCACAAATGACTCCAGCCCTGAATCTTACATCACTGGTTAATGTAAGAACACGCTACACCAATGAGAAAAGCACTATAACCAAAGCATAAATAAACAAATCTCTTACCCTTTTGCCAATTCCTTTAGTGGGCAAACACAATATTGCATGCAAACATTGTGTGTTATTGTATATTGTTGAATATTATTGATGGATATTTAGATACTAGTGATGCACTGATATTGAAATTCTAAGGCCTATATAATGTTTAAATTACCATAATGGCTGATGCCAATATTAATATTAATTAGTTTCTGGTATTATCTTTCCTTATGAAAAAAATAAAATCTTAATTAAAAAAAACTTCTGAAGGGGCTGTCTTCAGGTATGAATCCTAATCCTATGGCTACCCCATCGCAGCTCATCCCTTGTTATTTTCATGGTGGGAACTGGGAGTACGAGGACTGTCAGGCGAACTCCATCCTGACAGCAACCCCCCCCCCCTCCGCACTACCCTCTGCTTCCCCGAGAGAGTCGTGACGTGCATCAATCACCAAGCAGTCCCCTAAGTGTGTTTCATCATGTGATGTTCTCTCGATTTAAATTGAGACGGGTGCAGAGGCCTGGCACCTGTAAATCTTTAAAGATCGCAAGCACACAAGTCATTTTCTGAAATTGACATGCAAATCTACGAGGGTACAATATTAGTGATGACGTCTGAGTGAGCGAGAGTAGTGATAGACTGAAGACGGTGAAGTGGAAGATGAGTGTGAGATGTGAATCAAGTCCAGCGAGCTTTCCTGCTGCTCGCTGCACCCCACACAGTGTCTGCATTAGAAGCAGCAATAGTAGGTGGTGAGATGCGCTTGACGTCTGCTGGTGGGCAGATTGTCTGTAAGTTTTTCTGTCTTCTTTTTTTTTTCCAAGAAGATGAAAGTCTCTCCATTGACTGGGAAGATGGGCTGCCTTCATAACAGCCAAAAGTCACAAGCAAACATCTGCTGGTGGAAAATACAAGGGCATATTATTTTTAGTTTTTTTCTCTACTCGGACTTGGTCGGTTGCCATAGTTATTGGAAGCTGAATGGTGATATTAATAAATGAACAAAACAAGACCTTTGAAGAGAGCATCGCTGCATGCACACATGAACCGCGGCTTGTGCTACCATCCTGTCCAAAATAGACAATAGTCGTTTGATGAAAAAAAAAAAATAAATAAAAAGTGGCTTTGCTGAAATAAGTATGGCGCTCTGTTTGTTGTTTTGGATGGTATCCACACAGTTTCTCATTAACAGATTAGTGTATTTCGGGCCACATGGAAAGAGCGTTTCCAAACAAACTCTGAATAGCCCTCAACAACAGAAAATGTATTTTGGCTGGAATTTTTTTTTTTTTTTTTTTTGACTGTGTCCTTAATCCAAAGATTCAATTCAAATGGTGTGATGCATCAAACAGTGCCCAGTGTCTTTATGATGAAAACTGATAACCGTGCCTTATTCAGGAGACTTTGTGCTGTGAGTAAAACCCAAATTACAATTGAGTAATCTGCTTCCTAATCCTCTTAACGTAAAAAATAACTCTGTTTTAGGAGGTAACAAAGATCCATGGAATTGGAAGTTTGAGTCGATAAAGTGGAAGTGTTTAAGTTGGATTATCTGTTTAAATATTTGTTTTACATACAACAATATGATCAATATTGACAGCTGGCTTTAATATACTGTACAATGTATGTTCCCAGGGATGAACAACATAAAAGGGTAAATGAACTGTTAATATGTAATATGGTAAGAATGTGACTTAAATATGTATATGTTTATTATACTTACATATTTCACACCCCTGCATGTCTATGTCCCATAGACATCAGGGGTGTAAAAGGATCAAAGAGCTCTTCACAATAAACCCTGCCTATTTTAATTTAAAGCTGTGTAATACCTTCTGTAGCTGTGTCTTGTAATGAGAAAGTATTTGCATTAGTCAGATATCATCAAATTGCTTCTTGCTTCAGAGATTTGAGAAATACTGCCATACTGCTTGTGCCCATGGCATCATCATTATTTTCTGATATAGTGTAGTAAATGTGTAAATATCCCATTGGCCCTTCATGTTGGACCAATGCTAATGTTCCCGTGTCTGTTCCTGTGTTCACACTGGACTAACTCGTGGCTTTACAACTCTCCTGAGTGACCTTTGCGGAACAGCAGCGAAGCGTCCACAATGAAGAGCACTGTAGCTTCTCCCAAGCATCATTTTCAGTAATGATTTCTCTGCTCACAAGAGGCTCTCAGATGGACCCAGGATAATAAAGAGGACACTCAAACACAACAGCACAGGAGCACTTTTTAAAACCCATATATAGAACCATTGGAGGAGCATGAAGGATATACACGACAAGCATCGTTCCATTAAAGAAACAGGTTTGACGCCGCCGCGGCACGAGCTGACCTCCGCAGGGTCACAAGTTCAGAGAGGTGTGGTGTGGGTGCACCTGTGGGTGGAAGGCAGACCTGACGCATGGAGGAGGTAATTGTGTTGATAATGGTTGTTCAGTGGAACGGCTCCGCAGCAACATTACATTAGTCAGGTCGGTTCATACAGTTACGTAAAGCAGCACTTACTGCAGTCGGCCTATCGATGTGATAATAATAGATGTTATTGGAGCAGGCCTGTTTTGTAAAGTACAAATATTCATCAAGTACATAAGGTTTATTGTTGAGAGTGTATCAACAAACTCTGAGGTTCAAGTAAACTCTATTTAAATAGCAACTGCACCTGTGTGTACTAAAAATGCTACGATGAAAAGTTTCCTGAGAGCAGAAAGGTCTAAGGCCAAACAAAGAAATAAGACGGTAAAATGACTCAAAGGCATTCTTGTTCAATGTTGAAATGGCCACTGTGAACAGATCTAAACTGTAACAGTGAAACAAAAGCTTATGAGCTAAATGTAACTGCCTGTGTCTGCGCACTACCTATGCCAACAAAATATCAAAGTGCAACCTTTCATTTGCCACAGTGGGGTGCTCTTACTCTCAGCCTTGTGTCTAGGGCTTCAGCATCCTTTGACCAATTTCACTCTTCCACCTCTGAACATGTCCAAACTATAGCAGTCTGGCCTGACTAACTTTATCCCATACACTTTATACTCATTCCCTTAATAATATCCATAGGTTAATCTAATGTATGTTTGCACAGAAGTCAATGTTTTTAAGAGATTCTACCAGTAGCAGAGTAGTTGCAGTGTTTTGGGAGTGTATTGTTATTGAGGTAATCCACCCTGCAATAATCAATAGGAAGCACTCGTCTGTATAATAGGAAACCGAGTATCTGAATGCGTGCAGATGATGGATTGTACATACATTTGGAATACCAGATGGCATTGTTTTTACAGCACAGAAAATGGCATTTAGTCTGTGGCGTCTAAAGTGGAGTCTAATTTATGAGCTGTTGTTTGGGCTGTGAAGGCATAAAAACAACAGTAACCTGTTCAATGTTTAAAATGAGCATTAAATCCTGTTTATGTGCTGAGAAGAGACAAACAGGCTGTTGTGTTTGTATTTCAGGGGTATGTCCGTTAGTTGGTTTACAGAACACCTTTTGGTAAAGAACATTTTTTAAGTCTAATGCCACACTATATCCAGAGGCAAAAATGTGACACATTCAGTGTCTACCATTTATTCCAATTCAGGGGTACCTATCCCAGCAGCTTTGGGCCTGTGTTAGATTACAATATGAACAATGGCCAGTTGGTCACAGGGTCCCTTTATCACATGCAGTCTTTCCCAGCAATGTTCCTGGAATTTACCAGAATAGGGTCATGTGTGAAAAGAGCCAGAACTGATTCCCCAGTTTATCTGTACTGGCAATGAACCGGCCCAAGACCCAAGAAAAATGCAGGTAAGGTCCTGGTGTGAATGAAGCAGGAACATTACCAGCGCATTATCTGAAAACATACAGAAAGCATACTCTGCCTTATCATTTATTATGTTAATATTGGCAGTTACAGTGAGACACTATTATTTATAACTGCCCCCAGCCTCAGCGTTGCAGGTTCAAGTGTGAACAGAAGTGACCTGGAAGTGTTCTGGCATTTCTCTGAAGGGGGAAGAAATGCCTGCAGTGTTGATGGGAGTGTGTTACCAGGAACTATTCATAAAAAAGGGCTTCAGAGACAGACAATAAGACTGAAAAGCTGCTGGCACCGGCTGGGGGATCAAACCCATGACTGTAATGCTGCAAAGTACCCTGCCGATATGTAGACCAAGTTTATGACACAATAATGTATTTTTCAAACAATCATCTGTTTATTTATTTAAATCTCCATTAGCTTGACCACTACTCTTCCAGGGATCCAGAAAAGAAGTAATACATTTACATAAAACAGGCATGAAAGGGAACTCCAAACTAATGGACAGGACAGAGTGTTTCTTTTTTTGCGCCTGACCGTACCACGGAACAGTAGTGCTAGAGAAACAGGACCAAAGCCTGAACCACAAAGGCTTTAGATGATGAAGACATACATGTGCAGCATATTATAATACAGAAAATAATTCTGCCCATCTTCACATTATTAATGTGTTTTTCTCATGAGTCAAACTTGAGAACCTGTTCAAAAATCTATTTTAAGATGGAGTCTTTGGACCGTATTCCTGATCAAAACAAAGGTATCTGGCTGCGACAGTTGGTGAAACAGTCATGTCGTTGATCCACTGGTGGCAAAAATAAAGCATCAAATGTGTAGAATAAATGATGATAAAAAAAAAGTAACTTGTTGAGAATAGCCCAGTGTAAATGAGTAAGAGTAGCATTACTTCTTTAAAAATCTACTTAAGTAAAAGTAAAAAGTATTGCAGTAAAACTACTCTTAGGAGTAATTCTTTCTCAAAAGTCACTTAGGTAAATGTAACAGAGTAAATGTAACTCATTACTACCCACCTCTGGTTCAAGCGTCACCATTAAAACTATCCAGATGCTTTTACTTTACCTTTTTTTCAAGATGTCCTGGATGACTGAGAACCTTCACAGACATGTAAGAGTGTAATTATTATGGTTTCCTTGTAACCTTCACCAAACACCAAACAGACATTTTACTTCCTCAATACTCTTTATTCTAGCAGACATTGCTCCATTTGCCTTTAAGAATCAACTGGTATCAAATGGTTAATGGCATGCATTATAGAGCGCTTTCCTGCACCCTTCTTGGGCACCCAAAGCCCTTTACATGGTGCTTCCACTCACCCCATTCACACACATCCACTCCTGGGGCAGACAGAGAGGGGGGCTGCCACACAAACAGCGCTCAACCTTCTCCTACCACCACCAAACACACCTCCACAGTCACACACATTCATACACCAGTTAAGTGTCGTGCCCAAGGACACAACGACAGTATGGACTGTGGGGAGAGCGGGAATCGAACCTACTACCTTCTGGTTGAAGGACGGCCGCTCTACCACTGCGCCACTGAGCCCATTACATTACACATGTAATGAAGTTAGTACATAAGTACATAAGTATGCATGACCCAAACTTAAAAATCCGGAAAAATATCTTGGATCATGGAACACGGTTAAACCGCACATTAATCTATTCTCATGTACTGAATAATTATTTTGTCCATCTCAGTCCATTCAGTGCAGCCTGTTGTATTCATCTGCGTCACCTGCTGCTTAATCTGACTCACAGGATGTAATCAGACCAAAAATTATTTCTGACGATATTTGCTTCCTTCTCCTCCTGCAGTTTCCAAATTATCTTTTATGTTGGTTTCTGTACGAAACAATCAGCTCTGTGGGTACACGCTGGCGACAAAATTTTGGGGGACAAAGATTTGGATGGTACAGGGTTTTGCCTCTCTGATTTTTCGGCACACCAAGAGCACAAGATAATTATGGTTCACTAAAAGGAACCCAAGTAGGCCATATTGTGGATCTGACTCTAAAGAGCTTTTTGGTTCGTCCAGAGCACTGCCACGGAAATGGTGAGAGGTGGGAGGCGTTCTAGTGTAATTAGCTCCACTGTTCCCAGCCCACAGTCAGGTGGAGCAAAGTATAGAGGAGTCATTCTCTTCCAGCACAAAAAACTCTGTCCATTTACACAACTTTATAAAATTCTTGTTATTTTTACTCAGTGTTATCAATAGCTTTTCAAGACAAAAAAAGAAAAACAAATGGCTTTTCTTCACTTTTCTTCGACACTGAATCTCAAACACCAAACAAATGAAGGAGTCCACGCTACAGCTCTAGTTAGTCAAAAGTGTGGATTTATTCTGAAAACCTTGATGGACATGAAATTAAAAGGTTTTCATTTTAGAAGATGAATTACCTAAAATTGACATCTGACCCAGTCAAAACCCCACCTCACAATGCCCATAAACAGCAAAGTGACCTGTCCTGATTTATTTTATAAAGAAAAAAAAATGAGTAAACCGGCATCAGCTGACCAGTGCAAAATGAATACAATTAATTTGAGATCTGTGAAACCTCTGTGTTCACAACTGGTAAAATGACATGTCCTGCTTATACCTTGAAGAAATATGTTATAACCTGTCTGACAGTCTAGATAAGTTTCTGAAAATTTTTCATTGCACATCAAGGAGTGCAGTCAACCCAAAACTTTACAGGATTGAACAGTAAAGAATATTTAACACAGACTCTTATAAAAACATGTGAGCATGGTAACTGATACTTTTTTTATTTCTCTCATTATGTCCTAGGAGTTTGTTTGTATGTTTCTTTTATGTTCTGTATTTGCATATTTTGAGAAAAAAACAGTAATAAGCAAAACATAAAAATGTTTTTTAAATAACTAATTTTGTCCATTCTGACTAATTCTGATGAACGACGACTAGAACACTGTGCTTGCACTTGAACAAAATCAATTTCCCATCCCTCTTATGATGAATAAATACTTCAGGGGGTTTAGTGCTTGAGTTCTAGGAATGCTCTCATTCATTATGCCATTTTCCTATTTACTCATAAACACATTTTATTACCCTGTAAAGCTTATGTAAGATCAGCATTTTTTCGAAGAGATGCAATTTCACCCAGAGTTCAGATTATCCGCTTGCACAATAAACTGACTAATACTGATCCTTATTCATTATTCACCACATTTTCTCCTCTCACAGAAGCAATCTCTACAGCCTTTTTACGATGCTCTTCTTTCATTCTCGACTAAACTCCTTTGTGCTCGCTCAAGCCATTTGTCCCTTTTACCAGATCTGCCGCAGAGGGTGAGTAAAGCATGTGTTGTGTGTGTTACTGAAGAAAACGCTGTGGCATTGCTTCTGGCAGCCTACACATTTTCATTGTGAAAACAGCAGTTACCTTGGCAACAGGAGCGGCACAATACAGGCAGGTTAGGACACAAACAGATCGTGCAGCGGAAGATTTACATAATCAAGGACGAGCGCAGCCGCGATCTTTAGCAACAATACCAGCTTCTGGAGGTCTGTCATGTCTGACACATTTATGAATTATTCTCACCCATGGACTTTTACATAAACAGATAATGGTTTACAAAGAACTTTTAAATAGTAAAATATCTGAATATACTTGTGTAGCTTTGGGCACAAAGGTCAAGTCGCCTTGGCTTCTTTTTTTTCTAAAGAGGTAAGACAGTTGTCGACTATTTCATGTGTGTTAGTTGTCTGATGCTAAATAACTATAAAGCTATAGCAAATTGTGGATGCTAGTATCACATTAGCGTGAAAGCCAAATGTAACTGCTAGAACATAGCCGGCCAAAAAACATTTCAAAACGATATTGTAAATATCATGACTGCTTTGTGATCCTTTTTTTTTTTTTTTAAATGTGATAAACTAGTGGACAAGTCTTTTCAAATTATGTCAATGTATTTTCAAAGCAGCTATTTCCGAGTGCCATTAGCCTCGCATGCTAATGCTTTGACCTTGGCGTTTATTTCTGGATATCAAAAAGTAACATGGAGAAGACTATGTTTACATAAAAAAACACTTTTGTTGTAATAACGTAGGAGATCCCATGTTTTATGTAGTTCGGAAATGCCACAAATAACACATTCATAAGCCAGTTCATAAGACATTATACACGAGGTGTATTTGTGCTTGTTCAATTGTTTTACTTTACAGCGGTCATCACTGATAAGTAAAACTAAGGTTTTATTCCAACAATAACTTGCAGATTTGTACTTTTTCTTACCTCTGTAAACATAAGAAATAATGTTTCTTCCTGCTCTCAGACAAGGCGGACATTTCATACTGCTCCTCCTGCTCATGTATCTTCTCAAACTTTTATTACTTTGACTCTTCTGCTTGCTGGACTACTAACAAACTGGGAATGGATCTAATTAACTGGTCTCTGAGCGCAATTGACACCATTTTTTCCCCAAAAGAAGGGTGCACTGGGAGAACCCATTTAACCTGGCGCAACCTCAGCGGCGGGATACACACGGGACGCCTGGAACAGCTGGCAAGTTCTGTGTTTAGAAGCCCTGTACGTTGAGTACGTTGGGGATATATTTCTGTTTGGATTCATGGTAGCCGGGCTCCTGCTCATTGGTCTGGGGACTGCCTTAAATTATTGCAAAATTTGTAAAAGTTGCCTTTAAATTTACCCAGCCGCGGTCTGTTGAAATTAAACAGTGCTTCTGTAATGTGAGTGACAAGCTGAAGGCATTACAGCAGGGTGATGCACAGTCCAAAGAGCTGATTCGCGTCATCTCAGCCCGGATTGAGTACACGATGAAAAGAGTGGATATGATCGAGAGTCAGATCTGTGAGCTGCTTCGCATTATTACGGGACTGACCACAAAGCAGGATAAAACATCAAAGTTACTTCACGGAACAGACGCACGCACCTGACGCTGAGAACCAGAACTGAATTTGATTGATTACAATCCGGATATATTATCGAAGATCAAAATGGATTAAACACAACTGTCAAGTCCTCCTCTAGTTAAATATCCAAAGGACACAAGGATAGCTCAAATTTCCACCAATAATCACTTTTATTTTTCTTTGTCAGTTGAATAGTGGTAAATTAGGTTGTAAACCTTTAAAAAAAAAACTAAAATTTACATTTTACTATACATTTTGAGTAAACATTTACAAAAGGTATAAATTTTAATACTAAACAGAATAAACGTTTTTTAACTTGTAATATCCTTTTTGTATCTTTACATTTATTTATTTTAACACAAACGTCTTTAACACAAAACCAATGAGATTAATGCTGCAATACATTTAACTAATTTACACTGCTTTTAAACATACATGAACATACTAAGCAGCATTTCAAAGCTGAAATTAAACATTTTTACAAACCATTGGCATCTTTGGACTGAACCTATGAGGAAACTTGAAATGTCTTCTTTGAAGTTCTTTCCTGAATGAAAGAAACCTTCCATGCTTTATGCAGGTGCGCTCATTCAGGGATGATTACTGGCCGGCAGCTGGGGGTCTTATCTTATCTTGTCCATACCCCTTGAACTGACATCAAGGACAAGGCCATGGGACTCTCACAATCAGTTCCACAAAAACACCTCACAGACGCCTTCCTATCACTCCCCCAACCACAGTCTGCCCCCCCTCCCCCCTCCCCTCGTAGCCACTGGATAAGCCTGTAGGGGACCATTGTTGTCTGATGTCTGATATGTTACTTATGTTGTAACGGCTACTGTAGTTGCGACTACTAATGTTTTAACTGCAACTGTAGTCATGTCTGCTATGTTTGTAAAATGCCTCATTTCATTTTCCTGAAGATCTAGATGGTGGCGCGAGGAAATTGCAAGGCCCAGGGTCTCTCCTAAACTGCATTTCATTGCATTGTATTTGTACATGTGTAATGACAACAGAAGTCGCACTAGACTTTTTCACTCTCCGTCATTTTGACAGACGGAGTCGTAAATTTTTCGTCCTCGTCTATTATAACCTGTCATTTTGAATTTTTATTGTGTTCCCACTGAACACAATACTCCCTCTACTTCACCTCCTTTTTTGCTACTTAATTGTTGCGTAACAACTGTCGGTGACTGTTCTCCGTTTGTCCTCCTTCATGCTCTGCTGCATCATGTCTAATTTTTTTCACTTTTATCAATAATATCAGAACAATTTGTCAGTTTGAAAAAACGGCTTCCGGGACCTTTTTGCAACTGAATGCAGCGTGACAAAGATGACACAATTCAAGATAATTGCTGATTGATATGTACATTCGTCACCAACTGGTCAGGAGTAGGAATTACAATAGATCACCCTCAGAATAATCCGTCAAAATGACGTATGGCATTCAGATTTTTACGTCCCTGCTAAATAAAAAATGTCAATGACGGAAAATATTCGGTTAATGCGACCTCTGAATGACAATAAATCTAATCTAATCTAATCTAATTATGCATCTGCGTGTGCTGCAGTCTCTGCCGGTTGTTGACGTGAAGTACGAGCTTGTGCGACAAGGACGAGTAAGCAGGCTGCAACTGCCACTGAAGTGTCGCAGGTGTTCAGAATTTTCTTAAATGTCCGTTTAAAGTTTATGCATACAAATGTGTTTCGCTGTATTTTGGTGAACGTTACTCATCTGCAAAGTTCCGTGGCCACAGCTTGAACTAATGATATACACTTATTTTAATTCACACAACGCGCTGTATCAAATAGTGATGAGTTCTCTGCTGTTTCCGATCCTTTTGCTTTTCGATTGCGGGGGCCGGTGACACACTAACCTCGTGATTTGGAGGTTTATAAACTCTCAAAAATTTGAACTGCAGCAAGCATAGTATTCATGCCTGAACCCTGGCCAAACTTGGCCGATATGTCCATTGACATGGCAGCATACCCAGACCTGTCTGGGCGCATTTTAGGTTTGAAGATGTAGCAACCATTTTACTGTTATGAATGTAAATCACCAACCAGGTATTCATTTAGTAGCTGCCCTATTTGCAAACGCTTTCAACGGGAGCTCTCCCAGATGGTTCTGTAGAGCAGACAACTGTGGAGCAGTTCTGTCTGGCAGAGTCAGGTTAGAGACACACATCATTTCTATGAGGAGTGTGCATATTCTCACCATGTTATTGTGGTTTCTCTCCCAGTCTTCCTCCCACTGCCCAAAGTGAATAAATGTGTCAGTGTATGTCTGTAAGTGGGGATTGTCCACGGTGTACCCCGCATCAGGCCTAAAGCTGCTGGGAAAAGCTCTAGCCCTGCGACCGCTAATATGAATAAGCAATAGAAGATGAATGAATGAAATTTATGGAATTGCAATAGTATCCAATCAAACAGCTTATTTAATAAAAAGGTTTCAGAATTTGACAAATAATTGCAACATAGGTCATCATTGTTTCCCAGACACTGTAAATGCATATTAGTATTTCTGCACAATAATGCGCCTAGGGCCATCTTGATTGGGTAATTGGATGAGTTTGTTAATTTAACTCAGCAGATGTTACTCTGCAGTCACAGCTGTTGGCTTTATTTGGAAACGAAAAGTCATTCAAGCAGCTTTCTGAAGCTGCTATGTGTACAGACACACTAAACAAATTTTGTGGTTTGTGAGGATATAGGGGAAGTGTTTCTGTCACCATCCGTACATCAGAACTCTGCTTCCACTGTCACTTTGTTTATGGTTGAAGCTGAAATGTGAACGTGTGGTGAAGGAGGCTGTACTTTCTAATCACATAATCTCCTTCAGACTTCTTCTGGGACATGTGCTCCATACAGGCTTCATTAAGGGCCCTTCACAAACTGGGAAACAGCCTCGGACAAATGTCAACGACCTACATTGCTGCTTGGCTAGAAGAGCAGTGGCTGCCCAAAAATCTAATTACCACCAGCCTGACTTCTTGCAGGTAACAGGGTTTGTTCTGCGGGGCACTCTATCTCTGAGAAAGTCAGCCAATTATCATCTTATAGCCACAAAAATATCTTTCTATTTTGGTTTATGTTTTTCCAAAAAATCCAAGTTTTTGGGAGGCTCTGCCCTAAATGGATATAAAAAGTCAGTGGGGATGAGCATTAAGTCTAATGAATCACGTTAATTTTACTCTTGACGTCCATGAATCAATATGAAAGCTCTCATATAGTCATTAGTATTTAACCATTTTTTAGGCATATTCAAGTTGTGTTTTGAGAATGTAAAAATAACAACTAACATATCAAAGTGTAAATATGCTCAGCTGTAGCCAGAGATGGACACTCAAGTCCTGGACTCGGACTCGAGTCGATTCATCAGACTCGTTTTTGTGACTTGTGACTCAACTCAAGAGTAAGCCTCAATGACTCAACTCGAACTCGGGCGTAAATTTTCTATGGCTTGGACTCAAATTTGGACAAATTTATTCTCAGACACAAGGACTCGCAAGTCATGCTTAGCGATAACACCACACAACCTCTTCCTGTTGCATGTGTTCAGAGCGGGACGAGCCATTTATTTTTTTGTCATAATAAAACACTTCAACCTGAGGACCTGGGAGAGACCACTCCCCCCCAGCTCCATAGCTCCAGTCAGAAGTCGCAGATTGGAGAAGAGGACAATAGTTAAATTGTCTAATCAGACAAATCTGATTCTCAATCAATCTCAAACAGACTTGAAAGTTGCAGTGTTTAATGTCAGGTCTTTGGGAAACAAATTTTTTTAATTAATGATTTTATAATTTCAAATAAGCTTGATTTTATGTTTTTAACAGAAACATGATTAGACAGCAAGACTGGAAATGCAGTCCTTATTGAATCCACCCCATCGAATTTCACATTTGTATACAAAATACAGGAAAACAAAAAGGGTGGGGGTGTATGTGCCTTTCTTAGGGATCACTTGGAGAGTTTCCATCGTTTGAGTATGTATCATTCAAAATGGAGTTGAGGTTTTCCCCATCTATTTTATATGTTGTTCTTTACAAAGCACCCCAACAGTGTCATGATTTTATTGATGAGTTACTGAAATGCTTTCTGTTATCTGCACAGAATTTGAACAAATAGTCATATCTGGTGATTTCATTGTGCATGTGGATAATGTTTTTGACAGAAATGCCAAAGAACTTTCTACTATTCTTGATCCTTTTGGTCTTTGTCAGCATGTTAATGAGCCGACTCATAACAGAGGTCACACTCTGGACCTGGTCATTACAAAGGGTGTTCATATTTCAGATGTCACTGTGATTGATGTTGCTTTGTCTGATCATTCTTGTGTCTTTTTCCATCTGTCCATGATTCCAAAAGCTGCTGCTGGACCTACAGTTGTTCAGAAGAGGCACATTAACGATAACACCAGGACACAGTTTATGGAGGCAATCAGGTTTGAAAATGCCTCATCATGTCAAGTTGATTTGTTGAATTGTTATACTTCAGGTGTTTTAAATGTTATGGTCGCCATTGCTCCTGTTAAGATTAAAGTGATAAGAATTAGGCAGAAGGCTTTGTGGAGCAATGCTCATTCTGTCAGGGCACAGAAAAGGGAATGCCAAAAAGCCAAAAGAAAATGGCTTGATTTGAAACTCTTAATTCATTATGAATTAAAGAAAGAAAATCTTCATGTTTTCAAATCAAACTTTGCAAAAAGCAAGAGAAACCATCAACAACACCAGTAACAACTCACGTGTCCTGTTTGCTACAGTGAACAGATTAACAAACCTTTCAGCTCCATTTCCTCCAGAATTAGTTTCCAACACTAAATGCAATGAGTTTGCATTGTTTTTTAACGACAAGGTTCAAGGCATTAAACATGCGATACAGTCCAAAGGACATACAACAACACTGCAGCCACATAGGAGACCTTTGGTTGAGTTTACACATTTTACACCCATTAATGACAGAACAATTGAAAAAACTGTCTCCAGCCTGAGTTCATCCACCTGCTGCCTCGATGTTCTACCCACTAGATTTCTAAAATCAGTACTAAGCAGTTTGTTAACACAACTCACTGATATAGTCAATAATTCCTTACAGTCTGGAACATTTCCAAGGGCCTTAAAAACTGCTGTCATCAAGCCTCTCCTAAAAAAGAGCAGTCTTGATGCTACAGTGCTCAACAACTGTCGGCCCATATCAAACCTGCCATTTTTAGGGAAAGTCATAGAAAAAGTTGTATATCAGCAACTTAATGACTTTCTATTACTAAGCAACTGCTTTGATCCTTTTCAGTCAGGATTCAGGCCCATTACAGACTGAGACTGCACTTATCAAAGTCACAAATGACATCTGTCTGAACACTGGCAAAGTCCCTGTCTTAGTTCTGTTGGACTTGAGTGCTGCGTTTAATACAGTGGACCATGAAATCCTGTCACAAAGATTAGAGGAATGGATAGGTATCACTGGAACTGTCCTTAGATGGTTTCAGTCCTATCTTGAAGACAGGAAGTACTTTGTTTCGGTTGGTAACTGTATCAGACCAAATGGCCCTGACATGTGGGGTTCCACAGGGGTCTATCTTGGGACCTCTATTATTTAATCTCTATGCTTATTCAATATTCATGCTTCCTTTAGGCCAGTTAATACGCAGCTGTGATGTATCCTACCATAATTATGCAGATGACACTCAGAGCTACATTTCACTCACAGCAGGTGAAAATGGACCGATCCATTCACTGTGTCACTGCATCGAACAGATTGATGTGTGGATGCAAAATAATTTTCTCCAACTGAACAGAAACAAGACTGAACTAATCATCTTTGGGAACAGAAACAAAGAGAAAATGTCAGCAGTCACCTTGAGTCTCTTTCTCTAAAATCTAAAAACCAGGTTAGAAATCTAGGGGTCATCATGGACTCAGACTTAAATTTCCAGAGTCACATTAAGTCAACATCATCTGCATTTTATCGCCTATAAAACATTTCGAGTCAAAGGAATAATGTCTCAACCAGACTTAGAGAAACTTTTTCATGCTTTTATCTCCAGCAGGTTAGATTACTGTAACGGCCTGCTCACTGGTCTCTCAAAACGAGGCTTAAGACAGCTGCAGCTTATTCAGAACGCTGCTGCTCGGGTTCTAACCAAAACCAAGAAGTACAACCACATCAGTCCAGTTTTAAAATCTCTGCACTGGCTTGCTGTTGCTCAGAGAATATACTTTAAAACAGCACTGCTGGTTTACAAGTCTCTAAATGGTTTAGCACCAGAATATATTTCTGAAATGCTAGTAGCTTATGAGCCTCCTCGGACTCTGAGAACATTTGGGACAGGCCTTCTGCTCGTGCCCAGAGTTAGAACTAAACAGGGTGAAGCAGCGTTTAAGGTTCATGCAGCAAAAACCTGGAACAGCCTCCCAGATGAAGTTAAACAATGTTCAAGGGGAGGTTAAAAACCTTCCTCTTTAGTTCCGCCTACACTTAAAGTGTTTTTTCTTCTTCTTTTATAATGTTTTAAATTTTTCTTATGTTTCTAAATCTAAATCTTGTAAATTGTGTTTTATTTCTGTAAATCACTTTGAGTTACCCAGTGTATGAATTGTGCTATATAAATAAAATTGCCTTGCCTTGCCTTCTCATTTAACTCCCAGCTCCTAAATACAGCCCAAAATTTGGGCCTAAATAAATAGCCTGTATAGGCTACAGCCTTAATTGATATGCCACAATCAAAACTCCATTAAATGTGTTTAATGAAAAACTAAAATCCCAATCAATGTATCAGTTTGGCTCCCACAGTTTTCAGTTTTAGTTTTCCCTTTGGTTTGACTTGGACTCGACTTGGACCTTTCTTTAGTGACTCAGACTTGCAGTTCAACTAAAGATGACTCGACTCGGGCTCGACTTGAAATTTTTTGGATGACTCGGACTTGGACTTGGACTTGAACACTGAGGACTTGAAAGTGACTTGGACTCAAAAACTGGTGACACGACTACAACACTGGCTGTAGCATCCACTTTTACTTGTTTTTATGAAAGAAAAGCAGAAAAGGTCCCTAGGCTCCATGTCCCGTCATGGTCACTGAGGTCCATTGACCAACTGCTGTTTTTTGCACCAAAAACAAGGTTTAAGAGCAGAAGAACAGAGCATTCTCTACCACAGCCTGGAGACTGTGTAAGGTACTGCCTCTATAGCTCAGACCCATTTATAAATCTTGACTGAAAACTCATTTTTCCTCCTTGGTTTTGAAATAGTAATATAAAAAGTTTTACTCATGACTGTTATTATTTTATGTTTTATTATTTATTTTATATATTTATATATATATACATATATATAGCTGGATTGCTCAGCTGGTAAGGACAGGACTTTTCACACGGGGACCCAGGTTGGATCCTTAGATAAGACCCTTTGCGCTACTGCCTACCTCATAAAAATGATGAGAGACAATAAATGCTATGAGAAGCTGGATCAGACGACGACCAGCCAAACAAGGTTTGCGTCAAATCCAACATCTACAAGCGGCAACTGCTATTACAACTTGAGACTAACAAGATATAACACAAATGCTACGGCAACGGGGAGTCAGGACAAGAGGTCAGAGGGGAGCCAACGGCTGCCCCTGAACCGGAGATTGGGTACAAAGCCCCAACAAGTGCAATAACGCTGAACGAGGCAGCAACTGACCTGTAAGACAAGATTATGGCGAGAATGAATGCAAGGCAACCCCAACACCGATTACAACGGCTAAGTGAAGTACCATCAGAAAGTCTCCTAGAAGACGTGAATGCAACATTGAGTGCCATCCCTACCACAACAATCACTGAAACCAATGAGCTGATATAAACCTCAGCAACAGTGATCCTCGGGATACTTGGCTATAACAACAACCATTGGAGCCATGAGAAACAGTACCAACAAGATCAAGAAGACAAGAAGAGAAGTGAGCCAAGAAAGATGCAATGAGAAAACAAGTACCCAAGAGGTACAACCAGATGCCCATACCTGAAGCACTTGAAATGACCAAACAGAGGCTCCAAGCCTTTGCCAGCCGCCTAAAGAGGTACACAAGAGAGAATGAAGCCAGAAAAATAACTTGGCTGTTCGCAACTCAACCTGCAAAAGTGTACGCTCAATGGCAGGGTAATAACAGCAGAGCCGACCCACCAAGGCTGGAAACTGAACAATACTGAAAAAGTGTATGGGAGAGGGAGGCATCACACAACAGCGATGCACAGTGGCTGGTGGCTCTGAGAGAGGACCACAGCAACCTCCCTGAACAGAATCCAGTTACCATCACAGACATCCAAGAAAGAGTCTCAGGTATGAAAAACTGGACAGCACCGGGCCCTGACAGGATCCACACCTACTGGCTAAAGAGGTTCACTGCACTCCACGAGCACCTTGCAGCACAAATGAACCAGCTGCTAAGGGATGGGACGCACCCTGAATGGCTTACAGAAGGGCGAAATATTCTGATCCAGAAGGATCCCACAAAGGGTACAGTCCGATCCAACTATCGGCTAATAACCTGTCTCTCCACAACATGGAAGCTCATGTCAGGCATCATCGCGGCTAAGATAAGTGGGCACATGGATCAATACATGAGCAAAGCACAGAAGGGCATCGACAAAAAAAAACAGAGGAGCCAAACACCAACTCCTGGTTGAACCAGAACCAGACACACCAACCTGTGCACTGCCTGGATTGATTACAAGAAAGTATATGACTCAATGCCACACACATGGATCACTGAATGCTTGGAGAACATCAACATCAACAGGACTCTAAGACACTTCATTGCAAACTCAATGAGGCTGTGGAAAACCACCCTTGAGGCCAATGGCAAGCCACTTGCACAAGTATCCATCAAATGTGGCATATACCAAGGAAATACTCTGTCCCCACTGCTGTCCTGCGTAGGTCTGAACCCCCTCAGCCAAATAATTAACAAGACTGCTATGGATACCGACTCAGGAGTGGGGCCACAATCAGTCACCTCCTCTACATGGATTAAACCAAAATAAAGGTTTTTTTGAAAGAAAAAAAATAAAAATAAAACAATAAGCACATATAAAACACTCATTTTCCAGACGTGCTTTAGATTATCACCTCACCTGTGGGTCGCAATTTTGCCAAGTCTACAGAATGTGCTTACAGCATGGTCAGAGCTGGCGTAGGGCTGTGCACAGTTTCACATTTCAGTCTAATTGGACTCATAGATCACATCTTTGGCATGAAAGTTTACGTATGCAAGCTTTATAAATGAGGCCCCTGGTCTCTACGCTCGTTATTCAGCATCAGCATTCACACTGCAGCTATCCTCTAGTAAGATGCATTTTACCCATCAAAATCTTACAACCACCCTCTGACTTGCTGTCTAACAAAAAAATAAATAACAAAAAAATATATATACAAGAAAACAATGATGTCCCAAATGGTGGCAGAAATCTACAAGACAAGTTGAACAAAAATAGAAAATTATTTTATTTTTGTGCTTCAGTATAAATCCATACAGATTTTTTGTTCTGCTCCAGAAAATGTTTTGGTACTAGCTTCCATTGTTATTTTGGTGTGTGTAATCTTTGCAGTCTACTACGGCATTCTCAACAGCTAAGTGTATCTGTCTGAAGGGAACTGTTTAATACACTTGCGCATGGATAATAATAATAATAATAATAATAATAATAATAATAATAATAATAATAATAATAATAATAATAATAAATTGAACTGAGTCTGAACCATCTTGTTCTGGCGTCTCTAACTTTGTCTCCAAAACATCTCACATGAGCTGTCTCTCTGATGGACTTATTACTGATCCTATCCCTCGTCACTCCCAAAGAGAACCTCAACATCTTTAGTTCTGCTCCCTCTAACTCTTCCTTCTTGCTTTTCCCCAGTGCCACTGTCTCTGCCACCTTTCCTTTTTTCTTGCTGGTACTCTTTTTTGCCACACCTGACACATGTATTCTGTCTTGCTATGCCTAACCTTCATTCCAGAGCACACATTTATGCCTCTCATTTTTCTTCCACCTGCTCCCTGCTCTTACTACAGACCACAATGTCATCATTTTCACGGAGATTCCTTTCTAATTTTATCTGTCAGGCTGTCTATCACCACAGCAAAGAAAAAACAGGGCTCAGAGTCATTTTTTCTTCACGAACTCCTCTGTCACAAGTACAGCACATCTCACCACTGTCTTAAGGTAAATTCACACCAAAAGTGACTAAAGCGACAAGCAACAATTCATATCCTCTGCAGGTTCACTTAAGAGAGGGACAGGTGAAGCAAGCAATACAAGCGTAGATTTGAGTTGAGCAGAGAGCACAGCTTTATGCACATAAAGAGGGAAATTGCCGAAGCAACAGCTATTCATAGAACAGGTTTTGAAGGACACAGCTTGTAGCAGCTTGTAGCAGCTTGAAGCTTTTGTCCCCTGTCAGTGAGCTAGTGACACAAAGAGAGATTATTTTTTTCGCTTGTAGTGTGAACTCATCCTTAATGCTCTCATACTTTCTGCACCACTCTAACATACTTATATGTTCAATCTAATTGTGAGAACTCACAAGGGATAAAGACAATCTGACCCAGAACAGAAGAAAACACACAGACTATAAAAATCACACAACGAAGCACAGGTGGACCACATTAGGGGCGGAGCAGGTAATCACACTCTTTACCTGCATACCCACCAATGAAGCACTCATGGTTGTAAGGAAGAGATTACTACAGGACACTTCTTTACAGGACAGGACAAACCTCACCCCGGACCATATTTGCAGTTTACTGGAGATATACTTGAACACTACTTATTTCTGGTTCAGAGGTAACTTCTACCGACAAAAACACGGCTGTGCCATGTGATCACCTGTCTCCCCGATCGTGGCTAACCTTTACATGGAGGAAGTGGAGAACAGAGCTCTGGTCTCTTTCCCAGGTGCAGTGCCCAGTCACTGGTTCAGATATATTGATGACACATGGGTCAAAATCAGAACCCAGGAAGTAGAAGCCTTCACAGAACACATCAACGCAGTGGACAAGAACATCACGTTCACCCGTGAAGATGCCATAGACAACCGCTTGGCTTTCTAAGACTGTGCAGTGGTTATTTGTAAGGACAGGACTCTCCAAGTAGAAGTTTATAGGAAGCCAACCCACACGGATCAATATTTGCTGTTTGACTCTCACCACCCACTGCAGCACAAGCTGGAAGTCATCGGGACTCTTGAGCAACTTTAAAGGATTTTCTACAAACACAATATTCCAGTCCACTTTAAACCAGGGAATACTCTGCGTCAAAAACGGGTCCATCCTAAAGGCAAGATTCCCTCGCACAGAGTAATGTAGTTTATGCAGTTCAGTGAAGAGTGCAGTGACATAAAACAACAGCTTCAGCTCTTGGAACTAGAGCCGAAACATCTTCACCTTGAAAACTGGGTCCAGATGCTTTTACTTAAACCTTATTTTTTCTTCTCAATGGAGGGAAAGTACAAGAAGTCAATCTGAAAGACAGACAGGGGTATGACACTTCACAATAAGACACAGGAAATAAGATACATAATACATAAACAGACTGACTAACACAGAACACGAGGGTGGGACCTGACACTATTGCCAGCTCTGCAGTTTATCTGCAGTGACACAACCAACGAGTGGTGGATACAAACTGAGACAGAGGAGAGACGCTAAAGCATTAGCAAAACATTAACAATCTCATTTAAATCTCATAAAAGTCACTAATGAACTTTATGTTGTTGGTTCATTTTTAAGACCTTTGAAACATGGATTTAAGACATTTTATTGCTAATTAAGTACTTATTTTAACATTATGGAATTTAATAACTTTTAAGACTTTTTAAGGATCCACGGATACTCTGAATATGCATTATATAAATTGGCACACAATTTAACCCCTAAAGACTTCCGGACGAGAGCAATTGGCAGGCGCTGACCATAGTATGGTGACATATTTTAGATACAGCCATGGCCTCTCACTTATGCCAGTTGACCTTGTAAATACAGATTTGGGAGAATAAATCAACTTTATCAAACAGAGCTTGTGTAGAGAATGCCAGATCCAAGACCAAACAAAGTATATCATTTACATAAAGAAAACGTTTGTGCTCTCTCCAACCTGCCTTCACCCCCCGATCCTTCCTTCTGTCCTTAATGGCTTAATAACCAGTGTAAGCAGAAGTGTTGTTTTGTACCCTTGAATAGTCTAAAGTAAGTGGAAGTCAGACCATTTGTAACAACAGCTACAGGTCGGATAAATTGCCTTAACCCAGTTAAGAAAGTGCTTCTCAAATCCCAATTTTTCAACTCGGTCAAAGCCTTCTCAGCATCGTGACTTTGCCAAATCAAGTGAAGTAGCCTCTAAAGATTGTGAGAGGAGGACCTATATTTAACAAATCCCAGCTGATCAGAGTGAATAAGCAATGGCAAAACTTTTTCTAACCTGATAGATAAGATTTGTGTGAGGACCTACCTTACATTCAACATTTACTAAACTGCCTGGCCTAAAACTACCAGGATCCAATGGTCTTTGCCTTTGTCTTTCTTGAGAATCACTGAAATAAGAGTTTTGTGAAAAGTGTCAGGGAGACACCCAAGAGAGCCAGCCTTACTATAGAGCTCTCTTAAAAGAGGTGCCAAAAGACCACTATTTTGCTTTCATTATTCTATAGTGAATTCGTAAATTCCCCGAAAATTCCCACCTTCATAGACTGAATTGCAGCTCTAACCTCTGCCTCAGTGATTGGTGCATCTATAGCCTCTGTCTGGAAAGTTAATTTCTTCACCTGCAGCTTTTCTCTGATTTAGCTCCAGATGAACCCACTGTTTAATGACACCAACCTCATTTATGAGCGGACGTCTGTTTCACCAGTAATCCTGTTGCACTGAACTTAAGCAGCGCTATACGTGTGTTTAAAATCAAATATACTCGCGGGTCATTTGTATACCTCTGTGTAATTAATACAAACACTGCGCTCCAAATGTCTTTGAGGTGTGAGAAACAAGCAGAGTATGCTTTGTATTAACAGTTAAGCTCAATAAATCTCAGTCCTAACACACTGTTTTGACAGCATAAGCCAGGTGCATACAAGGCCGCAGACGGAGAAAGGGGCTGTCATACACAACCTTCTCTGACCACCACCAAACTCACCTCCACAGTCACACACATTCATACAGCAGAGCTGTGGCACTGGAGGCAAGGTGGGTAAGGTGTCTTCCCCAAGGACACAACAACATTATGAACTGGGGAGAGCGGGAATCGAACTGCCAACCTTTGAAGACGACTGCTCTACCACCTGAGCCACTGCGCCCCAGTTTCTTAATGTCTCAGACATTTATGCAAAGAGATTAAATTAAACCATAAAAATGCCATCTGTCTTAGACACTTCCATCCCTCCTCTGGTATCTCATCAGGACCAACCGGCTTACCACTCTATCCTCTATTTTACACGTTTTCTTCATCTGTTAAATGTGAATAATGAATAGTAAGGGGATTTGCTAGGCATGGGGCAATACCCAGTTCCAAGGTGAACCGCAGTTTCAATATGCTGTGATAATCGTGGTATTAAAAACACAAATACCCTGGCAGATCATTTATGTAAAATGGAGAGACAAGACTAAGTGATTATGTTCCTGTATTTGAAAGAATTGTATCTGGATATTCTTTTGTATTACACTATTTAATTTATATAACGATCCAAAAATTTACCAGGAAATTAAAATATCTGCAATACTGTCATACTGCCATACAGTGATATTTTTCCACAGGTTTATCATACCGTCAAAGTCTCATACCGTCCCATGCCTAGGTATTACAATATGCCAACCAATCTGATATATAACAATCCTTGCAGCAAATAAACACGTTTCTAGTTGTCTGAACATGGCAGCTGGTGGTCAGGATAGAGACTCTGTGCCTATTGTTTTATGTGAAAACAACAGTCTTTAATGGGCTCCTGGTGAGAATATTCAAATGCTCTGTCCGCGGCGTTGTTATTGTATTATTGTTTGTTTACTAGCTTCACATACAGCCGCAGATAAAAGACTGAGCCTCAAAACTCGCTGGTGCTGAAAACGAGTGTCAGTCTCAGGTCTCATATAAAAACAATAATAATGAGAAAAGGGGAGATCCCTGGATGAATAGCATTAATTTAAGGAATATGATTTGGGCTTTGAGCTGAATGTTTTGTGTCCTGTTTTCTTTATCAATGTGGTGCCAGCTGCTCATTACGGCTCTGTGTAATTCATTCATTAGTTCCATTACAGGCGGCATTTGTAGGCTCCGTCTTGGCTGGAGGCAATGCAGCACTGCCGAGTTGTTTAACAGTGTAAAAGATCACAAGAAAGTGTTTAAAGTAGGCATTATATTTTATCACCTGCAGTAATTTGACACAGAAGCGAAATTTCAAAAAAGAAGCTGTAGAAGTGGGGTTGTAATTTAGCACTGTTTTTATTTTAATATGCTCACTTGCTTTAAAAAGAAAATGTGCAGTGCAGGTTGCAATTCTACACCGCTATGTCTAAGAGTTATGGTAGCCCTGCAGGGACATGCAGCTGTCTTTGGAAAAAACAAACAGGGTTATTCATTTAAAAAGAATGGTGTCAATCATTGAGTCCTTCAACAAAGTGAAGGCTCAAAACCGATTCCGACGTGGCTTTCATGTTATTGAACTTGTAAGATACTTTGTCTAACAACTTTAGAGATATAGCTACTGTTATGTGACATTTATTTAGCCCACGACTCGCAGAGATGCAAGCATGCTTTGTTACTACACTGTGAGGAGTGTTTGTTTCATTTATGTGAGACAACGGCAGTTCAAACGGTAGTTCAAACGGTAGTTTCAATATTATACTAAATGCTCCGAATATTGTTTGCATAGCATCAGCAACTGGCTTCACTTTTAGAGCCAATTCAAGATTTTACAAGGCCAACGCTACACAATTGTTATGACAATAAAACTAACAATAAATTAGATACCAAAATAATAAAGTGAGAGAAAATAATATTTGTTATATGTTACATATAACATTTTGGTTGACGATGAATAAAACAAACAATGTATATACTGTGACTTTATAAGACAATTTCTAAAATGACCCATCTTCATCGAGTTTTATATTTCTTGTAGTGCGTTGTTGTCCAGAGCCGCACAAGGAGTATTTACAACAGTGTGATTCACAGAAGGAAGCTGTAGGGGGAGCTGCGCAAATCTTACCTAGTTCTGCTTTAAAAACAACTTTAGTAAAAGTAGAAGTACTAACTTAACTTCTTAACTCAAGTAAAAGTATAGTCTCTGAAATGTACTTAAGTAAAAAAGTTAGTTTTGCTTTCAGTGAACCACAATACATAATGTGATCAGCAACCTTTTGGAGCCAAAGAGCCACCTCTTGCTCAAAATAGAAAAATGTGCATCCGTTGGGAGCAGCGACTAGTAAACCTATTTCAGCACTAAACATGGTTTAAATGAGTCTTTTTATAGGAATATATTATGTATTAATTATTAATGAATTCTGACTGATGTGTAGTCACCGGCATAATAAATGAACACTGTTCAAAATGAGTTGAGAAAAAAGTGATTAATAAATACATGGCTACACTTTCAATTGGTATACCACAAAGCACTGGATGTTTTTTGGCCTTTGTAAAAAAAATGCTAAATAATAAATTGTAAAATAGAAAAAAAAAAAAAAAAAAGAATACAAAAGTTTATTTTGTTTTGTTTTCTTTACAAAATGAGGACATAGTTTGGATCTTAATTCCTGGTCTATTATAGTAGTTTGGTGCCCACAACGTCAGAAGGTAAAGAAGGAAAGAAGAATAACACATCCGTAAAGCCCTGTAGTTATTCCTTATGTGTCTGGTTTATCTGAAAAACCTAAAAGGATTTTCTACAAACACAACATTCCAGTCCACTTTAAACCAGGGATCACGCTGTGTCAAAAACTGGTCCATCCTAAAGACAAGATACCCTTGCACAAACAGAGTAATGTGGTCTATGCAGTTTAGTAAAGAGTACAGTGACAGGCATGTTGGAGAAAAAAAAACAACGGGTTGGACATAGCAGCACAGAAGACCCAGTCTCCAGAGTCTGCAGTTCACCTCCACCTCAAAGAGAAAGGGCATTCCTTTGAGGACAGCAATGTCTGGATTTTGGCCAGAGAGGCCAAAGTGTTTTTAAACCTAAATCAAAACAGTTTCACTCTAGAACAACCACCACACTTGAATGGAACAGTGTCATTAACAACTCCCCTGAGCCTTTAACAACTCTCACATCAGGAGTCACATTGTCCTTTCATAGCTAACAAATGTCTCTTGGAATTAGAGACAAAACATCTTCACCTTGAAAACTGTGTCCAGATGCTTTTGCGTTGACCTTTTTCTTAAACTGGGATTCAGTGTAAAGAAGCCAATAGGGTAATACACGCTCATTGTTTAGTCCCTGTCCAAAGTCAGACTGCAGCATTTTGTACTACCTGTAGGAAGAGAGAGCTCTGGTTCAACCCTGCGTATAAAGAGTGGACCCAGACTGGCCAACAGACAGAGCAGAGACACTGTAGGAAGTGGCCAAGAAGCCTTTTAAAAAACAAAGTCCCAGGTGCATGCAATCAGCCCTGGAAAAAAGAAAGACGGTCTGAGGAAGGGCCAGTGCACGAGACGGCCCTAAAGGCCTAAGACTGTAACAGGGCTCTTGTAACAATCATTTCTTTCATACATGTAGACTGAGACTATTATTCAATGATAAAATACGTTTCAGGAGTCACTGAGAGTGACAAAATCAAAGTTTTATGTAATTTGTAAAGGCAAAGGGAAGATGCGCTATATGTTTCAGACAGTGAGTCTGAAGCAACATATTGACGTATTCATAAATAATTTACACAGTGTAAAGCTTCGTGGACAGAGTGCGGGCTGGATGTCCAAACATATTCACACATTTCCTCCAAAGATGTGTCCTGTGGCGACAGCTGAAAAACTGATGGTCCTCTCAAGCCAGTTTGCCCTGCAATTCTGAGTTAACAAACGGCTGGACACAGTCTCAAAGGTCCTCAGTACTGACTCATGATTGAATGTATCTGATAGAATTTTTTTTTTTTTTCATGGTTGAAGTTGGATTTTATTTTTTCTCTGGCAGCATCTTAGACTGAAGTCTCATTTTGGCTTGTGTAAAGTAAAGCAGATTACATTAGTCTACAGTCTACATAAAGTATTCAAATTTACAGTTATAATTTGTTAATATAGGCCACCATTTTTGGTAATGCTAAAGATTTGCTCAATGATGTGATACCGTATGTTGTCATGTAATGAGATCCAGAAAGACAGTCTGTCTAGAATTAAAATTTGGAACAGGTTTTACAGTGTATCTGAAATGAATACTGTGTGGCTCAATAACTTTTTATGTTTTACTGATCTATGGATCAGTTCATTGTCAAAAGTGGAGTCCCAATAGGTGACACCTAATGCAGTCCAAATAGTTGAAACAGTGACTGTAGCACACGATGTCAAAATAAGAATGTTCACAGATCTGTTTTTTGTAGGATTTTTAAATTATGCCCAGGTTGCCAGCCACTAATGGAGTGTTGTTTACAGTGTACTTTGTTTTCACCAATAAGTGTGGATCGTTCAGGGCCTGGTGCTGTCCAGACTTTCTTGGATGACTAACAAGGTGATGGGTAATGGATCGGGACTGCGTTTGGAGGCACGCTCCATTTATTCTTTGACAACAGAAAACTAATGGCAATAAGCACGTAGCATGTGCTGCCAAAACCTCCAGCCCAATCTCTACAAAACAATAGAGATGTAAAAATTAACTTAACTCACAATTCGATTTGATTCACAATTCTAATCTCACAATAAAAGCCCAAAAGAGCTACATCTGCTATATAGATTGTGGATTCACACAGGTGCAAGAAAAGATGTGTTTCTATATGAACTATAAATCATATTTGGGGAAATCTTTGTCATTTTTAAACAAAATGTAGATTTAATTTAAATGAAATAGATGATGGCAGAATCATTACCAAATGAAGTTTACAGACACAAGCTCAACTTGCTTCCACCAAGTCATTTGAAATGTTTCTGTGACAGCTCCAAGAAGCAGAGTAAATGAGAATAGTGGAGACAGACAACCTTGTAAAGTCTGCTTCTCACTTGTGGCTTCTCCAATTAATTTTTTTTTGTGTAAGACAAGGTGCTAAACCTACAAGGTTAGGCATATTACTGTGTTGTTAGACTTTTTGGACATATTACTTAGCTATGCCAGAGGGTTATGTGAGATGTACTGCAAGCAATATCTGCAGCCACATTTACTAATACTTGGAGTACAGTGTACATTTTAGGGCATCCTCAAGCAAAGAGAAAAGGAACTACACTGCTTGGCCTTAGACAAAAACTAATCGAACAGCACGGTCTCAGACTAAACGGCCTCAGACTCAGACAACATAGACTCAGACTAAACAGAGTTGGACTAAATGGACTCAAACTGCATCAGAAAACACGGCCTTTAGTGTTGTGACGTTCATAAACTCACCAAAGCTATTGAACGGCTCTTCAATATCTTTGGACTAGGGCGACAGTAGCTCAGTGGGTAGAGCGGCCATCCTTCGACTGGCGAGTGGGCGGTTCGATCCCCGCTCGAAACCTGGTCTGTGCTGTGCAGGTATGCAACATAAACTACAAAAAAATACAAAATAATTGATAATTCCCAGGCGTAAATTATAAGATTAACAAACATTAGTTATTGATGTGCAATTTAGATTTTTACAATCATTACAGCGGTTTGTCAGTGACACTGATAAATTTGGCATGTGTTTACCTGACGGAACGTGGGATTGGCCATCTCATTAACTTAGACAGGCAGTCATTAGGTTTGCTGTAGGTAAGTAAGTTTTTCTGGATTCAAACTTAGATTGTTGACAGAAGAACAATCAAAAAAAAAATCCTTTTGGGTGAATGAATGCAGTTTCCTGTTAATGAGCATATCGGTTTAGTATATCTCTCAAGTTGTAAAGACTCCTGTATCGGACACTGTGGCGGCAGAACATGGCTCTCCTCTTCCTCCTGGTGACTGACAGCTGGGCTTTTAGTGGGAGTTGTGAGATGGGACGCCGTGAAACAAGGTGTGAACGGAGCCACATCGCACACATTGCAGCCTCACAACAACAGGAACATGCAGCTGGAGCGTCTGTCCTACCGGGACCGTTTATGAGTGGCATTCATCATCATTAATGTGAAACCATCTGGCATCTGGAGCTTCAGTGTGGACCCATATCTTTACATTTATCATTGTTCCATAATGTACCATAATGGAACAAATGTCTGTTGTATCTGCACTGAAATAATGTGAACTGGTTTTGTAATTTGTAATTCTGAACCAGCTAGCGCTCTGCAACTATCCAGGACCCAACAAATTCTGACATGTCTGTCACCGTTGTTAAACACAGCTGTGATGTTAAACATCACAGATGTTAAACATCATGTTTTGTCAGTGAGGAGGTAGAGAACATATAGAACATTAGCAAGTTGCTTGATATGTAGTTGCTGTCGTTTACGCTACATTTAGGACTTTGTTATGTTGGATGCCAAATAACACAACATGGAGGTGAGTTATACACACTTTGCTTTCTTATCGTTAACATTTTGATCTAAATAGTTTAGTAGATACATTGCTGAGGCTGTAAAAACAACATTAAGGTAGGTATACATCGATGCTATCAGTGGCGGCTGGTGGTGATATTGGGTGGGTGGCCTATGAAGTAGGTAAGTGAAGTTATAGAAACATTATGCTTTATCAAACAAACTTGTAGTCAACACATTTAATGATTATGTCAAACACTTTCTCTTTCACACAAACACAGCCGAAAATAATGCCAGCTTTTGTTTTATCAATTTTCAAAAATGATTATCCTACCGCAAAGTTGTTTCTGGCCTTGTAGGGACACACTGTTCCCTATGAACAAAAGGGCTCCTTGCACTGGGTTCTTCATGTGTTATTTTGATGTGATTATACACTGTTGAAACCATATGTCATACAGACATTATCCATTTAGTTATATACTGTTTACACATTTTTACCACACTAACACACTTTAATTTGCATCGATCAACCAAAAAAGCTCACGAAAAAGTCCCCCACCAAATCTTATCAAAATACAGTAGTTAGTGAAATAGTGAAGTTCTGACTCTGTAAACCTATTTTTACTGTACACTGAATTATACTCATCCAGTTGGCAGGGTTTGCTGTGTGTCCTCCCCCGCTGTCTCTGCCATGTCGTAATTATTATGCAAATTGCTATTGCTGGGATTGAGGAGCTTCAGGTTTTGAAAAGTGCTATTTATTTTTTTATTCTTTTGGGCCATGATGGCCCCCTGTATATAGGCAAGAAGATGACAACCTTATTGGAGTGAAGTGAAAATGTTGCTTGTTTAAGCCTTGTTGAGTTGCCCGGCCGCTGGCGAGGCTGTATTCAGAGTTTGATTCGGAATGTCACATTGTAAACAATGATATAAATGATGAAGTATAAATTTGCTGTTTCCCAGTTTGACATCTTACAATAAACAGATGTAGACCCAGCTAAACCTGACAGGTCAGTGTCTTCATCCTTCTGGTTAACGCTCTCCAGCTATCAGCCGTAACCATGGCACCCATCTCTCATTTGAACGCTGTGACTGACACATGGGTCTGAAGCACGTCTCGTTTAATTACATTCTATTCCTTCTTGTGGACTTTTTTTTGACGGAAAAATCTGTAAGCCATCTGTCATTTTGACGGATCACTCTGAGATCACTTTGTTTCTGACCACATTGTTATAATTGTCAGTGAGCAAAACAGCAGCAACATTACACGCGTTCAGTCACTCCCACATTTCTCACATGCTCTCACTGTGCACCACAGTGTAAAAGAGTGAACTGAACCACGCAAACCACAAAGAAAACATGTAAACGTACTGACTGTCAGTGGCCCACCACATGGGAGCACGGTGATGGTTAATGTTCCTTTAAATCTTTAAGATAAAATCTTGTGAACTGCACACTATGAACAAAAAAACATAATTGCAATCATGAAATTATTAATTAATAACTGCACTCCCTGACTTCCAGTGACCATAGGTAACAGGTAAATAAACCCAATATAATCATTTTGTGCACAGAAACAGGAGCCTGTAAGTGCCTGGAGCTGAGCGTCAGTCCCCTGCTGCTACAGCTGTCACACACCATCCTCAAATGAGAGCAAGATGTGGGCTCTTACAGCGGCGTGTTCCCGGAACCACTTCTGCTGCCTCTGGAGAGAGTATTATCATGTGAAGGATAGGAGCACCATGAGGCCACAGTGTGTTCACCCTCAGAGCTCTGGGAGGGTAAAACAGCCTCATACACACACACAGAGTCATTATCAGACATAATGAGTCACAAGATGGCTCCAGTGTCATTACCAGAGCAGCGTCATGTTTAACATTTGGCAGCGGAGATGGAGTGATCCTTCCAAATGTGAACCTTTATGGCTTTAGAAATACTTGCACTACTAATTGGAGCAGGACTTAATGGCTGCGGGGATGTTGTTCTATGTAGAGCTGGAATAATTATTTTTTACCTCAGAGAGAGCTGATGACAAACTTGAATGAACAGCAACTTTATTTATCATATAGCAATTTCAACAATTAGTCAGTTGATCTTATTTGTAGGAGGTAGTGTAAAACATTTACGTGCATGAAATGCATATTATACAGTTTTTCTTTGTTGGCTAGCCTCTCGCTCCATCCACAGAACAGCTTAGGGCTTGTGTATCACCTGTTGCTATTAACCTGTAATTTAAGTAGGACTTTTGGTATTCTATTCTGGTATTTTCTTTTCTGTTGGTGGTCATGTTTTCTGCTGTTTCTCATTATTGAGCCTCTCCTTCTGAACAAAGAAGCTATAGATTATCAGGCAATATGACAATATTAGATTATGTAACGATCTCCAGAGAGATTGTTTTATCCTGATAATACACTTCTATCTGTGGCAGCTGCTACAACAAGGTCACGAGCAACACACCAAATGTTTTTTACCTTTGGACTGCTGGAAAGCTTGCATACTAGTAACGCATGTGACGTTAAATCAATCAGAGTGATTGATGATTAGGTGTCTCCTGCCCCGCCATATTTACAACAAGTGTCAGGCATGGCGGAGTAAAGAGAGAGCCAAGAGCAATTAGTTCTGAAAAGAAACTCAGCATCTATTATATTGAACTGGTTTGTGTTTGCCCCCAACAACAAAAAACAAAATAATATTATCTGCAAACAGTGCACAAACACAGTAAAAGCAAGTGATACTTCTAACTTATTTAATTACCGCCGACGAAGACACCCCAAAGAGTACAGAGACAGCCAGGCTAATAAAACGACGCCAGGGGCAGCGGCTTCAGTTGCCCCTAAGCAGCAAATCCTACCTGAAGCGTTTACTCAGTGGAAACCTTATTAGGAGTAGAAAAATGCTGGAAGGATATAACAAATGCAGTAACTTTCCACTTTGTGAAAGATTAATGTTCTCGACAAACAGTGCCTTTACAAGTTGCCAAGCTTTGTTATTAGAAAAAAGTGCCAAAGATTCGATTAGAAAGATTAGCTATTAGCATTGTGTAAATGTAAAGTCCAAAAATATACATTCTCATATTGATTTAATGGATCTTAGACACGCAATTGGTAAAATCATACCTATTTCAGTGACAGAGTGCCCTCAGCTGGGCATGCCCCATACCAACAGGACGAGCAGACCTCTCCTGACTCGGCCTGCTTAGCGGCTCAAACACAGTGAGCAGAAATAGGCCGATGCACTGGAGCATAGCAGAGCTGAATTTGTACAACAGGGCGGCAGTAGCTCAGTTCAAACAGCAGGTGGGCGGTTCGAAACATCACAAATCATCATAATATCCCACTTTCCCCCACATACTGTCGTTGTGTCCTTGGGCAAGACACTTAACCCCTCTTGCCTCCAGTGGTCAGCTGTAACACTAACTAGAGGAATCTACGCCATCTAGTGCCTAAAGGTTACATAGTGTTGCTTTAAATACATTCAAATATATCTATTTATTTTAGCATGTTTTTTGGGTATTTTAAACTGTATTTAATATAATTCAATGTTATTTTAAAAATAATTGTGATTTTTTTTTTTTTATTCAAGCGTGTTTTAGAGGCACATGGAAAACTGTGGATGAGTAAAGTGTGGGAAAGAGACTTTGCTGAAAGTAGTCAATTCTTAAAACATCTGGAAGTTGGAGAAAAAAACGTATATAAAATATAATTACATGTTTTATTTTTCTGTGTGGCCTGGTACCAAATGTTGTACTGGTCCACAGCCCGGGGGTTGGGGGGGACCCCTCCCCTAGCCTAGCAATTTAGTAACAGATAAACATCACTCCATTTGTAATCATACAAATATATGTTTATAAATATATAAAATATACAATCGTTAGTCTTGCTCCCATCTTTTTTATATTATGTTCTGGATGACTGAGAACCTCCATAGACATGCCCCGACTGTAGAATCGTCTGGTCAGAGTTATTGTGGACTATACTGTACTGCATTAATTCTTTACTATTTAAGAGAAAGCTGAAACCTGCATATCCCCCAGAGACAGTGGAAAGCAACCAGCCATGAACTTGTGTTGCATTATTCATCTGGATTCTGTTCAGCTAAATAAACAGAAGTAAAAAGCTGATGATGTAACACAGATAAAGACATTTGCTGACAGATATTCAAATGACGTGCTGGCATAATGTGGGAAAGAGCGGCCTGTTGTGAATACCTTATGTAAGAGTCAGAGTGCTGCCACTCCACAGATGGTCCAGGAGAGGTAGGCAGTGGCACCAGCACATCTATTTCCACCAGCACCAGTAAGAGCTCTTATCCTGTAAGCAAGCCTACACTCTGACAGCAGGCTCGGGCTCTTCATGAGCTGTGGCAAGGCCAGATATTGTGATTAAAAATTGATGCTAATGGGAGAAAGAATGTCAGCATGATGCCTCCATAACACACTCACATAAAGAAAGAAAGGCAGCACAGTGCTGTCTGTGGATGTTCTGCTTATCGGTGGATTATTGATTACAGTGAGACAGGCGGAGTGTGCTAAGACTTTTATAAGATTGATGGTTTTGTTACAAGGCTTGTATCTTGTGTTTGTCAACTTGTCTGCTCAGCAGAAAAACAGACACGTACTGTACCTGATGATGAATGGGAACATGTGGATATGTGATCTGTAAAATATTGAATAGCACAAGATCTACAAAGTGTATGACATCATGAATATGAAATGCTGCATCATTATAAAATGTCTCCATGTGTGAGGTTCCAGCAGAGGAGGCACGACACCTTTGTGCACCAGCAGCTGGATGGCAAATGCACTGTAGACTGCAGTCAGTGAAAAACTTGAGGTGTTTTATTGTTCTGGCTTAAAACTGATTGTAATAATAAGTCACAAATGATTTTTACTAAATCTGAACAGTATATACTGTACATAAAGATGTATTTTTATCAAAACAAAATGTACATATCTTTACTGTTTCTGTGGATTCACTGCTCTTTCTTTGTAAAACCCTCTTCTCTCAGCACATGGCAGTTTTCAGAGTTTATGAACCCACCCCCCACCCCCACCCCTCCCACATAGCGATTAATTGATTATTAAATTAGTTGCAACCCTAATTGAGACCACCTCCAGCCTCTAAAGACAAGTCGCTGAAGTCACAAAAGACTAGCCTGGCCAGCCACAACTAACTCTGTTCCTATTCCATACAAAGAAGTTAGTCTGGTACCCTGTTGCTTGCGGTCAATTTCAAGGGCGGGGTTTACGGGCATAATGTTAACCAATCAGAGAAACGCCGGACGTGACGCGAAAAAAGGTGACACAACACAGCCAGTTGTCAACAAGGAAGTCAGGTTAGTGCTGCTAGTTCACATGGCCAGCAGTAGAGCGGACACCAGAGCAGTTTCATTGTTTTATTACTTTGCTGGTTATAAACAACTGAGGTGAGAGCAGAAATAAACTGCCACTCGGTAACAGCGTCCACTATGTTAAATGTTTTGGATTAGCAGCACGAGCCAAGTTCCTTGTGAATAACGTGGCCAGAAAACCACACCCTGCTGCAGACAAACGGCTTGTTATTGGTTGTTTGCAAAATCGCAGAGGAAGGGACTCGCAGTGAGAAAGAGACCAGACCCTCCTCCTTTTGAAAAAAGGAAGAAAATGTCTGGTTTAACAGGCTAACATAAGACATAACCCAGAGCCAACAGATGATGTTGCCATCATAAACCAATCAGGTAACTTGTACAGGAAGAAATGACATGTAACTGATGACAACTAGAAAAAAAGCGTCGGAAAAGTCTATTGGTGCTTTCATAAAAAAGTGCCGTATGAATATGAACCAAACTGATCCAAACAAATACAATGTAACACATATAGTATATTGACTTTAGTCTGGAACGTGGTGTAGATTTCAGGAGGGAAAACGCCCTAAATGTCTTCCAGTGCTGTCTGACTAAATTAAAGATATTGCATTTGCTGTCTACATTACATTAATCACAAGCAGACGTGATATTGGACTCCCAATTTAAATTTTTGTTTGTAGCTAAGAAAAAGACTAGAAACAATCTTCTTCAATTGTTCACATTGTGTTACCGATGACGATAAATTGTGCACAATTCAAAAGTTTAAATTAAAGTCTCTTGGAATTAGAGACAAAACATCTTCACCTTGAAAACTGAGTCCAGATGCTTTTGCTTGATCTTTTTTTTTTTGCTTAAGTGGAGGATGTTTGAGAATATGTAAATATCTAGTTTAGTCCATAACTCCAATGGCCCTATTTACAGTTGTTGCAGTGGTTTATGATTAGTGTATTATCAGCTGAGATTTAGAAAACCATTAACACAAGGCTAAATCCCATTCAGTTAAACAGAGAATGGCTCTGCGCTCACTGATGAACGGCTTTGATAATGTGATTACAAATTAATCAGAACACTAAACAGAATAAAGTTTCATTAGTTTTAACAAGATTTGAAACTTTGCTGCTGATAGTGGACGTCCAGCGAGATAAATACAAAATTATATATTCGATAACTCTGTAAAGAATAATATCAGACAGGAAAAAGATTTAAGTACTCGCTATATTTTATGTGACTGGACCTTTTTTTAAAAAGTTGTAGAAAGTGCACTTAGCCAAAGCTGTAAAGCATAGCTCATAGTGTTCCAAGTGTATCGCTAACAATTACGTTTGAGGAGGGGGAAGGGTGGGTAGTAAGTTGCTTCATGCATATAGCTGACCATCATTCAAGTGCAATCACTCATTTTTATCTTGAGAGAAAAACCTAATAGAATAATGAGAAGTCATTGTTTAACCGATAAGAAAGCCCAGATGATGGCTTTTCAACGCAAAGGTCATGACTACCGATAATACAGAGAATGTGTCATTTCCAGCACTGACTACATCTGCCTACAAAGAAAAGCAAAAATGCTTATACATGATGTGGCTGTCAGCTGGGCGGAAATGACGCCAGGTCAAACTTTATATACTTCAATTATAACTTCAAATTTTTGACCCCTGACAGGACTAAGTGGAAGTCAATGAATGAATGAATCTTAAAAACCATAACAGCTCAAATGAACATTTTCACAGCACAAACGTAGGTCATCTTTAACGTGTCAAATAGCATCCATAAGAATATTGAAGAAAATGGAGCAAAGAGCTACATGTATTGTTACTGTTTGATATAAGCGACTGTTGTGTTATTGAACATGCAGAAAGAATTAGTAGTAGTAACATAATATATACTTTTGAGGTATAGTTACTTTATTTTTTGTATCCTGATCCTGGGGAATGTAAATAACTCCTATATCGATCACTGTTTTGTGCATTAATACGGACGCAGCCCTGGTTTATGTCTATTTGTGTGGATTAGATATCAGTGCCTAGTTTACAAATCAGCCTTCATTCTGAAAATATGGCTTTGTGTAAAACCGTGCAGTCTGCAATCCGTCTGTTGCAGGAACAAGAATAAATCAGAAGTACTGGCGAACTTGTTTAGCTTCAATGGCATCACATCAGTGAAATAGCATTATGAAAAGATTGCCCAGAGAAATTGAACGGTAAGAATAACAAAACATTTATGAGGCAAATGTGTTTTGTTTTGGGGCTTTTTTTGCTCCTATTGTGCTCCTGCGTTATCACCCAGTGCACCCCTAGACTCAAATTGGCAGCACAAATGTCCCAGAAATTAGTTTTGGCAAAAAAGTTTTGAAATAAAACTCAGACAAAGCTTTGCTGTAATTGAACTCTGCCTGGAGCTGCCGCTGTCAGACTCTTATCCCACCAGAGGCCATTCTTCGCTGCACTCTGTCAAACTGAGCGTCCAACAAAAGCAGTCATTTAGCTCAGCAAAGGAATGTGAAAATGGCAATGTACTTTAAGCTAGCTGCACTTCTTAGTTGTCAGCAAAGGCAGTAGTGTAGATGCTGGGTGCACTTAGAGTAATAAGAAAGCCGAGTTTTCATTAGTGGAATATTGATGGTGGCATATCAAGAAAAGAGTGCCTAATATCACATTGTGTCCTGCTAAAACCAAAGGGCGTGAGGATTTAACAGCTAATGAAAAGAATGCATTTAAGCGGTTGTACTTCCTTTCACCCTCGAGATGGATGGAGAGAGCAAAACATGGCGATGAAAAGACAGTGGAGACAGAGCGGTTTGGATTTTTACAAACTGGTCCCTTCTTTTCTGTTAAGGCAATTTTTACATATTAAATTTTGCTTCTATCTTTGACCCTCTGAGCTTTATTTTCCGGTAATACGTCCTTACACATTCCTTAAGGATAAGACTTAACCAAATCAAATGAGATGAAAAGATGTCTTTGCCTCCAGCCTGAGCCGAGAAGGCCCTCGTGCTGGTGTTAACACGACTCTCCTCTGCTAACGGCAAGGCTCTATTATTAATTCAACATGTTGCAAGGGCTTAAGTGAATTATGAGAAACTTTTTAACATTTAGAAGCTTGAAGACATTTAGATATCCACTCGAGAATTCTGTTAGCAGATAAGCTACTGGACAATGATGACAATTTATTAACTTTATAACAATTATCAGTAGACAAAGATTATTTATGGTTTATTCCAGTTTCTGTAATTTATATGACAAGTTCTGCTCCTGTTAAATGTATTGTAGACAAGAAAACAATGTTTTTTATCAGTGAAGCAACAGGATTATTAATTGTCTTCAGCATTTGCAGAGGTACCATCAACAATAATCATGCTGCTGTAGGTGCTAGGAGCAGAATTTCCTCCCAAAGTTGAGGAATTGTTTGCATCAAATTCTTTGTCAACTTTCTGACTAAATTCATTTAATGAATTCATTTGCTTTATTGCCCAGTCCTAGTCAGTATGTAGATTAACGAGAGCGGTCATCGATTGTAATTGGGCTATGCACAATCTGGGTATGACTGCATAAGATAAGATAAACTTGATTGTCCCCAGGGGGCATTTGTCTTGGGCTTCAGTGCCACACAGATCTGCATCACATAACATCTGTTCATATACAGTACATTCATTCAAGAGCAGACACAAGTGCTACCATGCGGTTCCTTAATAGTGCACAACCTAAACAAGTGTGTTACAAATAATTAGTAACTTTAACAGTTTAAATATATATAAGCAGCATAACCAACAATAAAACAGTGCCAAATGTAGCATAAAGGTACATAAAGGCACATAAATGATAACCATTCATAAAAGAAGTGATGAAGTCATCAAATGAATAAAACCTGAGATTATGTTTGTTTGTTTAAAAGGCCTACTGATGTGGAGAGGAAGGAAAGCTTGTATCGATTGCTTTTGTATCAGACGGCTCTGTAGTGCCTTCATAAAGGAAGCATTTCATATTGAGAGCGCAGACCGTGAGAGATTTATTATCTTTGCCTATGTGACTACTGTTCTTTAATAGATGGACTGCAAGGACGGAGAGCTTCTTCTGCCAATGATTTCATGGCATTATTAATGAGTTTTGTATTTTTGATCTGTCCTGAACAGTGAGAGCACCTAACCACCATATGCAATCAAACTCACAAAAACAGCGTTACAAAAAAAAAAAGGTTTTCTCTCACTTCAAACAGTCTCAGACACCTTAAGTCTTTGAGCCAGTTTTTCACAAAAATGATCCGTGTGAGCACTAAAAAGATCAATGTGAATGCCAAGATACTTGAAGAATTTGACTCTTTGAACATCCCTTCTGTCGATTACTACAGGGTTATTTCCCACATCTTTGGGGTCAAAAGTCTTCTCTATTGTTTTTACAGTATTAAGAATGATTTGTTGCTTCTCACAGACTGGAAAAGTGTTTCTCTCATTGTGGTTTGTTGATGTACAGTCACCAGCGTTTAGCAGACTTGCAATCACAGTGTAGTCAGAGAATTGGACAAGGTTTTTTTTTTGGTTAAAAGGGAATAAAGGTATTTTATTAAAAAAGGGATCCACCTTCAGGTTCAGGAGCCTTTTGACAAACACATGTGAACAGAGGAAAAAGCCAAGTGAAAACCTGCAACTAGAACCTTTGCGTAGGTGTTTGGGGTTTCTAAATGCTTACACAATAATACACTTCTGCCTGTGAGCAAACTGTAAAGGATCAAGACAAGGTGCTATTTTAAATTTGAGTTTGTTTGTCATTCTGTTCTCCAAACATTTCGTTATTAAATAGTGGATCCATTCAGATTCATAGACATGTTTTATTTCTTTACACAGTTTATACAATTTAAGAACTTTTAAGCATGGGGCAAACATTTGTGGTCATTAACCAATGTTTTAATTGTCTCTCAGTTAAGAGCGGTTTTGCGACTTCAATCGGATTCAAAGAAATCCGATCGCTTGTGGTTTGGTCTGTTCACACTGATATGAACCAATCTGTTCTGACTGAATCAGGTCTGGTATAGGCAACTTTTGTGAACATGCACATCCAGTTAGCAGCAGGAAGTACACCTCTGACACAGCACAAGCCTCAGTGGTATTCATTCACCCTGGTTGTACTGACTGGAAATGACATGAGCTTTCAGAAAAGCATGAATTATTAAAAATTTGGATTCGAAAGGTGCTGGGAGCTGACCATAGGGGTTTGAGCCCATTCACATTTGATCATCTCCAACTGTTGCACCCGTACTATTGCATCCTATTCGGACTGCAGCAAACTTCCTATTCCTCATGCTCCCAGAGGTCGCAGCAGGGTCAATGTGTGTTTCCCTCTTTACATGTTCTCTTCTCAAGGTCATTTCTGCCAGAAGACTAATGTTTTTATGAATATTGCATAAAGCACCTAATGGTGAGGATGACTCTCATCAAGAGCAGATTCAATACAAGTTTATTTTGGAGTGATAAATTATTCAAATATTACCTTGTTTTACAGAATGCACTCTTTAAATAGAGTTTGGGCTGTTGCCCAAAGAAGGCGGGAATAAAATTGAGACTCCATTCTGTACAGTGTTATTGTAGATTCAATTAAAAAAAAATCACTAGCAATGATGCAATTTGCCAAATCCAGTTTTATTCCAATCTATCAATCAATATTTTTAAACTATTAATAATTTTGATTGTTATTAAATTAGTTATTTTCTATATTTTAATTAAAAACATGACTAAGACTCTTGGAATGACACAAAAGACTTTGTTAAAGGAATCCTGTGTAGATACAGTTAAGTTGAGGAAGGAAAACCACCATGACGAGAGTGAGTGCACTGATGTGCCCAGTGTTTCTTTCATCCACAAATATTATGACTAAATATAGTCAATGAACCTTTTTCACATGACAAAAACGAGAAGCAACATTAATGCTGGCCATGTGACTGACTATAAATGTATAATGTATAATATACATACATTATAAATGTATAATGTATAATATTGTTGACAAATAAAAAACAAGACTAAATGTGGTTTACAAAATAAAAAAATGTTAAAAATGTTATAACATTATTTCTTCCCATTGTTTTGGAGTATTTCTGTTTCCTGTGTATGCATCAGGTCGCACTGCTCAAATGTCTATGCCCCTGTGGCAGAACACTAGCACGAAAAGTGAATTTTCGAATCCTGTGCAAACTTCAAGTGCCCTGGACCTTTTCCACAGGTCCTAAATCTTTGCCTGTTTGTTTCCGGGACTAGCTCAAAAGATTTCAAAACAACAATTTTGTGACTTGAAAAAAGACTTTTTGCTGAACGAGACTGTGCCACCATGGCTCCAGTTTACAGGATATCTGTACCTGTTGATTAATATATTGTGGGTAAAGTTCAGCCATCCAGTCATATGTATATACACTAATCATCAAACAAACTAATCAAGCAGTTTGTTGTTATTTCTGAAGGGCCCCAGTCAAAGATCATAACCGAGGGTGTGAACAGACTCTTAATTCAAGTACATCATTCTTAAATATGTTTGTTTATCAGCTAAACATAAATATTTTCCGGTTATATTATTTTGTAAAGTCAACAAATCCTAAAATCTTCTTCAGTGTGGACATCCATGAGCGAGCACATTCACGGTTGTTCTCTGTAGCATGTCTTAGAGCCAGAATGGACCGCTTTTTACACAATACAGTAACAGGATTACTTTTAAATGCACGCAATCATGAATGCCTTCCATTTACATAGTTCGTGAACATGCACTAATTAACGCACCAAAAAAGGAAGCGCGGAAATTGACTAAGGCTAAAGCTGAGTGTAATTTAAAGCAATTGAGACAAAACGCATTAATAGTGAAAAAGATATAATGCAAATAGCTCACAGCCATTCTTCTCCCTGTTGCTCCTAGTGTGTTTTCCCAAAATGCTGTTCACAACAAATAATGCAACAGGCTTTTAATATTATCTTAATTTTAATGTATTTTTAATGTGTGTGTGTAGACCCGTAGACATTATTTCCATTTTCAAGTGCATTTGATTCTATCTAATGCATCTGGTAGTTAATACACTGTACATTTAGTGTTTTCCTCATGGTCCACATATAGCGGCCACTTGAGTGTTCCTGGGGGACCCATGACCTCTGTCCGGGCCAGTTCACACTCCAGTGATTTAATACACTCCGAGCACAAACAGTGAGGTGCGAATGGTTCTGAAATACTCCGCTCGGTACTGCTCCTGTTTACGATTTACTACTATCTCAGGACGGCTAAGAAGCCTGCCACGGCCAGATAAAGATTAATGAAAACAGGAAATCATTAATCCCGCCCTCCTGTACAGTTTCATGAAGAAGGGAGCCACGTTATGTTTCATTTTTTTGAGTAATGAAAAAAGAGAGGAAGGGTTGAAATGTGCTGAAGGAGCTTGGCGCACGCTCGGCGTAATTATGATGTATATGTACAGGCATCTCTCTTCTTATTGATGGCCAATAGGAAGAGATAACGGCCTCTAAAGTTGAATCACAGTGAGAATGCTCGTGTTAGCAGTTTTACTACAGCTTCTGGGCAGACTGACAAAGTGTAGACACATGATATTTATATAATTACACAAAATAAAATTAATTTGGGGCAGTGTCAGTTTTTCTGTGATCTATAGAGAGTATTCCTGACTTAAATAAGACAATATATTATCTGACTAGAAAAGAAGTGTTCTCATTTCCAAATTTCATAATGTCTTCTTTCATAAAAAATATGTTTTTTTCTCACAGCTTCTTGCCTCACAAAACTATTATTTGGAACAATGACGAAATTACAGTCAGGAATAAATCTACTTTTTTTCCTAGATGCTTTGACAATGGAATAATAAATATTCTTTGTCTACTTGATAAACCTGGAAATATGCTGACATATGAGCAATTTTTAATACATTAAGGTTTCTAAAGAATTTAACCTCCGAATGAGAGTAATACCCCTGGTTTATTTTCTCCCATCAAGAGTCACATCCTATGGATCAGGTCAAATTCAGCAAGCTTAATTACTTTTACGGTATTATTATAATTTATAAAAAATGTAATAATTAATATATATCAAATTCCAAATCAAAACAACAACACCTGAATGGAACAGTGTCATTAACAACTCACCTGATGAGCCAGGCTGTCCTGGTCCCACAGTCATGAAAGTTAAAGGCTCAGGTGAGTCGTTAGTGACACTGCTCCATTCAGGCGAATTGTAACAACTCACCTGAACCTTAACTTCATTAGTTTTAAGTTTTTGGGAAACAGAACTGATGCAGGTTGTAATTACAATATTCAGAATAAGAATGACAAAATCTTTTTGTTGTTGAGAAGGGAATATCTGAAGACTGTAGGACCACTTTGTACTACTAGATGGTGGTGTGAGCTCTTGCTATCTACGTACATCTGCTGCATTAATCTACAAAGGCTTTCTGCTTTTATCTAAACTAATGCCATAACCTACTGGAGCACCAAGTTCAGAAAATAGGACAAAATCTCAATCTATTCTTAAAAAGACTGATTGTATATTGTTATTCTCTAAACCCATTGGGTATACAGTTTAGTTTGACGCTGTGATGTTTCTGAATTTTGTGAAGTAGATTATTTTCAAGTGAAGACAACACATTAGACATGTTTAATAAAAAAATGTGGGCATAAATTATAAGACTGGTAATGAGTGCAAGTTAAGTGTCTAGTTGTGAGAAAAAGCAATGATTGACTTCTTTTTTCACTATTTTTGTACAGTGTTCCTTTCATGCCAGATTTTCACCGATCCTAATCCGAGTGCTCCTAACTCTGCATTAGTTAGGGTCTGCCATCATCACATTCTAAAGAAAGACATCACTTTCTAAAGCTCCTTCAGACGGCAGGCTCACAGATTGTGTTCCCTTTCTCCAAACTTTGATAAAGCTCTCCAAGTGGCAGATATTTGTGTTCTGATATAAACAGCATGTAAGAAATGCACTCTGTTCTTTTGTAATGATCGAACACAATCAGCCGACATCTGTGCTGTTGGATTCAAGTCCTGGTGAAGACAAAATACATTTTGGTTGCGAGCTGATGGAGTTTACCAGTGTAACGATGTGGTTTAAGATGCTCACATAGCACTCCTGGTTTCTGCACCTTTTTATAACCCTTATAGTGTGAGCAAGAATAAGAAACACAAAGAAGGAATTGCTGGGATCAAGGAGTCTTGACTGCTTCTCTTTGGATCCTCTGGGCTCTGGTCAAACACGCTCACAAACCCACATATTTTGACATGTTCGCTGGGCTCCAACTCTGTCTGTATCAAAGAACCCACTGCACAGGGACCCACTTTTGTTGCTGGCAGCCTGAAAAAAGGGAAAACTTTATGATGTTTACTTCCCCTCTTGGTTTGATCTTACTTTGGTTTTGTTGTTGAGGAAGAGGGCTGCTGTGTGTGAGACGTCAGCGCTGGGACTTACCACTATATGTTCGTAAGATGTTTGTTGACTGACAGATTGTTTGTCCTTTTTTTTTGGGCTGTTTCTTCAGAACTGTTAATTGAAAACACCATCATTTGCTCAGGCCAAAAACATCTGAAGGCTGTAGAAATTAAGGCAAAAAATAAACGATGGGACTGTGCTTGTTTGTTTTTTCGAGATGTTCTATTGTTGTTGTTTTTATATATTTATGTAGCATTTATAGACATCATTGTATTATTTGTTTTGCTATACTACTGCAAAAGCCCATACATAAAAGGAGAAAGAAACATTTTATTGAGTGAATAAATGCCAAGCCCCTGAACTCCTAACTAAACGCTGACCTCTAGTGGTGGACTGATATGGTTGCTACCCATCTCAGGAAACTGTTGTATTCCAAACCCTGACAGCAATTCTGTAAATAAATAAATATATTTATTTATTACACTATTTCATAGACATATTTCATAGATGTGCCAGAAATACAAGCAACACGAGGATGTCAAATTTTTTCCCAACATTTTACCTGACGCAAGAATGATCAAAAATATACAACAACAGAGTGAAGGAGTGATGATAACAGTGTATACACATGACATGGCTCTGCTACTGTTACAGTACACTGTGATGAAGGTAGTAGAAGAGCATTCTATGGAGGAGGAAGTTCATTTTCTTTGTATCGTTGCTCCTTTTGTGTAATTGCTCAGTTCCACTCAGACTGTGCATGAGTCATGTGCGCATTAATAAGACAAATGAAAGCAACCAGATAGTTGTCTGCAGTGTAATACAAACGTGCCTTTTTATCCTGATACGTATGTTATGTTAAAAAAATACCTAAAGTTTCAAGTTGTCAAACAGATATACTTCCAGATGTGTGCTATGCCTATCTAAATTATTCACACACATGCTTTGTGTTTCATGATCAAGTCAGAAGTCTGTGTGCTCTTGCTGGGTTAGGAGGAGACCGAGCAGGAGTCTTCGGCGTCTGTATCTGTGGAGTCATATTCGTCGGCGGACTCTGTGAGGGCGGGGTAGGGCCGCGGCTGGTCCAGGTTTACATAGGTAATGTTCAGACTGATGTAGTGCTCTCCCTCCAGGCTGGACAGGATGGTGGAGACGGCCGATACTAGTGTGGTGAAGCTGGGCCTGCTCTCTGGCTCCGGGTCCCAACACTGCAGCATAATGCTATACCTGCAACACACCAGTGATGTAAATACTACTGCACCTGCTGGCTTCATGCTACAGGTTTAAACACATGTTGATAAACTTTCAGTATATTAGTTAGTACATGACACTTTATTGTCCCTGTAAGGACATTCTCTGCATTATTCTGTAACTGGAAAACCAAATGATCATAGACACTAATGGATAATTAGTGTACAATACCCTATTGTTGCTGTGATGTTCAACAAAACATTAATCAACATTTTGATTTAAAGTTATATTTCCTACAGAGTAGCCTCAGGATGATTTATGTAATGCTGTGATATGAACTGGTTCAGTCTTCTCCCATGGGTCACTGGGAGACACTTTTCCATTAACCCTGACACACACTGGATGTGTGAACCAAGGCTGTGAATGGCTGATTCATCACTTTTTAAGTCAATTGACAAACACAAACTGGCAGTGTGACTTATGTCTTATATATATTTTTACAAGAAAAGTCAATATGTGTGTGTGGGTTTGTGTGGGTGTCCAGATGTACACATTAACTTCTTCCTGCACTGCTTAACCTTGGAGCAACAGCAGGTAGTGGACAATTGACTGCTTACTCACTACTGAGTGACCATTTCAATATTGTGCCGTTGAGTTGGACTTTCTGCAGGATACATGTGTTTTTAGAAAAAAAACAGTTATGACTGTGTGAAAAGTATCAATGCCAACAAAAAATTACTTACAAAGGGTCAGGGCAGTACTGCGGCTGGGGGAGCCTCCTGCCTTTCAGCAGGTAATGCGTGACATCATAAGGGTCAACTTCTGGATACGGGCTGGCTCCTCTGGTCAGCATTTCCCACATGAGCACACCAAAAGACCACTGCAATGCAACAGGTTCAAGTAAATAAGGCACTAACAGCGGGCAAAGAGTTATCTGACATATTTGAATGTGCCATTTCCTCACCACATCAGACTTGGAGGTGAATTTCTGCGTCTGCAGACTCTCGATAGCCATCCACTTTACAGGCAGCTTAGCCTTCCTGTGGTCCTGAACACTGTAATACTCTTTGTCAAACACATCTCGGGCCATACCGAAGTCAGCCACCTTCACTGTGTATGACTCATCCAACCTGAGGGAAGGAGCAATAAGTGCCACGTTAAAAAATGTGGGACTAGAAATAAAACTTGAGTGGCATGCATCTCACTCTTTATCTTTGTGACTCACATGCAGTTACGTGCTGCGAGATCTCTGTGCACAAACTTTTTCTGAGCCAAATATTCCATCCCCTTGGAAACCTGCAGGCCAAAGCCAATCAGATCCTTCACAGTGGGGTTCTAAATAAATCCAAAAACACTGAATAAAAATAGTGTTATAGAGATTGAGGGGTTGTGAACAGATGGCCACTCATGAGTCAGTGACAGTCGTACCCTCTTCTCACAGCGGATGAAGTGACGCAGGTCACCGTGTTTCATGTATGGCAGCACCACTAGAGGAAGCCCTTCCTGCGGCAGGAGAATGCCCAGCAGAGACAGCACATTGGTGTGATGGAAGGCCTTCATTATGATGCCCTCTTTCAGAAACTGCTCTACCTCCTCCACATCAGTTATTCCTGAAAACACAATCAGTATTATTGCCACTTGTTTTTTAAATAAAAAAATGATTTTCTTTTTTTAAAGAACTTTATTTGATAGTGACAGAGGATAAAACCCTAACCCATGAACTGAAGGAGAGAGGTGTAGTAAAGAAATAGACTGAACTCAACCCCAGGTTATTTAGAGTCTCTAACTTTTCACACCACACATAAATATCTGATTCTCAAAGTACCACCCACTATTGTGTATTATATTCCTGTTTAGATTTTTGTCCCCTTAAAATAATAAGGATTCTATCTGACACTTAGGTCAAAAAATTTTTATTGACATATTTTTATTCTTGATAACATTTTATAAAGGTGTATTTTAATGTTTTAGCATTTTTAGGCAGAAAGAGACTTGCGCCACATGTTTTATTTACTATTTACAATGTCAAACTTAAAACCTGAGAAACTCAAACTCTTAATTTTGAGAAAACTCAAATTCTTAACTTAGTTTACTCACGACTGTTAAATCAGGAAATGAGAACAGATAAACGAGCATGCACGCGGATTACATTACATCTGATTTAATTGACTGTACAGGATTACAGAGGCAACCGCGGATTATTCTGCACATTAGGCTGTTGCTGATGCATGTATGGGTTAGAAATGTTTTTATTTGAACCATTGAAACTTTTGTAATGTACTTTTAAGAGGGCGTAATAGATAAATTAGTTCTACTACACAACTGTGCTTGAGACACCCATCAAGTGACTATAGTGACTGTATAGTGTTTAGATGTCTTAAACAAGGACTAAATGTGCATTCTACCAGGTGATGACACCACAATTACCTTTTTCATAGAGATTTTAAATGAACAGAAGGTGTTACCAAGGCCAGCCCTAAACTGGGCCCCAGAGGGGTGATGGGGACCCTGCCTCACCCTGGATTTACAGAAACAGCGGTGCTCTACATCAGTACAGCTCTTGTTCACCAGTTCAAAAGTCCCAGTCACAGAAGACTAGCAGTAGAAGATTACATTACAACAACAGAACAGTTCCTTAAAGCTCAGAGGTGATGCTCATTTAAAACCTAAACTTCACCTAAATTGTGACATTGTGATTTTAACACAAAAAGAACCCAAATACACTCTGTAACATACAAATGTGATGTGGCCATGAATACTGTACTGTACAGGACAATTTTTAGACTGCAAATTTCTATTTAAAAAGATTGCATTAGATTGCATTTAGAATTTATATTTTTATCAAGCCCTCTTGTTTGATTTGCATTAATGGACCAGTGGGTAGCACCATTTCGATTTCGATTTGTCTCATTGCCTGCCAACATTCTTCCTGGAAACAAAGTCAAAGTATAATAGTTTTTTAGGACATAACACATTATTGTACATATAAATGTTTATATATTATGCTAATTTAGTTTTTTTGTTTTTTGACAAGTGAGCTAGAGAAGCTCACTTGTCCTGTCATGTTCATGGTGGGAGAGGATGATCTGACCACCTCAAGCAAAGAGAATGGCCATAAATAGGTGTGTCGCTCTTCTGTCTGTGGAGCAACATGCTAATAAACATAAATAAAAGTGCATGAGGCTGTTAAAACAGTGTGCTCTTTTGTTTCCATCAGACTATAGAAGCACTAAACTAGAGCTATATTCCACTTTTCATGAGGCTACACCCACTGCTTCTGACAATATCAGTTATGTGACATTTTAGCCAGATAAATGCTCTTGTTATCAAGATTAATTAAATAAAAATGTTTAAGGCATTTATTTCTCAGTAAATCCATTTCATTACTGTAGAAACTACAGCAAAGATCAGACTTGAATATAGTCTGATATTGCTTGTTAAAGATATAGGCTGTAATATGCAAATAAACACAAAACACAGAAGGAGAAAACCATGTCACAGATGCTCATTCTCAGTGAAAAGTAAGAGAGTCTCCAGTGAAGTTGTTGGGTCACTCAATTCAACAGATGTTGGATCTGTTAAGGACCCCCTGTGTGTTACTCACTATTCAAAGACTTGACAGCACAGTGACTTTCCCTTCTGTTGTGGTCAGTGAAGTAGCCGTGATAAACAGTCCCAAAATGTCCTGCAGTAAAGACAGAGAGGGTTAGAGGTGGACTCTGGACTTTTATTTATAACATGTAACAAATGTCCTGACTCTATTCCAAATGCTCCTTCCACACCTTTGCCTATGATCCGATGGTAATGCACCATTAGCATGTTGGCAGGAATGAGCACATCCTTCACTTCCTCAAGCAGTTCTGGACGAAAGTTTGTGATGGAGATTTTTTCTGTAGGCATGAGGGGGGTGAGTGTCGGGTCTATAGTGCCTGCAGCGTAGGCCAGACTGGGGAACACTACAGGCCCCACCTGAGGGGTGGCAGGACACCTGGATACCACTAAAACAGACAGAAAGTGTGTTTTTTAAGAAGTATGTGGTTTAGGTGCAACAGAAGTGTGAAAAGTGTGTCACCTCGCCTGTAGTCTCCAACAGGAGTCAGCTCCACGTTGTTGGAACTGGAACGGTTTGCGCTGTAGGACAAACGGTTCTCCACCATCAAGGCTGAAAAGGTTTCATAACATCATTTAATCATCAACCACTGCAGGAGAAGTACATCCTATATAACACCAGGGCTGTTTTAGTTGAATGGCTTTATCACAATTTCTCAGCAATAGCTAGTTACAAGTTAGATAAACACGGCTGAAGTCCACTACCTTTCTTCTTCTTCCTGAGGTGCTTCATGACGGCAAAGGCCAGCACCGCCCCGGCTACAAGAGCAGCCAGGATTCCCAACACGATGCCAACCATGTAGTGGTTACTGACCCTCACTACGGTGCCCACGTTGTGCACCTGCCCATTGATGGAAATCTGCCAGAAATCACAGACAGTCACACATGGGAGGTTCATTTTTGCTCCTTTATGTCAATAATGCTATAAAATTAATATTTTACAAGAACAGGCTGAAGATGTTTGCCTAGTAGTTAGTAGTTAGCATTTAAGCAACATTATCTTACATTTTACTCTAATAGAACGAAAACAACTCTCTCTCTTCAAATACACAAAACAGCACCAGTCAACTGCCAAAGGGGGACAAAGTGCATTTCTATCAAGTTCACTCAGTTTATTTTGTAGATCGAAAGCACTGTCAGACCTGTTTCCACTGGGTCTCTTTGTAGCCCAGGCCATGTCCCTGCAAGGCACCATAGTTGTTCACATGCTCTAAAAAGAATGGGTCAGTGGAGGGCAATTGCAATCTCCCCTATTTACCCCCAAAAGAGCCCAAAACACACCTCCAAAAGAATAAGGCCTTTGGGGCTATGAGACCGGGAAACAATGTCTGCCAGTGGCACTGTCCCTAGCACCACAGCACTTAGCTTTTATGTAAGGGGAATGTTCCACCTCTCCCCTTGGCCCTGAACAAACTGTTCTTAATGTTCTCATCTAGTGTAAAAAAATGTATAGTTAGGCACAACTTGTGAAGTATTTTACCTTAACTTGGAGTCCCTCTCTGGGGATGGTCATGTTTTTAGGAATCCTGCAAGTGATTTCATTATCCAAGACTTTAGCGTCACAGTCTACTCCTGCCACAGTCATAGTGATGGTCATACAGGAGCTCACCAGGTTGAGCTTCTGGTGCTTAGTACAGAGATAAGAAATATCATATTTGTATCATAAATATACCACATCATATTCATTAAATAGTGAACTTAAATGCAAATACCCTTAGAGCACACCCTTACATGTAGTGAGACTTCATCTAACCCCGGGTACAAACTGAGCACATTTCCCTCGGTTTCAAAAGGTATAGGCTCTCCATATGGGTGGTAGGAGAACTCTTTATTCCACAGTCCCAGAGCCCCATCCATGTCAAATGACAGCTCTCCCTCCTCTGTCTCATCTCTGGGGAAAACAGGGGTGATACACTCTAGTCTGGTGGGCAAGGGTTTACCTGTGCACTCCTGAAACAGAGCAGTGGACATGTCACTTTAATTACATTATATCACAGCTGTACTTCTGATGATGATACTGACATATAAAAATGTTACCCTTGTGACAGGCTTTAGGTGGCTCTCTTTGGGCTTGAATTGGACAATAGAGCGATAAACAGAATCTAAGTTTTCTCCTTCAATCACAATCTTGGAGCCCCTGTGGACAGATACGGAAGTATTCACAAGGAAGCCAGGTTGTGACTCAGTGCTTGTGACGACCGCATGAGGGTTGGACAGAACTCCTTAAGAATATGGTTCAGGTAATGAGAAGTGTTGTTTGGTTGGGTCAAAAGCTGAATTAATGCAATAATTTGTGACATAGGCCAGGGTCTTAAGATGTCATAAAAAAATAAAAAAAATTTCATTCCATTTTGGAAATATGAGTTTTATTAAGACTTTGAGTAAATTTAAAACAGAGATGCAGAGCACTGCTGCTGGGCTGTTGATTTGAAGTGCCTTTCTCAAAGTCCTTTTTTTTTTTTAATCACTAATCACTGTGAATGAATATAGGCCGGTAATGCAACCAGTGGAAAAGTGAATTTAAGGTCCTGTTTTAAAGGGACTGCACTCACTTATTTGGAATAACTGTATTTGAATTAAACTATTTTGACAACACAAACATTTGTCAACATCCTATTGACCTGGAAATAAAAAGAATTTAAAGTTGTAACTGGAATATCATTATACCATGAATCTCATCCGGTCACATGCCTAACATGTCATTATTACCGATCTTGACCTATAAAACCTGAAGTGTTGAGCCCACAGAACTACAACCTTTCTGACATTATTACAGTAACAAGAAATTATGACTGTTCTGCCTCCTACTGTATTTACATCACTGTCACAAATGTATGGTCACTCCTTGGTCTGTCATTGTCCCACCTGTCGAAGCTGCAGTCGGGAAGCACCGCTGTAATCTTGGGGTTTTCTTTGTAGTAGAAGACTTTGTTGGTGAGGACTGGAGACTTATCAATAAAAACGCTTAGAGGGACGTCCCTCACCTCTGACATGGGCTGAGACAGGCAGATGATCGAGGACACGTTGGCTTTCACCTTTGTTATCCTGTTAATACAGAGAGGAATCTAAATAACTAAATTGGAGATGACTTATTCATTTATTTTAGTCCCGTTAGGGGTCGCGGTCCACTGGAGCCTATCCCAGCAGCTTTGGGCCTGAGGCGGGGTACACCCTGGACAGTGGCCAGTTAGTTGCAGAGCTGACATTTAGACATAGACACTTACAGACAACCATTCACTCTCACATTCATGCACTAGGGACAATTTAGAGTTGCCAAATAACCTACAGATGCATGTGTTTGGGCGGTGGGAGAAAGCCGGAGTACCCAGAGAGAACCCCCGATAATACATGTATTCTGCTCAGGGTATCTAAGGTACTCACTGTGCAGACATTTTCACACTAAAATTACTGTACACTAGTGCTTAGGGATATATCAAATAAATTTGATTAATAAAAGTTTCTAAATAGCCATATCACTAAATCAAATTTAACAGAAGAAACGTTTTCTCCAACCCTGCACTGCACTGTGTTGTGGCTAATGCTGCTATTAGCTCCAGAGCAGCTCCAATAACGTCTGTGGTGACTGCAGATGGTAAAAACATTTATAATCACCAGAGAAAGCAGTCATATTACCTCCGAGATGCTGAAGAAATGTGTCAGGAAACTGATCAACAGGAACAGCGTAACAGCTAGTATCTCTGCAGCGGTTCTTTTTTTTATTAATGCATGGGTGCAGGGCCGCAGCTAGCTATCTGAGTGCCCTAAGCAGAATTTCTATGTGATATCCCTCATTTTTTTTACAAAATAGCTGTAATTTCCTGTATTTTGGAACACTTTAGATTATGTTAAAATATTTTATCTTCCTATGGTTTGAGTAACACTATGTTTACAATTTTTGATTTTATTGACCACAGCTCACAGACTAAAAAAAATTAAGATTACATTATTTTTGTCATGTCGCCCAGCATTACTATACACACATGCCAGGCCAGGTTACGTTAATAAGCCATGGCAATAAAAGTGTTAAACAGCAATTCCTCTTCATCTGAATGAGAGCTAGGATGAGTTCTGAACCTTTTTATGGGACAGTGCACATCGTTAAGCGTGACTTTTCTGGTTCTTCCGGCGTCTAAGTGGGGTCCAGTGATGGTGATGAGTGTTCCCCCCACGAGAGGCCCGTAGTTTGGCTGGATCTCTGTGATATTTGGAATCTGCAGGGACAATATGTGCGATGTAAAACATAGTATGTATATTTAGAAAAGTGATGATATACATAGAAAATGTTGAGTACCACAAATGTGAACCCTGGCATTTCTGCTCTCCCGTCTATAGAATAGCGACTCTCCAACTTGCCCTCGTGCACCTCTACTGTAACACTGACTGGCTTGGACAGTTCCGTGGCCCCAGAGCGAATTTTACACACCAAGCTGCACAGAAGAATATAAATAGAGGAGCATTTTGAGAATCATTGAGTAGGATTACAGTCAAACAGTACACTCTATTGTAAATGTAATTGTAATATGAGCAAAAAGGTCAACACAGAATGTTAGCTGACAGCAGTTTTTCCCCTAACCTGACTCAGGTAGAACTGCTCACAGAACATAGTCTGTTTGACAGTAACATCTGGAATGGCTCCTGTTGAAAGTGTTTGCAAAACGGAGGCACCTTCTGTCAAAAAATTGTTAGGTGATTGGATAAAGCACATACTATTATCCGCCTACCACGAGATTTGTTTTAGCCAATCATAGAAACAATTAATTTGACATAACCACAGTGTGGCTGGTATAAAGAAACAACAAACCTCTGAAACAGTAATAGTTCTTGCAAAGTGAAACTGCGAATAAAAGAAACATTAACTAACATTAAATTGGTAAATGAAACAAGGATATTGGCCTGTGAAAAGAGCGTGTTGGTATTTAGGATTTGCCAAAGCCAGTAGGAAGAAGCGCACAAACATCTTTTCCTTTAAGAAAATCCTTTAGTGCCACATTTTCAGCGTAGCCATGTTGATGTTGAACAAAGAGGAGAAGAGGACGCTTGTTGCATTTGTCAAATTAAAAACTCGCCTCTTTCTGTTTGTGCTGCCACATCATTGGTCACAAGAGGCCGGTGAGCCCATGGTTCGACTCAAGGGGTTGGCTTGGCATGATACAAGATGGTTTTACCCGAGTTTGAAAACTCCCAAATCTTACAAGAATCCAGCGGCAGCGCATGGTTAGTGTTTCCCACATATTAAAGAAACTAGGGCGTGCTGCCTTAGTATAGTTTCCAAATGAGCGGTGAATATGTTATAAGATCTGAAACTTGTCACTCACTGTGTGTTGTTGCTCTTGACTGCAAGCACAGTGCAGGCGTTCTGTCCCAGTCGGACCTGGTGCGTCCTAGAGGTTATTGGAGGTCTCACAGGCGACTGGAACTCCCATCCACAGATTGTTACCTCTGTCTGACCATCGGGGGGAGCAGTCCGGGGAAAAAACTGCATCAACAGAGAAGAGTATAATATAGTATACAGCTCTGGAAAAAATAAGAGACCACTGCAAAATTATCAGTTTTCCTGGTTTTATTATTTATAGGTATGTGTTTAGGTAAAATTAACATTTTTGTTTTATTCTATAAACTACTGACAAGATTTTTCCCAAATTCCAAATAAAAATATTGTAATTTAGAGCATTTATTTGCCGAAAGCAACAAATGGTCAAAATAACAAAAAAAGATGAAGTATTGTCAGACTTAGAATAATGGAAAGAAAAAAGTTACACTATACACAATAATAATGTTTTAATTTAGGAAGAATTACGAAATTAATATTTGGTGGAATAACCTTGATTTTGAATCACAGCTTTTATGCATTTTGGCATGTTCTCCACTAGTGGTCTCTGAATTTTTCCAGAGCTGTATATAGTACCAATACAATTGGTACAAATTTGAGTAGTGAGCTAAAGCTGTTCTCACCCCAGTGATTCCAGGAGGACAGGACTCATTCCTCCAGCGGCTGTGACACTCACTTTCCCACGAACACACTCCCGAGCACCACCCACAGCCCATGAACTTTGGAGCAGTCAGACACCTGGCACAGGTCAGGAAGTGCTGGCATCCTGGGCCTCTCTGAGGTACCTGGAACATCTGAGGCACAAGGGAATGCTGCTCATTCACGGATTTTTGAACACATTTGAACACACGTTATGGCGCACATAAAATTACTGAAACAATAGTGAAAGGTTTTGAATTTTTGTAAATTTGTGTTAAAAAAATTAAATGGTATACAACTTAACAGCTTGTTTGTGTTGGCCTTTTCTCCCACATGGGCAGAAAGGTAATCGGGACGCACAGAAATTTTCCCAGTGGCCCGTTGCGGAGGCGTCACAGTCCAAACATCCAGAATTTGAAACCAAGCAGCCTAGAGAATAGGCTATAGGCTGTACTTTACTGTACTTTGTTTATTGTTTCTATATTTCTAAGTTTTCTATTTTTCAAAAGAATATTATAAGCTACTGTTTTTCAGCATCCATTTATAGTCACTCAATTTCTCTGCTGCCTCATGTCTGTCTGGCTGTCTTCTCTTCCCCATCTCCTGAAGGGCTAGCATAGCTAATCAAGAGAACCAGGACAGGTAGGCCTAGTGATAACTCTACAGTGCTGTCAGGGAATTAAACATATCCCTGCTGCTAGTTCCTTGTGGCTTTGATTTGCAGTTTTGATAGGCTTACGTTTGTAGTGCCAAATCAGCAACAACCTTGTGCACTCTAACCACAGAAGCCACAACATAAATCAGCAGCCGAACAGAGCAAACTCTCACACATATCTGTGGCCAGTACACTGTGTGTTTCTGAGACAGTCAACTGCAGCCTCTGAGACCGGTTAAAACTGAAGCCCACATTAAAAGGTCTAAGCTACATAAAGGATAAGACAAAGGTAAAGGCTCTTGCTGCAGTTTTAAGTCTGTATGTGTGTTGTCTGAGTGCTTCAATCTCTTTCTTGTCAATAAGTGAAAAGTAGCTTCCGTTACAATTAGAACTCATAAGCACAGCATATTCATAAGCTAAATATAAACTACGTTTTGAATGATGGGTTTCCAGATTAAAGTGTGTGCAGGTTGTTCTATGCTTCTTCTATTGTTCTAGTGATGAGAAAAACCTGGTTAAGACCATGATTACAGATATTTCTCACTTTTAAGTCCTGACCACAGAGATGGGCCACTGCTCTTAACTATTAATATTTAAAACAAAGGCCTGTAAAGAGGCTAAAGCTGCAGTCTGTATTGAGGTGGTTCGTTGCTCAAAACAGAGGCGGAACAATGTGAACGGGTTTTCAAGGCAATAGCCCCCAATTGAGGTGGGCCCATACCATAGGAGTTGCCAGCCCATTTTTAGGGGTTTAGCAGCCTTAAATATGACCCAATGGTGAAGTGAGCCTATGCTGGTAAAATATAAACTCATATTTACCAGACCAAGTATAAGGCTGGACTATCTGTAAAATAAATACTTAAAATATTTACTAAACTAACCACCAACAGTGAAAAAAACAACAGAGAAAATAAGCTAAAACACATTGCTATATTTAGTTTCCGGGGTTGGAAAATTAGATTTTTTTCAAGTTAAAAAGACTAAAGGGAGGGTTTTATAAACAATGTTTGGCCTTGATTCCTTCTGTATTAAAGCCTTTGAGTCTGGGATTTTGGGGCCAGTTAAATAAAAAAAAAAGGAAACCATAATTTTCTGACACAATGGCCAAATAAAAATCATCTAAAATGCACCAGATTATTTATTTTTTTAATTAATATATTTATTTTGGTGATCTTTGCCCGCTTGGCTAAAGAGTTGCTCAGCTTGCCTTAAAATTGTTTTAGTCCCCCACATCCCCCACACTTTCAAAAGAGCTTGCTACGCCTCTGATAAACCTAAAAGCTTTGAATTTGTAATATTTGTCTACTGCCATCTACGTGGCAGGTTGCATATTGACTTAAATGTTATCCAAATCTGTATTCAAATTGTGTGCCCTAGACAAACATTACCCACATTTATCAGTTCTTTGTCCTGCAGTCTCGTGTAGTGTAGTCTGTGGATTGTGGACTATTGTGCAGTGCATGTGCCCACCGCTCCAGCGGCAATTACTGTGAGAAATCTCCCAGTGGATTTCAGTACCCCACTGCTCCTCAGTTCCCACATGTAATATCACTGTGGTCAATATATACAGTAAATATAAAGAAGAGCCCTTGCAAACTGTCCTGATGTACTGCTGAATAATTAAGATGTGTAAAGTGATCCAGGCCTTACTCTCTGTCACAATGCCATTTTCCTCCACAAAACATTAATACATTACATCAACAGACCAAATGGAGCTCTCCCTTTTAAGGACCAAGCATGTGATTGGCTAAAGAGTAAAGACCCAGTAAGATCAGAAGCATTTATCTGATACCTTGTCTCCAACCACAAAGATCAGATACTCTGAAGAGTACACAGCTGCGACAGACGACACTCTCTGGTTCTCCTCCAAAGAATAGTTGGCAAAGATAATTGGGCTGGACCTGGTCAGCACAAGCTGCAAGCAACAACAAAGCAGATAAAAGCAACAGACCAGACCAAAGAAGTAAGCATATATAGTTCTGTGTACTAAAAGTCTTCTTCCACATGTTGTGTGCTGTACCTGCAGTAGGCGTCCGGTAGAGGTGCCAATGTGGGCCACTGTCTTGTTCTCGATGGTTGTGACCAGCAGAGAAGTGAGCAGCACGTCTGTCATCTGTCTGTTGAAAAGGTCCACTCTGTAGTAAGGCTTGGACACCATGGTGGGGTAGTCTCTGCATGTGGCATTGTTCTCCATGCTCTGGAGCACAACACAAGGAATATCCACTCAATTTAAATTAGTTGACATCCAATCGCAGGTGCCTTGAAAACCTAACTGAGAGGGGCTGGTTCAGCTATTGGTATTAGTTTGGAGTTGAAACAGTGGAGCAACACAACAGGACAGATGTTGTACTGGGCTTTTGAGCAAAAGAGAGCAGCCAGTGGACTGCTGAGATCAGGAAGGAACGCCACAAGAACGCCTTCTTCCAAACTGCCATAAAATTGTACAATTAATCAGTCTATGGAAGATGAAGTCTGAAGCAATACATTTATCTTTTTCATTTATTTGAGGAGCCCTAACATTTGATTTTTCTTTTGGAGATTAATAAAGTTGAATTAAATTAAAGCCATCTTGGATAGTATTTATGAGCTGTTAAACCTAAAGGTAAAATGGTCTCTTGGGATAGAAAAAGAACAAAACACAATGCAAACTTCATCATATTATATTCTCAAGTCATGAAAAGCAGTTAGAAGCCTATTATTGTCCCATGTTATTCTCAACTGTGCCAACTTTAACCCATCTGTAAGTATAACACCATATTATTATTTGAAATGTTTTAAAGTGTACTACATTTTACAGATGACAGACCTTGCCTTCAGATAAAAGGAGGTGCCAGGTACAAGTGTCTGTTGCTGTAGTATTCTTAGATATAATGTGATCATATCTTTATTAATGTGACTGCGTCACATCATCAAATACTAGACAATCAATTACAATGTGTTCCAAAATGTAGACTACAAGTATTCAAAATTGTTATTGTCGATTACAGCCAGTGCAACTGTTGTATTTATTTTTTTTCTATTATAAGAAAATTATAAGATAACTTTAGAGGTTTTAGAGGAAGGTATGTGCTGTTCTCAGAAAAAAATAAAATACTTTTAGACTTTTGAATAACCCTACTGGCAGCTTACTCAACATTTACAGCAGCCGCAAACAGAAGAAGCCTTGGGAGGAATGTGTGTGTGAGTCCAAAAAGTTTTAAAAAAGAATCAGAAAATAACTTTGGAAAATCTTTATTACTTCTTCCTGGCTAATATCAATTCTACACTCACAGATGTTATATATAATTTATATGAATAACTGTTTACATTATTCAAAGGTAAAAACAGCTTCTCTTCTCTGTAAATTCTCTGGTCATATTTTCCATGTTTATTTATTCAATGACGAGTAGTATTTACTTTTGCTAAGTCTGGACAGGAAGTAATAACACATTCTTCCCACTCACTACACACTGCCACATCATTATCCCTTAGCATATTTTATTAGCATACACATCAATGAGAATGGAATTGTATGGGAATATTTCAGGATAACATTTATTCATTTACATTTATTCATTTAGCTGATGCTAACAAGTGCAGTTTACTGAGAATTAACCAGAAACGTATATAACAACCTTAAAAGGACCGTTATTCTCGTGCTACTAAAAACATGAGAGCAGCAGGCTTCTCTGACTTGGGAAATACACATATTCGGAAGAGACAAGTCAAAACACTAGTTAGTCATACTCACAAATGGCACATGTCCAGTATTCCTTGGCAGTAGCTTAAATATGATGCTGCTCAGTCTTTTTTGTATTTGTGTTCTTGGCTAACATTTCTTTCCTTGACTAATACACAGCCACCCACATTATGATAAATAATGTGGTATATATTTCTGATAAACCTCAACATTTTATTTACATGTCTTAAGTGACACCTGAACTCATTACAGTTAGAGTTAGAATTAGGGTTAGAGTCTGTCAGCGTGGCCTAATGAGTCTGAATGTGCTTATTAATGCTGCTACTGCCCAAGCTCTGACTAAATAATGGAATTTTCAAGGTTTTTACGCATCTTCCAACACATCTTTCCAACACAAGCAACTTCTACTTTTTGAGCTCAAGTGTAAAGCAGTATTTTTAAATTCAGTGCCACAAAGTCTAGAAAAATATGTAGACATATTATCAAACATAATATTTACTCCTACCGGCAGTTGATTCAACATTAGCTCAGTTCAAGGCTCAACATATACAATCTTTGCTTTCATTTACAAAACACCGTCCCTGTTGGGCTTCAGAATATTAATTTATTAATTTTCTTATGCTTAGTCCCGTTAAGGGTCGCGTGTGACTGAAGCCTAATCCCAGTAACTTTGGGCCGTAGGCAGGGTACACCCTGGACAGTGGTCAGTTGGTTGCTGGGCTGACATTTAGACATAGACAGTGACAGTGTGTGACTGTGGAGTGAATCAATACTGTGAGCACTTTGAGTCTCTGGGGAAAAAAAGCGTGCTATAAATCAAATGCATCATTATTATTATTATTATTGACAGACAACCATTCACGCTCACATTCATTCACCAGTGACACTTTAGAGTACCCAGAGAGAATTCACAGTAACATAGGGAGGACATGCAGACTCCTCACAGAAGTGAAGAAGTGCTTGTATTGTGATAATGAATCTGAGGGTCACACTTGTCTGCCAAGATAATTAACCAAATCAGAAGCAATTTTTTTCAAGAAGATCAAAAAGTCTGTGTTTAGTACTGTTTTATTCCTAAATTTAGTCCTGGGTAAACCTAGGAATAGTCCCGGTTTAGGATTTATTTAGTGTTGATTTAGCTTTTAGTTCAGATTTTAGTTATGAACAGTGGAAGTTTTTAAGTTTCTTCATATTTTTGAATTTAATTGAACTTTTACAATGACAAACCATTACAGCTCAAAGAGAGGGGTCGCCCTATAACTAGACGGTTAGTGGTTCGATTCCCACTCTCCCCACAGTTCAAACTGTCGTTGTGTCCTTATGCAAGACACTTAACTCCTCTTACCTCCAGGGGTGTTCCAGCTGTAACACTGGTGAATTGAAGCTTAATGACAGTTGCTTTGGATAAAAAACATCTTCTAAATGACTAAATGTAATGTAAATGCAGTTGCAAGTTATACTACACTAAGCTTTGAAGAAAAGGTTAAAGCAAAGGCATCTGGACTTAGTTTTCAAGGTGAAGTCTTGAAAGACACATTGCCTTTTCGAGGTAACAACTATGAGACCAGAACAGCCTGGTCCAATCAGAGTTAGTTTCAGCTCAAACCCCTCCCTTTAGAGATATAAGCTTAGCTCTCTTACCAAAATGAAAAACAAAACATCTTCACCTTGAAAACTAAGTCCAGATGCCTTTGCTCTAATCTTTTCTTCAAGATGACCTGGATGACTGAGAACCTTCACAGACATTCACTAAGCCTTGTATGCATGTGAAAGGGCAGGCATGTACTAAGGATTGGCACAAATATTCCATTATTCCAATATTACATCTGCAATATATATTAAAAATATATATATATTTTATTTGAAAAAAAGTTGGCTGTCCATAAATGAAATAAATAAAAATCCATAATGAGCAAACAGGCTTTTTTACACAGATCACAACAGGCAGTGTTTTGGTTAACTGCTAACTTGTCCTGTTTCTGCTCTGTTCACTTGTGCCGCTGAGTCACGTGACGACACAGCGACACACAGGAGGAGGAGGTGACACACACCTGTCCACTCACTCAGTGGAGCTGCAAAAGTCTTGTGTGAAAAACAGAACGGCTCGTAGCCTATTTGCGACCTAACTCCCATCTACGTCTTAAAAAGCCGGTCAATAGATTTCGTATCAGTAAATATTTTTGTAAATAAATTTTTTTCTTTAAGTAAAATGGCGAGTTGGTAAGCATCATCAACAAAGCATCTTGCAACAAACAAGTCTCAAAACTTCTGGAGCAAAGTCATTGACAGTGATGAGTGATTGAACTTTTTGGTCGCAACCATAAACGCTAAAAGAGTCAACAAGGCCATTGATGAAAGGTACACCATTCCTACTGTGAAACATGGAGGTGGATCACTGATGTTTTGGGGATGTGTGAGCTACAAAGACACAGAAAACTTGGTCAAAATTGATGGCAAGATAAATGCAACATGTTATCAAAAATTACTGGAGAAAACGTTACACTCATCTGCTCGGAAGCTGCGCATGGGACGTACTTGGACGTTCCAACATGACAATGATCCAAAGCACAAGGCCAGGTCAACTTGTCATTGGCTACAGCAGCATAAAGTGAAAGTTCTGGCCTGTCATTGATGTAAAAGATGGTAATACACAATATTAAGAACTGAGGTATGTAAACTTTGGATCAGGGTCATTTGGGTAGTTTCTGTTGTCATTATGATTCAAAAAGAGTAAACACAATTGTTTGACAATAAATGGCTTTGCCCAACCACTAACCATGAGTGAAAAAAGGTTGTGTTATCATTCATATTCTCTGAAAAATGGCCAAACAATCCCAAATTCTGCCATGGTATGTACTTATGAGCACAACTGTATGTGTTGAGGTGCTAGACCTCAGTGCCTTCAATTGTGACCCAGACTTTTGTTTGGAGTTCATATTCATTGTCATGTGATTCATAGTCAGACTATTACTGCATGTATATGTTCTGGTCAAGCTTTGGCAGTGTAAAACAAATAAAAAATATAAGTTAATTCCAAGACCACATAAATGCAGCATTACCCTGAGCAGAACACTGTGGACTCAATAGTTCAGTTTTTCTCCTTTGCACGTGAAACTGGACAGCAGTCCAGTTATACTGACTAATCAATTATAAGCATAATCCAACTAAGCTGTGCTTGTGAACCTAGTGAGTGTGAAAAGGCCAAAACACAATGATTGATGAATGATTAAGATTCACCATGCTCATTTTGCCATTTTTGTAAAATGCACATGGCTAAATATGAATCCATGTGACTTCTCTCACGCTTTAGAACAACAGCTTCAGGTAAAGTCAAACAGAAAGTCTGATTATGTGAGATAGTAAAACCTCAGATCCAGAAAAAACACCTTAAAACATTCCCCTGACTTGTAAATCTAGGCTGAATAAGTGGCATCGGGACCACTGAAGTATGAATGGGACAGCTCAGCTTTATGGTACAGTATATGTGTTGAGGTGCTAGATCTCACTGACTTCAATTGTGGCTCAGACGTCATTTGGTTGGAGTCCATGTTCTTTGTCATGTGATTCATAGTCAAACTATTGCTCCATGTACATGTCAGGGCTCACCTCATGTGGACAGCTCTCACAGGGTTGGAAATGGCAAAGCCCTCTGGACAGCTGCTCCGGTCCAGACTCACAGCAGTTGTCCACACCGTCGCTGATGGCTTTGTTGACATTGTCCACGGGAAAGGCGCACAGAGCAGAGTCGTGCTCTGTGACCCCGTTGTCATCAGTAACAGCAAACACTCCATACAATATGTCGTCCTCCTCCTCTGCCCCCAGCTCATCTGCCAGCTCCCTGCCCGCTCGGCCAAAATGCGCCGCCTGCACCACATTGTACACCACATCCTTATAGGGCTCGCTGGCCACGTTCCTCCGCCGCCGTTTTGGCTCAAAACGACACTCCAGGATCACCTCTCTGTATCGTTTCATCTCCCATTCGTGCCGAGGCAGACGTCCCAAGCGGGTTTGAAATGGAGACAGGTCCTGGTCAGGGCTTTCCCTTTGCACTGACAGGAAATAGACAAACTCCTGAGTGAAAAAGCTGTACACGTATTCAATGTGATACGTCCTACGGAGACCTGGGAGCACACTCAGGCCTCGTACGTCACGGTAAAAGCCGTCTTCTGTGGCCAGAGGTCGCCGCACTGATATGGATTTCCTACCGTAACGCTGGGTCACACTGGTATTAATTGAAGCCGCAACAAAGAAGTAGACAGTCTGTCCCTCCTCCACCATGGTCACTTTGGTGCCCAGAGGACTGGCCACGCAGTCGGGACAGTAGGCAGCAGAGTTTGAGTCTTTTCTGTACAGACATTTTGAAAGTGAAGGGGCCTCTCCGTTTGAGTTGAGTTGGTGGAAATAGCACACACCATACTGAGAACTACCACAAGAATATAAATACATAAAGAGATTGTCCAGCAGCAACACCTGATTGTTTGTCTCCTCGAAGAAGTTCGGGTCCTTGTCAATGTCACACAAATTGCATATCTGACACTCAGGACTACCCACTGGCCCAGTACGAAGCTGCCACACTTTCTCCAAGCTCCGGTTGACAGCTTCGATCACATTCTGAGAGGCCACATACACCTCCTGGTACAGGGAGTTGTTTACTATATTCTGTATGGGGCCCCGGGCCTGGAAGAAGGGCATGGTGTACACCACAGAGAAGTTGACAGAGCTCAGGGCCAGTGAGGGACAGTTGGCCAAGGCGTAAGCCAGCAGAGTCTGAAGCCAGACACATGTCCCCCACTGTGTGGCCCAGTGCAGCATCTCCTCAAGACGCACAGGGGATGCAGTGTGGACAACGCAAGAGGTGCTACCTCCACGACTGATGCGTGGAGAGATGCATTCTCAGGACCAGCCGATGCCTGAAGAGAGAGAAATTAGACGTTTATAATATGGATTAGGTTTACACAATACTATAAAAGCATGTGATTGAATATTGCAATAAAGATATTGACTTGTGATATGACCCAAATGTTGAACAGAATAACTACAAGACTCTGGGTTAACTTTTACTGTTTTCACCTATGTGACTAATATTTACATCTGTAATTTGATTAAGGCTCTGACTGCACTTACATTTTGAAAGAAATCTATCTATTATGAAGCATCATGTGTTTTTTGTGGTTTTAGCTTATGTTGCAATATAGGTTTTAAAGTTATTAATATTGACTCAATACATTAGTGCAATAATATATTTTATTTTTATTTTCTTGTACAGTGCAGTTGTACAATGAATGCAAGACTGTATGGGAATATGGGGTTAGCTAAATAATAAAGACCTAGATTAAAGTTTTAAATATAAATCTCTACTTTTGAAGGTGTTATGTTGTTGTATTTCAAAGCCAGATTTTTTTATTTTCTAAGGCATCATGTCTTGCAACTGGTTGTTCCCTGTGTTCACAGTCATATGGCAAAAGAGTTTTGAAAGTGGCAGCTCTCATGGATTCAAATTTGCTTTGAAAAGACAAAAACTGACAGATTTATTGTTGACTGGATTTTTTCAAGAATTTACAAATGGAGGATGTGGTGTAATTTATTTATTTGGTTACTTAGTTTTCCTCAAGAATACATATTTGTGCTTTGAATAGAGCAGAAATCGAACCACCAACCTTCCGGTTGAGTGACAACCACTCTTCCACTGAGTCACTATGTCCCAATAGTATAAAAATGCCCTGAGACGACAAATTGAGCACTGCTGGCAAATAATAAACAAAAAAATATATATTTGAAAGCTTTTAGTAAAAGACAAAAGTAAAAACACAAACAGAGCTAATTCAGCTGGGTTTGTTCAGGGACAACAGCATGTCCCTCCAGGGCTACTATAGCTGTTCACATGCTCCAACAAGAGGGAGTGGTGTGAGAGATTAGCATCTGCATATTGTTATATTATTAATCAGCAATTTTACTAATATTATCACACAAAAACACATTACCTCTGGGTTTAAATGTTTTCCCTTCATGCAAACTACTAGGATTACAAAGTTGAGTCAGTTTAATAGTGGTCCAAAACCTTCCTGACTTTCTCCACTTCCTGATGTGACAGACATTATGATTCTGGTTGCAGCAGATGATTATTGAAGCACACGTAACCATAAAAACAAACGCTTCCTCTGACTCACACAGGGTTCCCACTCTTTCATTAACATCAAATTAAAGGACTTTCATGGACTTTTAAAGCACCAATTATTTTATATCAAGCACCTATTCACACCCCAGCATATGCAGCGTAATTGAAAGACCTCTTACAGTACTGCACATTTTACTTACACGTAACATTAAAAGTAATAATGATGTCCTGAGGTTTCATAATGTTATACCCTTTTGAGCAGTTTTCTTCAAAGAAACTAAATTTAATCCAATAAAGTCAATGGAGTTCATACTGGTAATATTCAATTTGTCAATTTCAAATTTATAAAAAGTGGTTAAATGTAGTAATTACAGTAAAACCTGTTAACAATACAAATTTGCACATGCGCTCAACATAGACGTTACACATTTATAAATTAACCCAAGTTAAGTTGTAAATCGCTTTTTTTTGCTGTTTTTTGGCAGCTTATGTGTGAACATGTTAAGAAATAACACCATTCTACTAGACCAAATTTATTTAAGATTTTATTCAAGCACTTTTAGGACCTATTTTTGTTTTTAAGTACTTTCTGAATCTGCATATCTGAAATTCAATTTCAAGTACTTTCAAGAAGCGTGGGAACCCTGCCCACACTGAGAGAAAGTGTTTACATAACCCGATGGAGAGCTTTGTTGGTAATGGTCAGAATAATATTTATTAACACTTCAGCCACAGGTTATCAACCATCACCTTCGAGTAAGAGGCCATAGTTTAGTTTAAATAAACATAGCCTATATATGTGCAACAAATGCTGCTGTACTATTCCATTCATCCTGATCTTACCCAAATGTGTTATAAACGATAAACCTGTACTGGGCTGTACTAGCATCAATGATTAACCAGACACATAAGAGTTGGGTGTATTTAAAAACACCTACCTCTCTATTTTACATTCTTGTCACAACCCTTACGTGCCTTTTTAGAGGAAAGATGTACACGGACTGATGGTCATAAGACGCCCTGTGGTACATTATGGGTACAAAAAGACACTTGTTTGCTGTCCGTGCCATCGACTTTTATTACCATTTACATGTACCCTAGCAATGAATAAGATCCTCTTATGTTTCAGAAAACCTTTGCATTAACTGGGTTTTAAATGAAAATAGCGGATGTCACTGTATTAATTATTGATAGAAGCCCACGGATGTTACATTACATTTTAACACTTTGCAGCGCCATGTGAACCGAGGTTAACATTAGCGTTGCAAAGCCCAAGAGGACATGGGTGCACATACTAATGGACACTGATTGACTTGTTACATGGTCATGGTTAATATAGCTCATTTTCCATTTGAGGTGAAGATTTTATTCATCCTGCAGGCGTCAATAAAATATGCTATGTTACTTTTTTCCAACAGTGAATAGGTAAATTTGCTTGATGATAGTGAGCACAGTGTTTAAATGAGATATGGTTATTGTCAGAGGTGCACCTGACATCACTGCTCTTTCATTAGCAGGTGTCCAGATTTCCACAGGGATTTGAGAGGCAAGCTGCCACGTTTACAATCATAAAGTGCATATAAACTGTGGAGACATTTGCTATCAGTGAAAGTGAGCGTTTCATTTGATGGGTCCCATCTATTGTACATAGTCTATTGTCACATTGGGACAGTGGAAACGCCATTATAACCCTTTGCCAAATTGCTTCTTTCGACCCGCTGTCTTGAATAACAGTCAATTCCTTCTAGTGTGTATTTGATCCAATCCACAGGAAAGTAGTTATTTACCTGAATAACTACTTGAACCTGAATGGTAAGGCAGGTCAAGTAGTTTACATACTGTTTGCAAGAAAATGCTATGCCTAAAAGTGTAAAACTCTTTTAAATGGTGAAAATGATATATATATTTTTACACATGCACTGTACAAGGAACAATAAAAACATAGAATTAATATAATAACTTGAGTAACATAAATGTTCCCTCTATAGTAAACCTTATATGCAGCTGCTCAAAACATACAATTTTACATACTTATCGCAAACTAGAAAATTAGGACATACTGTTTGATATAACGTTTTTAGTTGCCCTAAGTAAAAAAAGCTTACCTGTAGCGCTTGCTCAGTGTCCTCGTCTGGGAAACCACTTGAGGCTCATCTGTGGTTGTAAATTAGCACTCGATTTACCTGCTCAAGGTAAGAACACGAGTGAGCTAGATACACGGGTTAAAACACGGGTTAATTTCTAACACGGCTTGTTTTCGCCCAGAGCAGGAACATGTAGGATTCTGATTTAACTTGTATGTCCTCCAGCCTCAGTTCAAATTGCTCTCTACAACTCCTCCCTCCTCGCTGCCTGCTCCAGACTAGAGCTCCAGAGTCAGGGTGCGCGTGTGGAGGAGTGAGGACAGTTACGCACGAGTCACATAAAAAAGGCACGCGCTCAATCATCTTTCTGGGTGACGTAAACATAGCATGGGTGTATTATTAGACCGGCTAATGGCGGGTAAAACACAATACGCCATTTAAAAAACCGCTGATATACGTGTACGGCCCACCGCATCAAAACGTCTGCTATTGGCACGAAAACTTCAAAGTATTATGCAATCACAATCAAGAGTTTTCTGAAAGTTGTTCACCCTAAGAACCGGGTCAACGGGTTCAACTCCAGTCTCTCTTTTCTCTCTTTTACGTCAACCTTCTTTTCCAAATATATAGCCTATTTAAATTACTCAAACTAAAAATGACCACACTGTAAATTACTGAAGACTAATATGCCACTAAAACCAAGTTATATAGCCTAGGTAGCCTACAACAGACGAACTTAAAAAAGATCAATCAATAAATTCATAATTTAAATATTCGGGGAAAAAAAACGCATGAGCCTAGACATAGTAAATAGACACGGTTTATGGAAAAAAAAGACTCGACAATATGGAGCAAGTGAAAGAATGCACTTAAAGACAGAATAACAAAATACCATATCCATTTAATTGCAAATGCATAGGTCTAATATGTAGATATATTTTGACAACCTTATTTTGGTGCTAATACCTAAATTGTATACATTTTAGGGTTTTGAAAATGTAGTGACACAATGTGCAACAATATAATAAAGATGGCAAACTAAACCATAAAAACGATTTAGGATATTTACATCCTGTTAAAATGTATTTTTATGGCATATATTAACTCAAGCTTTTATTATTCCATCAATACTTGCTCTTTCTACATTGGATGCAGTAGTACTGTTTATTACACAAGTTCTTATTGAGTCAACACAACAGCAGCAGCTCTATCATTTGTCTTTTCGGTCTAGTGGAATGTGCCACAGGATGTGCCTTTACTGTATCTATGCAAATGTAAAATGACAGTTTATTTTACGGAGCTTATCTGCATTTGTCAGAATCATAAAATGAGGTCTATTTAATGAAAATGCTGAGAGATTTTAACAAGGCGCTGGTTTGTTACATACAATACCCACTACATATTGCTGTAGAGCACTAGATCACTGCTATAAATTGGACACTGGACATGTATTGGCTTAAGGCATAGGCCTATGGGTATTTTCTTCTGTTAGTGTAGCCGTAACATTATCAGAAAACAGTTTTTTCATAATTACTTTAAGTGTGCAAGTGAAATGTGTACTAGTAAATTTCACGGACATTAAAAGACAATATCAAACATAAAGGGTCATGTCTTTGGAGTGTTGTTTGCCAAAAGAAAGTGCATATTAAATACATAGTATTAAATGCATGTTTCTATGGCAACAGGAATGCAGTGATGCTATATTCTGACATTACGTCTAATTTCAAGTTTTAACATTGAGAATTCATTTAGTAGTGACTTATTAGAAACAAAATAACAGCAACTTGCAGTAAAAAAAAATAGAAAAAGAAAAAAGAAATCCCAGCTTTTCATTAATGCTGGTTATATAAAATATTTTTTAAAAATCTACTCAGCTAAAATACTGCTTCATCAGTGCATAGTTTTGATTAACACCACTATGAGTGCGCTCACATTTGTTAGCACCAGGACTGTATGCTTTAAGGCTGGCACAATTTTTAGTGAGTTTTAAAGCAGGACAAGGGCTCAGTATGTGAGAGGGCTCAAGATGAAGAGGCGGTCTTCTTCCTTCCTGATCCACTTCAGCAGTTTGTTAGCAGCAGAGAGAGCCAGCGCCTTGGTTGCCAACGAACTGAAGCAGAGGTAGAGCTCGAAGCCGCTCGTCACCTGTGGAAATATTTAAGAACAAGACAAGGAGTTTAAAAGCAAGTACGTATTAAGACGTCACAGTGTGTCTCAGTTTCATCACATATCAACTTATTAGACTTGTATTCATTTTCCCTGTACACTTCATATGAGACTACGACAAACACTAAACACATTTTACCCTGCTCATTTTGTTTTATTTCAACAGACATCACTTTCTCTCATACACTCACATACTCACACTATTGAAATACAACCCTTCGTGTTATATATGGGCCAGTCAGAGCTAACAACACACTATTACTTCAAAAACTACTAATAATGAAAGGTATTCTGATCCATGTATTCACGTGACTGCTATCTATGTTCTAGGGTTCTTTATACAACCCCAGAACCAACAATTCATATTGGATAAATTATTTTTTAATGTTGCAGGCTGTTGGAGGGGCAGTCTTGAAAAACACCAGCAGCCTGAACCATTCTTCATCATTCTGATGCTTGGTTTGAAGTAGACTTCCCCACATCTAGATGCCTAAACTCATTGAGTTGCTGCCATGTGATTGGCTGATTAGTAATTTGTGTTACCATGCAATTGAACGGGTGTGCCTAATACAGTGGCCGGTGAGAGTATACTAAACTACTATTCAGTCAGCAAGGATCCGGGAAAAGTGTTGATGTTGGTTAATTACTCACCTTCCACTTAAAAATAAAATTCACCCTTTCCTGCTTTTCTTCTAAAACATTGTTGACTTTAAGTAGATGCATGTTTATTCAGAAAATGCATCTAAGATACTTTATTATTTTGTCGGAGTCGGTTTCCTGTCCACATATGCCTTGACGTCTGTTCAAAATAGTATCATGGCAAACCGTCTCTGGAAAGCTCAAACATGACATTTGGAGTGAAATGTTTAAATTACATCTGAGATACCTTTCTGAGGCTTACCCAGGCTAGCAGGTTTTCCGTTTCCCCGCAGCGGTAGAAGGAGCGAAGGGGTCTCGTTGGATGGTGCAGGTAACTGTGAAGGTCCTGATACAAGCGCATGAGTCTCTCCTGTTGTTCTTCAGAATGGTACAAGACAGGAAACTCTGGACTAGAGAAAAAAAATACAATAGACATTCAACAAAATTAAGTTGAGTTCACTTATTCTTAGTGGTTCCAAAGCTCTTCAACTTTAAGGTTCTACTGATAGGCCTGGTTGCAGCAACAAGGGGTAAGTATCATACTGCTTTAAATTGTGGTTTAACTTCAATTTCCAAAAATGGGTTTTAAGTCTACTCAACTTAGTTTTCCCATTAAAACAAGGTTAAATTGAATAACTTTGCAACAAAATTCCAAACCACATTTGAACAGATCTTATTATCATTTGCTGTCTCCACCTGCGGTAGACCAACATGGGAAATCTCCACAATTTACGATTTTTAACAGCCGTCAGATTTAGTTCTGTTCAATTGTAGATTATTTGTTTAGTTTCTTTAGTTGTTGTCCTCTGCTCCTCTTTTCAATTATCTTTCCTTCTAAGCAGATCTTGCTCACACCCAGAGCTGATTGCTCAACCTGATTGTGGATATAAGTGAGTTTTGTAGTACGGAGAAGATCTTTAATGTTTATGTGATCAGATAGTTGTCATAAACCTCATTATGTGGTTTTGGAATACGTCAAATTTTTGCAAGGATTGTGAGGTCCAGTTCAAACATTCCAATCCTTAGATACTTAGAGTACAACGGATACTGTATAATGTATGTGGTGAAGATCTTTGGTTTCAGTTTATATGATACTCTTTTTGATATTAGTGTTGTTTTGTTCTTGATAAAAGTTGTCTAACCCAGTAACCCACATCAATGCAGCATAACTAGCACAAGTTTAAGTTAAACTTTGATTTTTAGTTGTGGCCTAATCAGCTTTATCAGCAGATATTTTGTCTTTTTAAAACTGGGAGGAGTCTAAGATGCAAAATAGGAAGAGACTATGTTTCAAATGGAACATTTAATTTCCCATCCCTTACTTATGACTCAAAGACTAAACTATTTTCTAGTTTTTATTTTGTTTTTCTCAGCATGTGATAAAATATACATGCATACCTGGTGTAGAGTCCCGAACTCTTGGACTTGTACAAGAAGTGGCGGAGCTCTGGAATGCCCACCTGCTCCACAGAGTAGCTGGGACAGTTGAGTGCCTCCTTCATGGCCTGGTACGCGCTGCGCTTGCTCAGTCTTTCCAGGAACCGCTGCTTGCAGTCGGACATGTTAAAAAAGTCCTCCCTGTCCGTCGAAACCAGGATGAGGCAGAGCTTGGACATGGGTTCTAGGTATGAAATGTGAGCGTGGAAAAACCCTGCCGTGTTGAACTTCGGCAGACACACCGGCGTCCAGCCTTCTCCTTCTCGGAATGACGATGAAGAGCCAACAAGGTTGAAGAGCAGGTGTAGGTCTATATGGTGTAAATGCTGGTCCTTTTTCCTCACCAGAGTCACCAGGCGGTCGTCTGCCAGCAGAATAGAGAAGACCAGGTTTTTGGCTTTGGAGGCCTGTAAGCTGGAGGACACAACGTCTCTGGCAGAGCTGGATAAAGGAAGGCAGGTGACGGCACTGAGCATCAGGCCCGGGTCACGGTCCAAACGGAGCAGCAGGTTGTCAGTGAGGTACTCTGAGCCGGCCAACAGGCGCCGCAGGTCATAGTTCTGTTTGTGTTGGAAGATGTGGTTGAGCTGGGTCAGGGTCAGCAGGCTGATGATCTGGTAGTAGATGTAGTGCAGCTCACGTAGAAGCTCCTTGTCCGACTGACTGGTACGTGACACTCCCACCAGAACGAGAGGGCTCTTTGTCAGGAAGACCACCTTACACCCATCTAAAACAAAAAAACAAAAAAAAACATACAGAGGTTATAGTGAAGTTAAAACAGCACTGCGTAACTTTTAGCTAGTAGAGAGAGAGAGTGCAGATCCCTCTACAGACTGTGTTGTTACAAGATACAAGAGTAAAGTTGAAGAGTCCTAACAACTAAATGTCCCCTTTTAATATTAAGTTGAATTAATTAAATTATATTTAGACCTGCATGGATGGAGCGAATGATGTTCTTGTCAGCCTCCACGAAGGACACCAGAGCCATCATCACCCCCATGGTGCTGGAGAGTGCCTCCTCTGTCCCGTAGCGGGTGTAGATAGGCTTTCCGGCATCGCTCAGCACAAAGATGTGCTTCTTGTGGCTCCTCCAGGCCTCAGTGGACACGTCTTCCTCCTTTGTCTTTCCGTCCAACGGCGTGTCACTGTTGCGCTCCTCCACACTCTTCTCCCCCACCACCAGGGTGTCCAGCTCCTTGGTGCATTCCTCCGATTGGTCCTGTTCGGCCTCCCCCTGCGGCACCTCCTCAACCTCCGCAGTCAAATCCTCAAAGGACTGCGCTTGAACAAACATAGCACTCTTCTGGCCTGCGCCTGCATTAAATGAGGTGTATGTGATCAGTAAATTGGTCAGTGTGATGCATGTTACATAAAAAAAAAGATAACAATAATCAATAAGAGACTCAAAAAAAAAAGTTTTTTTTATTAATATTGTACAATGGGAGAAAAAAACAAAAAAAAACATGTAGTATTAATGTGTATTGTAATTCTGTATAAAAATGGGCACAGAGCATGACCAATAATCATTAAGCAACTGACCCTGACCTTTTAAAATACGTAGCAACATTAGGCCATATTGTCTTTCAGTTCATCTTTCTCAGTTCGTCTTTCTCATAACTGGCACTGATAAATCCTCAAGCAGGAGGAAAGACTAGAATCCAGCTCCAAGGTAATTGATGTTTTCACACACTCGGGCAAAGTCTTTCACTGAACACATGAGGCGTAAATGTCAAGGGTGTGAACATGGACAAAGTTCTTGATAAATAAAATTCATTACACATCAAATGTAAAATATATTCACACACTTAGAGATCCATGAGAGAGTATGTATACATAACTGTCATGCCTGCTGTAGTCATGGCATAGTTATAGAACATCTGAATTATACTACAGCATAATGTGACGTCTTTCCTACACCAAATCAAACATGCTCTTTTCATAATATATGTTACACAATTGGTCCTGTAGGTACTAAATAAACATGTCTTCATTGTGATTTCTGAATGCCTTTTACATTATATACATATGCTTGAAAAACTAATAGAGAGGGCTGGTTTAACTATCTGTATTAGTTTGGAGACTCTGGTTGAAGCAGTGGAGCAACAGACACAACAGGAGAGATGTTATAATGAACTATATGTACCATTCCCTGTATTGGGCATTTGAACCACTGAGAGCAGCCAGTAGACATTTAAGATCAGTTTAATTTTAGTAATATGATAATAATTTCAATAAAGCTGGATTGAATTGTTTTCAGCTTGTCTATTTTTCTACAGTTAGACATAAATATTGACCAGATAAATCATGATGCCTCACCTGGTTCAGTCCCTTCCACCAGGCCTGGAGTGGGGCTGTCGGCCCTCTCCAAACGGAGGTGCTCCACAGGGGCCAGTAAGCCATTTTCCCATGCTGCTGTGGCTCTTCGTCCTACATCCATCTGTGCTACTGCAAGAACACACCTGGAGCAAGAGCCATCGAGAAAATCAAAGGTCAGGAGCACTAGACTGCGATAACAAATCAGGGTGGCTCTGAGACTGGCAACTGTTCTTTGAAAAAATGCTACCATGAATCCTCAAGTTTTTAGAGCCATACATTAACACAAATTTTTCTTCAAATTAACTTTTGAGTTAGCAAAATGAATCATATTAAATTATTTCAATCAAATATTTAAATCAAGCTAAGTTGCAATAAAAAAATTAAAAAGTAAAAAAAAAAAATTAATTGAAAAAGGTTCCTGGTTTACTCCTAGGTTTAGTTCTGGTGTAGTGCTTATTTAGACCAGGTTTGCATCTGCTTCAGCTCTAATAATTCTGGGGTAGTCTTTGTTTAGCTTTGACCAGGCCAGTCCAGAACTTTGTCATTTTTTTGCATAAATTTGATTAAAATTCAAGTTAACTTTTGAAGTAAAAATAACATAATGAATCATGGCAAATGTAGTTATTCTCTTTTATTAAGCCATTGTGCTTTACAAGAAGATGTCTCACATAGACGTCAACTATAGTTGCAACTAACAAACTACTGCTACTTGACTTAAAAAGAGCTAATATTAGCTTTAGTTCTGAATTTATACATCTTTTAAACTGTAAGTCTATAACTTACACCCTTTGTACAACACACCTCCTAAAAGTAAATACATTGCCACCGAATGATTACCTTTCCCATTCGGAGCTGTCTTCATTTGGACTTTGTGTGCGATTAAAGCTTGCGACAGCTGTTGCAGAAAGCTAGCAGAGTACTTTTGTATAACCAACGGAGAGACACTGGGATGCGGAAGTAAAAAACTAAGAGGAAGTTGCTTTCTAGAGAATGGCTTTTAGCTAGTGGACATGCATGAGTAAAATCACATAAGTTTTTTTTTAGCATGATAGTTATGTTCGTATGTCAGCAAATAATACATTTGCTTTTACTTATTATTTGTGACGTTTTACTAACTAATTAGGTAAAATTAGGTAGAGAGATGTGGTAAAAAAAAACAAAGAACAAAGAAGTTATAATTATTGTGATTTGTTAAGCTAAACGACGCAGTTGCAATAAGTATGTATTTGCAAAGTATAATACAAAAATGTATCAGTCATAGAGAATAATACAATACGTAAACCGACGTAAACTAGCGGAAACTGAACGCACCTCAGAGGGGCGGGGCCTTGGTTTGAACGTACAGCGGGGAAACAACACGGCATACTATGCAGTCTTTTTCATCTTTGTTTTAGCCACGGTTTGTTGGATATTTTCAGTCAGATATATAAATCTGTGTTTGTTTTAAATATCACATTCCTTAAAATAAAAGGGGGATGGTTGATTTTGTAAGAAGGAACCTCACAGTACTTTGTTTGGGTAAGTTACGTTTCAAAGATTTAGCTAGCTTACGTTAACAAGCAGCAAGCTAGCATCTACATTTTAACTACATTGCTGGTGCTACTTACTAAATAAATAAAATTATACGATTTTATTAATTGTTAAAATTGGTATTTAACTTAATTTAATTTGTTGTGCTGTTTATAGATCAAACTCGTTAGATACAGATAATAGCCTACATTGTGCACTTTGCTAACACTGTTCTCTGTCTATGTAATTATGGATTAGGTCTGGTGTTGTGACATTGAGATGCCTATCCGAGCATATTGCACAATTTGTTCGGATTTCTTCGATCATTCCAGAGATGTTGCGGCCATCCATTGTGGACACACATTTCACTATGATTGGTAACCGTGTTTTTAATGGATATGTGCATATATTACATTATAGCATCAGTTGGCACGGTTTAAAGACTGTTCTTTATCTCTTTAGTCTCCTTCAGTGGTTCCAGACCGCCCCCACAAAGACCTGTCCTCAGTGTAGGAAGCATGTAAGAGAAATACCATATTCACCATAAGTGTAAAAAAGTATTCTTTAAATAATGATATTTAATAAAATGCAGAAGACTAGGCACTTCGAGTGGACGTTTCTGTTGATTCTTTTAAAAAGCGGCTGAAGACACTTTTATATAAACAAGTTTTTAGTTGATTGGGCTTTTTATGTTTTAATATTTTGTGGTTTTAATTTTTTATTCTCAAAGTTTTATTGTTCTTTTATTGCACTTTGAAAAGCACTTTGTGATTTATATCTGTGAAAGGTGCTATATAAATAAAATTTACTTACTTAAAGAGACAAATATTTTTAATGAGGTTTTAGTAGTTGTGAAAAGTGAAGAGAAGCGGTGAGCTATTTATTAAATAGAAAATTAAACGAGAAATTTCTTGTCAGCAGCCACACCAGCACGAGGCATGTTTTTGATGTTATTTGGCAGTTCATGACTATTTATCACATAGTTTCATAATAGAATATCTCATCCATGTGTAGGTTAGCACCAGACATATCATTAACAAGCTGTTCTTTGACATCGGGGGTGAAGAGGATGGAACCGTGGACCCAGAGTCTTTGCAGGTACACAGGGGACAGTTCCACTGTTGGAGGGACCGTTAGATCCTATTGAAGAGGTTTTTTTTTTCTGAGGGCCACCAAAAACAATTTAAATGTATTATTAAGAATCACTTATTGGTATAAATGACAAGTAGTAATTTCTCTCGCTTTTTTGCAGAATGAGCTGGATCGGGTCAAAACTGTACTCAGCTCTAAAGGTAAGAACACTTAATGAAATGGTGTCATTATTCATTAAAGCAGTAGCTGATGTAGTGTGACATGTGAGCAGAGAGAGACTGGAGTGACAAACAGAAGGTGATGGATGGTCTGAGGAACACTGTGGACAAACATAGGAAGGACTTGGACAGTTTACGGAAAGAGGCCATGGAGAAGGACATGCTGTGTTCTGCCCTCAGAGTAAGGCCAACTAGAGTCCCGTTGTGTCTGTGCACAAAGTGTAGAAGTGATATTGGGGAATATTTATTGGCACATGTACATTGTTTTGATATGATTGACCTCTAACAGAAACAGATGACCTACCTGGAAACACAACAGAGTGACGTTCAAGCAGCCAAGGAGGAGGCCAGAAGACTCAGGGGCAAAATTAAAACCTATGAAAGGTAACACTACATACCACATTTAGGATTTCTTGACACTAGGGCTGCACAGTATATTGCACATTTATTGTTCTTATGATATTTTAGTTATTGCAATATTCACAAAGATTGACTTGTATTGCGATAACGGTATACTTTATTTTAATTATTTTATGTGAATGCTGCCATAAGAACATCGGTGCTACCAAACATTGATAATCTCAGTTTACTTCCTACTGAACGCTTTCTAGTGAGTTTGTTGAAACAGTTGTGAACACTTGATAGACTGGGGTTAGTAGACCAAACTAAAAGCATTGTTTGCTGTTTTGGTGTGAACTAAATGAAGCACAAGTACCCTTCCTGACTCAGTGTTCACTCACCTTCTTTTTCTTGTCCTTTCACAGAATATTGTGCACAAATGTTTTGCTCTATGTAAGTGTTTGTCCAAATCTACTGAGTGTTTATGACTGTAACATCCTAAAAAATACACCCAACATGTATCTGAATATTTGTTCTCATACCTTTAATCAGAATGTTCTCCAAACTAATATCCCACCATAAATATGACCTAAACATATAATTGCCCTTTCTACTCAAATTCCTCAAATATATATGTTGTTGCTGTTGTTTTTTTCCCCCAGAATATAAAATATAAAACCTAACATAACATCTTCATGCATTTATTCAAATAACTGTTTTCACCTTAACATTCACAGTTGCTATTTGCATTTAAAAAGAAATTGAGTGTTAATATCAGACTCTCAAGAAAATGATATAGTATAATCTACAACTATCCCTTTTGAATTATGAGAATATATTCCAGACTGTCCTGTTTGTATTAAAGTCCCATGCAGTTCACTAATACTGTTGCTGTGGCTCCAGCCTGGATGTCTTGTTACAGGGTCAGAGGTCAGAGGTGGAGTCCATGATCACTGATATGGGCGTGAGTCAGACTGCAGTAGAACAACTCTCCATTTACTGTATATCACTCAAAAAGTAAGTCCCACGCAGCAGTAAGTTTGAATTTATTCCCTATACACAAACCACAGCTTTATTTCTCTGACTGCTGTGCAGAGAGTACGACAACCTGAAGGGAAGCCTCAAGAACTCTAACGAGATGTGTGAGAAGCTCAAGAGAGAGGTGCTTTCCTCAAACAACAAGGTACTTTTAGATATTTCCAAACCATTCACTTATGTTTTTTAGTTGCCCGTCTCAATCTTGTTTTTACTTCAGTTACAAAAAGCTACAGTGGAGGTGAGTCAGACTAAAGATGACATTAAGGCTCTGCAGAAAGATCTGGCCAGCGCCGACAAAGAGATCTCCGTAAGAAACATTTTAAAATGTTTTGTTAGTTTGAATCAGCAAGACATAACTAGATTAACAATTGTCTTGGAACAGAGTCTGAAAAAGAAGATTGAGGTTCTTCAGAACACTCTGAGCACCCCAACGCGCACAAACGAAGCCCTGAGCCGACTGGTGTTTGAAAGGTAAGATAAGGCCTGATAAAATGCAACCCTTTTGAGCAAGTATAAGTCTGACTCAAAGCTGTTACATTTATCTGACAGTCCTGCTCCTCTGGAACTGAAGCAGCCTCGCCTCCACCAGCCCATGGACAGCGAGGACATAGACCTCAACATGACTTATGACGTCACAACACCAGAGGACGTGTCTAAAAAACTAACGCAGCAGTCCAAGAAGATGCGTTTTGATCCTCTGGCGTAAGTTTGGGTAGACTAGAGCCTGAGTCATGCCACTCCTGGAAGAGCAACAGTATATGGGCTCCAATAATTCTGAATAAAAGTGATAGAGAACCTGATGTGATATGGTCTAAATTCAGCATAAGACAAAGGAATTTTAAAAACCTATAAATAAAACAAACTGTGTGTATACCTCTAATAACATGCCATGCTTTATTTTGCAGGTCAGCTGTGGCCAAACATAACATGGTAGTTTTTAGATTTTTTTTTTTTTTTTTTTTTTTATTCAACAAGGTGCCAAAATCCAACTTTCACTAACTGCATTTGTATCTCAGGCTCGAGTGGAAGATAATTCCATAGATCCTTTTTTGAGGAATTCCCTCCTTTTCCGAAAGAAGACTTTTGGAAGCATGTTGGACCCTCAGAGGAATAAAACTGGAGCTGTATGTACCGTACAACACTCGCCTGCTATTCCGTCCATTACCCCTTTTGTCTTTTCTAAAGTTTGATGTGGTAAATGTGTCTGGTTTCAGATGAGAACAGGCTACGATGGACTAGGAGGAAGAACTAAATTCATCCAGCCTGTATCCTTTTCTGACATGCTTTTTGTCAGTATGGAATATTACAAGTGTTAAAACGCAGAGTTTAAACATCTTTCCTTAAACCGTTTCTCCAATCCAGTCCCCTCTTGCTGAGATCCGACCACTAATGAAGGCTAGGAGGAAAAAGGTGTCTAGGCCAATTCCTAAAATGTCACCTTCTCTCACTTTAGACAACTTCCTTGAGTGAAAGTCCGCTCTTTGCCTCCTGAAAGGAAAGCTGGTCATTAAGGACGTTCAAAGAACCAGCCAGGCAGCAGTTCTACCTTTCAGGCAGACGCTAAGACTCCTGTAAAATATTTTTGAGTGTATGTGACTTTGTAATTGTCTGATATTACCATTTTTGTTATTGTGTGACCACTGACTTTGTTTTTGAACATTGCTTTATTATAAGTGGTAACATTTTACTCTTCTTTCCTCTTGCAAAATAATTTATTTCAAATTCTCCTACATCACTACATGCAAAGTGAACAGACAGCATTTTTTCTCATTGATGACCAGATGTAAACCAAAGTCGCATAATAAACAATATTTTTTATTTAGCAGTTGGGTTTTCTAACATTTCCCTCTCGATTGTGCTTTTACTCACAATTTACTGTGGTGTGCTCTCCTGCAGAGGGCAGTACAGACAAGGATTTTGCCATACCTGAAATAAACAAACTTTCATGCACTAAGAAAGAATGCATCAGACATTAATGGTACAGTATCGTTTTTTTTCTCATTTGCTTTCACTCAATTGTGGGATTTACAACAAATGCATTGTTTTGTGATGTGCAAAAGAGAATTTTTTTTTTAGAAATCTGTAAATCTTCACAACTGTTTCATCAATTGAGCTACAACAAGAGGCTTAAGTTATGAAAAATGAAGGAGTATTGGTTAAAAAAAATAATAAAAAATAAAACTATTAAAGGAAAAGTGAAAAGCCTTCAGTAAAACCTGAGTCAAACACTGTGATCAAATAACTAAAATGCATCATTACTTTTTTTTTTTTTACAAATAATGCTGGTATATTAGTGACAGATTCCTTCCTTATATTAGCCAGTTTTGTTGGTTGTTAAAGGAGACCTTCTGATGGCACACTGTTTCCTAAAGAGGTTTCCACACCTCACAAGCTGGCCTTGAATAAGATGGCTTGACATTGTGATGAGTAATATGGAGGAATGCCACAGGTGTTTGTAAAGCTGCGCAAAGTATAATGTAAAAATCTTGGTCGTAATATTTATATACCATTTGTGACTTTTAAATGTGCAGTTTCCACTATGAGAACAGGTCCATGACGTCTTAATGCTTATTTATTGATTTACCGCCATCTGAGCACTGAGAACCTGGTGTGTGGTTACTGTTAATGATAGTTATTTTCCCGAGGGTCTCACTTTGGTAACTGTAACAGGATATGGTGCATTTAAAACAGCTGGTTTGAAGTCACATCACCCCTTTTACAGACATTTAAAAAAAACAAAAAAAAAAACATTTGTGGACAAAACGATCCATGCAGTGCTATCAGAGCCAGTGAAAGTTTAATTGACCCCCAGGGATTCCTTTTGACACATGTACATCTTCCTGTAGGGCAAAGGTCACCATTTAATCTGAGCATCATTTTCCAGGGTGAATCAAACTAACACTATACCTTGTTTGACATACAGCTTACAGTGCTCATACGTTTACATACCCTTTTTTTATCCTTTTGTCAGAGAATATTAATGATAACACAACTTTTTTCACTCATAGTAGTTGGGTGAAGACATTTATTGTGATACATTTGTGTTTACTCTTTGTAAATCATAATGACAAATGACCCTGATCAAAAGTTTACATATCCTGGTGTTGGCCTGATAACATGCACACAAGTTGACAGAAACAGGTTTGAATGGTACTAAAGGTAACAATCCTCACCTGTGTACTGTCCACTTGTAATCAGTGTGTTTGTATCAAAGGTCAGTGAGTTTCTGGGCCCCTGACAGACCCTTGCATCTTTCATCCAGTGCTGCACTGACATTTCTGTATTCTGAGTCAAGGGGAAAGCAAAAGAACTATAAAACAGGAAAGAAAAAAAATATACAAGGAATTGAGATTGCAAGTCAGCTGTGTCCAAAATGAGGGATTCTGTTGAAACCAAACCATGGTCAGGTAGACCAACAAAAAGTTCAACTGCAACTGCCAGGGACATTGTTCGGGATGCAAAATGTCTGTGAAGGTTCTCAGTCATCCAGGTCATCTTGAAGAAAAGGTTAAAGCAAAAGCACCTGAGATCATCTGATAAGAGAGCTGAGCTATTATCTCTAGATGGAGGGGTTTGGCCTGAAACCAAAACTGATGGGATGCAAAGAAAAAGCCACAATAAACTTCAGCTGAAATTCAGAACAATGGAGTGGCTGTTTCAAGATGCACAATAAGGAGGCACTGGAAGGAAAATGGGCTGCATGGTTGAGAAAGCCATTACTGCGCAAATGCCACAAAGCATCCCGCTTACAATACACCAAACAGCACAAAGACAAGCCTCAAAACATCTAGAACAAAGTCATTTGGAGTGATGAGAAACTATAAACGTTACATTTGGAGAGGAGTCAATAAGGCCTATGATAAAAGCTACACCATTTCTACTGTGAAACATGGCGGTGGATCTAAGATGTTTTGGGGACGTGTGAGCTACAAAGGCACAGGAAAAGATGAATGCAGCATGTTATCAGAAAAAACTGGAGGAAAATTTGCACTCATCAGCCCGGAAGCTGCGCATGGGACGTACTAAAGGGGCGTTGAAAGTTCTAGAGTGGCCATCTCAGTCTCCTGACCTCAATATCTTTGATCCACTCTGAGGAGATCTCAAACATGCAGTTCATGCAAGACAGTCCAAGAATTTACAGGAACTGGAGGCTTTTTGCCAAGAAGAATGGGCAGCTTTAACATCTGAGAAAATAAAGAGCCTCATCCACAACTACCACAAAAGAATTTAAGCTGTCATTGATGTTAAAGGTGGCAATAGACCGTATTAAGAACTGAGGTATTAACAACTTTTGATCAGGGTAATTTGGGTAGTTTCTGTTGTCATTACGATTCAAATTAAATTTTAGAGTTTATATTCAGATTAAAGAGTAAACAAAAAATGACCAAAAAAATAATAATCTGCCAGGGTATGTAAATATATGAGCACAACCGTAGGTGTTAGAAAAGAGAAAAAATCAAAATATGTTCAGGACGGCCCATCCATCGGGTGAAAGTGTCTTTAAAAAGAGTGAACATTTCCTTTTAGTGCTTCAGTACAGAGTTCTAAATGGCCCAGTCAACCATATCCCTTCACAAAAATTCTCTGAGAAAGGGGTCTGGAATCCCCTCACTTTGGAGTCATTTCCGTTTGAGTTAAATGAGGCGGATTTAATGCAATGCTTTCTTTTTCTTTTCCGATTTGTTGTTATTTCTAGAGTCATTTTTTTTCTGCGTATGTTAGTTCTTCCCTCATTTAAATCCTATTGCAACCCATTACTTGTTTAGAAAAAGATTTGTGCCTAGATTGGAGTTGGAGTGGTGTGAGAGAATGCACTTCCAGGTATGTCTTTGCTGGTTTTCCATTTACTATTAAAAATAAATATCAGACTATCCAGAGGGGAGAAAATGCTTTATACCAATAGCTGCTTGTTTCATTGTGATCTCTCGGGTTCTATCTTGGACTCTCCGTTCTGTTTTTCGTTGACCTTCTGCGACAGGCGCGTGGACACGGTGGCCGCCTGCACTACAGCCTTGAAGCTGCGTTTCCTCTTCTGGACATTCTGCTCTGGGTGGAGGATGATGACATAGACTTTGGGGAGGTAGAGCATTCCCAGGGACACTGTGGCGCTCAGACTCATGGACACAGTCAATGTAGTGGTCTGGATGAACATCTGCAAGAGAGTTTTTTTGGGGGGGTTAGAAAGTTCCCACCTGGCACTTTCAAATCTGTCGGTAAAAGCATCCAAGCTCGTCGTGGTCTGCAGTCATTTTCATTTCAAAGAGCAGGAGACAGTGTTTTTCCTTCTGAATGTTTTATGACTGGTATGTGTAGTCAGGAAGACCGCTCTATTTATGGAAACATCTATTCTTTACGGTCTCCTGCTGCAAGCCACTCTTGATATGTTATGAACTAATTATGTATCAACTGTACAGGCTATGAATAAATCAACCTATATGTGCCATAAATAAGATATTTTTTGGTCATAAATAAGTAATCTATTGTGCAGCAGATCTGGCAGTGTAACAGTTCGGCTGTCCACTGTTTTCATATCTTTGGCGAACTTTATATTGCTCTTTCTCTCTAGCCGCAAGTACTTGATTGTATTTATGAATTGTCCCGAGGCGTGCAAAGACCCAGCACTAATGCCTCAATGAACTTTTGCAATACAAAGGCAGATTACATACAGGTAAATTGGCTGTGCTTCGCTTAAGTGAACGGGAAAGACTGGATATCTTTCATTCAGAGATGGCCTCACTGTCCCTGCACTTCCATGACCTTCTTCTCCTTTTCTTCATTCACTTCATTAGCAGGAGGCGAAAAGACTTTGAAAGCACCTCGGGCTTGAATCGTTTCAGCCAGACTGACTCATAATATGGCTCTCTATTAGTCAAAGCGGATCTGTAGCTTTCGAATAGTCGCCTCGCCTTCAGTCTCGTACTTAGTGACAGCGGGAAAAGCCCACAAGCTAAATAAATTGCTGCTTCTTCCTACAAAGCAGTTAGGGACATCCTGAGAGCGCATCAGGAAGCACATCTGATCTGACGAGCACCAAATCTCACTCCGAACATCCGACGGTTTGAATGAATGTCTGACTACTGGATCAGTGTGGGTTGCATAATTCTCCTTATTATTTTTGAGGAGCACTGACACTGACCAAACGATGGGGGAAATTAATTTGGGAAAGTGAATGCCTTTTAATTTAGTGGATCATATCAAGCAATTAGTGAAATTTATTGGATCGGACAAAATGGTAGTGATTAGAATAGACCGAAAAATAAAACCTTTTTTTTTTTTTTACTTTACTGCAGTTAAAAAACAAACTAAATAAATAATATTGTTTTTCTAACAACATACTATATACTACATTATGGGTATAAAGGGCATAATTGGTAAATCATATATTTTGGATTATCGGATTATTATTATTATTATTATTATTATTATTATTATTATTATTATTATTATTATTATTATTATTATTATTATTATTATTATTTGGCTTTTTTGTATGAGTCTCCATAGCTTCAATTGAGGAAGGCAAAGATACAAAGATACACCAAAGTACAGAATGATGAGGTATATGTAAATAATTTTACCATAAAGAATGTGCTGTTCTGACACAAAGTTTATAAACCTAAAGTATTAGAATAAATCAATAATGTCTACTGTATCTCAAACATACAATGACTAACTCTCTTGTCAGAGGTACTTCTACAGATTGTGGGGGCTCCCAATGCAGACTAAACATGAAGCACGTAGGATGTGTTAATCATCAATCTATGCACATTAATAATTATATTTATAAAAATCTACATGATTACACAAGTCTATTTGCAAAAGGCAAAACCACTGATTTTAAATCCTCTTGAGCTCTTTTAACTGTGTTCATTCCTGCATTCATGTTTAAAACATTTGTAAGCAGATTTTTTAAAATGTTGATCGTCTCTTTATCCTAGAAACATCAACATAAAAGGTTAGAAAACTGATAGTTATTGCTTTTAGCAAAGGAACATGTAAATAGAGATCTTTTGGGGGCCCAGTTGCAAAGATATTGTGATCAATTTAAGTTGATTTTCTGCGATTCCCACCCCTTCTATCAACTTTCTAACAAAACCACATTTCATCAAGCTGACTTGCACTAATGTGTGACACTTTTCAGCAGCTAACGGCAACAGTAACTGTGTCATCTGCAGCCTTTTAACCACTAGATGAATAAATGACACTTTAAAAGCAATCATGGACCCACCTTCTCAGTGGACTGCGCTGTGCCAAAGAAGATGGGCACAAAGGCGAGCCAGATGATGCAGGTGGTGTACATAGTGAAGCCGATGGGCTTGGCCTCGTTGAAGGTCTCGGGGACACCTCTGCTTTTGATGGCGTACACTGTGCACGTGATCATCAGGACCAGACTATAGCTTAAACATAGCATCAGGGACATGTCCGACATGTCGCACTTGAGGATTCCACGGGCAAACTCTGGGTTTGGGGGTTTCTGTTCCTCGTAGTCGATGATAGTGTGAGGGGGAATGACGCCAAACCAGATGAAGACACCGAGTAACTGAGGGGAAATTAAATAGCACACAACAAATGTTCTTAACAGATGAAGGCAACACAAATTTCCAGCAATTTAACAAGAATGAATAAACCAACAAAATATTAAAATTATTAAAGATCAATCAAGATTTTTACAGAAAAGCAAGTTGTGAGTGTGTTTTTTTACTGAATGGCTTGTGCTGCCATCTATAAACTTGAATCCACAGAGTGCATTTTTCCATAAATGTCATGTTTTGGGAAGGGAATAAAAATTGTGGGTCTGTCTTTTAATAAGTTTCAGTAAAGTTAATCAGCCTCCTTTTAAAAAATTTGAAGTGCTTATGCTGCTGTTGGTATGAAGCTCTACGATTGGTCGACTGGCAGCCAAAACAAGGAACAACACATACCTGCACCGAGATGAGGATAAAGGTGATAATGAGCTGAGACGTGGGGCTGATGAATTTAGGAGGTGTGACTGACTTCTTTCCCTGCTCGAAGATGCGGTAGATGCGGTTGGTCTTGGTCAGCATGGCAGAATTACTGATGCACATGCCCAGCCCCAGAAACAGCCTCCTGAAGGCGCACACGGCTCCACTAGGCTCGGCGATCATCAGGAATGTGATAAAGTAAATGAGGAAAATTCCTGTCAGTAACACGTAGCTGAGCTCTCTCCCTGAGGCCCTGACAATGGGCGTGTCGTTGAAGCGAATGAAAGTGACTATGACCCCGGAGGTGGCCAGGATGCCCAGAATGGCCAGGAAGACAGGGATGATGGCCCAAGGTGAGCTCCACTCCAGCTTGATGATGGGCGTGGGTCGGCAGCCTGTGCGGTTCTTTAGGGGTCTCATGTCAAAGGGGCACATGTCACAGCTGAACTCGTCCAGCAGATACTGGTAACCGTCACAGAGCTCGCAGTGCCAGCAGCAGGGAACGCCTTTGACCATCTTCTTCCTCTCACCAGGCTCACAGGGAAAGCTGCACACCGAGTCAGGGATCCTGCGGTCGCCTCCAGACCACTGCATTTCCTCCGGCTGGGAATAACAGGCAAACACACAATCACATTGAGTTTGTGCAGTGGCTCAGAAGCATCAAGAAAATATGAGTCACAGCTCCAGTAAGCACAAACAATGAGAAAAGTCACTGGTGAAAAACTCAGAACAAAAAACCATCACAATGGAAAATGTTACAAAGTTGCAACAAAAAAAGTCACAATTTATCAAGTCACAACATAAGGCAAAAGTCTCAAAACACAAACAATAGTCAAGACAGTCACAACACAAAACAAACACAATGGAAATGGTCACAGCACAATACAGTCACAATGTTAAAATCCACACAATACTAAACTGTCACAAACAAAACATAATTCTAATAGCTAAATAAAATAAATACATAATCCATAACTCAGGGAAATCTGGTGTAGAGATTGTTAGTTCCATTCAATTTATAAATCTGAATGAATCAAATTATCCCAGGTCTAGAAAGTAGGGTGACCAGATCACAACAAACCAAATGTGGGACAAAAAGCCTGTGTATGTGGGACAAAGAGAAGCGAATGTAGTGTAGTGTCAACAAATGTCCCACAGACAGCGGGAACCGACATATATCTCACTGTTCAAAATAAGACAAATTCTGGTTCTGGTTGAAAAATATTATCTCATAAGAGACATTGACCATTAAATTCAATAACCAATTTGCAATTTTTTTAATTTTTGTATCCATGTTGATTTAAATGTCCTAGAACGCGAAAAAAAGATATCGCATTATAAAGAGAAAAAAATCTGTTTACATTGAGTCTGAGATGGTTGGTCCATTGGCCTATAACCTTGTAGCCAGTATTGCTGACATTAGACATTTGGTATTGGAAGATGTCATAGCGACCAGGGGCGTCTCCATTCTCATTGAACATGACTCCAGTTCCCGCACTGCCTGTTTGGACGAGACAGAGATTTAATGATCAGAGTACTACAAAAAATGTTTTCTTAAAGCAGCCCCCTCCAAAGACACCCACATCTTTTTGAATTAGCTTGTGTTTGCTTTCTTCGCTCTTGTGCAATGAAGTGAAAGCTGAATACAAGATGCTCTTTAGAAAAGGCTCTCCAAGGCGCATAAAGTCTTTCAGTGCACTCTGCTCTGTTGCCCTAACGTGATTGAATGTTCCTCTCAGGTCCCTGCAGGCGCTCAATCAGAAAATCCTTCATACAAGCCAAGGTCATCCAGCAAGACGAGAGCAGTAAATAGGATGCTTTCATAAAATTTTTCTTTTTTTTCAAACTGTGACTTTTTATAAAAGCTGAAGATGAAAAGCTGTAGCCTTCTGTATAGAGTAGTTCAAGAAGGCAGCCCAAGGGAGGGGACGCGCCTCGAACAATGCGTTTCTGCAGCTAGATACATTAGCAAAAATATTTCAAGGCTTCTGTCTTCAAAACCAGCTTCCATTTATATTCTTAATGCTTCTAAAATGTCTTCTTTTTTAATTGTATGTTGCACAGAAAGTCCTTTCCTTTAACTTTATTGCAACATTATTTTGTATGATTTATAGTGCTTGCTTTATGGAACACTTTTGCACTATAGAGACCAATTCGGATGTGTATCATATTACTGCTTTTTGCTTGTTTGCTTACTTAACCAGCTCATTTGAAAATAAACAGCACGCTGCTCTGAACTATGGCTCACTGACAATTAGCAATTAGAAATTAGCACTACACATACATTTTTCAGTAAACTGGAGGAGCAAGAAAAAATTAGACTGACCATGAATGAGGAATGTTAGCTGTCTCTCCTGTGAGAGAGATGGATTGGCAGTGCTAAGTAAAATTTTATACAAAACTACAATCCCAATCAATGTGTCAGTTTGGCTCCAACAGTTTTCACATTTCTAACTCACTTTGGTGACTTGGACTCAACTTGAACTTTTCTTTAGTGACTCAGACTTTGACTCGGACTTAAGATGACTCAACTCAGACTTGTCTTTGGACTCGGACTTGAAAGTGCACTGGACTCAAAAACTGGTGACTCAGCTACAACACAGAACAGAATATGAGACTTTTATTTCTCAGTGATGGTGCTGAGCCACTTTACAAAGCTTTACCAAGCCAAGGTGCTCAAGTCTAAATGAACGATTGCTGTGCATCTGATGCAGCAGATGTGTAGTTAGTTTTCTTATAATTTGCCTTTAGTGTATTTGTGGTTATACAAGATAAGTTATTCTTCCATCAGATAACCTTTAAGTCTACATATTTACATTGCATGAAAGCATTGTATTAACTGCTAAAAAGTTACATAGTAAATGTAAATGTCAAGATGATGTATGTATGAATAGTTTTGGGCCCACCATTGAAGTTGACAGAGCGAATGTATTGCAGGAGCATCCTTCCTTCAACCGGGTCCATCTTCTCACAGACTCCCATTGAACCAGGACAGAGGTCTATGTGCATGCTGTGCAAGGCGTGGGCCATAGCATACACAGCATCAATCACAAACTGTACTTTGCCCTCCTGTTCATACTGCGAGTCCCGGCTGATTCTCTCCTCGCCTGGCACAAAAAAAAAATATAACAAAAAGTGTCTACATAAACTTAGAAAACTTGAAATCTTCTCCATATAAGCCTTACCTGTACATTTTCT